>CM033476.1:148319523-148919523 GCA_019447015.1 Hymenochirus boettgeri
TGCTGCATTTCTAAGTGTAGGGTTGAATTAACACCAGAATTTAACCAGAAGTAACCTGAAGTGCCTGACACCGAACTCTGCTCATTTGGATCAGACCATTGAACACTTCCCATTGTATTATTACCCCATCATCATGTTCCATATAACCTTGCTCCTTACCTGCATGGTTACCTACCTACTCAGCTCTATCACCTCACTGCAAAACCCCACTGTTGGTAAGTCTATTTTCATCACACCCTCCATTTTATCCTCTCCCCTCCTTACCCACAATGAACTCCTTTCCATTGTCAAACACCCCCCAGCTTCATCTACTACAAGACAAAAGCATGGTCCGTTTAAATCCCACTCTCACCTCCTCTCGTTCTCTCTCCTGCTTCTACTTGCAGCTGGTGATATCTCCCCAAATCCCGTCCCCATACCACACCTGTATGATCAACCCATCCCCACCCTAATGTCTACTGCCGTAACTCTCCTTCATCCACTCATACCCTAAACACACTCAATATCACTAATGCACCTCTCCTTCCCCCTGCTCCTATATCTGGGGCCTTGTGGAACGCACGGTCTGTTTGTAATAAACTTGCACACGTACACAACCTATTTATCTCTAACTGCTTTACTTGTTCTTGGTCTTACTGAAACATGGCTGTCACCCTTTGACTCTGTCTCACCCGCCGCGCTCTCGTATGGTGGCCTTCACTTCAGTCACACCACTAGACCTGATAATAAATGTGGTGGGGGAGTAGGTATTCTTCTCTTCGAGCGATGTACTTACAAACCCATCACGCCCTTACCAGCCTTCTCCCGTCCCACTTTCTATCCACTGACATCCCCTCAATTATCTTAGTGGATTTCAATATCCCCATCGATACCAACACCTCTGCTGCTACTAAACTTCTCTCTCTTACCTTCTCCCTTGACCTTACCCAATGGTCCTCTTTCCAGACGCATTGTAATGGGCACACACTGGATCTGGTCTTTAACCGTCTCTGCTCCATATCTAACTTCTCCAACTCCCCCTTTCCTCTGTCCGATCATCATGTTCTCAAATTTACTCTTGTGTCATCTGTCCCGGCCTTAACCCCTAACAACCAAATGTACAGATGTAGGGAGCTGCGTAATCTCGACCCATAATCATTCTCTATCCCTCTCCCAACACCTTAACTCTATGCCCTCCTTCTCTGAACCTAATCTTGCAGCTGTCCACTACCATAACATTGTTTCCAATGCCCTTGACTCTGTTGCTCCCTTATCCACCCATCGCCTTGGTCGCAAGAACCCACAACCATGGCTTACGGACCAGATTAAAAAGTTGAAAAGGCGATCCCGTATAGCCGAACGATGCTGGCACAAGAGTAACAAAAATATTGACTTTCACGAATTTAAAAATGCCCTTTATCGGATCAGAGGTGCTTTGTCTCTAGCCAAACAGAACTACTTCTCTTCACTCATATCCTCCCATAACCCCAAACAGCTCTTCAAAGTATTCAACTCCCTGCTCTGTTCATCACCTCCTCCACCTACCTCCTGTTTTTCGGCTGATGAAATATTTCACAGAGAAAATCGAAAACATCCTCCCTACAGCTTCCAATCACTACCATTGCTCTGCCCAACATCCCTTCGTTGCGAACCCCATCAATCTCTACCAATACCACTGCAATGTCTAGCCTCCCTCTATTGGTTAATCCCTTTACTTGCCCCCTCTCTCCTATCCAGGACACATCTCATCACCTGCCCCCTCGACCCCATTCCCTCTCATCTTATTCTCCCCGCTCTCCTCTTCCTTCATTCCAGCCCTAACCTCTCTCTTTAACTTGTCCCTATCCACTGGTATTTTTCCCTCTATATTTAAACATGCTGTTGTATCCCCTATACCTAAAAAACCCCTACCTTGACCCGTCTGCGCTTTCCAGCTTCCGGCCTGTTTCCCTTCTCCCTTTTGCTTCCAAACTACTGGAAAGACATGTCTATGCTGACCTGTTTAATTACCTGTCTGCTAACTCTCTAAGAACGTAGGGCCAGCATTCCTGCAGGCATCTAATTAGAATGCAGCGTCTGGTCTAAATTTTTAAAGAATCCTAAATGACTGAGTCGCATAGGACAATGCTATCCACAACTGGTCATTTGGTCATGTTCCGTGGCCCTTTACAATTCCATGAATTTATTCATTCACATCCAGCCCTGCCCCAAAGTGCTTACAGTCTAAGCACATTTATTTGCCACATACAACCTATCAGTATGTCTTTATGATTGTGGGGGAAACCGGAGTGCCCGGAGGAAACTCACGCAAGCACGGGGAGAGCATACAAACTCCCAGCAGATGTGTCAAAAGGTGGATTTGAGCTCAGGGGTTTAGCGCTGCAAGGCATCAGTGCTAACCACTGAGCCACCGTGCTACAGACAGTATGTATATCCGCACATCTATATATATACAGACGCAATTGGGTGGCCTCTCAGGCTGATGCAAATAAAAGATCCAAAAATTAGTATGTGGTTTTAATGTGCAGCAAACAATCATAATAGTATGTGCAAACGTTTGCATCAGGCTCTTGGTGTGCTAGGAACCTTAAAAAACCCTGCTCTCTTTGAAGAAATATGTGGTTCTTCCTTTTTGTTTATTTTAATTTTAAATTGTTTTTATATTATGGAAATGACATTTAGTTAAATCTTGTTATTCTGTCTTGAGCTATGGTTACTGACAATAGCTACTTTATTTGTCTCGTAGGAATATCTATTTCATGCAAGGACAAATATTGTATCTGTTTATTTCTATAGCTCAGTGAGCACTGCATAACAACTATGGGGAAATTCATGTATCAACATGTCTGGTGTGTTTTTAGAAGATTTGGTATTATATCAGTAGTCTGCCTAGGTGAGATAAAAGTTTTGTTGTAAAATTAAACTTGAGTACAGCTTGGTACAAGATTTGTTAATCCAGCAATACTTCATGGCACCAAAATCAGATCTGCAGCTGCAGAGATGTTGATATTTGGTTCAGTGTATCCTTATAGTGGCTTTCATTCAAGTAGGAGGTAGGAGCTAGCAACTGTTTCTGAGCCCATATTTTCTAAATATATGACCTTGAGTGCTTGGTACGGTTAAGATAGCCACAGTGATTTAATGTAGTGCACACTATATCTCTGTCTAATGAGCATTTTTAAAAATATATCAAAAGAACTTCAATTGGTTGGATTTCAGCATTTCAAAGAATAATATCTATTTATTATAAAGCTCCTCAATTCATTAGAATTCCTTCATAACTAGAGAAGAAACACCTGCTCCGGTAGCCATCAGTCTTGGCATATTTTATACCCTGTTCTTACCCCCTACATCCTTATCCTTCAAAACCAATTTTTATTAGCAGCTTCAGTTTTAATTAGAGCATGTGCAGCAGAACAAGGATTCTAGTGTTAATAATGGTCTGTGTTGTGACGAAAGCGTGTGGCACCACAACCCTCACTGAATAAGTGTTGATACACTGTCCAGCTCCTGGTTATTACAAACATGTTTCTAAGGATGTGACAGTAATCTGTTTTTACAAGCTTTATTATCTGATGATTTAACACCACTTAATCCTATATTCAAATAATTGTAGCTGAATTGTTTTCAGTTATTTACACACCTGACTTTTCCACTTGAAATTATACAAGACTCAATTCCTTTGTGGTTTTACATACTGAAATATAAATTTAGCAATTATAATAGATAACTTCATGCGATTCCCCGTGTAATAATAACAATAATAATAACTGCTATATTTGGAATCTTCGCAATACTATCTGTTGCCTAAAAATGTATGTGTCAGTTCTGAAAACCCTTTTAATCTTTTTGCACACAGTCATCTTAAGGCCATTAAGGCTTGTACACACGCTTGATTTACAAATGTGGAATGTCAATGAATGGACCCCCCGACCAAATGCATACACATGGACAATTATCGGGCGAAACGGTCGTTCGCCGCGTGTAGCAATCGGTCTTCGGGTAGTCTCCCACTAGTTGTGCCCAGTCCGCCAGTTGCGCTTTGGTTTTCTCAAGTGTCCCCAGCCTCAGCATAGATACCTTGCACTTTAAGTCCAGGGTGCAACCATATCCGGGGAGGTGCTAGATATGGTTTTAGATTGTGGTATCTATGCTGAAGGGATATTCAGGGACTCTGGAATGTTACATTATGTTATTGTGGGTACTGCTCCTCCTCTTCTTCCTAAGCTCCTTCTCTTTTGTGGGCAAAATCCTTACTTGGCACAATCCCCATAGACTTAATAAATAGCAACTTGGGTCACAATCAAAGTTACACTGCATAATGTTTATTTGGTTATCCTTTTGTGTTGTTATTTAGCCAATTTACTTCTTACTGCAGTTTGTTACTGCTCTGATACATAATTGCATGTAAATAAGTAACACAGACACTGTATTATTGTACATTGTGCTGTTAATGTTGCTGATGTGGCTTTAATTACAGAATAATGACTGCAGTCAATGCAGTCATCATAACAGTCCACAAGACTTTGGGGGTGAGAGTTTTCCTATATTTAACGTCAAGTTCAGCCCCCCAGGGAAATTCTTGCTGCCAAAGCATTATCTTATTGTGAAGCTGCAGTGTAGTAATCTTCGTTGATATTTATAGGGCGTACTCTCTCCTTTGCACATGTACTACATGAGCGGTTAACGTAAAGCGTGCCCCCCCCCAAAAAAAAATAACTTGAAAGAGCATGGAGTTAATTAAGTTAAGAAAACGTTCACCTTTCTGCTTTGGTTTAAGAGATCTATGCAGAAAATGATGTGTTTACTGACTTTGTTTGAGTTACAGTACCTCCTCTCCCCATCGCCACTGGATCCAAGCATGCTCAGTGGATAAGTCTGCCCCCTCAGAAAAGTCTGATTTCCAATGCTTTTCACAGCAGTAACAGCAGTAACAAAAATAAGTTTTCTAAATGTGTCTTTTTAAGGACCCAATGATTTTCTTTATAGCAAGTGTTCAATACTGTCAATCCAATGAATATAGTTTAAAGCAGTTCAGGAATAAGAAGGACATGTGCAGTTCGTGCTAACCAGCATGGTGGCTCAGTGGTTAGCACTGATGCATTGCAGTGCTGAAGTCCTGAGCTTGAATCCACCCTTGGACACATCTGCAAGGAGTTTGAATGTTCTCCCTGTGCTTGCGTGGGTTTCCTCTGGGCACTCCGGTTTCCCCCACAATCATACATACTGATAGGTTGTATGTGTCAAATAAATGTGCTTGGATTGTAAGCTCTTCGGGGCAGGGCCTGATGAGAATGTATACATGTCATTGTAAAGCGCTACGGAATATGTTAGCGCTATATAAATCCGCAATAATAATATTAAAGATCAACCACAATTTCTTCTTTTACTCAGTCAGATATGTCCGATATAGACTAAAATGTCCCCCCTGGGATAAAAAAAAGTTGGCCTGTAGATCTTATTTAAGTCAATGAAATGTCTTTTTAATATATAGGAGTACATTAGTATCTTCCTCAAATTTTAATATTCATGGGTTCAATTTACTAGCAAACTTTAATCAGGAATATGTTGAAATTTTCCTTTTGCTTGCCTTCTCTGAGTTAATATTCAGGATATTTTAAGTGTGAACACCCACCCTTGTGTTTAGAAAGGTTTAAGGGGAGAGCTTGAGAAGAAATTTTCTAAATCCAGAAAATATAGTCCTTACTCTGTTCAGTAGAGCTGTGTACTGACATGATCAACCTTTGAAATTCTGCTTATCAGTTTAATTGTCTGTGGCTCCTTTGAAACATTGTGAAAAATTAGTCATTTATAAAACAGCGCTGCCAATAAAACGTAATCTGAAGCTTTTATTAAAGATAAATTGCTTGCTCCTGTATGTTTGTATAATGACAGATTTTATATTTCTCATTACTGCTGCAATCTTTTACACTATTATAACATACTAAATCCTTAAGGTTTAAGTCTCATTCAATTATTTCACTTCGAACAATAACACACAGCAAAACTGAGCCAGGAAAGCATATGGAATTATTTGGCTTTTCAGCTTGAAAGACTCATTCATTGACAAGCAGTTAAAAAAAGGCTGCTGACACATTTATGTCCTGCTTTTTATTCTGCGCTTTAATTCTTACTTTGAAATAAAGTTTCCATCTTGGGCAAAGTCTAAATATTATTAAAAATATAAAAATGCTGTCAGCTCAGCAAAGACTGGGAGAGAGATCTGGAGAGGGAAGGAGGCATCGTTGGTATAAAATGACTTTACAGGCATATTTGCCCTTACGAGGGCAGACATATAAATCAATTACCAACTCGGTCTGCTTCACAGCAGAATAGGAGAGCTATTGGCTGTACAATGGTCTGTGTGTGTTTAGAATATGTGTGCTGTGGGTCTCTGTGAATGGTAGAGAGTCTGAATATTGGGGAATTTTAGTTTTGCGGTTAATGTGTTTTTGGTGTTAAGGGTCTTTCTTTTTGTGATATTTTATTGGTTTATGCAAAGACTTTAATTGCATAGGAGGGATAGTATTTGCTCTTGGATCTGTGGTACAAATACAAATTACACATTAGTAAATTGTGTTCTCAGTAGATTGTTAATAGAAACATCCATGATTTACATTTCTCGTGTTCAACAGGCTGCCTTTTGTCTCTTTGGCTGAAAACTTCTAAGTTTTGGTTGGAATTGTAGTTGTCATAGATTGCCAAACTTTCAAGGTGGTTATCCATATCTATATATTATGTATATGCATTGCCCTGGTGCTACTTGGGAATCGTGGATAAACAGGCAGGGGTCCGACAAGCGACGTCCGATATGTGCGAACGGCCGACTATCAGAATTGCTCACAACCGGCTCAACCCATGTACCAACATGATTGTGGCTCATTTACATGACTAATTTAACCATTTATATAAGTTGTTAAATGTCTGTCAAAATCGTGCAAAGGTTTTGGATGAAAGTGTGTTGTATCACTAGCCGCAGTCGTTGCATACATTGTATGAGATAGGAAAAATAAAAGCAATCAGTACGTCAACTTAATTGTCTCCAACAATAACCCCTGATGGACATGTCTTCTGGTGTTGGAAGAGTGGGAGGTGCCAGTAGGTCATGAACTATTGTATTCAGTCACAGTGTGATACCTGGTGTCAGTGTTGTGGTTTTTACACAAGAGCTGCTATGGAAACATGTAAATTGGAACAAGTCTTCTTCAGGGAGCTAGAAATTACCCAGAACTTTTTTCTTTTGTTAAGGTTTATTTGCATATAAACCTTAGCCCCAAAGTATCTCCATACCAGCTGGGAGCCTATGACCATAGCACATTATACAGTGTTTAAACCTATTTTTGTAAATTAGATGTTATGGATCTGGAATGTGATTGTGGTAGCTATTCAGAATAATGAGAAATTAGATGTTTTGTGTTGTTAAAATAGGCAGGGCAGGAATAAGGTTATATGTAGGTTATGTTATAATGATAAATTGTGTGTATTATTAGGGAACATTTAGACCTTTTCTGTTGCATTTGTAAGTAAAGTTTATAATGAATCACGTTTAGATATTCTTGTGTTGGTAGCTTTCAATGCATTCCTACTGCAGCAATTATATGTTACTTTTAGTGTTTTATAGACAGCTTTGGCTTAGTGTAGGAGTCTCATTTTCAACATTCTAGCTAATCAGTAATTGTTAACCAGCTTCTACTTTCATAGCTCAGTGCGTTTCTGTGTTTTTTTGGTGTCCTCCCTTTATACTGACCAGAAAGCAGGATTTCTGCCTCTTTTACACTCATGCATTTTCTATGTTTGTGTGTTTATTAAATAATTACTTAATTTTGTGAATTAAATGCATTGGCAAAGGAAAGAAAACTCTCCCTGGGTGATTCCTTTTGTCATCCCGGACATCATTCCACTACCTCCTTTTGGATTAATTCAAAGTAAAACCCATAGCAGTATGCGGCTAGTCGACCAAAAAGTCCAAACATTTGGGTGAACTTTATGACGTCGATACAGATGGCAAGTTTTGATCCATTACCAGAACTTTATTTTAAAAAATAAAAAAACAAGTTGAATTAGAATTTTTGATCAAAATTGTATATCATTTTTAAATGTTCTAATGGATTTTTCAACTTTAGAGAAAAAACAATTGATTTCATTTTAGAATTTTCAATTAACTGATATTTAGATTTTTCGATGATAAGTTCCAAAAGTTTCTAAAAGTCTTTAGGATCTGCTGATTTCCAAAACCCAGGCTCGTTTAGAAACCGAGTCTTATCACTGGAGATGGGCGATCCATTCGGCTTGCAGATTCGCAGATTTTCCAAGACAAATTGAAATTTCGAAAATTTTGACCTATTGAAGTCAATGGGAGTTAAAAAACTCGAAAATTCCGCCTAAAATAAAGGTATGAATAGCAATGGTAACTTACTGTAAATGGCTCAGGGACCTGGGAAATGGTCTGGGAAACACGTATAAATGCCCAAAATATTTTTTTTAAAAAACACTGTCCAATACAGGAAAATTTATGAAATTGAAATTTTTTTTACATTTTTAGGATTTAAAATTTTTTTTTTAAAAAGGTTATGCTTAGGAATCAGGTTCGGATTCGGGTCCATCTCTACTCATCACTACTTATTTAACCTGATTTCTAGGCATATTTGTTGCTAATTAATATGCAACAAATATGCCCATTGTTGTGCTTTCCTTAGTCTCTCTGCTAGTGGTGTTACCGACATGGCAATAACTTCTAACTTCTCTGCTATCTAGAAAACCTGTCGCCTGTGATATAACTTTAATTCTGCCTTACCTGTTTATACCTTGCCAGATCTGATGAATTTCCTTGTTTTGACCCTTGGCTGTAACTTTCAACTACAATTCCTTAAGCTGCAGTTATATCTACCCATTGCTGGTCCTCAACTGTATGACCACATTCTATTTGGCCTTGATTACTTTGGCCTCAGCACCAGTTACTTGCACTTATAAGTATGTAAGTACAACAAGTGATTGTAGCTTATTTAATTGGAGAATATGTAAATATCTATGCTTGCCAACTCGTGGATTATCACAGTTCATGGCTCAGACTGTCATGACCCCCGTAATGGAAAATTCCTCAAATACTTTCTATGTGAAACTTTGTGCACAGTCAAAAAACTCATTGCCCCAATCCTGGAGGCAAGCTTACCCACCAAACTCATCACAGTGGAAAATGCAGATTAATAAAACTTTTTCTTATAAGAAACTGATCTACTTAAACAGACTGCCCCTCAAAATTCAACAAAATCTGGGACAAATGGGCCATATATCTGTTGTATTCAATTAGATCAACTGGACTTAGTTTAGTTCTTGAAGACGTTTTGCTAGTCATCCGACTGGCTTTCTCAATTCAGAATGACTTGTACAAGAATCTGTGGCAATTATGTACCCTGGAAAATCCCAATTAGCATATCACAGCCAAGTGTTAAGGGCGTGATTGGTAGTGGTAGAGGTGTTATAGGAACGCCCAGAGTAAGGTGTTAAAACAGCATTGTACATGGCAGACAGTTGGTGTCGAACCCCCCCACCTCTATTTAGGCTTGGTTTCTTTATTTTCACATAAATGGCCTCCTTAACACCTCTCTTGAACCAGTCACGTTCCTTTGCCAATATGTTAACATTACAATCTTCAAAGGTATGTCCTTCCTTAAGATGCAGGTACACGGCTGAGTCCTGACCTAAGGAATTGGCTCTTCTGTGCAGGGCCATATGTTGATGCAGTTGCTGTTTGGTCTCCCCCACATACAAATCAGAGCATTCTTCACTGCACTGCGTATATGATGTCGCTTTTCTTGTGTTTCGGTATTGGGTCTTTCGGATGTACCAATTGCTGCCTCAATGTGTTGTTTGGTTTAAAGCAGACAGGGATACAGCGTTTTCCGTAAAAGTCTTCTTAATTTCTCGGAGACCCCTGCTACATATGGGATGACCATGTTCTTTCTCCTGTCTTGCTTTTCCCCTTCACTGTTGGTATTCGCGTTCTTTTCTTTCCTTCTACTTCTTTTGACAAAGGCCCAGTCTGGATATCCACAGGTTTTAAGGGCTCCTTAATGTTCTCTGCTCTGTGTTGCAGGGTTCTGATGACACCCAGCTTGTGATCTAAAGGGTGGTGGGAGTCAAACATCAAATACAGATCTGTGTGTGTTGGTTATCTGTAAACCTCTACTTCCAGTGTACCATTTTCCTTAACTTCTACCAAGCAGTCCAAGAAAGCCAGTTTGTTGTTTTGTACCTCTTCCCTTGTAAATTTGATGTTTTGGTCAACCGCATTAATGTGTTCTGTGAAAGCTTGTACTTCCTTCTGGTGGATTTTAACCCATGTGTCATCCACATATCTGAACCAGTGGCTGGGTGTTATGCCCTTACAGGTATTAAGCGCCTGTTTTTCTACCACCAACTGTCTGCCATGTACAATGCTGTTTTGACATCTTACTTTGGGTGTTCCTATAACACCTATCCACTATCCTAGCCACTATCCAATCACCCCCTTAACACTTGGCTGTGATATGCTAATTGGGATTTTCCAGGGTACATAATTGCCACAGATTCTTGTACAAGTCATTCTGAATTCAGAAAGCCAGTCGGATGACTAGCGAAAAGTCTTCAAGAACTAAACCTCAAGTCCAGTTGATCTAATTGAATACAACAGATATACCATGACCTGGATGAATGAGAACCGTCACAAGCAAATGGGCCAAATCTCCCTGCACTAGAGATGATAATGACTAGTAGTGCCCCCCAATATATTGAGGCATGGCCTTTGGCTGCCCCCAGACTATTCAGGAAAATGTTATAAACCATTGATTAAGGTAAAACCCCCCATCCCCACAGAAGCCTCACCCACAGAAAAGCACATTGTTATTATTATATACAAGTATATACATAATGTACATAAACCCTTGTTCTCTCCGTACCTGCAATTTTCTATCAAGTAATAATATGCACACTGTATACCAGGTATCTTTAATTGGTTCTACACCCCACAGTGTCGAATTATCAAAGTGCATGTCAATAAGAGCACACTCGGCACAGCACTAAAGGCTAGGCCACACTAATGCGCTTTTAACAGCAATCCGATTGCGCTTTAAAAAGTGTACACTTAGTGGGGCCCAATTGTGGTGGCCCCACTAGTGCGCTGCACATGCCCCCCGCATTTATAGGGAAATTGCACTAGCTCGAATTGCGCAATTACGCAATCGCAGCACTTGTGCCGGAAGTTGCATGCCTGTTTCTGACGCGCTTATAAGTGCTACAGCCTGGCTTTAGCCTAAAAGTACAGCAAGGCATGGAGAACTGCTCCCACACTACTACACCTTTACATGTACTTTATCGGCAGCATATATCCTGTTTGCAGTTCTACCAACCCTTTTCTGCAGCACATGGTATATGGAATTTGATTGAGACTGAAAACTTATGACCCAAATCCAACTAAAAATAGTTGTTCAACATGTTGACTAAAAGAATAATAATTATTCAATGAAGAATTTATGATGTAAAACTATACGACAGATGTGCAAGACTCGCCTCATTACAATACTTTCTATTTATTGAGCTGCAAGAAATCAGAATACAATTGCTGTGTTACCTATATCTACAAGTTAATATGGTATAATGTTAAAATCCTTTGTTTAAATCATTGAAGGAAACTATGTTTCCACCCCCCCAATATGTTATACATCAGGCCCTGGTTTGCATTTCCCCTACTTTCTGGAACTTTTAGTTAAAAAAAAAAAGGCACCCTTCTCTATTAGGTTGGGAACATAAGAGTGCCATAACAGGGAGCAGATCCGGAGTGCATTGCAGCTTCCAGAGTCCCTTTTCTTATTTGAGTTTTGCTGTGATTTATGTTACCTTGATCCTTTGAACTTCAACTGTCTTGATCAATCTTTAGTCTATCACTTATTTTTATGTTCTTTGCACAGGACCCAATGAAAAGCAGGCTCTGGCCATTCTCATCACCCACTGTTTCCCTTCCTTTGCTTAACCCCTGACCTGTAAAAAAACAAGAGTTAATCAGAAGTTCTAAGGTAGCTAACAGGAAGGGGAAGTTTTTGGTTACAAATTAAATATAAGCTAGTCATATGCTATAAATCGCCCAGCGGGGCTACTGGCTGAGCTGCCAAAGCCTGAAGAAAAGACAGCGTGTTTGGGTTTTACACACAGGCTCAAGGTCTTCTCACCCTTTCCAGAGACTCCATCATTTAATAGAGATAAAACTCACATAGTTCGGTGTTGACACCAGTATAGCCTTTCCCTTATTATGAAGGACACTGATATGTAGAGACAGAAAGTAAAACCAAATCAGTTGTTT
Source organism: Hymenochirus boettgeri (assembly GCA_019447015.1). NCBI lineage: Eukaryota > Metazoa > Chordata > Amphibia > Anura > Pipidae > Hymenochirus > Hymenochirus boettgeri. The sequence continues at coordinate 148,331,834 of CM033476.1, forward strand.
ATCTGTTCCTCTTCAAATTCCTTTCTCTGCTTCCACTGCAAAACATACGAGGAAGATGTGAACAAGGCTAAAAAGAAAAGGAAAATAGATAAGATGTTCTAAGGCCTAACAGGTTATAACATATTAAGAAAATTCTCCCTGTCACAATGAAAGAAAATTATTAGTTGTAGTTGTTTTGTCTCTTGTGTCTGAATAAAGGCAGGAAGTTAACAGTTTGCCATCTTAATTAAAAAAAAACCTCTTCCTAACCAACCTGCTGCAACCTCTGATATGTTTTCAAATCAGTTGCACAAAATAGTGTAAGAAAAAACATTTTTGTCCCCCCACCCACTTTCTCATAATTTAAAATACATTTTAAAATATGTAATGAGATAGGAAGTCCTGGGTTCAAATCCTCTACAAGGAATTTGGATGTTCTCCTTGTGCTTTTGTGGGATTCTTTCTGGTTACACCTACAATTATAAAGACATACTGATTTTTTTATATGTGTAATATAAAATGCTTCGATTGTAAGCTCTTAAGTGCAGGGCCTGATGTAAACGTCTTATTGTAATATTAAAGTTCTATGGAAGGTGTTGGCGATATATAAATCCATAATAATAGGCAAAGTGGTGGTTAGTAATGAATCTCTGCAAACTCTGTTGGCATTATTGTTTGAGTAATATTTCCTGCAAGTAGTTATGCAGCCGTTGTGAGTATGATATTCCAGGAATGCAATGGGTACAGTGCATGGTTCCACTAAACTGCTAGCATGCTAAGTTGGTCTGTTTTATAATTTTAAAGGAATGCTCAGTGGAAAAAAATTAAAGAGAAACTGTGGCCTCCATACAGGTGTCCTTTAAAGGTAGAAATGTTCCTTTTAATAAAGGGCATCTCCACTGATAAAAAAAAAATTGGCAGTTAGCTGTGTCTTACCTCCTGCTTTTTACTCTGTATAGCATACAGAGTCCGTCGGGACCTATCAGTCTACGTGGCGGAGGAGCGAGCAATCAAGGTAAGTACCTTCATTCCTGGCTCCTGCAGATTTTATTGAAGAACGGGAGATAACACACAGGATATCTGTAACTCTGTTAAAAATAAAAATCAAAAGTGCAAGTGTTCCTTAAAGGGTAACTGTGGTCTCAAATTCTTCTACATAAAATTTGTGAGAAGTTATTGCTGCAAAAGTTCAGCAATGTAACTTCCTGGTTGAACTCTTCCTGTTTTTAGCCATATGACCAGCTTGTAGTCATGTGACCAGCCTGTCTGCATTAATAGGCTCTCCTTCTCAACTGTCAATTTTTTCTTCAGGTACTTCCTGATTTCCCCAGCAATAAGTCCTTACTGAGCATGCTTCTCCCCCGGGGGAAAAGGGCTGGCAGAGGTCAGGTGATGTCACTCAACCTACTGGAAGCAGGAAGTTTGAACATTCACCCCAATATCATTTCTCACAGGCTCCAGCCAGATATGTGATTGTTGGCTCAGTGTAAAGGAAATACTGCAGGCTTTCATTTAACCCTCACTTGTTTTGAGACCACAGTTGCCCTTTAAACAAGAACATCATGATAAAACATAATTCTTCTTTATTCAAACCATGTTTATTCTTGCATATTGGACTGTTGGACCCTGGGGAGGTCTGTGGGAGTGACTTCACCTGACCTCTGTTCATAGTGTTCTATGTGCACAGGATCTTTGTGATTGCATGTCTTTTTTTTCAGTTCTCACCACATTAAAATACATATAAGTGTACTCATATACAATCCTTCATAGGTTTTCTTGCTTGGTATCATGACTGCTAATGTCTTATGGTCATTTTCTACTTAAATCATTAGTTTCTTGAATCAGTGACTTGTGGTGTAAGAAATAAACTAGCTATCCTGAGTGTATCCTTCTGTAGGGCATCCTTTGTCTCCTCTCTCTCAAGGACCACACAGGACTAACTTACATACTTCAATTTCATTTCCGTGGTCTGTAGTGGACTTCAAAGTCATATCTAAATAAACTGTCTTACAATCTGGGACTATAAAGGGGAAATGAGGTGATCCTGTTGTTGATAGTCAGATTAGTGATCAGTTCCCAGAGTAAAGTGTCTGCAATATAGGAAGTGATGCCCCATTTCCAAAGTCCATATACAGATCAGTGCCTGGTGCTTTCCTGTATATTTCTGTTCCATAGAAAGTTCATGGAGCTAATTCTAAAGGTGGATTTGCTAAATGAGGTGTCTATTTTAATACTGCCACCTCTGGCAGCAGTTGAAGTATCACATGGTGATAAATGTTCAAAAGTTGGTGGAGAATCCGTACAGTGTCTTTATGTAAATACAACTTGGGAAGAAAACTGAGAGAAGCAAGTTCACCTCTTTTATTTGTAAAAGGGCTTCTGACCTACTTTGTTAGAATCCAAATCCACTGTATTACTGTATGGGAACTCTGCTGTCTCATTCCTTGGCACTCCAGATGTTTTGGAAACTACAACTCCCAGCATGCTTTAGTAGCTGGGAGTTGTAGTTTCCAAACACTGCAGTGCCAAGGAATGAGGCTTTTTTATGGACAGCACCCCCCAGGAAAGGCCCCCAAGTTCAGTAAGGTAAGTAAGAAAGGTAAGTACTCACTCGGGTGACAGTAAATAATTCTTTCCCCCCAATCCAGCTGCCGATAGCTATGTACAAGCTAACTTACATTAGAAGCAAGTGTTCCGCCTGGCATTCCCGCGCTGATCTGCAGGATGACGTCCATTTGCGACGCCTGCCGGGCAATTAGTGAGACAGGCGCCGCGAACATTAGCTTGTACATAGTGATCGGCAGCCGGAGAATTCACATTTATTAACTGTGACCCAAGTATAAGCCAAGGTCAGGTTTTCAGGCTAATTTTAAATCCTGAAAACCTTGGCTTATACTCCAGTATATACGGTAAGTTATAAACTTGTAAAGTTACACTTCCTAGACTGCCCTGTCTCTGTGACAGGCATGTGTTTTAAGCTGTGTCATAAGCCCAACCATCAAAAATATATTTTTTTTTAAAGTTTTTTACAGACCTGCAAACATTCTCTGCCCATTTCTTTACCCTAGGGAGAGAAACAAAAATATTTTAAGGCTTGTAGCTAGGTTTAAAAATGATTAAGAAGTTTAGGGATAGGTTTATGATGCAGCCAATGATACTCAGCAATAGACATGCTTAGACCTTAAAAAAGTGGGGCAGGTAATGCCAAAGCCAGTGCTAGCAGGTAAAAACCCACTTTAAACTGCTTTGGTTTTGGATTGACTGCTGCTAGAAGCATTATCCTGAAGTCAATTTTAAGGTAGAAGTGTGCCCTTTTTAAATGAAGACCACTGTTCCCCTTTAATGCAATCAAACCAATTGACATAGAACACAGTCAATTGGCACAACATGTTTTGAGCTAGGCTCTTTCACAAGTGTAGGCCTGTCATAGTCAAATTTATATGTGACCACATCAAATCTATATCTCTGTAATGGATAGGGGTGCAGCATTAGGGTATCGCTCAGAGGCTACCAAGTCTGAAATGCAACTTTCTGTTTACCAATCTATAATAGTCTTTGGAGTCAGACTCTGGTAGCAGGTAGATCAAGAGCTAGAAGTGATCATGGTACCTTAAAAAATAAATATATATAATATATACACCCATGTACATACATACAGAAATACTATTGGCATGATGCCTAAAAACCTTTTTACATTTTTTATTTTACAAATGGTTTGATTTAGAAAGTGATTGTTAGAATAGAATACGAAACATACATGTAGCAAACCTTTCCCTTTTAAATGCTTGTGAACTCTCTATTTCTCTATTTTCCTTTAGTTCATGTACATGGGGGAAGGGCTGCCTCTTGTTTTTTGCCATTGGCTTCTGTGGTATAACACTGTCCCTGCAAGGGAAAATATGTCTAAAGACATTTTCCAGCTGTACGGCAATGCTCCTTTTCTTCAGAACACAGTCCTCTTGTTCTCTCACTTTTCAGCTAACTAGAAGGAGCTTCCAGCGATAAGGGCCAAGTAATCCTTCTGTTTACTAAAAGGTCCTTAATCTGGCTCTCAACGTCCTTGGATTTCTTGGTACTCCTTCAACCACTTCAATTTTGGGGAAGTTTGTTTATAAGAAAAGACCTTTCTGCTGCCTAATCCTCCTCCAAATGTTTACACAGCAGTTTCTACATAAACGTTGTTTAAACTGGTAATCGTTTTCCACTTTGTAATATTCAACAAGCAGCAGCTTTGAATGACTGAAATGTATTTGCACAAGTGATAATGTTGTCATAAAACATGAAAAGTTAAGTTGCTTATCTGTGTATTTTGATAAGCTACTTAAATTTTACAGTAGTACTCGCAGGCTTCAGATAAACATTAGGGCCGCTCAGTCATCTGTCACGTAAATTACATAGCACCTCATTTATTACTGTACACTGTATGGTTAGTAACCAGGGGGGCATGGATTCTTTTACAGTTTGTAGTCAAAATCTATCAGCTGTGTAACAAATTCCAGTGTGCCTCTCATCTGTAAATGACAGAGGCTTCAGGCTGATTCTGCTGTTGATTCACACCAAAAAGAAAGCCCAAAGTAAAAGCTGAATGAATATGAACAATATATTACTTAAAATATGAACAGAAAGCAGGCAGGAAAGGCTGTCTATTAGAAATGGCTTGAGGGCATGGTGCCACAGAAAATATGATTGTAATAAATAAAAAAAACACAAAACACAACTGCATCCTAACTTTAAATCACATGTAAATCATAATAGCGTAGTCTTATAGTGGAGTTCCCTGCAGGGTTACTATAAGGGTTATATACTTATGTTGTCACTTGTATACTGTTTTGTCTTGTTACTTTTTACCGTCAGGCAGCCGATTAATATATTGTTAAAGCTGTTGGATGAAATAATAGAAACCTGACCTACCGAAACACTTTCTTCTAAAAGACCACTCCTCTCCATTAACCAAGCCTTGGGCTGGTGAGGTTTTAATTGTAATTTAAAGGGACACTATACTAAAAAAATTACTGTCTCATCTTAATCTATAATTGAATAGTTGTAAGTAGCATTTACTCTGATTTGTTTATGTTGCTGCATGCCTTCAATCCAACACACATTTTGTTAAGGAGCAGTATCCCCTCTCCCTCCTTTAACCACTCCCACTTCCATCCGACCTGACTTTTTTCCAACAAACCAATTATCAAGTCTGCACACAGCATACAGCATTCCAACTGTTAAACTCTGTCACCATTCCAGCTACAGTATAACTACTCACAGAAGAATATTTTTTGAGAGCAATGAACTTGATTGACAAATGAAATATAAGAAGATTTAGATTGGATATCTAAAGAAATAGGGAGCAGATCAACAAAAAAATGATACAGTGGTGGTTGGGAAAAATTATAGTTTCCAGTTATGGTCAATTTAAAATAACCTATTTTTCGGTATAGATGCCCTTTAATCATAATTGATTATGAATCAAAAATATAGATAAATCATATAGATGGTCTAAGGTGGTATGTAAATCTTGCTGCTAAAAGTAACAAAATGAAAAGGGGCTAAAACAGACAATCTCATATTGGCACTTTAATGAAATTTGAGGAAAAGGCCACCAACCTTAAAAGCTGCAATTAGTTATAGAGATGTGGTCCTGCCTCCTTCCTTTTGTGGTCCAAGAAAAATTTACAACATTTGACATGTAGTATGACTTTTCTTCATTTGGTCCACCAGCCCAGCAAAATCAGCAGGACTGTGTTACATAGTAACATAGTAATTGAGTTTGAATAAAGACATAAGTCCATACTTTATACCCTCCTTTTTAAACCCTTCCTAACAGTGCTACTGTAACAATGCACAATAATAGGGCTGCGCTACTGAGAGCAAAATGACTGACCGCCTTAAGCTGGGTAAACACGTAGAGATCCTTTGTTCCGACCATTTGGAACATCTGACCGGTAAGGCAGGGTGAAGGACTGTCGGCCACAGCAGAACAGTTTGCCTTGACTGAGCGTACAGTCCATAGAGGAACGCACAATTGTCAGTGGTTTTCAGTCACATCCGATCCGTACGAACGAATGGTCAGTCGTGGCTGAAACCCATGCAATTTTTTCTGACGATACACTGAACTATCAATTGATTGGGCAGAATAATTGCGTGGTGTGTACACAGCTTTAGGGCTACAAAAACACGGCTATAGAGCTTTGGCTACAAAGTTCTGGCATTTGTGTTTGTGTGGTCATTTTTACATATGCTAATCCATGTTTTCCATAAGGTGATTGAGAAATGCATTTATTTACAAATTATCACATGAAGGGTAACTTGTGTGCAAATGTATAATTATGTTTAATATGCATGTGGTCACAACTGGTCCACAGATGGGTCTTTGATTGGGCACAGAGGCTTTTGAATAAAGGTAATAAAGACAGATTTGGCAAGAGTGAAAGGGAGAGAGCTAGATAATTTACTGAGTATCTAATATGTGCCTTAGCTTATTTTGAGACACAGTTCACTATAATAGAATCAAATCAACCACCTTTATAATTTTAATTTATAAACTGTGTCTATTGTTTGCATGTTAAAGAGTAACTGTGGTCCAAAAATTACTTTAGGTAAATTAACAGGAATTGCTTTCCTGAGTATTTTTGCAATTTACTTATCTTGGGCTGTGCAGCACATGCATCTCCATAATGCAGGAAAACTTTTTATATAATGTAGGGCATCCCTGCCCACCCTCAGCTGCCGTGTCAGATTATTAAAAAAAATTCAGAATGCTACTTACAGCCCCTCGTTCCTGCGGCGCATTGATCCTGCTCCTTGCTTGCTGGAACTAGCAAGCAGGTGCCAGACCAGAGGCAGCCAATCACAGACACGGGTGCAGTCAATTGAGAGCGCCGCTGGAGAGAAGGTATGTAAGTAGAGTTCTGCTTATTATTTTAACAATCTGACATGGCGGTTGGGGTGGGCAGGGATAGCCTACACTACAGCAACTGCTTTTGGGTGTTTTGCATTTACTCATTTGTGAGCTAAAACACAGATCTTCCATTTTTTTCAACTAATATTATATTGTTTAGGACATGTGAGTGTATTACATGGGGACTGTGGTCTTTAAACAAGTCAAGAGTCAAATAAAATTTCTAGGTGCTGCCAGTGAAAATTTATGGTACTAAAGGGTAACACTTCTGCTTTCAGTAGCTTGTGTAACATCACCTGCATATTCTGATTCTCCCCTCTCACAGTGGTGTTATCCTGTGCACTAAAGAGATTTGCTGATCATACACGCAACAACAACAAAAAAGTGAAAGATTTTGTGGTGATTGGTCCAATTTTGTTTTTCTTATTGGGCATGCTGGAATTATTTTCTAAAATCAAAATTGAATTTATGATTGTACAAATGGTACAAATGTTATCAATCTATGTGTAACCTCCTCTTCTGCTGGGAAAGAGGAAGTCTGCAGTGACAGCTAATGTGGGATTCATGGCTATCAGTTCAGGCAAAGCAGAGTGCTGGTCACATAACTACAAGTTGCTAAAACAGGAATTTTTTTATCAGCACTGGAAAATTACCATACGTATTAGAATGTGTGCACATTTAATAACAGCTGAATTATCTAGTTAGTAAACAGTAAATGCAGACCACATTACCTTCAGTTAAAACCAAGCATGATTTTGGAAATATGCTCCAGAGTGACTTTATAGATATGACCTCTTTATATTATTGTGTAGACTACTCATGACATTTGCCACATTTATTGTGTTGCTGTCTGTTTATTTCCAGCTACCTCCCGTGGTTTGAAGTGTTTTACAAACTGCTCAACATCGTTGCTGATTACTCCTCAAAGAAACAGGTATTACCAGCAAAATGATGTATACCCAGAGACATGCATGCACATACAAAGGCCAGGAGATGGTCGCATGAGTTTAGCCAACTCATTTAATCTAAACTGTCCAGGGTCTACTATTATTATATCAGTAATATTTCTATACAGGACAGTTTATTTTGGAATAAATTTAATACACCCTTTCCTCCATTGGAACTGAAGTATAAAGCTGGATGGGCCAGAGCTAATTCATGGAATAAATATATATTTAAAACAATAAAGTATTTCTCCATCAAAGGAAACAAATAGCCCAATCTGAAACATAATCTGTTGTTGAAACTGTTGTAATCCTATTTGAATGTTTTCCCATATGGAGAAAATAAAATTTGCTTTAATATAAAAGAATATTTTTTGCCAATGTTCTTTTATGGTCCTCCAGACATTTGAAATTGCATATACTGTGAACGGAACACTTTCTCTGCACCTTTAAATCCTGTAAACTTCCTGAAACTGAGAAGAAATTAAAGAACATATATATACTCCTTATATTGTTCTCTTTTAGATTGTTGGCTCTTCCTTTAGTTTAAAGGAAAAATTTAGTCTAAAACTTATCCAGGCATATTAAATAAGAGGTGCTTGAGCTGTTAATCTTTTGCAACCAATGAGATGCTACCTTTTTAATGGTTTATAACCACTGAGCCACTACCATGCTGCCTATAAATCTGATTGACTTGGAGGGTCGTCTGACTGACTATTTATGTTATAAACAAATTCTACACTGTGCTTCTGAAATACAATATATATATATATATATAGAGAGAGAGAGAGAGAGAGAGAGAGAGAGAGAGAGAGAGAGAGAGACAGACAGACAGAGAGAGACAGACAGAGAGACTTGTAGGCAAGACTGGCACTCCCCTCAATGTAGACTGGACTGCCTGGGTGCCATCCAATGTATATGCAGATAGGTAATAGTCGGGACGCACTCACGGGTCTTGGCAAATTCAAACATTTTTATTGTGCAGTTAACATGTTTCCGTCCACGCCGCGGACCATCATCAGAACATCTGAGGAACATTACGAAACTTCCTTAAAACCTCCCCCAACACACACCCTCAAGTGGAACCAATGACCAGACGGGGAGTGTTACAGAGACACGCCCACCTGCCAAAGAAAAAGGAACTTACAAACGGTCTGAGCCATATCAAAGGTAAGAAAGACCCGTGCCAGAAAATATGCACAAGGCAAGAAACAGCCGACAACAAAGTGTAATAAATATAAAGTGCTACCGAAGAAAGTGCCACAGAGCGTACCATATAAATAGAATAGAGCTAAAAGCAGATAAAACCCAGATAAGACACCAGAGCAGAAGAATAAGTAAACTGCACAGTAACCATAAAACAGCAACAAGCTAATGTACCAATAAGAGGAATAGAAATAAATACAAATTGAACAAGTACAGCAACTAAATAAATACTCAAAGAAAACACTACATTGCCCACTGTTCATTCAGCCCTCTAGGGGACAATGTTCCCAAGTTATGAATCCATTTGGCCTCCATTCGTAATAACAGTCTCATTATTAACTAGTTTCTGTCGTTTGGGATCTATTCCATCTATAATCATACACCTCAAACTCCCCACCGAATGCTTTGCCAGTTTACAGTGTTTGGCCACCGCCATGTCACCATATTTGTTCACGATACCCTTAAAACTGGTGGTGGTCATCCCAATATAATACAACCCAGAGGGGCACACTATGAAAGGAGGTTTTAAGGAAGTTTCGTAATATTCCTCAGATGTTCTGATGACAGTCCGCGGCGCGGACGGAAACTTGTTAACTGCACAATAAAATTGTTTAAATTTGCCAAGACCCCACTATTATCTATCTATCTATCTATATTGTCCATCTTTTTTTTTTTATGAAAAGGAGAAAACCTTTCAATTGAAACAAGAAATCTAGCTATATCCTGTAGTATGCACTTGCCCAGTGGTTTACAGGCTTAGGAAGAGACATATTTAATATTAAGCTTTTCACACACAGATTACAGATTATGTTTGAAACCAACAATAATACAATAATCTGTCCACGTATAACAAAACAACCGTTTCATGCACATTAATTTTAAAAGCTGGTTTAGCAGAGCTGGAAATTTCACTGTGGCCAAGATTCAAATGTGCATATATGGTGAATCTGCTGACATGCACAGAAAGGTTTTGTACATAATGAGGTGCTGCTAGCAAGTGGAGAGACACTGTCTTTTACTGTCTTTCTCTTAACCAATGGCCTGTATTCCGATAGATCTGCATGAGGAATGTTCTTGACATTACTGTAGTCCCAAGGTTAATGTTGGATTGTGCTTTAGGAAGAAATAATAGATGTAAAGATTATAGTTGGATGTTTAATGTGTATGTTTACCTGTAGCTGGAACATAAATAAAACCTTATAATTAGTTTAAACATTGTAAGTGAAGATCTCCTATGTGATAAGTAGGGATGGCCGGTTCGCGGATCCGAACCCGGATCCGCCGCGGATTTATCCCGTTGCCGAATGGCGGATTTTTCCGGATTTTCCGCCTTCCGAACTTCGATTGCGGATTTTTCGTATTTTTCGAAAATTTTCGAAATTATGAGTTTTCAGTATTTTCGAAAATCCGGGAAAACACGTATTTCTTAAAATTACGAAAATACAAGGATTTGTCTTAATTCCATACAATGTATTTTCGAAAATTTTCAAAATTATGGGATTACTTGTATTTTCGAAAATACATATTTTCGAAAATACATGAAATACATGTAATTTCAAAATTCCCGAAAATAGTGAAAACTCGTAATTCGAAAATTTTCGAAAATACGAAAAATCTCGTTTTTTCAAGGGTATTTTTAATTTTAGCGGGTCCTCCGGATTTTCGAATTTTCAAATTTTTTCGAAAATTTGCGGATCCTCGAGCGGACCGGATTTTGCGAAGTTCGGACATCTCTAGTGATAGTGATATTAAAGGCTTGAGTTGACACATGCCACCTAACAATTTCTGCACTTCATGATCCTTGGCCTCAATTTTAAACTGCTTTTCCTAGGAAATGAGCCTGAATTAGTGAGGGTGCTAAAAATTTGGTTCCCATTGGCACATTTTGAATCTTGAATCTATTAGATCTTGATGTAATTTCCCATTTAGCAGGATTTTATTAATTATGGTACAGTGCCCTGCTGTTCTTAATCTACTGGGTGGAGTCTGGAAGATCAAACATCTCCCTAGTTGTGAGGTACACATAACCATTAGACATATTTTTGTATCATAATTCTGTAAAGCTGTAAGTTTTCATTAAGATGTAGGGAGCATGAAAAAAAATTCTTACAGCAAATTTGAAAACACATTATCCCAGACTTCATCTTGAAAATTACTTTTGAGCATATACATCTAAAAGTACATTTATTCTTATCTTAGTTTACATTTTAGAATCTTAATCCTGCTTAGCTTCCATTTTAAACTTTGCATTTCAGTTGGGGGAATGAAGGAAATGTACAGTTTGTGCAATGAAGTCACAAAGAAATATCTTCCGATGCTAACTGGCAGTATAATTGTGTACACATGTCTTTATCTATGTTTTCTGTAGGACTCTCAGCGCAATGAACTTTTGGAGAGCCTGTACAGGCTGCCCATTCCAGAACCTGAAACTCCTGTTCATCTGAGCGTGGTAAGATCTTAATAGAATGCAAATACCATCCTTACTGTCCAGTAGCTTATTTCCATTGCTTTTTCTATTTAAATGTTTTCTTGCGTAAATAAAAGGCAACAAAAATTCCTAGGCTTAAAGCCATTAGAATGTTGCATATACCCAGAGCTGTAGCCACTGCTTCACACCAAATGTATCTTTGTGGATTTGCTTCAGATTTTTTTGATTGTTTTGTTTTTCTCATCACCCTTTGCTTTTTCTTCATATTTTAATGAATAGAGATCAGTTGAGATCAGTTTTTGTGTTTGTATGTTTAAACTGGCTATGACAGGCAAAGGGCCTTCATGCAATGGGGATCTATCTATGAAATTAAAAGCAAAATTCAAAGAATACATATATAGGAGCTAAACTATCCCTAACATATTAGTACTGCTTCCTCTCCAGGAAGGGAGCAATAGCTGCTCCCTGTGCATCGCTCTTATTTGTATGTATAGTTTATAACGTTTTTGTAGACATTTGAATATACTTTTTAAAAGTCAATTTGCTACTAAGAATTGCAATTCTTAGTAGACTATGTCCAACTACAAAAAAGGCAGCAAACCAGCATGGATACCACTTCTGCAAGTTTTACAAACCATCAGGGAGATTCAATAAAAGTTCTTATTATTTTAAATGGTGCTCATTTTACCCCAACCAATCAGATCTTATTTAAAATTTTAAAGGGTATGTCCACCCTTAAGAATAGTTTTTACTATGATGTTCCCCATGTCTGCCAGCCCCAACCGCATATATTTTATTTTCCAAAAGCCCCCCAAACTCTTACTTACCTCCCCTCGTTCCTCCGCCGCACTGCCGGCCCTTTGCTTGCGAGAATGCAAGCACTTTATCGGCACATATATCTGTTTGCAGTTTAACACAACCCTTTTCTGCAGCACATGGTATGTGGAATTTGATGGAGACTGAAAACTTATGACCCAAATCCAACTAAAAATAGTTGTTCAACATGTGACTCAAAAAAATAATTATCATAAGCAATTTATGTAACTATACGACAGTTGTGCAAGACTCGCCTCATTACAACCTTTCTATTTATTGAGCTGCAAGAAATCAAATACAATTGCTGTGTTACCATATCTCAAGTTAATATGGTAAATGTTTAAAATCCTTTGTTTAAAATCATGAAGGAAACTATGTTTCCACCCCCCAATATGTTACAAATCAGGCGCCTGGTTTGCATTTCCCCTACTTTCTGGAACTTTTAGTTAAAAAAAAAAAGGCACCCTTCTCTATTAGTTTGGGGAACATAAGAGTGCCATAACAGGGCAGCAGACCGGAGTGCATTGCACTTCCCAGAGTCCCTTTTCTTATTTTGAGTTTTGCTGTATTTATGTTACCTTGATCCTTTGAACTTCACTGTCTTGATCAATCTTTAGTCTATCACTTATTTTATGTTCTTGCACAGGACCCAATGAAAACAGGCTCTGGCCATTCCATCACCCACTGTTTCCTTCCTTTGCTTAAACCCCTGAACCTGTAAAAAAACAAGAGTTTAATCAGAAGTTCTAGGGTAGCTAACAGGAAAGGAATTTTTGTTACAAAAATTCATATAAGCTAGTCATATGCCTATAATCGCCCGCCAGCGGGCTACTGGCTGAGCTGCCAAAGCTGAAGAAAAGACAGCGTGTTGGGTTTTACACACAGGCTCAAGGTCTTCTCACCCTTTCCAGAGACTCCATCATTTAATAGAGATAAAACTCACATAGTTCGGTGTTGACACCTAAGCCTTCCCTTATTATGAAGGACACTGATATGTAGAGACAGAAAGTAAAACCAAATCAGTTGTTTATCTGTTCCTCTTCAAATTCCTTTCTCTGCTTCCACTGCAAAACATACGAGGAAGATGTGAACAAGGCTAAAAAGAAAAGGAAAATAGATAAGATGTTCTAAGGCCTACAGTTAACATATTAAGAAAATTCTCCCTGTCACAATGAAAAATTATTGTTAGTGTGTTTTTTCTCTTGTGTCTGAATAAGGCAGGAAGGTTAACAGTTTGCCATCTTTATTAAAAAAAAACCTCTTCCTAACCAACCTGCTGCAACCCTCTGATTGTTTTCAAATCAGTTGCACAAAATAGTGTAAGAAAAAATTTTTGTCCCCCCACCCACTTTCTCATAATTTAAAATACATTTTAAAATATGTAATGAGATAGGAAGTCCTGGGTTCAAATCCTCTACAAGGATTTGGATGTTCTCCTTGTGCTTTTGTGGGATTCTTTCTGGTTACACCTACAATTTATAAAGACATACTTGATTTTTTATATGTGTAATATAAAATGCTTCGATTGTAAGCTCTTAAGTGCAGGGCCTGATGTAAACGTCTTTATTGTAATATTAAAGTTCTATGGAAGGTGTTGGCGATATAAAATCCATAATAATAGGCAAAGTGGTGGTTGTAATGAATCTCTGCAAACTCTGTTGGCATTATTGTTTGAGTAATATTTCCTGCAAGTAGTTATGCAGCCGTTGTGAGTATATATTCCAGAATGCAATGGGTACAGTGCATGGTTCCACTAAACTGCTAGCTGCTAAGTTGGTCTGTTTTATAATTTTAAAGGAATGCTCATTGGAAAAAAATTAAAGAGAAACTGTGGCCTCCATACGGTGTCCTTTAAAGGTAGAAATGTTCCTTTTAATAAAGGGCATCTCCACTGATAAAAAAAAATTGGCAGTTCCTGTGTCTTACCTCCTGCTTTTACTCTGTATAGCATACAAGCCGTCGGGACCTATCAGTCTCGTGGCGGAGGACGAGCAATCAAGGTAGTACCTTCATTCCTGGCTCCTGCAGATTTATTGAAGAACGGGAGATAACCAACAGATATTCTGTAACTCTGTTAAAATAAAAATCAAAAGTGCAAGTGTTCCTTAAAGGGTAACTGTGGTCTCAAATTCTTCTACATAAAATTTGTGAGAAGTTATTGCTGCAAAAGTTCAGCAATGTAACTTCCTGGTTGAACTCTTCCTGTTTTTAGCCATATGACCAGCCTTGTAGTCATGTACCGCCTGTCTGCATTATAGGCTCTCCTTCTCAACGTCAATTTTTTCTTCAGGTACTTCCTGATTTCCCAGCAATAAGTCTTCTGCTAGGCTTCTCCCCCGGGGGAAAAGGCGGCCGAGGTCAGGTGAGTCACTCAACCTACTGGAAGCAGGAAGTTTGAACATTCACCCCAATATCATTTCTCACAGGCTCCAGCCAGATATGTGATTGTTGGCTCAGTGTAAAGGAAATACTGCAGGCTTTCATTAACCCTCACTTTTTTTGAGACCACAGTTGCCCTTTAAACAAGAACATCATGATAAAACATAATTCTTCTTTATTCAAACCATGTTTTATTCTTGCATATTGGACTGTTGGACCCTGGGGAGGTCTGTGGGAGTGACTTCCACCTGACCTCTGTTCATAGTGTTCTTGTGCACAGGATCTTTGTGATTGCATGTCTTTTTTTTTCAGTTCTCACCACATTAAAATACATATAAGTGTACTCATATACATCCTTCATAGGTTTTCTTGCTTGGTATCATGACTGCTAATGTCTTATGGTCATTTTCTACTATAATCATTAGTTTCTTGAATCATGGACTTGTGGTGTAAGAAATAAACTAGCTATCCTGAGTGTATCCTTCTGTAGGGCATCCTTTGTCTCCTCTCTCTCAAGGACCACACAGGACTAACTTCATACTTCATTTCATTTCCGTGGTCTGTAGTGGACTTCAAAGTCATATCTAAATAAACTGTCTTACAATCTGGGACTATAAAGGGGAAATGAGGTGATCCTGTTGTTGATAGTCAGATTAGTGATCAGTTCCCAGAGTAAAGTGTCTGCAATATAGGAAGTGATGCCCCATTTCCAAAGTCCATATACAGATCAGTGCCTGGTGCTTTCCTGTATATTTCTGTTCCATAGAAAGTTCATGGGCTAATTCTAAAGTGGGATTTGCTAAATGAGGTGTCTATTTTAATACTGCCACCTCTGGCAGCAGTTGAAGTATCACATGGTGATAAATGTTCAAAAGTTGGTGGAGAATCCGTACAGTGTCTTTATGTAATACAACTTGGGAAGAAAACTGAGAGAACAAGTTCACCTCTTTTATTTGTAAAAGGGCTTCTTACCTACTTTGTTAAATCCAAATCCACTGTATTACTGTATGGGAACTCTGCTGTCTCATTCCTTGGCACTCCAGATGTTTTTGGAAACTACACTCCCAGCATGCTTTAGTAGCTGGGAGTTGTAGTTTCCAAACACTGCAGTGCCAAGGAATGAGGCTTTTTTATGGACAGCACCCCCCAGGAAAGGCCCCCAAGTTCAGTAAGGTAAGTAAGAAAGGTAAGTACTCACTCGGGTGACAGTAAATAATTCTTTCCCCCCAATCCGCTGCCGATAGCTATGTACAAGCTAACTTACATAGAAGCAAGTGTTCCGCCTGGCATTCCCCGCTGATCTGCAGGATGACGTCCATTTGCGACGCCTGCCGGCAATTAGGGAGACAGCGCCGCGAACATTAGCTTGTACATATGTGACGGCAGCCGGAGAATTCACATTTATTAACTGTGACCCAAGTATAAGCCAAGGTCAGGTTTTCAGGCTAATTTTAAATCCTGAAAACCTGGCTTATACTCCGTATATACGTAGTTATAAACTTGTAAAGTTACACTTCCTAGACTGCCCTGTCTCTGTGACAGGCATGTGTTTTAAGCTGTGTCATAAGCCCAACCTCAAAAATATATTTTTTTTTAAAGTTTTTTACAGACCTGCAAAACATTCTCTGCCCATTTCTTTACCCTAGGGAGAGAAACAAAATATTTTAAGGCTTGTAGCTAGGTTTAAAAATGATTAAAGAAGTTTGGGATAGGTTTATGATGCAGCCAATGATACTCAGCAATAGACATCTTAGACCTTAAAAGTGGGGCAGGTAATGCCAAAGCCAGTGCTAGCAGGTAAAAAACCCACTTTAAAACTGCTTTGGTTTTGGATTGACTGCTGCTAGAAGCATTATCCTGAAGTCAATTTTAAGGTAGAAGTGTGCCCTTTTTAAATGAAGACCACTGTTCCCCTTAATGCAATCAAACCAATTGACATAGAACACAGTCAATTGGCACAACATGTTTTGAGCTAGGCTCTTTCACAAGTGTAGGCCTGTCATAGTCAAATTTAATGTGACCACATCAAATCTATATCTCTGTAAGGGATAGGGGTGCAGCATTAGGGTATCGCTCAGAGGCTACCAATTCTGAAATGCAACTTTCTGTTTACCAATCTATAATAGTCTTTGGAGTCACTCTGGTAGCAGGTAGATCAAGAGCTAGAAGTGATCATGGTACCTTAAAAATAAATAATATATATATACACCCATGTACTACATACAGAAAACTATTGGCATGATGCCTAAAAACCTTTTTACATTTTTTATTTACAAATGGTTTGATTTAGAAGTGATTGTTAGAATAGAATACGAACATCACATGTAGCAAACCTTTCCCTTTTAAATGCTTGTGAACTCTCTATTTCTCTATTTTCCTTTAGTTCATGTACATGGGAAGGGCTGCCTCTTGTTTTTTGCCATTGGCTCTGTGGTAAACCACTGTCCCTGCAAGGGAAATATGTCTAAGAACATTTTCCAGCTGTACGGCAATGCTCCTTTTCTTCAGAACACAGTCCTCTTTTTCTCTCACTTTTCAGCTAACTAGAAGGAGCTTCCAGCGATAAGGGCCAAGTAATCCTTCTGTTACAAAAAGGTCCTTAATCTGGCTCTCAACGTCCTTGGATTTCTTGGTACTCCTTCAACCCACTTCAATTTTGGGGAAGTTTGTTTATAAGAAAAGACCTTTCTGCTGCCTAATCCTCCTCAAATGTTTACACCAGCAGTTTCTACATAAACGTTTGTTTAAACTGGTAATCGTTTTCCACTTTGTAATATTCAACAAGCAGCAGCTTTGAATGACTGAAATGTTTTGCCCAAGTGTAATGTTGTCATAAAACATGAAAAGTTAAGTTGCTTATCTGTGTATTTTGATAAGCTACTTAAATTTTCAGTAGTTACTCGCAGGCTTCAGATAAACATTGGGCCGCTCAGTCATCTGTCACGTAAATTACATACACCTCATTTATTACTGTACACTGTATGGTTAGTAACCAGGGGGCATGGATTCTTTACAGTTTGTAGTCAAAATCTATCAGCTGTGTAACAAATTCCAGTTTGCCTCTCATCGTAAATGAACAGAGGCTCAGGCTATTCTGTTGATATCACACCAAAAAGAACCCAAGTAAAGCTGAATGAATATGAACAATATATACTAAAATATGAACAGAAAGCAGGCAGGAAGGCTGTCTATTAGAAATGGCTTGAGGGCATGGTGCCACGAAAATATTGATTGTAATAAATAAAAAAAACAAAACAACAACTGCATCCTAACTTTAAATCACATGTAAATCATAATAGCGTATGTCTTATAGTGGAGTTCCCTGCAGGGTTACTATAAGGGTTATATCTTATGTTGTCACTTGTATACTGTTTTGTCTTGTTACTTTTTACCGTCAGCAGCCGATTAATATATTGTTAAACTGTTGATGAATAAATAGAACCTGACTACCAAACACTTTCTTCTAAAACCACCCTCACTCCTCTCCATTAACCAAGCCTTGGGCTGGTGAGGTTTTAATTGTAATTTAAAGGGACACTATACTAAAAAAATTACTGTCTCATCTTAATCTATAATTGAATAGTTGTAAGTAGCATTTACTCTGATTTGTTTATGTTGCTGCATGCCTTCATTCCAACACACATTTTGTTAAGGAGCAGTATCCCCTCTCCCTCTTTAAACCACTCCCACTTCCATCCGACCTGACTTTTTTCCAAAAACCAATTATCAAGTCTGCACACAGCATACAGCATTCCAACTGTTAACTCTGTCACCATTCCAGCTACAGTATAACTACTCACAGAAGAATATTTTTTGAGAGCAATGAACTTGATTGACAAATGAATATTAAGAAGATTTAGATTGGATATCTAAAGAAATAGGGAGCAGATCAACAAAAAAATGATACAGTGGTGGTTGGGAAAAATTAAGTTTCCAGTTATGGTCAATTTAAAATAACCTATTTTCTCGGTATAGATGCCCTTTAATCATAATTGATTATGAATCAAAAATATAGATAAATCATATAGATGGTCTAAGGTGGTATGTAAATCTTGCTGCTAAAAAGTAACAAAATGAAAAGGGGCTAAAACAGACAATCTCATATTGGCACTTTAATGAAATTTGAGGAAAAGGCCACCAACCTTAAAAGCTGCAATTAGTTTATGAGATGTGGTCCTGCCTCCTTCCTTTGTGGTCCAAGAAAAATTTACAAATTTGACATTAGTATGACTTTTCTTCATTTGGTCCACCAGCCCAGCAAAATCAGCAGGACTGTGTTATAGTAAACATAGTAATTGAGTTTGAATAAAGCATAAGTCCATACTTTATACCCTCCTTTTTAAACCCTTCCTAACAGTGCTACTGTAACAATGCACAATAATAGGGCTGCGCTACTGAAGCAAAATGACTGACCGCCTTAAGCTGGGTAAACGTAGAGATCCTTTGTTCCGACCATTGTAACATCTGACCGGTAAGGCAGGGTGAAGGACTGTCGGCCACAGCAGAACATTGTTGCCTTGACTGAGCGTACAGTCCATAGAGGAACGCACAATTGTCAGTGGTTTTCAGTCACATCCGATCCGTACGAACGAATGGTCAGTCGTGGCTGAAACCCATGCAATTTTTTTCTGACGATACACTGAACTATCAATTTGATTGGGCAGAATATTTGCGTGGTGTGTACACAGCTTTAGGGCTACAAAACCGGCTATAGAGCTTGGGCTACAAAGTTCTGGCATTTGTGTTTGTGTGTGTCATTTTTACATATGCTAATCCATGTTTTCATAAGGTGATTGAGAAATGCATTTATTTACAAATTATCACATGAAGGGTAACTTGTGTGCAAATGTATAATTATGTTTAATAGCATGTGGTCACAACTGGTCCACAGATGGGTCTTTGATTGGGCACAGAGGCTTTTGAATAAAGGTAAAAGACGATTTGGCAAGAGTGAAAGGGAGAGAGCTAGATAATTTACTGAGTATCAATAGTGCCTTAGCTTATTTGAGACACAGTTCACTATAATAGAATCAAATCAACCACCTTTATAATTTTAATTTATAAACTGTGTCTATTGTTTGCATGTTAAAGAGTAACTGTGGTCCAAAAATTACTTTAGGTAAATTAACAGGAATTGCTTTCCTGAGTATTTTTGCAATTTACTTATCTTGGGCTGTGCAGCACATCTCTCTCCATAATGCAGGAAAACTTTTTATATAATGTAGCCATCCCTGCCCACCCTCACTGCCGTGTCAGATTATTAAAAAAATTCAGAATGCTACTTAGCCCCTCGTTCCTGCGGCGCATTGATCCTGCTCCTTGCTTGCTGGAACTAGCAAGCAGTGCCAGACCAGAGGCAGCCAATCACAGACACGGTTGCAGTCAATTGAGACGCCGCTGGAGAGAAGGTATGTAAGGAGTTCTGCTTATTATTTTAACAATCTGACATGGCGGTTGGGTGGGCAGGGATAGCCTACACTACAGCAACTGCTTTTGGGTGTTTTGCATTTACTCATTTGTGACTAAACACAGATCTTCCATTTTTTTCAACTATATTATATTGTTTAGGCATGTGAGTGTATTACATGGGGACTGTGGTCTTTAAACAATCAAGAGTCAAATAATTTCTAGGTGCTGCCAGTGAAAATTTATGGTACTAAAGGGTACACTTCTGCTTTCAGTAGCTTGTGTACATCACCTGCATATTCTGATTCTCCCCTCTCACAGTGGTGTTCTGTGCACTAAAGATTTGCTGATCATACACGCAACCAACAACACAAAAGTGAAAGATTTTGTGGTGATTGGTCCAATTTTGTTTTTCTTATTGGCATGCTGGAATTATTTTCTAAAATCAAAATTGAATTTATGATTGTACAAATGGTACAAATGTTATCATCTATTTAACCTCCTCTTCTGCTGGGAAAGAGGAAGTCTGCAGTGACACTAATGTGGGATTCATGGCTATCAGTTCAGGCAAAGCAGAGTGCTGGTCACATAACTACAAGTTGCTAAAACAGGAATTTTTTTATCAGCACTGGAAAATTACCATACGTATTAGAATGTGTGCACATTTAATAAACACTGAATTATCTAGTTAGTAACACGTAAATGCAGACCCACATTACCTTCAGTTAAAAACCAAGCATGATTTTGGAAATATGCTCCAGAGTGACTTTATATATGACCTCTTTATATTATTGTGTAGACTCCTCATGACATTTGCCACATTTATTGTGTTGCTGCCTGTTTATTTCCAGCTACCTCCCGTGTGTTTGAAGTGTTTTACAAACTGCTCAACATCGTTGCTGATTACTCTCTCAAGAAACAGGTATTACCAGCAAAATGATGTATACCCAGAGACATGCAGCACATACAAAGGCCAGGAGTGGTCGCATGTTTTAGCCAACTCATTTAATCTAAACTGTCCAGGGTCTACTATTATTATATCAGTAATATTCTATACAGGACAGTTTATTTTGGAATAAATTTAATACACCCTTTCCTCCATTGGAACTGAAGTATAAACTGATGGGCCAGAGCTAATTCATGGAATAAATTATATTTAAAACAATAAAGTATTTCCCATCAAAGGAAACAAATAGCCCATCTGAATATCTGTTGTTGAACTGTTGTAATCCTTTTGAATGTTTTCCCATATGGAGAAAATAAAATTTGCTTTAAATAAAAGAATATTTTTTGCCAATGTTCTTTTATGGTCCTCCAGACATTTGAAATTGCATATACTGAACGAACCTTTCTCTGCACCTTTAAATCCTGTAAACTTCCTGAAACTGAGAAGAAATTAAAGAACAATATTACTCCTTATATTGTTCTCTTTTAGATTGTTGGCTCTTCCTTTAGTTTAAAGGAAAAATTTAGTCAAAAACTTATCCAGGCATATTAAATAAGAGGTGCTTGAGCTGTTAATCTTTTGCAACCAATGAGATGCTACACTTTTTAATGGTTTATAACCACTGAGCCCACTACCATGCTGCCTATAATCGGATTGACTTGGAGGTCGTCTGACTGACTATTTATGTTATAACAAATTCTACACTGTGCTTCTGAAATACAATATATATTATATATATAGAGAGAGAGAGGAGAGAGAGAGAGGAGGAGAGAGGAGAGAGTAGAGAGAGAAGAGAGAGAGAGAGAGAGAGAGATAGAGAGGAGAGAGAGAGATGAGACAACAGAGCAGAGAGAGACAGACAGAGAGACTTGGTAGCCAACTGGCACTCCCCTCAATGTAGACTGGACTGCCTGGTGCCATCCAATGTATATGCAGATAGGTAATGTCGGGACGCACTCACGGGTCTTGGCAAATTCAAACATTTTTTATGTGCAGTTAACACTTTTTCCGTCCACGCCGCGGACCATCATCAAACATCTGAGGAACATTACGAAACTTCCTTAAAACCTCCCCCAACACACCCTCAAGTGGACCAATGACCAGACGGGAGTGTTACAGAGACACGCCCACCTGCCAAGAAAAAGGAACTTACAAACGGTCTGAGCCTATCAAAGGTAAGAAAGACCCGTGCCAGAAAATATGCAAAGGCAAAAACAGCCGACAACAAAGTGTAATAATTAAAGTGCTACCGAAGAAAGTGCCACAGAGCGTACCATATAAATAGAATAAGCTAAAAGCAGATAAAACCCAGAAAGACACCAGAGCAGAAGAATAAGTAAACTGCACAGTAACCATAAAACAGCAACAAGCTAATGTCCCAATAAGAGGAATAGAAATAAATACAAATTGAACAAGTCAGCAACTAAATAAATACTCAAAGAAACACTACATTGCCCACTGTTCATTCAGCCCTCTAGGGGACAATGTTCCCAAGTTATGAATCCATTTGGCCTCCATTCGTAATAACAGTCTCATTATTAACTAGTTTCTGTCGTTTGGGATCTATTCCATCTATAATCATACACCCTCAAACTCCCCACCGAATGCTTTGCCAGTTTACAGTGTTTGGCCACGCCATGTCACCATATTTGTTCACGATACCCTTAAAACTGGTGGTGGTCATCCCAATATAATACAACCCAGAGGGGCACACTATGAAAGGAGGTTTTAAGGAAGTTTCGTATATTCCTCAGATGTTCTGATGACAGTCCGCGGCGCGGACGGAAACTTGTTAACTGCACATAAAATTGTTTAAATTTGCCAGGACCCCACTATTATCTATCTATCTATCTATATTGTCCATCTTTTTTTTTTTATGAAAAAGAGAAAACCTTTCAATGAAACAAGAAATCTAGCTATATCCTGTAGTATGCACTTGCCCAGTGGTTTACGGCTTAGGAAGAGACATATTTAATATTAAGCTTTTCACACACAGATTACAGATATGTTTGAAACCAACAATAATACAATAATCTGTCCACGTATAACAAAACAACCGTTTCATGCACATTAATTTTAAAAGCTGGTTTAGCAGAGCTGGAAATTTCACTGTGGCCAAGATTCAAATGTGCATATATGGTGAATCTGCTGACATGCACAGAAAGGTTTTGTACATAATGAGGTGCTGCTAGCAATGGAGAGACACTGTCTTTTACTGTCTTTCTCTTACCAATGGCCTGTATTCCGATAGATCTGCATGAGGAATGTTCTTGACATTACTGTAGTCCCAAGGTTAATGTTGGATTGTGCTTTAGGAAGAAATAATAGATGTAAAGATTATAGTTGGATGTTAATGTGTATGTTTACCTGTAGCTGGAACATAAATAAAACCTTATAATTAGTTTAAACATTGTAGTGAAGATCTCCTATGTGATAAGTAGGGATGGCCGGTTCGCGGATCCGAACCCGGATCCGCCGCGGATTTATCCCGTTCGCGAATGGCGGATTTTTCCGGATTTTCCGCCTTCCGAACTTCCGATTCGCGGATTTTTCGTATTTTCGAAAATTTTCGAAATTATGAGTTTTCACGTATTTTCGAAAATCCGGGAAAACACGTATTTTCTAAAATTATCGAAAATACAAGGATTTGTCTTAATTCCATACATATGTATTTTCGAAAATTTTCAAATTATGAGGATTACTTGTATTTTCGAAAATACATATTTTCGAAAATACATGAAATACATGTAATTTCGAAAATTCCCGAAAATACGTGAAAACTCGTAATTTCGAAAATTTTCGAAAATACGAAAAATCTCGTTATTTCAAGGGTATTTTTAATTTTAGCGGGTCCGCTCGCGGATTTTCGAATTTTCAAATTTTTTCGAAAATTTGCGGATCCTCGAGCGGACCGGATTTTGCGAAGTTCGGACATCTCTAGTGATAAGTGATATTAAAGGCTTGAGTTGACACATGCCACCTAACAACTTTCTGCACTTCATGATCCTTGGCCTCAATTTTAAACTGCTTTTCCTAGGAAATGAGCCTGAATTAGTGAGTGTGCTAAAAATTTGGTTCCCATTGGCACATTTTGAATCTTGATTCTAATTAGATCTTGATGTAATTTCCCATTTTAGCAGGATTTTATTAATTATGGTACAGTGCCCTGCTGTTCTTAATCTACTGGGTGGAGTCTGGAAGATCAAACATCTCCCTATTTTGTGAGGTACACATAACCCATTAGACATATTTTTTGTATCATAATTCTGTAAAGCTGTAAGTTTTCATTAAGATGTAGGGAGCATGAAAAAAAATTCTTACAGCAAATTTGACAAAACATTCTCCCATGACTTCATCTTGAAAATTACTTTTGAGCATATACATCTAAAATACATTTATTCTTATCTTAGTTCATACATTTAGAATCTTAATCCTGCTTAGCTTTCCATTTTAAACTTTGCATTTCAGTTGGGGGAATGAAGGAAATGTACAGTTTGTGCAATGAAGTCACAAAGAAATATCTTCCGATGCTAACTGGCAGTATAATTGTGTACACATGTCTTTATCTATGTTTTCTGTAGGACTCTCAGCGCAATGAACTTTTGGAGACCTGTACAGGCTGCCCATTCCAGAACCTGAAACTCCTGTTCATCTGAGCGTGGTAAGATCTTAATGAATGCAAATACCATCCTTACTGTCCAGTAGCTTATTTCCATTGCTTTTTCTATTTAAATGTTTTCTGGCGTAAATAAAAGGCAACAAAAATTCCTAGGCTTAAAGCCATTAGAATGTTGCATATACCCAGAGCTGTAGCCACTGCTTCACACCAAATGTATCTTTGTGGATTTGCTTCAGATTTTTTTGATTGTTTTGTTTTTCTCATCACCTTTGCTTTTTCTTCATATTTTAATGAATAGAGATCGTTGAGATCAGTTTTTGTGTTTGTATGTTTAAACTGGCTATGACAGGCAAAGGGCCTTCATGCAATGGGATCTTCTATGAATTAAAAGCAAAATTCAAAGAATACATTATAGGAGCTAAACTATCCCTAACATATTGTACTGCTTCCTCTCCAGGAAGGGAGCATAGCTGCTCCCTGTGCATCGCTCTTATTTGTATGTATAGTTTATAACGTTTTTGTAGACTTTTGAATATACTTTTTAAAAGTCAATTTGCTACTAAAAATTGCAATTCTTAGTAACTATGTCCAACTACAAAAAAGGCAGCAAACCAGCATGGATACCACTTCTGCAAGTTTTACAAACCATCAGGGAGATTCATAAAAGTTCTTATTATTTTAAATGGTGGCTCATTTTACCCCAACCAATCGATCTTATTTAAAATTTTAAAGGGTATGTCCACCCTTAAGATAGTTTTTACTATGATGTTCCCCATGTCTGCCAGCCCCAACCGCATATATTTTATTTTCCAAAAGCCCCCCAACTCTTACTTACCTCCCCTCGTTCCTCCCCGCCGCACTGCCGGCCCTTTGCTTGCGGAATGCAAGCAGAGGGGCGGGACCGGCAGTCGCGTCTTTGATTGGCTGAGCGGCAGCCAATCACGACGCGGCTGCCGGTCATTCAGTGCACGGAGGAAAGGGAGAGGTAAGTAAGAGTTTGGGAGCTTTTGGAAAATAAAAAATATGCGGTTGGGGCTGGCAGACATGGGGGAACAACATTAAGGGGTTTTTATGCTAGGGGGAGGGATAGTAGAACGGGAGGGAGAGGAGGGAGGGGGAGAAGGGCTGCAGTACGCATGGCAAATATCTACCGGAGGCAAGGTAGCAGGCAGAGTCCTGCTAGCCTCCTGGTGGACAGTTTTGGGGATTTTAGGGGGGTCTGCAGGAGAACCCTATGGAGCAGGGATTGAGGTAAGGATTCCACTACACTACATGGTGGGGCCATTACTGGGGGGGATTATAGTTTTGGGGTGTGACATGCCCTTTAAAGCTAACATCTGATTGGTTGGGGCAAAATTCGCACCAAGCAGAGGGGCGGACCGGCATGTCGCGTCTGTGATTGGCTGAGCGGCAGCCAATCACGGACGCGCTGCCGGTCTTCAGTGCAGCGGAGGAAAGAGGAGAGGTAAGTAAGAGTTTGGGGAGCTTTTGGAAAATAAAAAATATGCGGTTGGGGCTGGCAGACATGGGGGAACAACATATTAAGGGGTTTATCCTAGGGGGAGGATAGTAGAACGGGAGGGAGAGGGAGGGAGGGGGGAAAAGGGCTGCAGTACGCATGGCAAATATCTACCGGAGGCAAGGTAGCAGGCAGAGTCCTGCTAGCCTCCTGGTGGCCAGTTTTGGGGATTTTAGGGGGTTCTGCAGGAGAACCCTATGGAGCAGGGATGTGAGGTAAGGATTCACTACACTACATGGTGGGGCCATTACTGGGGGGGATTATAGTTTTGGGGGTGGACATGCCCTTTAAGCTAACATCTGATTGGTTGGGGCCAAATTAGCACCATTTTTAACGATAAAACTTTTATTAAATCTCCCTGCATATGTTTTCTTACAACTGAATTTTAAATGAATTTTTTTTTTATAAAGCACCAGTTGAATTATGAATTGATTGATATGCTGCACATAAAATCCAAGATTATTTATTTTCCTTTTTAATGAGGTTTAGGCCTTTTGAAAAAAGCCCTAAACTACTAGTGCTTGTCGTTTTAAACTTCATCTGACATGCTGCATTTTTTTAGCTTAAATAAGTCACCAGCTGGCAAAGAACATAAGATCTCATGTCACAATATGATCTCTAACCTGCAGGACAAGTCAGCTCTCTGCCTTCTGTTTTTCTGGCATCCTTTGGCCTCTGTTTGCAGCCAATGATTGGTAGGAATGCCAACAGCCTCTCCTGTCTTCTAGCTTTTCACAAGCAGTCAGGAGGAAAAATATCAAAGACATCTCAAATAGCATTGGGCCTGCCTCTCTTTCAGCAATTTAACTATTCACAAAGTCGTGAAACTTACAACATATGAAGAACTGCCTCCTTTTTCCTACGTCAACCATTTCCCATGTTTTTTGATGTTTATATTTGTGATGTGCTGTCATCCGCTACTATCAAATCAATAAAAATCTTGCTGCAGGTTATGCTATACTGTGGCTCCACTCTAATGTAATATACAGAAGCCTTCTGTTATCTGCCTGTTATATACCTTGCTTTCCTCAGCTGCCAGACTGCATCCGAGGTATAAATATCATTAAACATGTTTTATTGGGTGCTATGTGCAATATAGCTTGTACTCAGTAGATTTAAAAAAAAAAAAACAGAAGAAAACAATCAGTGACTCCCTTCTTTACACTGGAAGTTTGTAAAATTATAATACTTTTAAAAACAATCTGGTATCTCTGTATTCTAATGTCCTTGTCTTTAATCTATTGGCTGAACGTATAAGGTTCAGAAATACAGGCTAGAAATTATTTGGATGATTCACTATGTAATATAGTAGGTGAACCACTATATTTTGAAATTGAATAGCTTAAACATTTACTCAAAATATTATGTAATTGTAGTAGCTGTTTCTCCCTCTTCTTCCTAACCTGAAAGCAAAGCTTCTGCAGCTGTTAACACTCCTAGTTGGGCCAAATCTTTGTCATTGACCACATTAAATAGGGAGAATGTCACTAACAGTAGAGAGCCTGAGAAACAAAGAAAGGCAGAAACAAAATGTGTATTGTTTTATTCTGGTTACTTATGATCCACCTGAACTATAGTATAGTATAGTATTTGAGGTTGAATAAGACATACCGTATATACTCGAGTATAAGCCGAGGTTTTTAGGTTTAAAAATTAACCTAAAAACTTTGACTCGGCTTATACTCGAGTCAGTAACAACTTACCTTCAATCCAAGGCAGCCGCGAGTCCGGCCGGCAGTTCCCAGTAGTTCTTCGCGGTTGCGCGATGACGTCATCACGCACGCTGGCGGGATGACGTCATCGCGCAGCTGCGAAGCAGTAATGGGAACTGCCGGCCGGACTCGCGGCTGCTTCTGGATTGCAGAGAGAGGAAGACTGAGACCAGGTACGGGTAATGCTGGGGGGGGACTGGGGGGAGGGCTGGGGGTACTGGGGGAGGGCTGGGGGGACAGTATGCCATGCAGACACCCACATTTTCTTTTAACTATAGGTGTTGGAAACTACAACTCCCAGCAACCAAGCATGCTGGGAGTTGTAGTTTCCAAACATCTACAGTGGAAAGGTATTAGGGGGAGGACAGTATGCCATACAGTACCCCCAATACCTTTTTACTATAGGTGGTTGGAAACTACAACTCCCAGCAACCAAGCATGCTGGGAGTTGTAGTTTCCAAACATCTACAGTGGAAAGGGATTAGGGTGGGGGACAGTATGCCATACAGTAACCCCCAATACCTTTTTACTATAGGTGGTTGGAAACTACAACTCCCAGCAACCAAGCATGCTGGGAGTTGTAGTTTCCAAACATCTACAGTGGAAAGGTATTAGGGTTACTGTATGGCATACTGTCACCCACCCTAATACCTTTCCACTGTAGATGTTTGGAAACTACAACTCCCAGCATGCTATAGTAAAAAGGTAATGTGGGTGTCTGCATGGCATACTGTCCCCCCAGCCCTCGGCTTATACCGGGTCAATCATCTTTTCTAATTTTTGAGGCAAAAATGGGTGCCTCGGCTTATACTCGAGTCGGCTTATACTCGAGTATATACGGTACGTCCATCCAGTCCAACTCATCTAGCAATATTCTTATTTCCTGCCTAACTTTTGATCCAGAGGAAGGCAAAAAAAACCCACCAAATTTATGAAGGGAAAAAAATCTTTCCTGACTCCAAGTGGCAATCGGAATTTCCCTGAATCACTCTACTTTATGTATAACTAAAGTTATACTCAGAATTAATTAATTTTAACAAACCTAAATTTTTTTATTTTATTAAATTTTATTAAAGGACAACTCCACTCTCATAAGAACATCTTTTAGAAAGAATGGCCTCTTTAAAATATGTTTGATATATCATAGTTTGTCCTATAAATTCATTACTGTATGCCTGCTATGCTTCTGGATGCCTCGTGGAAACTGTGCAATTTAGAAGCCTGTACTGAGCCTGGGCATACTCGGAAGAGCCAACAGGGGATTAACATTCAGTCATTTCCTGTGGTGTCAACTGTCAAATCCTAACTGACAGTTACTAACTGGAAGGACCAGGAAACAGAAACAGGGGAAAAAGGACATTGTGCAGGATTTCAGTTAGACTTATATATTTCAAACTATTGCCGTTTAGGGTTTTGGGGGTGATTTACCTGTATGTAAGTTTTCATTTTGGGGCTCGACTTGCCCTTTAAGTTTTCTCTCATTTTTTTGTGTTGGAACATAAGCTAAAAAAATTTACCCTTGTCTAGTTCTGTACATTCTATCAATTGAAAACGGTTAGAAAGAAGAAAACAATTAATGAACCAATATTACATAATCGCATTCCAGACAATGTACCAGTTGTTTTTATTGCCAAAATTATATGCTATCAATATTTGACGTGTATACGATTGGTATAGAAGCAGTTAAAGCTTTGTAACCTGATTGTCATAAGAATCTTCATGTTTAATTTTTTTGTTTATAAATGTTTTTGTAATCTATTGTGATTTCATATGAATAGTTGTCTTCTGTTGGTGTAATTATTTAAATTTGAATGACCTGCTTTAGCTGGGTAGATACTTTTAGAGTGTGTAACACAGAACGAGCATTCCCGAGGTCAATGAACATTTACTGTTAGCCTCGGGAACACTTGGACCGACCTCTGCCAGGTCGGCCCCCTGTACTGAAGTGTGAGGAGTCAGCTGTGGCTAAAGAAATGTGGCACTCCTACACATTCTCCCTATACTATATATAGGAGTACGATCGGGACTGGTGTGTAGCCTGATCTTTAATAATTGACAGAATGTTATAGATTACATGTTTTTAAAGATCTTTAGAGTGTGTACCAAGCTTTAGTCTTATATTACATTTAAAGTGAAATAATCTTCCATTGTCTTATTTTGCATTACATGTAGATATAAATAATAGAATTTCATCATCTAATCTCTGATGTGATTGTGTGGTGTCTATACATTTATGCAGAAAAAAAACCCTAATTTAGCAGTAAGGAAGGAAACTTTACCCCACCTCTCTCTTTTTCCCCAAACTCGTTGCCGTGCCTGTATTTATTTAAAGTGGGAAAGTATTGAACGTCAATGTTTTTCTCTGTAATATTATTTCTAATGGGCTTTTGAAATTTACACCAGATGTTGGTTACAAGCCAGTAATACACACATACAATAAAATAAAAACACAATCCGTAATTTTTATTGTGTTTAGTAAAGTGGAATGACACAGGTAATAAGTATTAAACACATAAGGAAATGAGGTGCATATATGAATGGAAAGCCCAGGAACTAGCTGAAATCTGTCAGTATTTAGAAACCAATCCTGCCCCCTATCAGTGCAAATTACATGCATGTACATTAACTAATTTTACATTTTTATTTACCTCATAATAGAGTCCATATCTTGGAGTGGGACCAAAGTGTTGCTATGATGGTCCTGTAATAAACATATTTGTTTGAATGGGGATGCTTAGTGCCCATGTTTAATTAATTGAATATATGTAATAAAATAAAAACAGCTGCAATCTTTGATTCCCCAAAAGTTTGTGATAGCTATTTATCTATGGGCCACTATGTATGATTTTTGTCTTTGCAAAAATCAGCATGGTGTCTCAGTGGTTAGCTTTGATGCCTTGCAGCGCTGAAATCCTGAGTTCGAATCTACCCTTGGACAAATCTGCAAGGATTTTTGTATGTTCTCCCGGGCTTGCGTGAGTTTCCTCCGCACTCCAGTTTCCCCCACAATCATAAAGACATACTGATAGGTTGTAGGTGTCAAATAATGTGCTTAGATTGTAAGCTCTTCTGTGCAGGGCCTGATGAGAATGCATACATGTAATTGTAAACGCTATGAAGATGTTGGCGCTATATAAATCCACAATAATAATAATAAAAGTGATTTACAGCAATTTAACGGGTATGTCCACTCAAGCATTTTACTTACTTTTTTAGTTTAATTGAAGAACGGTGGGTAAATGAGCTATGTCTTACCTCCTATTCTTCAATTAAACTAGCAGGAGACAGGAGACAGGAGTTAACATGAGAAATGTACCCACAATCGCACTGCTCTGCCACTTCCTCTGATAGGTCCCATACTCCCTTGCGCATTATGCACATAGCATTGTAACCATGTTACAGTATATGTGTATCTTGTTTGTAAGGAATGCTATGGAAACGCTATCCCTTTACACAATTTTTTTGTAAAATTACAGCTTGCCTTGAAAGAACCAAAATAAATGTAAAAAAATGTATTTACTCTGCTTTTTTCAAGAGCTAATAAATGGTCACACTGGGATCCCCACTAGCAAACATAGTGCCTGCTTCTCATCAACGTTGTTAACCAACTAGACCCTTATGCCAATGTCCTCTTCTACCCATCGGATTAGTTTAGTTGTGATTATATCATTTTTTGTTTGCTTCATGTTACTAATATGATATTTTTTTCCCATCAGCATTCCTATTTTACAGTGCCTGATCCTCGAAAACTACCCAGTACTACCAGAAAACGTAAGTATTATTTTTTGAGGTTAAAGGAAAACAACTGTTATTATGATTTGATCATCAACAATCACATCCCTTATATTATATTATTTTTAACGCTTTGATTCTCATAAATCCTTTCCCCGTTTCCATTACCTTTCCATTGAAATTCAATAAAATTTCTTATTGTTAAAATGGTGATAATTTTGCCCCAAACAATCAGATGTTTACAGCTTAACTTAATCACCTTGAGTTTCCCTTGGTGTTCTGGTCCTCTTGTACAGTCCGTGATGTAGACAATGTCTTCCCAAGGCTACATCCCGGATTGACAGTGGCAGAGGGATGAACGGACCAGAGTGCAGAGGGAAACTTTAAATGTAACAGCTATTAAGTAAGTACCCAGGGATGAGGACATAGCAATCCAGGTCCTTACCCTGGGTACTATGCAGCTATGCAACAGCGAGTGAGTATAATTGTCATTAAACATTCCATGACCCGATTACTAAATTTACATTGACCTTTGTGTAAAAATCCAACAAAGCTTATTGGGCATGCCAAACATCAAATGATTTTAATGTGAAGACTATGTGCAGATATTTTTTCCCATTACATTTCGCCTTATGTGAACTCTTAGTTACGATGCAGAAGCAATTGTGATCTTTCCATCCTGGGCAAAACTGCTGTAGTGTTGCCTTCTGCAATCATTGTACAGCAGTAACATTCGCACAGTTTAATAGTTTCAGGTCGGCTAGTTTAGCAAACACTAGTGGTGGTAGGGCCCTTCCTGTTGGCCTTGGCAGTAAGCAGCAAAAGCTATTCATCAAGTGCTACAAGATGATCTGTACTGCTATTCCTAACACCCAGAAAACCAACAACATCTGCAAATATTACAGTACATGGGAGAACTTTGTAATATCCTATTTCCCGATTCCTTTTTATGGATCAACCCCCTTTTTGCAGGATATTGTCACTATGCATTTGTGCCCTTGTAGGGATAAACTGATCACATAAGAGATGCTTAGTCAATCCTAAATCTCTTCATATTTCATAGGCATTATAAGACATACATTTCTTTTTAAGAGCATTGGTTCATTTCTCTTCCTCAAAGTTTTCTTGGAAATAACACTTGTGTGTACAGTAAGTAAATAGAAACATTTTGAAAGAGTGGAATTTAGAATTGTTTTTGATTTCTTTTTTCTGGTAGTAGATCATGGCTTTCATGTGAAGTCTCGCCTCCTTACTACTGACTCTGGAAAAACTGCAGCTACTTTTGCCCACACCTCCCTCTGCATTTTCTTATTTTTTAATCATGTGACCTACAGAATTTAGAAGTTTTTCATCTGCTTTTGTCCTGTTCACATGTCCCCTTTATCTGAATATTATATTTATAACTTACTTACCTAGTCTGTATCTTACAGTTTATACACTTTTCCAGTACAGTTGCAAAAAGGACATTTCACATTATTCTATTGGACATTTGCACATTATTTCTATTGGCTTTAAGGGACAATGATACCCCGCTAAATTACACTGAGCCACTAGGTCCTCACGGGTTTGCGTTAGCTATTCCAACCATGCTGTCAAAGTTTGTTTGTTAGTGCCGGTCTATCCCCATCCTCTGTCAAGGACTGTTTCTTGACTGGCAACTGAAAATCTGCTCCTTGTAGAACGCATCTATCCCATTTGACTAATGCCAGAAGTATGGAGCAGAAAAGAGAGGCCGGCACTAATAGCAACATATGTTTCAGTATTGGACATCTTAAAGGGCAACTGTGGTCTCAAAACAAGTTAGGGTTAAATGAAAGTCTGCAGTATATCCTTTACACTGAGCCAACAATCACATCTCTGGCTGAGCCTGTGAGAAATTACATTGGGGTGAATGTTCAAATTTCTGCTCCAGTAGGTTGAGTGACATCACCTGACCTCTGCCGGCCCTTTTTCCCTGGGGGAGAAGCATGCTAAGATAAGACTTATTGCTGGGGAAATCAGAAGTACCTGAGGAAAAAATTTGAGAAGGGAAGCCTATTAATGCAGGCAAAGGCTGGTCACATGGCTAAAAACAGGAAAGTTCAACCAGGAAGTTACATTGCCGAACTTCCAGCAATAACTTCTCACAAATTTTATCTAGAATGTGATTTAGGTTTTATTTTGAAGGTATGATGGAAGGCTTTTTATATAATCCTTACTAGTTTTGAAGAATTTGAGACCACAGTACCCTTTAAGTGAACCCAGGGGAAGAGGATCTAGAGGTTTAGGTCTTTATCCTGGGTTTGTATCATTTATATGCATTTGATACCCAAATTACCTGCACATACTTGTTTACTAATTGATGACATCAATAAAGAGTTCTAGACTGTGTTCATGCCTTCTTCCTATGGAAGGTCTCCCATTGCATTAAACTGAATATAACATAACTGAACTAATCATTTTTCCCTTACTTATCAATAGCCTGTTCCCAGGCATTTCTATTGGTAACATATGCAACTCTTTGTCTCAACTGCTAAACTACCCCAATTCATATCTACGCTCTCATCCTATTACTGATTTCATACAATGCAGTCTGTTCATGCTTGCCCAGGTTTACTAGAGATAGGAAAGGAATGATACCACTTCCTTTTATTTTATCTCACAAACGTTAGCAAATTGGATTTACATAAAGCATAAAGCTGGGATTTAAGGTAAGATTTTTGTACACAACAGAGTGGGGCCAGTATGGGGTTAAATTTGAGTTTTGGGGGTGGACATGCCCTTTAACCTGCATTACTGCTGTTGTGAAATAAAGTCTAATGTATGGTAGTGACTGGTGACTAATCCCAGTTTTGATTCAGATCTGCTGGTTTTCCGGAATCTCCCCCCCCCTAAAGAAAAAAAAAAATCTCAAATCTTCCTAAACTTTTCTTCAAAAATTTAAATTTACATTTGAAACTTCGAAAATTTGTATAGAAAGTTTCAACATTTTTGTTCTTTACTGTAAAAGCTTTAACAAAACTGGTATAGACCCATCCTCTGCGGGGAATTTGGCTTCTGCATTTTCTTGTCCAAAAAAGTACTGTTTACAAAGTATACAGTATATACAAATACAGGCTTTGTTTAATGAACTGTTAAATTTGATCGCAATGAGAGTATACATAAGGTATTATCGTAAGATATGGGCATTCCATTTAGATTGAAAAAATATTTACGTGTCCGCTGTGGAGAAATAACATATTTATAATACCAGCAAAATAAATGTAAATTAAAATATCATATGGGCTTAACACATTGTTTTGCACAAAAGTGCTGTTCTTAGCTCAAATAAACCCTTGTCTTACATCTGAATTTTGAACCTTTATTTTGTTCAAACTAAGTATTTTTAAAGAAAGTATTAAAGGGCCACTATTCTCCAAAATTATCAATTTCCTCCCTGAAATTAAATTCCCCTGAATCTATGAGTGAACCCTATTTGGCAGTGCACACGAATCGTGTGACACAGCACAATCGCTTCTCAAAGCTACTCAAAAATGGTGATTGCTGCGCCGCAAAAAAGATAGTGGGGTCATTCCCATCCACTTCTATTGTGTACGTTGAGTGCTTCCTAACACAACCAAAGCAGCCTAGTGGGGCCTAGCCCATATTGTATGGGTTAGTTTTCAAGAACTAAACTTTAAGCCCAGTTGATCTAACTGATACAACGAGAGAGGGTCCAATATCTTGTAATATTTTAAAATTTAAGAGCTCGTAGCCCTTTTTGTTTTTTGTCAGGATTCACCATTTAACAGCCATTTTGACAGGACTGGCGATTCTGTCCAGACCAATGCAGGATCTCTCTTAGAGGCTAAAGTGGTCTCCAGCTAATACAAATTCCACACACGGCATAAACCCACTTCCTGCAACACTTTGCAAGAGAGTAGTATAATCATCATAGATTTTTGTATCTGTTTTTCCCAGTCTCTTGTTTTACAAGAAGTGCTCTTGGGTTATTACTTTGGTTATAGGGAAACAGAAACATTTAGTGATATAGAATATGCAGTGACATCATCAGTTAAAGTAAAAGGTTTGGTCCTATAATGGTAACAACACATCGTGGTCCATCTTGTCATAATTTGAATCATTTGCTATGTCTTGCCCTGTATTGTAATATTGCTAGTCTACCCATAATCATATGATTTCATGGTATAAAAACTTAGTCCATTCTTAAATTCTGTACATTTAGGTCTGTACGTAAATGTAAAAAGTAAATGCTCGATTATGCTACTTTCATCACTACTTATATATTTCCATAAAATGTTACTGCACCTGGAAGTATTCGTAAGAACTGTGAAATGAAAGGGTGAGAATGTGGCCTTTATCTGGAACAAGCAGTTCGTTTTCAAGCAAAACACCTATTTAATATCAGACTCTTCCTCTTTTATAGATTGCAGTAATATAATGTTTATACAGACTTGTGCAGCTCTTTGAGATTTGGGTTTTGTACCCAATGAAATTAGTGTAACTTTTATAGTAACAGAGCTAGCATAAAGCCAAAAAAGATGTCAGGAGGTTGGAGATGAATAGGTTTTTATTATGAATACATGTTATCATTTAAGTAATACCTTACCTTTGTTATGTTACCATCTTATTATATAACCTCACTAACCGTTCCATTTGAAGTAATCCAATGTTATTTACTATATGCTGTAGACGTGAGTGTTGAGACCTCTGTTTTTAGTTGTAGTTGTAGTTTTTTAAAAATTTTAAGGGCAACAATACGTTGTCAAGGAAAAAATAACCACAACATTTTAAATTTTTTTGATACATATCAAAACCGTACATGCCTAGTTATCATAAGGATCCTCTTCAACTATTTGAACTTTTATCTTCTTACAGAGAAACCTTACAGAATATTTTGTGGCTGTGGATGTGAGTAATATGCTGCACTCTATGCTAGTATGCTGTAAACGGAGAATCCTGATATGTTGCAGCAAGCTGAGCACGGTAAGACCACCTACTTTTAAAGATTTAGAAGTTTTGGGGGGGGCTTATTATGAAGCTGATGATGCTCTGTCCCAGCCATGCCCATGCTCAAGCTAAAATTTGGGGGCCGAGCAGTGGTACTGGTGATGTCACGCTCACAGAACAGTAGGAAAACCCCACCCTTTATATTGCTCTAACTTTGGATAGACTGCAGCTGAAAGCATTCTTCGAATTGTAGTAATTTGCAAAACTTCATGCTCCCTCAGTTAGTTATTTGGTGGATTGATTACAAAAGCAAAAGATAAGCCATAGCTTTTCTTTAAAGCCCCACTCAAAAATTATAATTTTATTTAAAAAAGGGTATTTTGTATGTAGAGGTATAATGTAACATAAGCTTGATATCACCAGGTAAATTGTGTTTTGCAGGACATTCTTTTTGAATGATCAATGAGATTTAACAGTCCATAATACTACTACATTGGCTTATGTAGCTTTGGCTTAATTATGTTAGTTATACAGACATCTAGTTCTCTAGTATGTACCTGTGTTTACCTCTATTATTAAACACTACCAGTTGCTATAAAGCATTAGGCTGGCTGTATGAGAGAAATATTTACTTAAAAAATGAAAGCAACAGAGTTAGTTAATGCATTTATATTGAGGAAACTAGGATTAAGCTTAAGGGCATGTCCACCCCTTTTTTAAACTTTTTATATGTTATACAATCGATCCCCCAGCCCCAACCACCGTAATAATTCTTAAAAGTGCCCCGATATGTACTTACCTTCCCTCTATCCTCCGCGGCAGTCTCCAGCCCCTCTGCTTACACAAAATGCAAGCAGGGGCCGGGACCGGCAGCCGCGTCCCTGATTGGCTGAGAGGCAGCCAATCAGGGACGCGGCTGCCGGCTGCTCAAAACGCAGGAGGATAGAGGGAAGGTAAGTAACTATCGGGGCACTTTCATGAATTCTGTTACAGCGTTTGGGGCTGGGGGATCAATATGTTTAATATATATGGGGATTTTACACTAGGGAGGAGAAAAAAAAAAACGGAGGGGGGAGGACTCTCCTTCGCATGCCTCAACCTGTTGAGGTTGAGGCTGAGACATGCGCAGGATGATTCACCCAGACTTTCTACACTACACTATCCTGGACTTTGGAGGGGCACAGCATGGCAACCATAAGGAGCTGGGATGTAAGGTAAGAATTTTTGTACACACAGAGTGGGGCCAGTATGGGGTTAAATTTGAGTTTTGGGGGTGGACATGCCCTTTAACCTGCATTACTGCTGTTGTGAAATAAAGTCTAATGTATGTAGTGACTGGTGACTAATCCCAGTTTTGATTCAGATCTGCTGGTTTTTCCGGAATCTCCCCCCCCCTAAAGAAAAAAAAAAAATCTCAAATCTTCCTAAACTTTTCTTCAAAAATTTAAATTTACATTTGAAACTTCGAAAATTTGTATAGAAAGTTTCAACATCTTGTTCTTTACTGTAAAAGCTTTAACAAAACTGGTATAGACCCATCCTCTGCGGGAATTTGGCTTCTGCATTTTCTTGTCCAGAAAAAGTACTGTTTACAAAGTATACAGTATATACAAATACAGGCTTTGTTTAATGAACTGTATAAATTTGATATCGCAATGAAGGTATACATAATGTATTATCGTAAGATATGGGCAATTCCATTTAGATTTGAAAAAATATTTACGTGTCGCGTGGAGAATAACATATTTATAATACCAGCAAATAAATGTAATTAAAATATCATATGGCTTAACACATTGTTTTGCACAAAAGTGCTGTTCTTAGCTCAAACTCTTTTGGTTAAAGTTCAATTTATAAGTGACATTATTATAGTTTCATTTTGTAATCTTCCCCTTCTTGCATTTTTTTTGCATTCTAAAAAGGATGTGAGTAAAGACCGCATATTGGCATATGTTTGATGTTAAATAGGTTAAAAAGTTAGGCATGATTTTCTAAATCATCCTGGAATTAGAAATTAGACTAATTAGACACTTTTTAATTGCAAGGTGCATGTTCGAGTGAAATATTCCTTTAAAAGTATAAGCTTTAGAATTTTTGTAGTGTTTGAAACTTTCAAGCTGCCTGACTTGAAGAACAGTATTGTTGAGAATTTTATATTTTACAATAATTATAGAATATTTTATAAACAGTTTTGTTACAATACTATAGAAAAAGAAATTGTGTCCCCGATCATAAAATATCCTACAACTTGGTAACACAATATTATTAGACTCTTCTCATGGTTGTGCTTACTTTACTAAATTGTTTGTTTAGGTTCTCATGTCCCCGAACCCTTTGCTGAGGATATCACACTTTGATACAGACACTAAAGTAATGTGAAATAGGTCTGTGTAAAAACTCTTAAATCCTTTATTGGGCCAACATGAGGCAAACACACTAACATCGGGCTTTACTCTTTCAAGCGGAACCCTGCTCTTACTCATAGCACACTGGCGACATACACAGAGACACATTTAATAGGCTGAGTTAACCGTGACCTACCTATGGGAGGGTCTGGAACCACCCATTGATATTACTATTAATAGACAATAATAACATATAAAACATGTGATACATAGTATAATTATTATATAGAACTACATATGTATCTAATGTGTGGCCATTGACCTTAGATCCCGGTCATGCAATATAGGGATATCCCAATCATCGTGTATGCACAATGTGAAAGACCATTTAACATTCTTCCAATATTTTCACATTGGGCCAGTTGAAAAACTTTTTGCCAATCTGCAGTCCGATTGTATGACCCGCGGATTGTACGTTTGGATTGTACCTCTATGGCCACCATAATTAATTAGATATTTTTTAGACTGTAACAAGTAGAGACTAAATTTTTTTATTACAGGTACAGAAGTTTTCCCTCCTGAAACAATGAACAAAGATTTGCTTAGCGACCCTCCTTAAAGTAGATGTCAATGTAGATGCTTCTAAATCCAAATCCAAATGGGATTTATTCCATATGTGACATAACTTGTTATGTTGACTGATTTTACAGTTATAACTGTCAACTGTCAGATTTTTAATCTTGATGTCCAGTATGTCCATCAAAGCATATAAAGTAATACATACATTTAAAATTATAAGAAGAAAAAAAGGGTGTCAAGTACACAAAGATTGTGTAATGGGCATAATTGATGGAAAGCAGTCAACGCCAATAAAGCGGTGCACAACCTAGGGCCAATAGATAAATAGATAATAAGAAAGAAGGCAGAAAAACAAAAACAGAAACAGCCAGAAAAAACAGCAAGAAGGTCAACGCTAGGTAGTACAGGGCACAGAACCCAAGAGCACTCCAACTGCATATAAATACCATCCACAAAACGGAGGGCTAATACGCACCTCATCAATAGATAATGGTCTGGAGGTGGACACCACACTATATATTAAAATATCAAATAGTTTTTTTATAATTATCCCCCTATCCATTTAAATGCACACCCACAGAAAAACACCATAAAAATAAAAACATACATTTATTAATATGAAATAAATATATATATGTATGTTATCATGCGTTTTGTGTCGTCAACGACGCTTCATCAGAGATACATCTTGTGAAGTTTCGGTGATGACACGAAAAGCTTCAGGTCTTTATGTGTGATAAGCCTGTCTTTTTTTTTTATAAGCACAACAAAAGATATGTTTTAACTTTCTTGGATGTTGATTCTGATGTTCGTTCCAATTGGTAGCAGGGCCATCTATTCTTGTAGTTGTGTGACTCATTGGAGAAAGTTTCTGGGAATTCCCATGAAGTGCCCTCCCAACTTACAATGCATTGTAAGCCCCAGGAATGAGCGTGTCTTGGTGGTTTATATACGTATGTTAAGCCGTTATTATATTTTATTTTAGCTTCAGTATCTTATATTAGAAATTTCTTATACCAATTAATATGAACTCATGTGATTTAATGTCCTGCTGATAGGGGAGTCTACAGCTTTTAATCACATCCATTGATGTAAAAGGCTAGATATATAAGATCTGGCAACAAATAGGTATTGTGTAGAAGTATATATTATTTCTTACAAAAAACTAAATGTATTTTCTCCAGTGTTTGTGTCAGAGAGTCACATTCATAAGGGCTTTCAATCTTATCAGTTGGTAAACTGCAGTTTTTTTATCTAGCTCTGGAAAATCATTCATCTATTATGCTTTCAGAAGTTTTTGCCTGTTTGCATTAAAAGCGTTTTGTTTTGTTTTTTTGCCAAGAAGATGGAATAGTTCTATAGTTCTTTACATTTTTTTTTTAATATGTTGAAGATTTTTGACCTGTGAAGCAAAAAAAAAAAAACACATACAGTCTGAAAATGGAACATCTGAAGAGGAAACTAGATTCCCACATTTGAAAACGATGAAAAGCGCCTAGAGCTTTATAGTAGAAAAAAATGTTTTGCTAATCTACCTCTGCGTTGTCATCTAAAACGAAAAATAGTCAATACACATTAAGAGCTCAAAGAACTAGAAATCGCTCTTATTTCTTCTTCTCTGAGATGTAGACTCACGATTTTATTGACTAATCTATCTTGAAATGCATAGCACTGTATTTTGAATAGAAGAAACTAGGGTATTTTCTATTTATTTTTATTATTATTGATGTGCTGCAATTTTAAAGGATTTGCACTTTTGGGTTTTAAAAAATCTTTTATCTGTCAGATCCTTCATGGAACCTAGTGGCATTAAGCTCTAATCTTATCAAACAAACTGCGTGGAAGTGCGCCTGTTATTTTGAGATCTGGATTTTTAGCAGAATGGGAAGAGGAAGTTTTCATTTCTCTCCTTTCAATTATTCGATCCTCCTTAATCTTTTAAGTTGTGGTGCTTTAGCGTATATGCTACCAACCACCAAGGCTGGGTACACACCATCGAGTTTTGGTCCTGGCTGACCATTCGCCTCTAGCGAATATTTTTAAAACATTAAATATGGAGAAGAACATGAAATCCCTACAATGCCATACTGCATTGTATACCAACAGAAAAGATATTCACCTGTTGCAATAAATAAATACAACACCGTAGTCATCTAAATAAGTCGTTATAGATGTTTAATGTGTATGTACACTGTAAATCCAACTTATATTACTAGATAGCTTAGGCTTTAGATGTAAAGTTTTTTTTTTTTGTGATCCTAGCACCCTCCTATACCCTACCTTTCCTTCTTCAAAGTTCTGTATTCCTCCTACTGTCTCCTGGCGTTTTTAGCTCTGCCAAGCCAATACTTTTTCCAGTCGCAGAGTGCGTGCCTGACATTGTCTTATCAATGCCAGGAGCAATATTTATTGCCACTCGAGGCTGCTTTGCCATAGTGCCCAACCCACATCCACACTTGGAATTATTTGAACTTTTAATACCTTGCCTGCCCTTGGGTTCTGACATTCGACTGCTCCACTTTACCTAATTATTGAAGCTCTTTATCTAATATATGAAGGTTGCCCCCCATTTAAGCGCTCACTGGGTTATTCAGCCTAATCTACTAAACCGCTTTTCACACCCTACAAAGACATTCACCCTAGATAGTGGAAAAAATTAAACCAAATAAACAGACATCTATCATTAACATCTTATCTTAATGATCCTCAAATACAGTGCATCCCTAGTGAATGAAACAAATAGGACTGTATTGTGTTTTTTTTTCTTGGTTAATAGCATACAGTATTTATTACAAATACCGATCTGTCACACACTATCTAGGAAACATTGGCTCAACAATATACTAAATTACCGTTAAAATGGGGAAGAGGTAATGTTTCTTTATGTGAAAAAGTTAAAACTTAACAGAACTCTGTCCTTTTATAATAAATTGGACCCTGCACTAACCCTCTGCTTTAGGCAGTGTGGGTAGGTAGGCCATTTTTAACACATTTGGTGGACCTCCCAGTTGTCAGTACAGGACTTGAACATACAATAATGTGCAAGACAGATGAAAGAAATGTTTTTTAGCAATAATTAATTGCAAAGTGAACAAAGGAGAATCTTTATAAAATCATATTTTGGGCGACCACTCTTTTGCCTTCAAAACAAGTTATTCTTCTCAGATACAGTTTTTTAAAGGAGCTCTGCATGTAGGTTGTTCCAAAACTGCCTTCTACAGCCAGATGTTTAACGCTTTGACTCGTCATTCCAGATTACATTCTTCATTTTTCTGCACCCCAGTTCTTATGTTTTCATGCAGTTTCTTGGCCTTGTTTTCATACTGCAGTTCCTTAATAGAGATTTCTTCTGTCCAGAATTCTCCAGACCTTAGATGTGTGTTCCTTGGTCCCACAGGTTTCTGCTGGACATATTCTGATTTAAAAGGGAATACGCATTATACGTATTTCTTCTACTCACTTCAAAAGAGCTTGAACAGCACATCTTGAAACCCAGACTGGTATACTGTTAGAGGTATTAAAATACACTAGACGGGGTGATAACAAAGTAGCTTTATTGGGTAAAGCTATGCATGATTTATTGAATAAAGAAATTGTTATATTTAAAGGAAATGTCCAACCCCAAAATGGAAATGCATACACTAAACAAGGAGCCCAGGTAATATTTACATTTCTAAACTTAATAAGGAACTCCCCAAACCCACCATTCATTATACTTACCTTTACCAAGACCTTTCTCTTTAGGGTGGTCATCACCTTAATATGTTATGTTCTGACAAAGGTTCATTCATCTAATTAGTCCTCGGATGTGGTCGTTCATAGAATTAACTCTGTAATCCGCCATTTTTCATGTTACTAATTAATTATACATGGATGGGATATGCTATAGTAGCAACTGAACAAGTTTGCAAATCATGTCTGGTTAAATATCACTGATGGGAATAGAAGCTCAGCTCTAGAAGTTGTTTATATTATTGTTTCTTATTATACAGTTGATGTTGTTCGTCTCTTATACATTTACATAATACATTTACCCACCTCACTCAAAGTCTGATCTTTTCTTAAAGGGCACTAACACACCATATGAAACTTCAGACATATGTAACATACCTTAAATGACAGTGTATCATGGTCCATATTTCCCAATGTGTAATATACACACACATACAAAACTCCAACAGGTCAGCAGCGCACTCAAAAAAAACGATATGCAGAGCTGTAAAATAAATCCAGCAAAGTCATATATACAGCAGCATCACTGAATAATCCTATTCATAAAGTTGTTATCTTAGGCTTATTATTGGCTTTTCTGGCATATGTAGAGGAACATGATCCAGTGCACTCACCGGACTTGTTAATTCAAATATTTATTAGCATATCGGGTGCAGGCAATGTTCCGAAAATTTAGGCTTGATTAAGGGACCTAGGAAAAGTACCAAAACGTTGCCTGCACCGCATGTACTCTAAATATTTGAATTAACAAGTCCTGTAGTGCACTAGATCATTTTCCTGCTTTTCAATATACTCATGTAGCACCCAGGCTCTTAAAGGGTAGGTGGATTAAGTGGCTGTATTTGTCTATTATTCCTTATTGTATCTATTGATCTATCTATCTACCTATCTATCTTGTGTTTGTGTGACATTTAGATTTCAGGGAGGATCTGGTTAAGTTATTTGTAAGTATTTATTATTTAAAGGAACAATGTTGAAACTTTGAACTAAATGGCTGATAGATTATCATTTAAAAGTAGATGCCTCAAAAATAAGCTTACTTGATCACACCTTTAATTAGGGACGGTAAATAGGTGCTTCAGGCAGAACATTCACATGATTCATGTTGTGCTTATACTTCTACTTTTCTGTGTGTTTCTGAGTCTAAAGGAACAAACTGCATTCCTGCTAACACTGCCGGAGTGCCTTGTCGCACTAAGTGGCATTGGTCCCACGAGTCAATAAGCTAAGTTGGCATGACTGCTGGTACAAGTCCGGTGAAAACAAAATTATTGGATTCATTTGACTTTTCTGCATACGTAAGATCGTGAATTGTATGCTCTTAACTGATAGTAGGACATACATCGGCTGATATGAGTAGTGACATCAATCAGTTAGTAAATTGGCTGGAACAGTGGTTTATTTTCGTCTGGCAATCAGGTTAGAATAATTGTGGTGACAGTTATTATCTT
Source organism: Hymenochirus boettgeri (assembly GCA_019447015.1). Taxonomy (NCBI): domain Eukaryota; kingdom Metazoa; phylum Chordata; class Amphibia; order Anura; family Pipidae; genus Hymenochirus; species Hymenochirus boettgeri. The sequence goes on from CM033476.1 coordinate 148,376,451, forward strand.
ATATCTTACTGTTATTTCCAATTCAGGCGGGACTAACACTGAATCGACATACCTTAAACGTAGATTGCTCGTGCAAGACAGAAGGACGGACATAGGTGACAGGTAGTGCTGCTCCAGGGGTGAGCAGTGGTTTGAACGTTGGACACAAGAGAAGCCATCGTGTGAGCCATCCGCTCGGCTCTAAGACTAGATAGCCCCCCCACACGGGGTACTGTTCGCGCCTTGTGGTTAGTGTGAGTTTTAATCCTTACTACTCGCTGCCATCTGGTTCTTGGCGGATGCTATCCCCGTGTCTCTTGGTCAGACACCCTAAAAGGCCACAGAGACTCGCGACAGCTCCGGTGGAATCCCCTCCTGGTATAAGATGGTGGCAGGCGCACTGCACCCGCTTCCCGCCGTTCGCCGGCTCGCCTCTCTCCGATTTAGCCCGCCCCGCCCGTATGTGTCTTTAGGAGTGACTCCCTGTCCCCCATGTCCACGCTAGATTCATAGTGTAGAGTGGCCAAAGATGGGCGTACGTACTCTTCCCCTCGGGGCCTTCCCCGCCAGCATGAGACCCCACGGAACAATGCCGACTCAGTAAGGATTTGTGAATGCTCGTAGCCAACTACAGGACGTGACTGGCCGCCTCTTCTCTTGCATTCGGTAACGGCAAGCAAGCGGCCTGCTAGTGAAGCGCAGAGGAAAAACGGGAGGAAGGTAGAGCTATTGAGGGAATATCTGACCTACCAACATAAGTCGGTGGGGATGCGGGCGCCCTACGCGGAGCAACTTCTGGTCATCTTTGGAGAGGTGCGCATCCTAGTTCTAGCACAAAGCGAATAATGGTGGGCTGGCGACATAGCTAGAACTAAGCGTTTTGGGCGGTAGAATGGGCAATAGAGATAAGCCCAAGGGTGGGCACTTATGGCACAACACGGATGCACAAACGGATTCGGGGCACGCACAGGTGTACGTAGCCAGGTTCGGTTACCACACTGGGATTGTGTTGTGTGTAGGACCCCGCTCTCCCCCCTTTTCGGCTCCTAATTCCTCATGATGTTGTCTCCGACTTCCTCTGTTTCTTCCCTCTCTTTTCTCTTCTACCTTCGTTCGTGGCCGCTTCCTTCTTTTTGCGGGCCGCTCTGCGGCTTTCCATTTGTTCTGTGGTTCCGTCCACCCGCTTAACGTTGGTCATCACTCGGAAACGCTTGTTATTGACTACACACATTACCATAAAGGGCCAATACGATCTGTATGATAGAATTAGCCCTTTATTGCTAATGTGTGTACCCCTTTTATTGTCTGATATATACTGATTTCTAAATCTTCAAATGTGACAGTTTACAAATAAATTGACTTATTTTCTAATTTTATTTAATGTTTAAGAAGAATTCCATCCTTTAACACTTTTTTCCCTGACTTCTGTAAATAAACCTAAAAGCTAATGTATAAAGTTTGGAATTTTGTCTTGAAAGTCGCATTATCATAAAGGAACACTACGGGGCTGCACATAGCTTTATTATGTGTGTGTCTGTGTTATTTAAAGCTCTGTAACATTGCTATTTTGTTATGGTTCTATGCATTTGAAGGGTGGAGTGTGATTAAGGTGCAAAAATAACCGAAAATGATGAACACTCTTTTACGTTGCGCTTTTGTTGTTTTGTTTAAAATTGTTTGTGAATATAATGTAATGCTAAGTTCAAAGGACAACACCTCCCCTCCCAATAATCAAGGCTTTGACTGGCTGACATTACTGCCTCTGCAATGCTCAAGCTTATAAAAAGCTCATTGAGCACAGATACCTTTTTCCAGAATGAAAGAAAACATATATTAAATATTTTTATTAATATTACAAATGCATTTCCTAAACTGGTATAAAATACAGTTAGTGTTGCGGCAGATAACTACATTTTCCAGTTTTTTATTTTAAGGATGGACATGCCCTTTAAACCTTTGTCAGACAATACAGTATCCAAATGATCAGTCATGCAGAATATTATAGTTATATACAGAAGTGTATGTTTGCTAGCAGGTTTACCAAAATTTCTTCATATTCCTGCAGAGCTAACCGCATTAGAAATCTGTAGGTTTGGCAGCGGTTTCGGCAAAAGTTTAAACATTTTATACTGACTGATTAAAGTTACCCATTTTAAAATACCAATTTTGATGGAGATTTTGGTTGCACTACTTTATTGTAATTAATTATAACGCTAAAAAAATGCATCACCTTTAACAAATAAATGTACCTCTGTTTGCTACTGACATGGAGGTGGGACATCCATAAATCTTCTCATTAAAAGATTCATTATTTAACTTGCGACTTATTTGCTTCTTTTTATCCTGCAGTGACTGCCTGCATTCATGGATCCTCTGCAATGCTCTTCCCAATGTACTGGCAACATGTTTCAATCCCTGTTCTTCCTTCACATCTGCGACTACTGCTGGTAAGTCTTTGGTGCCCTGCTTTGATTTTCTAACTGTAATAGTTATAGGCAAACATTTTCATAACAAAAAAAGAGTCAATGCAATTTATGGTCTGTTATGATGAGGCAATACATATATGGTCTGTAACTGTATGTTATGTTTTTGAGTCATTCCATGTTATTTGTCTTTCTCTGTAGTTAAGGGGTCATCATGTTATTGTCTTTATCTGTATGTTAAGGGGTCATTCCATGTTATGGTCTATTCTGTATGTAAAGGGGTCATTCCGTTATGGTCTGTATCTGTATGTAAGGGGGGTCATTTCCATGTTATGGTCTATAATTGTATGTAGTGGTCATTCACTGTTATGATCTATATCTGTATGTAAATGGTCAATCCATTGTATGTCTATCTTAGTAAAGTCATTCCATGTTATGGTCTTATAATTGTATGTAAAGGTTCATTCCATGTTATGGTCTGTATCTGTATGTAAAGGGGGTCATTCCATGTTAGGTCTATATTGTATATAAGTGGTCATTTATGGTCTATACCTGTATTTAAAGGGGTCATTCCATGTTATGGTTCTGTATCCGTTTAAAAGGGGTCATTCCATGTTGGGTCTGTATCTGTTTATAAAGGGGTCATTCCATGTTATGGTCTGTATCTTTTATAAAGGGGAAAATCGCAATGTCACACCAAGTGCCCACTAGTGCTGTGAACTAAAAATGCAATTTCAAAAAATAACTATGCTATTAGTGTTAAATTGTAAATCATTAAATTTCCCTTTTTTACCCTATTTAAAATGTTTCAGGAATAAAAACTATAACAATGTCTGTGAAACAACTAAAGCTTTAGAACAACACTGAATCAGAAGACAGTAATCTGTTTTCCACTTCTCATTTTGATGTTGGCGCTGGAAAATATACCTTTCTAACATGGGGGTCTTGTCTTATTTCTCACGTTCCAGTATTACACATGGGTGGTCAGTGATTTCCATAGGTTGTCCTCACATGCCCAAAACTAATGCAGGAAGTGCTACATCATGTCACATCCTCTTTCAGGCCAGTTGTTACAGTTCAGCTCAAGATAAGGAGCATGTGACTGAATTCATAAGATGTGACACTGTGACACAGTTTCTTACCCTGTTCTTCACGGGGGTTACCGTTTTGTTTTATGCCATTTAAATGGATTATAAAATATGTGGTTTTTATTTTCTCTTTTAACTGTACACCTATACAGTTTCCAGACCAATTATTGTGGAACGGTCCATTATAGCAAAGTTCCGAGAACCCCTGCAAGATAAGTCTGCAATATCCCTTTAATTCAGGCACTTTTTAATTAGTTTATTGCTAAGCAAAGCAGCATCAACACAGCAAGTGAAGACACCTAAGTCAAACCACACCTGCAGGATTTCTTGATCCTTTAGTTCCTTATCCTCCATCGAGAAGACCCGCGTGCTCTGTCCTATCTGAGCCGATGCCTCGTCGTTTTTTATAATTAAATTACTAAGAAGCTTCTCTGTGGGAGATGTGGGGAAACAGTGGAAGGTTCTCCCACTGCTCTGTTTGTGCTTTTAACTTTCACACATGATACAGCACGAGAAAAAAAAAATGTTTTACTGGGAAACCTAAAAGACATTTTTTTCCATAATTAACATTATACCAACCATCATTTCTGTAAATAATTATATAAATAAATCTGACTGGTTATTTCCGTGTCCTGTTGCAGTGCAATTTAACTCACTTCAACTAGTTACGGAGGTTAAAAAAAGGACACGACTGTTAAGTTTCATTCTCACTTTCTCCCGTCTGTGTATTTTTTAACTTTATTGTTTTTTGTTTTTTTTACATCAAAAAACAGTAACGTACAATTTAATAACTTCACTAAAACTTTTGAAAGACCTGAAAGAGATCTAGAATAGCTGTTGAATATTTAAAACATATACAGGGGATTTAGGGGCCGTCCGATGTTTCTCGTTTTTAGGGGTGAAGTCACGTTAACGATCAAATATCGGTTGCACGACTATAACCCTTAGGTTTGCAGCCTTCAAAAGTAGCAGGGGAACACACAAATCCGCTGCAGCCTATTACCAGAGGCTGTGCAGCTCCTTTTGCATAAGTATTTAATGCCAGCTGATATGTTGGGTAGAATATAAACTTGCTGTACAGGTCCTATAAATCTTGAAGGATTTTTACATATCATTGGCAGATAAATCTTCAGATAAAACTAACCTTACCACTCTTAAGGGAAACTGTGGTCTCTTCTACAATGACCTTTTTAAATAGGGCACCTACCTTCTTTTGAAATGACTCCAGATTCATGCTTCAGCATTTCATTGGACATGCCCTTAAAATGGTGCTAGTTTTGCCCAACCAATTCAGATCTTATTAACATCTATTGGTTGGGGCACAAATTAGCACCGTTTTTTAACAATAAACTTTTATTGAATCTCCCTGAGTGTATCAGGTCTTATCTTGGATGAATCAGCTCTTTCCCGGGGTTAAAATAAAAGTGTATCAATGGTGTCTTGGAATGACAAGCCAAAATCTAGTGCTACTGTTTTCTCTGAGCCTGTTAACAATCATTGATTGCTGACAATACAGTTTTAGTCACTTCGGTATCTGCTTGAAATGAGTGTTACTAATAATTTGCAAACAGCTGCTTTCTCAGGGGCTAGGAAATACCGTTTTAAGTCCTCACCCTGAGTATATACAGTGGTGTGGTGTTGTTGGGGGGAGGTTGCAGGTTTAGTTTCCATTTTAACAAACTATTTGTATAACCAATTAGGACGGGAACACACAGAACAAATTCAGACCAATATTCCACCCCAACAGATCCCAAGGAATAAGGTGAATGAGCACTTATGGCACTGATGCCTGCCAGTGTTTAAAGTCCTGAGTTCAAATCCTCCCCATCACAAATCTCCAGACTCCTCCCACAATTATAAAGCCTACTTGAGGTTTGAGTGAAGTGCTAGTTTAAACTCTTCGGGCAGGGCCTTATTGATGTATTATAATTGAATTCCTGTGTATTAGGTAGCACAATATAAGCAAAAATAAACTTATATTATAGCTATCAAGACATAGATGCCCAAAAACTTCCAGATAAGGCCCGGGTTTGATTAATGAAAAAATACAGAAAGGTACAGGATGCACTTCCAAAGTGCAAATCTTTTTGGAACATTTGGTGTTCATTGGCATAACTACTCCCCTGCTGTGAGGCCCGGACAGAAGGAAGGCCTCGCCAAATACTCTGCGATCAGCTGTTTTTCTGATTGCCCGAATGAAGGAAACATACATGTGATCAGCTGTTTCAAACTGGAACTGAACCAGAATTCGCTCCTGGTCTTTTTCAAACAGCTGATGTATCTTGTTTCCTTCATATGTGTGATCAGCAGTTTAAATCAGCTGATCATGGACCGAATGGGAGGGGTCCAGCCTCCAATCTCGCGGGGGGCTCGGGCCCCTTAAGTTATGCCCCTGTTATTGTCCATATAAAGGCTGCCCTGGACTTCTGTGGTGAATTTAGATATCATCTTAACTTTTGTATCCGATATTTTGGAGCATTAAAAATAGCCACCTAACACACCTTGACGTTCAAATCTTGGATTTTATGTCCCTTGCACTATGACACACCATGACTTTTCAGATCTACCACTTGTACATTGTGTTTTTATGAATGCCACTGGAGGTTCTCATTCTAATTTTGCCAAGATCTTCTGTTTTATGGTAAGACCTTCTTTCCCATCTTCATTTTAAACAAGCTTTCTATTCTTCACATTTCGAGGATCGAAATTGCTACACACTACCCACATTTAATGACCGGCATGTTACACACATACATAGGGAGCTGTTAACACACACATATACATTTATATGCACTTCTGTCCACTACTCCTGACTATCTGCCCTCACAGCCCCTTTCCCCTCTTATTGCACACAGTGGAGTAGATACAGTAAAGGTGCTGTAACATAAACTTATCTAAACCCATTTGCAGCAATCACCTCAGGCACAGCAGGGTTAATATGATCGCCACCCCTAATAAAACGTTTTAATATGTTATTCAGGGCCTCCAAAAGCGAATCTGTTTTGCTTAAAACTAATGGAAATAATGGATTTGTGAGCTTGTAAGTATGATTACTTGCTCAGGAACATATTTATTTTTAGGCAAACGGAACTGGGGTTTTCAGGGCCCTGGATAACATATTAAAAGTTTTTATTAGGGGTGGACATAGCCTTTAACATTTAACAATCTACATAGGAATACCTATGTAACAGTCTATATAAGTCTATACAACCAGGAAGTTGAGCACTCAGAAAGGGGAATTCCATGTACCAGTATCTGGGATGACAACATTTCCAAGACAAGCTTGATATGACCATAAAAGACCTTCCTGAGAGAGCTGGAAACACTGAGGTGTCTGCATTTTATATTGGGGAAAGCACAACCTACTATAAACCCCCAATAATTTACACTTGGGATGTAAGAGCTTTGGAGGAAAGAGGGTGAAGGGTGTGTCTGCGATCATGTTTCTCATTTTGTTGTAAGTGTCAGAATTTATTTCTCTGCGTTCATTTTGAATCCTATCTGACTGAGAATTGAGGCAACTTATCCTCTTTGTTGAATAAGAATATAAATAAATTCATGTCACACATTGAATTGGTGTTTAAAGGGCAATCCACACCTCAAAACTGGCAATAGTTAAAACTGAAAGTTAACCTGAAATTCTGCCAATGTATTTTTACCCTGCTTTCTATTTCCTGTTATTGCAACTTCACTAGTGATTGACCGCTGATATCACGAGCCAATGACTAAATGCATTCCCCTAGCTATCTCCTCTGAGCATGTGCAAGCTCTATACAATCTTGGAGAGAGGTGAGGGAATATTTCATTGGGCTGCATAACTGTTAGTCCTACAGCTTCTAACGTTTGGGTTGATTTATCTATACTGTAAAATCATTTTTATTTGAGGTGTGAACATGCCCTTTAACGGGTAACTGTAGTCTCCATACAAGTGCCTGTATTAAAAGAGCACATTCCTAACTTTAAACTACTCCCAGATCATGCTTCTTGCTGTGCATCTATCCAAACCTATAGCAGTAATAAAGGGAATGTTTCCACCAGCACTGTGACATCACCAGCACAATTGCTCTAACCCTTGCCCACAGGCACTGAACATGCCCAGTTGTAATCCTACTTGGTGGGGCACATCACGTCATGTGACAATCACTCACTTTCAGGCTTATTTTGACTGTTTTGAGTGTAAATTTGAAAGCCTATACCCAGAAAAGCTAGAGACATCATATAGGCTTGTCTGAAAGGTATATGAGAATTTTTTTATATAAGGACACTTGTATGGAGACCAGAATTATCCTTTAAGTATTTCTTCAATACTCTAACCTTTATACAACGTTTATCAGTTTTTCCACTTGGAGCGTAAATATACAAATGTGGTGGTGAACCTACTCATGAACATGCTACATGGAATTTGCCGTTGGGAAAAACTTGTTGATTGCAACTGAATTGCATTGCGAACTTAGTGACTGACAGTCTCAGTGTCTCTGAAGCATGTGACGTGATGGCTCTTTGTCTGTGTTGTTAAGCTGGACTTAATTCTGTGGCGTTGTCTGAGCGTTGTGTGTTTTTATTAAGCGTGCTCAAATTTTTGCACATTTGTAGCAGTATTTCACCTTGTTTTGCTTTTAACTCAAGGATCATTTTATATTGACTATTAGATCCTAATCAATAAAGTTAGTTTTCGGTCCAAATTGAAAGTGCCATCAGGTCTTTGTTCTTTTAGTTTAAACTATCTGTGAAGTGTGTGACATGTGGGGCAGTGTGTGTCTGTTCTTAGTCTAGGTGTATGCAGGTAATTCCGGTGGATCCATACCCCCACTGTCCCGCGGTTGGAGTAGGTGATGTGGGGCATGTCTGCGATGTTGCAGTGGTGTGGACGGCATTCTTGGGTGTGGACAGTCTGGGGTCGTCTGTGATGTTGTGGTGTCCATAGTACTTGGACGTGACATTTGGTGGTCGCATATTTGGGGACATGGCCACGCTTTTTCAAAGTGTGGGTGTGGTTTTTGGGGTAGATCCTTGTGTTATGGTGTTGGGGGGCATGGACAGGATGTTAGACTATGTGGTTTTATTTGGGAACAGACCTGGGATGTTTGGGGTGTGGCGCATGATGTATGGGGGCGACCATAATTGTTGGGTTTTTTTTGGGATTTTTTGGGTGACCACAATAGAATCGTGCATTTTTAACGATAAGAACTTTTATTAAATCTCCCTGCATATGTTTTCTTACAACTGAATTTTTAAATGAATTTTTTTTTTATAAAGCAACAGTTGAATTATGAAGTTGATTGATATGCTGCACATAAAATCCAAGATTATTTATTTTCCTTTTTAATGAGGTTTAGGCCTTTTTGAAAAAAGCCCTAAACTACTAGTGCTTGTCGCTTTTAAACTTCATCTGACATGCTGCATTTTTTTATGCTTTAATAAAGTCACCAGCTGGCAAAGAACATGAAGATCTCATGTCACAATATGATCTCTAACCTGCAGGACAAGTCAGCTCTCTGCCTTCTGTTTTTCTGGCATGCTTTGGCCTCTGTTTGCAGCCAATGATTGGTAGGAATGCCAACAGCCTCTCCTGTCTTCTAGCTTTTCACAAGCAGTCAGGAGGAAAAATATCAAAGACATCTCAAATAGCATTGGGCCTGCCTCTCTTTCAGCAATTTAACTATTCACAAAGTCTGAAACTTACAACATATGAAGAACTGCCTCCTTTTCCTACGTCAACCATTTCCCATGGTTTGATGTTTATATTTGTGATGTGCTGTCATCCGCTACTATCAAATCAATAAAAATCTTGCTGCAGGTTATGCTATACATGTGGCTCCACTCTAATGTAAATATACAGAAGCCTTCTGTTATCTGCCTGTTATATACCTTGCTTTCCTCAGCTGCCAGACTGCATCCAGGAGGTATAAATATCAGTAAACATGTTTTATTGGGTGCTATGTGCAATATAGCTTGTACTCAGTAGATTTAAATTATTAACTTCGAACAATAACACACATGCAAACCTGAGCCAGGAAAGCATATTGAATTATTTGGCGTTTCAGCTTGAAGACGTCATCATTGACAATCATTTAAAAATAAGGCTGCTTGACACATTTTATTCCTGCTTTATATTCCTGCGCTTTAATTCTTCCTTATGAAATAAAGTTTCCATCTTGGCCAAAGTCCTAAGATTTATTAAAAAATAATAAAATGCTGGTCACTCAGCAAAGACTGGGAGAGAGATCTGGAAGGAGAGTAGAGGCATCGTTGGTATAATGACCTTACAGGCATATTTTGCCCTTACGAGGGCAGACATAATCAATTACCAACTCGGTCCTGCTTCACCAGCAGAAAGGAGAGCTATTGGCTGTACAATGGTCTGTGTGTGTTAGAATATGTGTGCTGTGGTCTGGCTGTGTGAATGGAGAGAGGCCTGAATATTGGGGAATTTTATTTTGCGTTTAATGTGTTTTGGGGTGTTAAGGGTTTGCTTTCTTTTTGTGATTTTTATTGGTTGTATGCACAAGACTTTAACTTGCATAGGAGGGATAGTATTTGCTCTTGGTCTGTGGTACAAATACAAATTACACATTAGTAATTGTTTTCTCAGTAGATTGTTAATAGAAACATCCATGATTGTACATTTCTCGTGTTCACGGTCTGCCTTTGGTGTCTCTTTGGCTGAAAACTTCAAGTTTTGGTTGGAATTGTAGTTGTCATAGATTGCCAACTTTCAGGTGGTTATTCCATATCTATATATTATGTATAGCATTGCCCTGGTGCTACTTGGAACGTGGATAACCGGCAGGGGTCCCGACAAGCGACGTCCGATATGTTGCGATACGGCCGACTATCATAATGCTCACAACCGAACTCAGCTCAACCCATGTACCAACATGATTGTGGCTCATTTACATGACTAATTTAACCATTTATATAAGTTGGTTAAATGTCTGTCAAAATCGTGCAAAGTTTTTGGATGAAAGTGTGTTGTATCCTAGCCGCAGGTCGTTGCATACATTGTATGGAGATAGGAAAAATAAAGCAATCAGTACGTCAACTTAATTGTCTCCAACAATACCCCTGATGGACATGTCTTCTGGTGTTGAAGAGTGGGAGGTGCCAGTAAGTCATGAACTATTGTATTCGTCACAGTGTGATACCTGGTGTCAGTGTTGTGGTTTTTTACACAAGAGCTGCTATGGCAACATGTAAATTGGAACAGTCCTTCTTCAGGGAGCTAGAAATACCCGAACAACTTTTTCTTTGTTAAGGGTTTAATTTGCATATAAACCTTAGCCCCAAAGTATCTCCATACCACTGGGACCTATGACCATACAGCACATTAATACAGTGTTTAAAAAAAACCTATTTTTGTAAATTAGATGTTATGGATCTGGAATGTGGATTGTGTAGCTATTCAGAATAATGAGAAATTAGATGTTTTGTGTTGTTAAAAGGCAGGTCAGAATAGGTTTATTGTAGGTTATGTTATAATGATAAATTGTGGTGTATTATTTAGGGAACTTTATACCTTTTGTTGCATTTGTAAGTAAAGTTTATAATGAATCGAGTTTAGATATTCTTGTGGTTTGGTAGCTTTCAAGTGTCCTCCTACTGCAGCAATTTAAATTTTACTTTTAGTGTTTATAGACAGCTGTGGCTTGTGGTAGGAAGTCTCATTTTCAACATTCTAGCTAATCATAATTGTTAACCAGCTTCTTACTTTGCATAGCTCAGTGCGTTTTCTTTCTTTGTTTTTTGTGGTGTCCTCCTTTATACTACTGACCAAAGACAGGATTTCTCTCCTCTTTTACACTCAGGCATTTTTCTATGTTTGTGGTGTTTTATTAAATAATTACTTAATTTTGTGAATTAAATGCCATTGGCAAAAGAAAGAAAACTCTCCCTGGGTGATTCCTTTTGTCATCCCGACATATTCCACTACCCTCCTTTTTGGATTAATTCAAAGTAAAACCCATAGCAGTATGCGGCTAGTCGACCAAAAAGTCCAAACATTTGGGTGAACTTTATGACGTCGATACAGATGCAATTTTTGGATCCATTACCAGAACTTTATTTTAAAAATAAAAAAACAGTTGAATTAGAATTTTTGATCAAAATTGTATATCATTTTTAAATGTTCTAATGGATTTTTTCAACTTTAAGAAAAAACAATTGATTTCATTTTAGAATTTTCAATTAACTGATATTTAGCATTTTTCGATGATAAGTTCCAAAAGTTTCTAAAAGTCCTTTAGGATCTGCTGATTTCAAAACCCAGGCTCGTTTAGCAAACCGAGTCTTATCACTGGAGATTGGCGATCCTTCGGCTTGCAGATTCGCAAGATTTTCCAAGACAATTGAATTTCGAAAATTTTGACCTATTGAAGTCAATGGGAGTTAAAAAAACTCGAAAATTCCGCCTAAAAAAAGGTAATTAATAGCAATGGTAACTTACTGTAAATGGCTCAGGGACTGGGAAATGGTCTGGGAAACACTATAAATGCCAAAATATTTTTTAAAAACACTGTCCATACAGGAAAATTTAAGAATTGAAATTTTTTTTTACATTTTTGGATTTAAAATTTTTTTTTTAAAAAGGTTTGCTTAGAATCAGGTTCGATTCGGGTCCATCTCTACTCATCACTACTTATTTAACTATTTCTTTCTAGGCATATTTGTTGCTAATTAATATGCAACCAAATAGGCCCATTGTTTTGCTTTCCTTAGTCCTCTCTGCTAGTGGTGTTACCGACATGGCAATAACTTCTAACTTCTCTGCTATCTAAAAACCTGTCCGCCTGTGATATAACTTTAATTCTGCCTTACCTGTTTATAACCTTGCCAGAATCTGATGAATTTCCTTGTTTTGACCCCCCTTGGCTGTAACTTTCAATCACTACAATTCCTTAAGCGTGCAGTTTATATCTACCCATTGCTGGTCCTCAACTGTATGACCACATTCTATTTGGCCTTGATTACTTTGGCCTCAGCACCAGTTACTTGCCATTATAAGTATTAAGTACAAGACAAGTGATTGTAGCTTATTTAATTGGGAATATGTAAATACTATGCTTGCCAACTCGTGGATTATCATCAGTTCATGGCTCAGACTGTCATGACCCCCGTAAGGAAAAATTCCTCAAATACTTTCTATGTGAAACTTTGTGCACAGTCAAAAAAACTCATTTCCCCATCCTGGAGGCAAGCTTACCCACCAAACTCATCACAGTGGAAAATGCAGATTAATAACTTTTTCTTATAAGACACTGATCTACTGAACAGACTGCCCCTCAAAATTCACAAAATCTGGGACAAATGGGCCATAATCTGTTGTATTCAATTAGATCAACTGGACTTAGGTTTAGTTCTTGAAGACGTTTTTGCTAGTCATCCTACTGGCTTTCTCAATTCAGAATGACTTGTACAAGAATCTTGGGTCAATTATGTACCCTGGACCGGGAAAATCCCAATTAGCATATCACCAGCAGCCAAGTGTTAAGGGCGTGATTGGTAGTGGTAGAAGGTGTTATAGGAACGCCCAGAGTAAGGTGTTAAAACAGCATTGTACATGGCAGACAGTTTGGTGTCGAACCCCCCCACCTCTATTTAGGCTTGGTTTCTTTATTTTCACTAAATGGCCTCCTTAACACCTCTCTTGAACCAGTCACGTTCCTTTGCAATATTGTTAACATTACAATCTTCAAAGGTATGTCCTTCCTTAAGATGCAGGTACACACGGCTGAGTCCTGACCTAAGGAATTGGCTCTTCTGGTGCAGGGCCATATGTTGATGCAGTTGCTGTTTGGTCGTCCCCCACATACAAATTCAGACTTCTCTTCACTGCACTGCGTATACTGATGTCCGCTTTTCTTGTGTTTCGGTATTGGGGTCTTTCGATGTATCCAATTGCTGCCTCAATGTGTTGTGTTTGGTTTAAAGCAGACAGGGATACAGCGTTTTTCCGTAAAAGTCTTCTTAATTTCTCGGAGACCCCTGCTACATATGGGATGACCATGTCTTCTCTCCTGTCTTGCTTTTCCCCTTCAACTGTTTTGTATTCGCGTTCTTTTTCTTTCCTTCTACTCTCTTTTGACAAGGCCCAGTCTGGATATCCACAGGTTTTAAAGGGCTCCTTAAATGTTCTCTGCTCTGTGTTGCAGGGTTCTGATGACACCCCGCTTGTGATCTAAAGGGTGGTGGAGTCAACATCAAATACAGATCTGTGTGTGTTGGTTTCTGTAAACCTCTACTATCCCAGTGTACCATTTTCCTTCCTCTACCAAGCAGTCCCCAAGAAACCAGTTTGTTGTTTTGTACCTCTTCCCTTTGTAAATTTGATGTTTTGGTCAACCCGCATTATGTGTTCTGTGAAAGCTTGTACTTCCTTCTGGTGGATTTTAACCCATTGTCTCCACATATCTGACCATGGCTGGGTTTTAGGTCCCTTACAGGTATTAAGCGCTGTTTTTCTACCACCAACTGTCTGCCATGTACAATGCTGTTTTGACATCTTACTTTGGGTGTCCTATAACGACCTATCCACTATCCTACCCACTATCCAATCACCCCTTAACACTTGGCTGTGATATGCTAATTGGGGATTTTCCAGGGTACTAATTGCCACAGATTCTTGTACTAAGTCATTCTGAATTCAGAAAGCCAGTCGGATGACTTAGCGAAAAGTCTTCAAGAACTAAACCTCAAGTCAGTTGGATCTAATTAATACAACAATATACCATGACCTGGATGAATGAAACGTCCCAAGCAAATGGGGCCCAAATCTCCCTGCACTAGAGATGATAATGACTAGTAGTGCCCCCCCCAATATATTGAGGCATGGCCTTTGGCTGCCCCCATACTATTCAGGAAAATTTTATAAACCATTGATAAGGTAAACCCCCCCATCCCCACAGAAGCCTCCACCCACAGAAAGCACATTGTTATTATTATATACAAGTATATACATAATGTACATAAACCCTTGTTCTCTGTCCGTACCTACTGCAATTTTTCTATCACGTAATAATAGTGCACACTGATACCAGGTATCTTTAATTGGGTTCTACACCCCACATGTCGAATTATCAAAGTGCATTGTCAATAAGAGCACACTCGGCACAGCACTAAGACGCTAGGCCACACTAATGCGCTTTTAACACAGCCGATTGCGCTTTAAAAACAATTGGTACACTTAGTGGGGGCCCAATTGTGGTGGCCCCACTAGTGCGCTCACATGCCCCCCCGCATTTATATGGGAATTTGCACTAGCTCGAATTGCGCAATTACGCAATCGCAGCACTTGTGCCTGGAAGTTGCATGCCTGTTTCTGACGCGCTTATAATTGCTACAGCCTGGCTTTAGCCTAAAAGTACAGCAAGGCATGGAGAACTGTCCCACACTACTACAACCTTTACATGTACTTTTATCGGCAGCATCTATCCTGTTTTTTTGCAGTTCTACCAACCCTTTTCTGCAGCACATGGTATATTGGAATTTGATTGGACTGAAAACTTATGACCCAATCCAGACTAAAAATAGTTGTTCAACATGTTGACTAAAAGATAATAATTATTCATGAAGAATTTTATGTGAAAACTATACGACAGCTGTTGCAGACTCGCCTCATTACAATACTTTCTATTTATTGAGCTGCAAGAAATCAAATACAATTGCTGTGTTACCTATATCTACAGTTAATATGGTATAATGTTATAATCCTTTGGTTTGAAATCATTGAAGGAAACTATGTTTCCACCCCCCATATGGTTATACAATCAGGCCCTGTTTTGCTTTCCCCTACTTCTGGAACTTTTAGTTAAAAAAAAAGGCAACCCTTCTCTATTGTTTGGGAACATAAGAGTGCCATAACAGGGAGCAGATCCGGAGTGCATTGCACTTCCAGAGTCCCTTTCTTATTTGAGTTTTGCTGTATTTATGTTACCTTGATCCTTTGAACTTCACTGTCTTGATCAATCTTTAGTCTATCACTTATTTTTATGTTCTTTGCACAGGACCCAATGAAAAGCAGGCTCTGGCCATTCCTATCACCACTGTTTCCCTTCCTTTGCTTAACCCCTGAACCTGTAAAAAAACAAGAGTTAATCAGAAGTTCTAGAGGTAGCTAACAGGAGGAGGAATTTTTGTTACAAATTAAATATAAGCTTAGTACATGCTATCAAATCGCCAGCGGGGCTACGGGCTGAGCTGGCCAAGCCCTGAAGAAAAGACAGCGTGTTTGGGTTTTACACACCAGGCTCAGGTCTTCTCACCCTTTCCAGAGACTCCATCATTTAATAAGATAAAACTCACATAGTTCGGTGTTGACACCAGTAAGCCTTTCCCTTATTATGAAGGACACTGATATGTAGAGACGAAAGTAAAACCAAATCAGTTGTTTATCTGTTCCTCTTCAAATTCCTTTCTCTGCTTCCACTGCAAAACATACGAGGAAGATGTGAACAAGGCTAAAAAGAAAAGGAAAATAGATAAGATGTTCTAAGGCCTACAGGTTTAACATATTAAGAAAATTCTCCCTGTCACAATGAAGAAAATTATTAGTTGTAGTTGTTTTTGTCTCTTGTGTCTGAATAAGGCAGGAAGTTAACAGTTTGCCATCTTAATTAAAAAAAAACCTCTTCCCTAACCAACCTGCTGCAACCTCTGAATGTTTTCAAATCAGTTGCACAAAATAGTGTAAGAAAAAACTTTTTGTCCCCCCACCCACTTTCTCATAATTTAAAATACATTTTAAATAGTAATGAGATAGGAAGTCCTGGGTTCAAATCCTCTACAAGGAATTTGGATGTTCTCCTTGTGCTTTTGTTGGGATTCTTCCTGGTTACACCTACAATTTATAAAGACATACTGATTTTTTATATGTGTAATATAAAATGCTTCCGATTGTAGCTCTTAAGTGCAGGCCTGATGTAAACGTCTTATTGTATATTAAAGTTCTATGGAAGGTGGTGGCGATATATAAATCCATAATAATAGGCAAAGTGGTGGTTTAATGAATCTCTGCAAACCTCTGTTGGCATTATTGTTTGAGTAATATTTCCTGCAAGTAGTTATGCAGCCGTTGTGAGTATGATATTCCGGAATGCAATGGGTACAGTGCATGGTTCCACTAACTGCTAGCATGCTAAGTTGGTCTGTTTTATAATTTTAAAGGAATGCTCAGTGGAAAAAAATTAAGAGAAACTGTTGGCCTTCCTACAGGTGTCCTTTAAAGGTAGAAATGTTCCTTTTAATAAAGGGCATCTCCACTGATAAAAAAAAATTGGCAGTTAGCTGTGTCTTACCTCCTGCTTTTTACTCTGTATAGCAACAGAGTCGTCGGGACCTATCAGTCTACGTGGCGGAGGCGAGCAATCAAGTAAGTACCTTCATTCCTGGCTCCTGCAGATTTTATTGAAGAACGGGAGATAACACACAGGATATCTGTAACTCTGTTAAAATAAAAATCAAAAGTGCAAGTGTTCCTTAAAGGGTAACTGTGGTCTCAAATTCGTCTCACATAAAATTTGTGAGAAGTTATTTTGCTGCAAAAGTTTCAGCAATGTAACTTCCTGGTTGAACTCTTCCTGTTTTTAGCCATAGACCAGCCTTGTGTCATGTGACCAGCCTGTCTGCATTAATAGGCTCTCCTTCTCAACTGTCATTTTTTCTTCAGGTACTTCCTGATTTCCCCAGCAATAAGTCCTTACTGAGCATGCCTTCTCCCCCGGGGGAAAAGGGCTGGCAGAGGTCAGGTGATGTCACTCAACCTACTGGAAGCAGGAAGTTTTGAACATTCACACCCCAATATCATTTCTCACAGGCTCCAGCCAGATATGTGATTGTTGGCTCAGTGTAAAGAAATACTCGCAGGCTTTCATTTACCCTCACTTGTTTTGAGACCACAGTTGCCCTTTAAAAGAAATCATGATAAACATAATTCTCTTTATTCAAACCATGTTTATTCTTGCTATTGGACTGTTGGACCCTGGGGAGGTCTGTGGGAGTGACTTCACCTGACCTCTGTTCATAGTGTTCTATGTTGCACAGGATCTTTGTGATTGCATGTCTTTTTTTTTCAGTTCTCACCACATTAAAATACATAAATAGTGTACTCATATACAATCCTTCATAGGTTTTCTTGCTTGGTATCATGACTGCTAATGTCTTATGGTCATTTTCTCTTAAATCATTAGTTTCTTGAATCAGTGACTTGTGGTGTAAGAAATAAACTAGCTATCCTGAGTGTATCCTTCTGTAGGGCATCCTTTGTCTCCTCTCTCTCTCAAGGACCACACAGGACTAACTTACATACTTCAATTTCATTTCCGTGGTCTGTAGTGGACTTCAAAGTCATATCTAAATAAACTGTCTTACAATCTGGGACTATAAAGGGAAAATGAGTGATCCTGTTGTTGATAGTCAGATTAGTGATCAGTTCCCAGAGTAAAGTGTCTGCAATATAGGAAGTGATGCCCCATTTCCAAAGTCCATATACAGATCAGTGCCTGGTGCTTTCCTGTATATTTCTGTTCCATAGAAAGTTCATGGAGCTAATTCTAAAGGTGGATTTGCTAAATGAGGTGTCTATTTTAATACTGCCACCTCTGGCAGCAGTTGAAGTATCACATGGTGATAAATGTTCAAAAGTTGGTGGAGAATCCTACAGTGTCTTTATGTAAATACAACTTGGGAAGAAAACTGAGAGAAGCAAGTTCACCTCTTTTATTTGTAAAAGGGCTTCTGACCTACTTTGTTAGAATCCAAATCCACTGTATTACTGTATGGAACTCTGCTGTCTCATTCCTTGGCACTCCAGATGTTTTTGGAAACTCAAACTCCCAGCATGCTTTAGTAGCTGGGAGTTGTAGTTTCCAAACACTGCAGTGCCAAGGAATGAGGCTTTTTTATGGACAGCACCCCCCAGGAAAGGCCCCCAAGTTCAGTAAGGTAAGTAAGAAAGGTAAGTACTTCACTCGGGTGACAGTAAATAATTCTTTCCCCCCCAATCCATCGCTGCCGATAGCTATGTACAAGCTAACTTACATTAGAAGCAAGTGTTCCGCCTGGCATTCCCGCGCTGATCTGCAGGATGACGTCCATTTGCGACGCCTGCCGGCAATTAGTGAGACAGGCGCCGCGAACATTAGCTTGTACAAGTGATCGGCAGCCGGAGAATTCACATTTATTAACTGTGACCCAAGTAAGCCAAGGTCAGGTTTTCAGGCTAATTTTAAATCCTGAAACCTGGCTTATACTCCAGTATATAACGGTAAGTTATAAACTTGTGTTACACTTCCTAGACTGCCCTGTCTCTGTGACAGGCATGTGTTTTAAGCTGTGTCATAAGCCCAACCATCAAAATATATTTTTTTTTAAAGTTTTTTACAGACCTGCAAACATTCTCTGCCCATTTCTTTACCCTGGGAGAGAAACAAAATATTTTAAGGCTTGTAGCTAGTTTAAAATGATTAAGAAGTTTATGGGATAGGTTTATGAATGCAGCCATGATACTCAGCAATAGACATGCTTAGACCTTAAAAAAGTGGGGCAGGGTAATGCCAAAGCCATTGCTAGCAGGTAAAAAACCCACTTTAAAACTGCTTTGGTTTTGGATTGACTGCTGCTAGAAGCATTATCCTGAAGTCAATTTTAAGGTAGAAGTGTGCCCTTTTTAAATGAAGACCACTGTTCCCCTTAATGCAATCAACCAATTGACATAGAACACAGTCAATTGGCACAACATGTTTTTGAGCTAGGCTCTTTCACAAGTTTAGGCCTGTCATAGTCAAATTTATATGTGACCACATCAAATCTATATCTCTGTAATGGATAGGGTGCAGCATTAGGGTATCGCTCAGAGGCTACCAAGTCTGAAATG
The DNA here is from genome assembly GCA_019447015.1 of Hymenochirus boettgeri. Taxonomy (NCBI): domain Eukaryota; kingdom Metazoa; phylum Chordata; class Amphibia; order Anura; family Pipidae; genus Hymenochirus; species Hymenochirus boettgeri. The sequence continues at coordinate 148,395,806 of CM033476.1, forward strand.
CAACTTTCTGTTTACCAATCTATAATAGTGTCTTTGGAGTCGACTCTGGTAGCAGGTAGATCAAGACTAGAATGGATCATGGTACCTTAAAAAAATAATATATATAATATACACCCATGTACATACAACAGATAACTATTGGCATGATGCCTAAAAACCTTTTACATTTTTTTATTTACAAATGGTTTGATTTAGAAAGGATTGTTGAATAGAATACGAAACATACATGTAGCAAACCTTTCCCTTTTAAATGCTTGTGAACTCTCTATTTCTCTATTTTCCTTTAGTTCATGTACATGGGGGAAGGGCTGCCTCTTGTTTTTTGCCATTGGCTTCTGTGTTATAACACTGTCCCTGCAAGGGAAAATATGTCTAAGACATTTTCCAGCTGTACGGCAATGCTCCTTTTCTTCAGAACACAGTCCTCTGTTCTCTCACTTTTCAGCTAACTAGAAGGAGCTTCCAGCGATAAGGGCCAAGTAATCCTTCTGTTTACTAAAAGGTCCTTAATCTGGCTCTCAACCAGTCCTTGGATTTTCTGGTACTCCTTCACACCACTTCATTTTGGGGAAGTTTGTTTATAAGAAAAGACCTTTCTGCTGCCTAATCCTCCTCCAAATGTTTACACACAGTTTCTACATAAACGTTGTTTAAAACTGGTAATCGTTTTCCACTTTGTAATATTCAACAAGCAGCAGCTTTGAATGACTGAAATGTATTTGCACAAGTGATAATGTTGTCATAAAACATGAAAAGTTAAGTTGCTTATCTGTGTATTTTGATAGCTACTTAAATTTTACAGTAGTACTCGCAGGCTTCAGATAAACATTAGGGCCGCTCAGTCATCTGTCACGTAAATTACATACACACCTCATTTATTACTGTACACTGTATGGTATAACCAGGGGGGCATGGATTCTTTTACAGTTTGTAGTCAAAATCTATCAGCTGTGTAACAAATTCCAGTGTGCCTCTCATCTGTAAATGACAGAGGCTTCAGGTGATTCTGCTGTTGATTCACACCAAAAGAAAGCCCAAAGTAAAGCTGAATGAATATGAACAATATTTACTTAAAATATGAACAGAAAGCAGGCAGGAAGGCTGTCTATTAGAAATGGCTTGAGGGCATGGTGCCACAGAAAATATGATTGTAATAAATAAAAAACACAAAACAAACAACTGCATCCAACTTTAAATCACATGTAATCATAATAGCGTAGTCTTATAGTGGAGTTCCCTGCAGGGTTACTATAAGGGTTATATACTTATGTTGTCACTTGTATACTGTTTGTCTTGTTACTTTTTACCGTCAGGCAGCCGATTATATATTGTTAAAGCTGTTGGATGAAATAATAGAACCTGACCTACCGAAACACCTTTCTTCTAAAAGACCACTCCTCTCCATTAACCAAGCCTTGGGCTGGTGAGGTTTTAATTGTAATTTAAAGGGACACTAACTAAAAAAATTACTGTCCATCTTAATCTATAATTGAATAGTTGTAAGTAGCATTTACTCTGATTTGTTTATGTTGCTGCATGCTTCAATCCAACACACATTTTGTTAAGGAGCATTTTCCCAACCCATCCTCCGTATCCCACGTCTCGCACTAGTATAACAATCTCACCGCATTTCGCATCTTGTACTCAGTTCCACAGACAGACACTCAATTGTCAATACCCCTCTCCCTCCTTTCCCTCCCACTTCCATCCGACCTACTTTTTCAACAAACATTTCAAGTCCACACAGCTACAGCATTCAACTGTTAAACTCTGTCACCATTCCAGCTACAGTATAACTACTCCAGAAGAATATTTTTTGAGAGCAATGAACTTTATTGACAAATGAAATATAAGAAGATTTAGATTGGATATCTAAAGAAATAGGGAGCAGATCAACAAAAAATGATACGTGGGTTGGGAAAAATTATAGTTTCCAGTTATGGTCAATTTAAATAACCTATTTTTCGGTATAGATGCCCTTTAATCATAATTGATTATGAATAAAAATATAGATAAATCATATAGATGGTCTAAGGTGGTATGTAATCTTGCTGCTAAAAGTAACAAAATGAAAAGGGCTAAAACAGACAATCTCATATTGGCACTATTATGAAATTTGAGGAAAAAGGCCACCACCTTAAAAGCTGCATTAGTTATAAGATTGGGTCCTGCCTCCTTCCTTTTTGTGGTCCAAAGAAAAATTTACAACATTTGACATTAGTATGACTTTTCTTCATTTGGTCCACCAGCCAGCAAAATCAGCAGGACTGTGTTTACATAGTAACATAGTAATTGAGTTTGAATAAAGACATAAGTCCATACTTTATACCCTCCTTTTTAAACCCTCCTAACAGTGCTACTGTAACAATGCACAATAATAGGCTGCGCTACTGAGAGCAAAATGACTGACCGCCTTAAGCTGGGTAAACGTGAGATCCTTGTGTTCACCATTTGGAACTCTGACCGGTAAGGCAGGGTGAAGGACTGTCGGCCACAGCAGAACAGTTTGCCTTGACTGAGCGTACAGTCCTAGAGGAACGACACAATTGTCGTGGTTTTCAGTCACATCCGATCCGTACGACAATGGTCAGATGCGTGGCGAAACCCATGCAATTTTTCTGACGATACACTGAACTATCAATTGATTGGGCAGAAATATTGCGTTGGTGTGTACACAGCTTTAGGGCTAAAAAAAACGGCTATAGAGCTTTGGCACAAAGTTCTGGCATTTGTGTTTGTGTGGTCATTTTTACATATGCAATCCATGTTTTCCATAAGGTGATTGAGAATGCATTTATTTACAAATTATCACATGAAGGTAACTTGTGTGCAAATGTATAATTATGTTTAATATGCATGTGGTCACAACTGGTCCACAGATGGGTCTTGATTGGGCACGAGGCTTTTGAATAAAGGTAATAAGACAGATTTGGCAAGAGTGAAAGGGAGAGAGCTAGATAATTACTGAGTACTAATATGTGCCTTAGCTTATTTTGAGACACAGTTCACTATATAGAATCAATCAACCACCTTTATAATTTTAATTTATAAACTGTGTCTATTGTTTGCATGTTAAGAGTAACTGTGGTCCAAAAATTACTTTAGGTAAATTAACAGGAATTTGCTTTCCTGAGTATTTTTGCAATTTACTTATCTTGGGCTGTGCAGCACATGCATCTCCATATGCAGGAAAAACTTTTTATATAATGTCGGCATCCCGCCCACCCTCAGCTGCCGTGTCAGATTATAAAAAAATTCAGAATGCTACTTACAGCCCCTCGTTCCTGCGGCGCATTGATCCTGCTCCTTCTTCTGGAACTAGCAAGCATGCCAGACCAGAGGCAGCCAATCACAGACACGGGTGCAGTCCAATTGAGAGCGCCGCTGGAGAGAAGAGGTATGTAAGTAGAGTTCTGCTTATTATTTAACAATCTGACATGGCGGTTTGGGTGGGCAGGGATAGCCTACACTACAGCAACTGCTTTGGGTGTTTTGCATTTACTCATTTGTGAGCTAAAACACAGATCTTCCATTTTTTCAACTAATTTATATTGTTAGGCATGTGTAGTGTATTACATGGGGCCTGTGGTCTTTAACAAGTCAAGAGTCAAATAAATTTCTAGGTGCTGCCATTGAAAATTTTGGTACTAAAGGGTAACACTTCTGCTTTCAGTAGCTTTGTTTACATCACCTGCATATTCTGATCTCCCCTCTCACAGTGGTGTTATCCTGTGCACTAAAGAGATTTGCTGATCATACACGCAACAACAACAAAAAAAGTGAAAATTTTGTGGTGATTGGTCCAATTTTGTTTTTCTTATTGGGCATGCTGGAATTATTTTCTAAAATCAAAATTGAATTTATGATGTACAAATGGTACAAATGTTATCAATCTATGTGTAACCTCCTCTTCTGCTGGGAAGAGGAAGTCTGCAGTGACAGCTAATGTGGGATTCATGGCTATCAGTTCAGGCAAAGCAGAGTGCTGGTCACATAACTACAAGTTGCTAAAACAGGAATTTTTTTATCACACTGGGCACATTACCATACGTAGTAATGTGTGCTCATTTAAAAACAGCTGAATTATCTAGTTGTAACAGTAAGATGCAGACCACATTACCTCATTTAAAAACCAAGCATGATTTTGGAAATAGTGCTCCAAGAGTGCCTTTATATATGAGCCTCTTTCAATATTATTATGTGTAGACTGACTTCATGACATTGCCACTTTATTGTGTTGCTGTCTGTTTTATCGTTCCACCTACCTCCCGTGGTTTGAAGTGTTTTACAAACTGCTCAACATCGTTGCTGATACTCCTCAAGAAAACAGTTATACCAGCAAAATGATGTATACCCAGAGACATGCATGCACATACAAGGCCAGGAGATGGTCGCATGAGTTTAGCCACTCATTTAATCTAAACTGTCCAGGTCGTACTATTATTATATCATAGTAATATTTCTATACAGGACATTTTATTTTGGATAAATTTATATACACCCTTTCCTCCTTGGAACTGAAGTATAAAGCTGGAGTGGGCAGAGCTAATTCATGGATAATATATATTTTAAAACAATAAAGTATTTCTCCATCAAGAGAAACAAATAGCCCAATCTGAAACATAATCTGTTTGTTGAACTGTTGTAATCCTTTGAATGTTTTCCAATATGGAGAAAATAAAATTTGCTTTAATATAAAAGAATTTTTTTGCCAATGTTCTTTTATGGTCCTCCAGACATTTGAAATTGCATATACTGTGAACGGAACACTTTCTCTGCACCTTTAAATCCTGTAAACTTCCTGAAACTGAGAAGAAATTAAAGAACATATATCTCCTTATATTGATTCGTCTCTTTTAGATTGTTGGCTCTTCCTTTAGTTTAAAGGAAAAATTTAGTCTAAAACTTATCCAGGCATATTAAATAAGAGGTGCTTGAGCTGTTAATCTTTGGCAACCAATGAGATGCTACCTTTTTAATGGTTTATAAACCACTGAGCCACTACCATGCTGCCTATAAATCTGATTGACTTGGAGGGTCGTCTGACTACATTTGTTATAAACAATTCTACACTGTGCTTCTGAAATACAATATATATATATATACTATAGAGAGAGAGAGAGGAGAGAGGGAGAGAGAAGGGAAGAGAGGAGAGAGAGAGAGATATTACATAGAGTGAGAGAGAGCTGACGAGGAGAGAGACGAGACAGACAACGAGAGAGACAGACAGAGACTGTAGGCCAAGACTGGCCCCCTCAATTACTGGACTGCCTGGGGTGCCATCCAATGTATATGCATGGTAATAGTCGGGACGCACTCACGGGTCTGGCAATTCAAACATTTTTATTGTGCGAGTAACATGTTTCCGTCCACGCCGCGGACCATCATCAGAACATCTGAGGAACATTACGAAACTTCCTTAAAACCACCTCCCCCAACACACACACCTCAAGTGGAACCAATGACCAGACGGGGTGTTACAAGAGACACGCCCACCTGCCAAAGAAAAGGAACTTACAAACCGGTCTGAGCCATATCAAGGTAAGAAAACCCGTGCCAGAAAATATGCACAAGGCAAAACAGCCGACAACAAAGTGTAATAAATATAAAGTGCTACCGAAGAAGTGCCACAGAGCGTACCATATAATAGAATAGAGCTAAAGCAGATAAAACCCAGATAGACACCAGAGCAGAAGAATAAGTAAACTGCACAGTAACCATAAAACAGCAACAAGCTAATGTCCCAATAAGAGGAATAGAAATAAATACAAATTGAACAGTACAGCACTAATAAATACTCAAAGAAAACACTACATTGCCCACTGTTTCATTCACCCCTCTAGGGACATGTCCCAATTTATAATCCATTTGGCCTCCATTCGTAATAACAGTCTCATTATTAACTAGTTTCTGTCGTTTGGGATCTATTCCATCTATAATCATCCCCTCAACCCAACTCCCACCGAATGCTTTGCCAGTTTACAGTGTTTTGGCCACCCACATGTCACCATTTTGTTCACGATACCCTTAAAACTGGTGGTGGTCATCCCAATATAATACAACCCAGAGGGCCACTATGAAGGAGGTTTTAAGGAAGTTTCGTAATATTCCTCAGATGTTCTGATGACAGTCCGCGGCGCGACGGAAACTTTGTTAACTGCACAATAAATTGTTTTAAATTTGCCAAGACCCCCACTATTATCTATCTATCTATCTATATTGTCCATCTTTTTTTTTTTTATGAAAAGGAGAAAACCTTTCAATTGAAACCAAGAAATCTAGCTATATCCTGTAGTATGCACTTGCCCAGTGTTTACAGGCTTAGGAAGAGACATTATTTAATATTAAGCTTTTCACACACAGATTACAGATTATGTTTGAAACCAACAATAATACAATAATCTGTCCACGTATAACAAAACAACCGTTTCATGCACATTAATTTTAAAAGCTGGTTTTGCAGAGCTGAAATTTCACTGTGGCCAAGATTCAAATGTGCATATATGGTGAATCTGCTGACATAGCAAGAAAGGTTTTGTACATAATGAGGTGCGCTAGCAAGTGGAGAGACACTGTCTTTTACTGTCTTTCTCTTAACCAATGGCCTGTATTCCGATAGATCTGCATGAGGAATGTTCTTGACATTACTGTGTCCCAAGGTTAATGTTGGATTGTGCTTTAGAGAAATATAGATGTAAAGATTATAGTTGGATGTTTATGTGTATGTTTACCTGTAGCTGGAACATAAATAAAACCTTATAATTAGTTTAACATTGTAAGTGAAGATCTCCTATGTGATAATTAGGGATGGCCGGTTCGCGGATCCGAACCCGGTCCGCCGCGGATTTATCCCGTTCGCAAGGCGGATTTTTCCGGATTTTCCGCCTTCCGAACTTCCGATTCGCGGATTTTTCGTATTTTTCGAAAATTTTCGAAATTATGAGTTTTCACGTATTTTCGAAAATCCGGAAAACACGTATTTTCTAAAATTATCGAAAATACAAGTTTGTCTTAATTCCATACAATGTATTTTCGAAAATTTTCAAAATTATGAGGATTACTTGTATTTTCGAAAATACATATTTTCGAAAATATGAAATACATGTAATTTCGAAATTCCCGAAATACGTGAAAACTCGTAATTTCGAAAATTTCCGAAAATACGAAAAATCTCGTTATTTCAAGGGTATTTTTAATTTTAGGCGGGTCCGCTCGCGGATTTTCGAATTTTCAAATTTTTTCGAAAATTTGCGGATCCTCGAGCGACCGGATTTTGCGAAGTTCGGTACATCTCTATGTATAAGTGATATTAAAGGCTTGAGTTGACACATGCCACCTAACAACTTTCTGCACTTCATGATCCTTGGCCTCAATTTTAAACTTGCTTTTCCTAGAAATGAGCCTGAATAGTGAGTGTGCTAAAAATTTGGTTCCCATTGGCACATTTTGAATCTTGATTCTTCTAATTAGATCTTGATGTATTTTCCCATTTTAGCAGGATTTTATTAATTATGGTACAGTGCCCTGCTGTTCTTAATCTACTGGGTGGAGTCTGGAAGATCACATCTCCTATGTTGTGAGGTACACATAACCCATTAGACATATTTTTGTATCATAATTCTGTAAAGCTGTAAGTTTTCATTAAGATGTAGGGAGCATGAAAAAATCTTACAGCAAATTTGAACAAAACATTCTCCCATGACTTCATCTTGAAAATTACTTTTGAGCATATACATCTAAAAGTACATTTATTCTTATCTTAGTTTACATTTTAGAATCTTAATCCTGCTTAGCTTCCATTTAAACTTTGCATTTCAGTTGGGGGAATGAAGGAAATGTACAGTTTGTGCAATGAAGTCACAAAGAAATATCTTCCGAGGCTAACTGGCAGTATAATTGTGTCACATGTCTTTATCTATGTTTTTTCTGTAGGACTCTACAGCGCAATGACTTTGGAGAGCCTGTACAGGCTGCCCATTCCAAACCTGAAACTCCTGTTCATCTGAGCGTGGTAAGATCTTAATAGAATGCAAATACCTCACTCATCTACTGTCCAGTAGCTATTTCCATTGCTTTTTCTATTTAAATGTTTTCTTGCGTAATAAAAGGCAACAAAATTCCTAGGCTTAAAGCCATTAGAATGTTGCATATACCCAGAGCTGTAGCCACTGCTTCACACCAAATGTATCTTTGTGGATTTGCTTCAGATTTTTTTGATTGTTTTGTTTTTCTCATCACCCTTTGCTTTTTCTTCATATTTTAATGAATAGAGATCAGTTGAGATCATTTTTTGTGTTTGTTGTTTAAACTGGCTATGACAGGCAAAGGGCCTTCATGCAATGGGGATCTATCTATGAAATTAAAAGCAAAATTCAGACAATTAGAAGCTACAATCTCCTAAACATATCCTTCGTCTTTCCTCTCGCTCTCCCAGAAGGAGCTACTCTTGGCATCGCTTCTTATTTGTATTAATGTTTAGAGACATTTATACACTTAATCATATGTGATAGTTGAATATACTTTTAAATCAATTTGCCATCTTAGAATTGCAATTCTTAGTAAACTATGTCCACACAAAAAAAGGCGCAAACCAGCATGGATACCACTTCTGCAGTTTACAAACCATCAGGAGATTCATAAAATTCTTATTATTTTAAATGTGCTCATTTACCCCACCATCAGATCTTATTTAAAATTTTAAAGGGTATGTCCACCCTTAGAATGTTTTACTATGATGTTCCCCATGTCTGCCAGCCCCAACCGCAATATTTTATTTTCCAAAAGCCCCCCAAACTCTTACTTACCCCCCCTCGTTCCTCCGCCGCACTGCCGCCCTTTGCTTGCGAGAATGCAAGCAGAGGGCGGGACCGCGCACGCGTCTGTGATTGGCTGAGCGCAGCCAATCAGGACGCGGCTGCCGGTCATTCAGTGCAGCGGAGGAAGAGGAGAGGTAAGTAAGAGTTTGGGGAGCTTTTGGAAAATAATATGCGGTTGGGGCTGGCAGACATGGGGGAACAACATATTAAGGGGGTTTTATGCTAGGGGGAGGGATAGTAGAACGGAGGGAGAGGGAGGGGGGAGAAGGGCTGCAGTCACGCATGGCAAATATCTACCGGAGGCAAGGTAGCAGGCAGAGTCCTGCTAGCCTCCTGGTGGACAGTTTTGGGGATTTTAGGGGGGGTCTGCAGGAGAACCCTATGGAGCAGGGATGTGAGGTAAGGATTCCACTACACTACATGGTGGGGCCATTACTTGGGGGGATTATAGTTTTGGGGTGGACATGCCCTTTAAAGCTAACATCTGATTGGTTGGGGCAAATTAGCACCATTTTTAACGATAGAACTTTTATTAATCTCCCTGCATATGTTTTCTTACAACTGAATTTTTAAATGAATTTTTTTTTTTATAAAGCAACAGTTGATTATGAAGTTGATTGATATGCTGCACATAAATCCAAGATTATTTATTTTCCTTTTTAATGAGGTTTAGGCCTTTTTGAAAAAAGCCCTAAACTACTAGTGCTTGTCGCTTTAAACTTCATCTGACATGCTGCATTTTTTTATGCTTTAATAAAGTCACCAGCTGGCAAAGAACATAAGATCTCATGTCACAATATGATCTCTAACCTGCAGGACAATCAGCTCTCTGCCTTCTGTTTTCCTGGCATGCTTTGGCCTCTGTTTGCAGCCAATGATTGGTAGGAATGCCAACAGCCTCTCCTGTCTTCTAGCTTTTCACAAGCAGTCAGAGGAAAAATATCAAAGACATCTCAAATAGCATTGGGCCTGCCTCTCTTTCAGCAATTTAACCTATTCACAAAGTCTGAAACTTACAACATATAAGAACTGCCTCCTTTTCCTACGTCAACCATTTTCCCATGGTTTGATGTTTATATTTGTGATGTGCTGTCATCCGCTACTATCAAATCAATAAAAATCTTGCTGCAGGTTATGCTATACATGTGGCTCCACTCTAATGTAAATATACAGAAGCCTTCTGTTATCTGCCTGTTATACCCTTGCTTTCCTCAGCTGCCAGACTGCATCCAGGAGGTAATAATATCAGTAAACATGTTTTATTGGGTGCTATGTGCAATATAGCTTGTACTCAGTAGATTTAAAAAAAAAAAAAACAGAAGAAAACATCAGTGACTTCCTTCTTTACACTGGAAGTTTGTAAAAGTATATACTTTTAAAAACAATCTGGTATCTCTGTATTCTATGTCCTTGTCTTTAATCTATTGGCTGAACGTATAAGGTTCAGAAATACGCTAGAAATTATTTGGATGATTCACTATGTAATATGAGTAGGTGAACCCTATATTTTGAAATTGAATAGCTTAAACATTTACTCAAAATATGTAATTGTAGTAGCTGTTTCTCCCTCTTCTTCCTAACCTGAAAGCAAAGCTTCTGCAGCTGGTAACACCTCTTTGGGCCAAATCTTTGTCATTGACCACATTAATAGGGGAGATGTCACTAACAGTAGAGAGCCATGAGAAACAGAAGAAAGGCAGAAACAAAATGTGTATTGGTTTATTCTGGTTACTTAGGGATCCACCTGAACTATAATATGTAAGTATTTGAGGTTGAATAAAGACATACCGTATATACTCGAGTATAAGCCAGGTTTTTAGGTTTAAAAATTAACCTAAAAACTTTGACTCGGCTTATACTCGAGTCAGTAACAACTTACCTTCAATCCAGAGGCAGCCGCGAGTCCGGCCGGCAGTTCCGAGTAGTTCTTCGCGGTTGCGCGATGACGTCATCACGCCACGCGGCGGATGACGTCATCGCGCAGCTGCGAAGCAGTAATGGGAACTGCCGGCCGGACTCGCGGCTGCTTCTGGATTGCAGAGAGAGGAAGACTGAAGACCAGGTACGGGTAAGTGAGCTGGGGGGGGACTGGGGGAGGGCTGGGGGTACTGGGGGGAGGGCTGGGGGGACAGTATGCCATGCAGACACCCACATTTTCTTTTTACTATAGTGTTGGAAACTACAACTCCCACAACCAAGCATGCTGGAGTTGTAGTTTCCAAACATCTACAGTGGAAAGTGTATTAGGGTGGAGGACAGTATGCCATACAGTAACCCCAATACCTTTTTACTATAGGTGGTTGAAACTACAACTCCCAGCAACCAAGCATGCTGGGAGTTGTAGTTTCCAAACATCTACAGTGGAAAGGGATTAGGGGGGGGACAGTATGCCATACAGTAACCCCCAACCTTTTTACTATAGGTGGTTGGAACTACAACTCCCAGCACCCAAGCATGCTGGGAGTTGTAGTTTCCAAACATCTACAGTGGAAAGGTATTAGGGTTACTGTATGGCATACTGTCACCCACCCTAATACCTTTCCACTGTAGATGTTTGGAAACTACAACTCCCAGCATGCTTAAGTAAAAAGGTAATGTGGTGTCTGCAGGCATACTGTCCCCCCAGCCCTCGGCTTATACTCGTGTCAATCATCTTTTCTAATTTTTGAGGCAAAAATGGGTGCCTCGGCTTATACTCGAGTCGGCTTATACTCGAGTATATACGGTACGTCCATCCAGTCCAACTCATCTAGCAATATTCTTATTTCCTGCCTAACTTTTGATCCAGAGGAAGGCAAAAAAAACCCACCAAATTTATGAAGGGAAAAAAATCTTTCCTGACTCCAAGTGGCAATCGGAAATTTCCCTGAATCAACTCTACTTTATGTATACTAAAGTTATACTCAGAATTAATTAATTTTAACAAACCTAAATTTTTTTTATTTTATTAAATTTTATTAAAGGACAACTCCACTCTCATAGAACATCTTTTAGAAAGAATGGCCTCTTTAAATATGTTTGATATATCATAGTTTGTCCTATAAATTCATTACTGTATGCCTGCTATGCTTCTGGATGCCTCGTGGAAACTGTGCAATTTAGAAGCCTGTACTGAGCCTGGGCATACTCGGAAGAGCCAGACAGGGGATTAACATTCAGTCATTTCCTGTGGTGTCAACTGTCAAATCCATAACTGACAGTTACTAACTGGAAGACCAGGAAACAGAAACAGGGGAAAAAGGACATTGTGCAGGATTTCAGGTTAGACTATATATTTCAAACTATTGCCGTTTAGGGTTTTGGGGGTGATTTACCTGTATGTAAGTTTTCATTTTGGGGCTCGACTTGCCCTTTAAGTTTCTCTCATTTTTTGTTGTGTTGGAACATAAGCTAAAAAAATTTACCCTTGTCTAGTTCTGTACATTCTATCAATTGAAAACGGTTAGAAAGAAGAAAACAATTAATGAACCAATATTACATAAATCGCATTCCAGACATGTACCAGTTGTTTTTATTGCCAAAATTATATGCTATCAATATTTGACGTGTATACGATTGGTATAGAAGCAGTTAAAGCTTTGTAACCTGATTGTCATAAGAATCTTCATGTTTAATTTTTGTTTATAAATGTTTTTGTAATCTATTGTGATTTCAATGAATAGTTGTCTTCTGTTGGTGTAATTATTTAAATTTGAATGACCTGCTTTAGCTGGGTAGATACTTTTAGAGTGTGTAACACAGGAACGAGCATTCCCGAGGTCAATGACACATTTACTGTTAGCCTCGGAACACTTGGACCGACCTCTGCCAGGGTCGGCCCCCTGTACTGAAGTGTGAGAGTCAGCTGTGGCTAAGAAATGTGGCACTCCTACACATTCTCCCTATACTATATATATAGGGAGTAATCGGGACTGTGTGTAGCCTGATCTTTAAATAATTGACAGAATGTTATAGATTACATGTTTTAAAGATCTTTAGAGTGTGTACCAAGCTTTAGTCTTATATTACATTTAAAGTGAAATAATCTTCCATTCTCTTATTTTGCATTACATGTAGATATAAATAATAGAATTTCATCTAATCTCTGATGTGATTTGTGGTGTCTATACATTATATGCAGAAAAAAAACCTAATTTAGCAGTAAGGAAGGAAACTTTACCCCACCTCTCTCTTTTTCCCCAAACTCGTTGCCGTGCCTGTATTTATTTAAAGTGGGGAAAGTATTGAACGTCAATGTTTTTCTCTGTAAATATATTTCTAATGGGGCTTTTGAAATTTACACCAGATGTTGGTTACAAGCCAAGTAATACACACATACAATAAAATAAAAACACAATCCGTAATTTTTATTGTGTTTAGTAAGTGGAATGACACAGGTATAAGTATAAACACATAAGGAAATGAGGTGCATATATGAATGGAAAGCCCAGGAACTAGCTGAAATCTGTCAGTATTTAGAAACCAATCCTGCCCCCTATCAGTGCAATTACATGCATGTACATTAACTAATTACATTATTTATTTACCTCATAATAGAGTCCATATCTTGGAGTGGGACCAAAGTGTTGCTATGATGGTCCTGTAATAAACTATTTTGTTTGAATGGGGATGCTTAGTGCCCATGTTTAATTAATTGAATATATGTAATAAATAAAAAACAGCTGCAATCTTTGATTCCCCAAAGTTTGTGAAGCTATTTATCTATGGGCCACTATGTATGATTTTTGTCTTTGCAAAAATCAGCATGTGTCTCAGTGTTTAGCTTTGATGCCTTGCAGCGCTGAAATCCTGAGTTCGAATCTACCCTTGGACAAATCTGCAAGGAGTTTGTATGTTCTCCCCGGGCTTGCGTGAGTTTCCTCCGGCACTCCAGTTTCCCTCCCCACAATCATAAAGACATACTGATAGGTTGTAGGTGTCAAATAAATGGTGCTAGATTGTAAGCTCTTCTGTGCAGGGCCTGATGAGAATGCATACATGTAATTGTAAAGCGCTATGGGATGTTGGCGCTATATAAATCACAATAATAATAATAAAAGTGATTTACAGCAATTTAACGGGTATGTCACTCACACATTTTACTTACTTTTTTAGTTTAATTGAAGAACGGTGGGTAAATGAGCTATGTCTTACCTCCTATTCTTCAATTAAACTAGCAGGAGACAGGAGACAGGAGTTAACATGAGAAATGTACCCAATCGCACTGCTCTGCCCTTCCTCTGATAGTCCCGATACTCCCTTGCGCATTATGCACATAGCATTGTAACCATGTTACAGTATATGTGTATCTTGTTTGTAAGGAATGCTATGGAAACGCTATCCCTTTACACAATTTTTTTGTAAAATTACAGCTTGCCTTGAAAATAACCAAAATAAATGTAAAAAAAATGTATTTACTCTTGCTTTTTTCAAGAGCTAATAAATGGTCACACTGGGATCCCCACTAGCAAACATAGTGCCTGCTTCAGTTCAACGTTGTTACCAACTAGACCCTTATGCCAATGTCCTCTTTACCCATCGGATTAGTTTAGTTGTGATTATATCAATTTTGTGTTTGCTTCATGTTACTAATATATATTTTTTTTTCCCATCAGCATTCCTATTTTACAGTGCCTGATCCTCGAAAACTACCCAGTATACCAGAAAACGTAAGTATTATTTACTTTGGAGGTTAAAGGAAAACAACTGTTATTATGATTTGATCATCAACAATCATCAGTCCCTTATATAATATTATTTTTAACGCTTTGATTCTCATAAATCCTTTCCCCGTTTCCATTACCTTTCCATTGAAATTCAATAAAGTTCTTATTGTTAAAATGGTGATAATTTTGCCCCAAACATCAGATGTTTACAGCTTAACTTAATCACCTTGAGTTTCCCTTGGTGTTCTGGTCCTCTTGTACAGTCCGTGATGTAGACAATGTCTTCCCAATGGCTACATCCCGGATTGACAGTGGCAGAGGGATGGAACGGCCCGAGTGCAGAGGGAAACTTTAAATGTAACAGCTATTAAGTAAAGTACCCAGGGATGAGGACATAGCAATCCAGGTCCTTACCCTGGGTACTATGCAGCTATGCAACGCGAGTGAGTATAATTGTCATTAAACATTCCATGACCCAGATTACTAAATTTACATTGACCTTTGTGTAAAAGAATCCAACAAATGAAGCTTATTGGGGCATGCCAAACATCAAATGATTTTATATGTGAAGACTATGTGCAGGATATTTTTTCCCATTACATTTCGCCTATGTGAACTCTTAGTTACGATGCAGAAGCAATTGTGATCTTTCCATCCTGGGCAAAACTGCTGTAGTGTTGCCTTCTGCAATCATTGTACAGCAGTAACATTGCACAGTTTATAGTTTCAGGTCGCTAGTTTAACAAACACTAGTGTGGTAGGGCCCTTCCTGTTGGCCTTGGCAGTAAGCAGCAAAAGCTATTCATCAAGTGCTACAAGATGATCTTGTACTGCTATTCCTAACACCCGAAAACCAACAACATCTGCAAATATACAGTACATGGGAGAACTTTGTAAAATATCCTATTTCCCAGATTCCTTTTTATGGATCAACCCCCTTTTTGCAGGATATTGTCACTATGCATTTGTGCCCTTGTAGGGATAAACTGATCACATAAGAGATGCTTAGTCAATCCTAAATCTCTTCATTTTTCATAGGCATTATAAGACATACATTTCTTTTTAAGAGCATTGGTTCATTTCTCTTCCTCAAAGTTTTCTTGGAAATAACACTTGGTGTACAGTAAGTAAATAAACATTTTGAAAGAGTGGAATTTAGAATTGTTTTTGATTTCTTTTTCTGGTAGTAGATCATGGCTTTCATGTGAAGTCTCGCCTCCTTACTACTGACCTCTGGAAAAACTGCAGCTACTTTTGCCCACACCTCCCTCTGCATTTCTTATTTTTTTAATCATGTGACCTACAAATTTAGAAGTTTTTCATCTGCTTTTGTCCTGTTCACATGTCCCCTTTATCTGAATATTATATTTATAACTTACTTATCCTAGTCTGTATTTACAGTTATAACACTTTTCCATTACAGTTGCAAAAAGGACATTTCACATTATTCTATTGGACATTTGCACATTATTTCTATTGGCTTTAAGGGACAATGATACCCGCTAAATTACACTGAGCCACTAGGTCCTCACTGGTTTTGCGTTAGCTATTCCATACCATGCTGTCAAATTTTGTTTGTTAGTGCCGGTCTATCCCCATCCTCTGTCAAGGACTGTTTCTTGACTGGCAACTGGGAAAATCTGCTCCTTGTGAAAACCATCATCCCATTTGACTAATGCCAGAAGTATGGAGCAGAAAGAGAGAGGCCGGCACTAATAGCAACATATTTTCAGTATTGGACATCTTAAAGGGCAACTGTGGTCTCAAAACAAGTTAGGGTTAAATGAAAGTCTGCAGTATACCTTTACACTGAGCCAACAATCACATCTCTGGCTGGAGCCTGTGAGAAATTACATTGGGGTGAATGTTCAAATTTCTGCTCCAGTAGGTTGAGTGACATCACCTGACCTCTGCCGGCCCTTTTTCCCTGGGGGAGAAGCATGCTAAGATAAGACTTATTGCTGGGGAAATCAGGAAGTACCTGAGAAAAAATTTGAGAAGGGAAGCCTATTAATGCAGGCAAGGCTGGTCACATGGCTAAAACAGGAAGAGTTCAACCAGGAAGTTACATTGCCGAAACTTTCCAGCAATACTTCTCACAAATTTTATCTAGAGATGTGATTTAGGTTTTATTTTGAAGGTATGATGGAAGGCTTTTTAATAATCCTTACTAGTTTTGAAGATTTGAGACCACAGTTACCCTTTAAGTGAACCCAGGGGAAGAGGATCTAGAGGTTTAGGTCTTTATCCTGGGTTTGTATCATTTATATGCATTTGATACCCAAATTACCTGCACATACTTGTTTACTTTGATGACATCAATAAAGAGTTCTAGACTGTGTTCATGCCTTCTTCCTATGGAAGGTCTCCCATTGCATTAAACTGATTAAACATAACTGAACTAATCATTTTTCCCCTTACTTATCAATAGCCTGTTCCCAGCATTTCTTTGGTAACATATGCAACTCTTTGTCTCAACTGCTAAACTACTCCCAATTCATATCTACGCTCTCATCCTATTACTGATTTCATACAATGCAGTCTGTTCATGCTTGCCCATTTTTACTAGAGATAGGAAAGGAATGATACCACTTCCTTTTATTTTATCTCACAAAACGTTAGCAAATTGGATTTACATAAAGCATAAAGCTGGGTGTAAGTAAGAATTTTTGTACACAACAGAGTGGGGCCAGTATGGGGTTAAATTTGAGTTTGGGGGTGGACATGCCCTTTAACCTGCATTACTGCTGTTGTGAAATAAAGTCTAATGTATGGTAGTGACTGGTGACTAATCCCAGTTTTGATTCAGATCTGCTGGTTTTCCTCGGAATCTCCCCCCCCCCTAAAGAAAAAAAAAAATCTCATCTTCCTAAACTTTTCTTCAAAATTTAAATTTACATTTGAACTTCGAAAATTTGTATAGAAATTTCAACATCTTGTTCTTTACTGTAAAAAGCTTTAACAAACTGGTATAGACCCATCCTCTGCGGGGAATTTGGCTTCTGCATTTTCTTGTCCAGAAAAAGTACTGTTTACAAAGTATACAGTATATACAATACAGGCTTGTTTTAATGACCTGTTAAATTTGATATCGCAATGAAGGTATACATAATGTATTATCGTAAGATATGGGCAATTCCATTTAGATTTGAAAAAATATTTACGTGTCCTGTGGAGAAATAACATATTTATAATACCAGCAAAATAAATGTAAATTAAAATATCATATGGGCTTAACACATTGTTTTGCACAAAATGGCTGTTCTTAGCTCATAACCCTGTCTTACATCTGAGATTTTGAACCTTTATTTTGTTCAAACTAAGTATTTTTAAAGAAGTATTAAAGGGCCACTATTCTCCAAAATTATCAATTTCCTCCCTGAAATTAAATTCCCCGGAATCTATGAGTGAACCCTATTTGGCAGTGCACACGAATCGTGTGACACAGCACAATCGCTTCTCAAAGCTACTCAAAAATGGTGATTGCATGCGCCGCAAAAAAGATAGTGGGGGTCATTCCCATCCACTTCTATTGGTGTACGTTGAGTGCTTCGCTAACACAACCAAAGCAGCCTAGTGGGGCCTAGCCCAATTGTATGGGTTAGTTTCAAGAACTAAACTTTAAGCCCAGTTGATCTAACTGAATACAACGGAGAGAGGTCCAATATCTTGTAATATTTTAAAATTTAAGAGCTCGTAGCCCTTTTGTTTTTTGTCAGGATTCACCATTTAACACACTTTTGACAGACTGGCGATTCTGTGCCAGACCAATGCAGGATCTCTCTTAGAGGCAATAAAGTGGTCTCCAGCTAATACAAATTCCACACACTGCTAAACCCACTTCCTGCACACTTTGCAGAGAGTAGTATAAATCATCATAGGATTTTTGTATCTGTTTTTCCCAGTCCTTGTTTTACAAGAGTGCTCTTGGGTTATTACTTTGGTTATAGGGAAACAGAAACATTTAGTGATATAGAATATGCAGTGACATCATCATTTAAAGTAAAGGTTTGGTCCTATAATGTTAACAACACATCGTGGTCCATCTTGTCATAATTTGAATCATTTGCTATGTCTTGCCCTGTATTGTAATATTGCTAGTCTACCCATAATCATATGATTTCAGGTTAAGTAAAACTTAGTCCATTCTTAAATTCTGTACATTTATGTCTGTACGTAAATGTAAAAAGTAAATGCTCGATTATGCTACTTTCATCACTACTTATATATTTCCATAAAATGTTACTGCACCTGGAAGTATTCGTAAGAACTGTGAAATGAAAGGGGTGAGAATGTGGCCTTTATCTGGAAACCAGTTTCGTTTTCAAGCAAAACACCTATTTAATATCAGACTCTTCCTCTTTTATAGATTGCAGTAAATATAATGTTTATAGCAGACTTTGTGCAGCTCTTTGAGATTTGGGTTTTGTACCCAATGAGAATTAGTGTAACTTTTATAGTAACAGAGCTAGCTAAAGCCAAAAAAATGTCAGGAGTTGGAGATGAATGGTTTTATTATGAATACATGTTATCGTTAAGTAATACCTTACCTTTGTTATGTTACCATCTTATTATATAACCTCACTAACCGTTCCATTTGAAGTAATCCAATGTTATTTACTATAAGTGCGTGTAGCCGTGAGTGTTGGAGACTTCTGTTTGTTAGTTGTAGTTGTAGTTTTTTAAAAATTTTAAGGGCAACAATACTTTTGTCAAGGAAAAAAATAAACCACAACATTTTAATTTTTTTTTGATACAATATCAAAACCTACATGCCTTTATCATAAGGATCCTCTTCAACATATTTGAACTTTTATCTTCTTACAGAGAAACCTTACAGAATTTTTGTGGCTGTGGATGTGAGTAATATGCTGCACCTCTATGCTAGTATGCTGTATAACGGAGATCCTGATATGTTGCAGCAAGCTGAGCACGGTAAGACACATAGCTTTTAAAATGATTTAGAAGTTTTGGGGGGGGCTTATTATGAAGCTATGATGCTCTGTCCCAGCCATGCACATGCTCAAGACTAAAATTTGGGGGCCGAGCAGTGGTACTGGTGATGTCACAGCTCACAGTACAGTAGGAAAACCCACCCTTTATATTGCTCTAACTTGGATAGACTGCAGCTGAAAGCATTCTTCGAATGTGTAGTAATTTGCAAAACTTCATGCTCCCTCAGTTAGTTATTTGGTGGATATGATTACAAAAGCAAAAAATAAGCCATAGCTTTTCTTTAAAGCCCCACTCAAAAATTATAATTTTATTTAAAAAAGGGATATTTTATGTAGAGGTATAATGTACCATAAGCTTGATATCACCAGGTAAATTGTGTGTTTGCAGGACACTTTCTTTGAATGATCAATGAGATTTAAAAGTCCATAATACTACTACATTGGCTTATGTACTTTGGCTTAATTATGTTAGTTATACAGACAATCTAGTTCTCTAGTATGTACCTGTGTTTACCTCTATTTAGTGAACACTAACAGTTAGCTATAAAGCATTAGGCTGGCTGTATGAGAGAAATATTTACTTAAAAAATAAAGCAACAGAGTTAGTTAATGCATTTATATTGAGGGAAACTAGGATTAAGCTTAAGGGCATGTCCACCCCTTTTTTAAACTTTTTATATGTTATACATATCGATCCCCCAGCCCCAACCACCGTAATAAAATTCTTAGAAAGTGCCCCGATATGTACTTACCTTCCCTCTATCCTCCGCGCAGTCTCCAGGCCCTCTGCTTACACAGAAATGCAAGCAGGGGCCGGGACCGGCCCCGCGTCCCTGATTGGCTGAGAGGCAGCCAATCAGGGACGCGGCTGCCGGCTGCTCAGAACGCAGGAGATAGAGGGAATGGTAAGTAACTATCGGGGCACTTTCTATGAATTCTGTTACAGCGGTTGGGGCTGGGGATCAATATGTTTATATATAATGGGGATTTTACACTAGGGGAGGGAGAAAAAAAAACGGGAGGGGGGGGAGGACTCTCCTTCGCATGCCTCAACCTTGTTGAGGTTGAGGCTGAGACATGCGCAGGATGAGTCACCCAGACTTTCTACACTACACTATCCTGGACTTTGGAGGGGCACAGCATGGCAACCATAGGAGCTGGGATGTAAGGTAAGAATTTTTGTACACACACAGAGTGGGGCCAGTATGGGGTTAAATTTGAGTTTTGGGGTGGACATGCCCTTTAACCTGCATTCACTGCTGTTGTGAAATAAGTCTAATGTATGGTAGTGACTGGTGACTAATCCCAGTTTTGATTCAGATCTGCTGGTTTTCCGGAATCTCCCCCCCCCTAAGAAAAAAAAAAAATCTCAAATCTTCCTAACACTTTTCTTCAAAAATTTAAATTTACATTTGAAACTTCGAAAATTTGTATAGAAAGTTTCAACATCTTGTTCTTTACTGTAAAAAGCTTTAACAAAACTGGTATAGACCCATCCTCTGCGGGGAATTTGGCTTCTGCATTTTCTTGTCCAGAAAAAGTACTGTTTCAAAGTATACAGTATATCAAATACAGGCTTTGTTTAATGAACTGTATAAATTTGATATCGCAATGAAGGTATACATAATGTATTATCGTAAGATATGGGCAATTCCATTTAGATTTGAAAAAATATTTACGTGTCGCTGTGGAGAAATAACATATTTTAATACCAGCAAAAAAATGTAAATTAAAATATCATATGGGCTTAACACATTGTTTTGCACAAAAGTGCTGTTCTTAGCTCAAACTCTTTTGGTTAAAGTTCAATTTATAAGTGACATTATTATAGATTGCATTTGTATTAATCTTCCCTTCTTTTTGCATTTTTTGGCATTCTAAAAAGGATGTGAGTAGACCGCATATTGGCATATGTATTGATGTTAAATAGTTTAAAAGTTAGGCATGATTTTCTAAATCATACCTGGAATTAGAAATTAGACTAATTAGACACTTTTTAATTGCAAGGTGCATGTTCGAGTGAAATATTCCTTTAAAAGTAATAGCTTTAGAATTTTTGTAGTGTTTGAAACTTTCAAGCTGCCTGACTTGAAGAACAGTATTGTTGAGAATTTTATATTTTACAATTTATAGAATATTTTATAAACAGGTTTTGTTACAATACTATAGAAAAAGAAATGTGTCCCCGATCATAAAATATCCTACACCTTGGTAACACTAATATTATTAGACTCTTCTCATGGTTGTGCTTACTTTACTAATTGTTTGTTTAGGTTCTCATGTCCCCGAACCCTTTGCTGAGGATATCACACTTTGATACAGACACTAAAGTAATGTGAAATAGGTCTGTAAAAACTCTTAAATCCTTTATTGGGCCAACATGAGGCAAACACACAACATCGGGCTTTACTCGTTTCAAGCAACCCTGCTCTTACTCATAGGCACACTGGCGACATACACGAGACACATTTAATAGGCTGAGTTAACCTGTGACCTACCTATGGGAGGGTCTGGAACCACCCATTGATATTACTATTAATAAGACAATAATAACATATAAAACATGTGATACATAGTATAATTATTATATAGAACATACATATGTATCTAATGGTGGCCATTGACGCTTAGATCCCGGTCATGCAATATAGGGATATCCCAATATCATCGTTGCACAATGTGAAAGACCATTTAACATTCTTCCAATAATTTTCACATTGGGCCAGTTGAAAAACTTTTTGCCAATCTGCAGTCCGATTGTATGACCCGCGGATTGTACGTTTGGATTGTAGCCTCTATGGCCACCATAATTAATTATATTTTTAGACTGTAACAATAGTGAGACTAAATATTTTTATTACAGGGTACAGAAGTTTTCCCTCCTGAAACATGAACAAAGATTGCTTGCGCCCTCCTTAAAGTAGATGTCAATGTAGATGCTTCTAAACCAAATCCAAATGGGATTTATTCCATATGTGAACATAACTTGTTATGTTACTGATTTTACAGTTATAACTGTCAACTGTCAGATTTTTAATCTTGATGTCCAGTATGTCCATCAAAGCATATAAATAATACATACATTTAAAATTATAAGAAGAAAAAAAAGGGGTGTCAAGTACACAAAGAGTTGTGTAATGGGCATAATTGATGGAAAGCAGTCAACGCCAATAAGCGGGTGCACACCCTAGGGCCAATAGGATAAATAGATAATAAGAAAGAAGGCAGAAAAACAAAGAACAGAAACAGCCAGAAAACACAGAAAGGTCAAGCTAGGTAGTACAGGGCACAGAACCCAAGAGCCACTCCAACTGCATATAAATACCATCCAACAAAACGGAGGGCTAATACGCACCTCACAATAGATAATGGTCTGGAGGTGGACACCACACTATATATTAAAAGTATCAAATAGTTTTTATTATAATTATCCCCCTATCCATAAATGCACCCCAGAAAAACACCATAAAATAAAAACATACATTATTAATATGAAATAAATATATATTGTATGTTATCATGCGTTTTGTGTCGTCAACGACGCTTCATCAGAGATACATCTTGTGAAGTTTCGGTGATGACACGAAAAGCTTCAGGTCTTTATGTGTGATAAGCCTGTCTTTTTTTTTTATAAGCACAACAAAAGATATGTTTTAACTTTCTTGGATGTTGATTCTGATGTTCGTTCCAATTGGTAGCAGGGCCATCTATTCTTGTAGTTGTGTGACTCATTGGAGAAATTTTCTGGGAATTCCCATGAAGTGCCCTCCCAACTTACAATGCATTGTAAGCCCCAGGAATGAGCGTGTCTTGGTGGTTTTTATACGTAGTTTAAGCCTTTATATATTTTATTTTAGCTTCAGTATCTTATATTAGAAATTTCTTATACCAATTAAGATATGAACTCTGTGATTTAATGTCCTGCGGATAGGGGAGTCTACAGCTTTTAATCACATCCATTGATGTAAAGGCTAGAGTATATAAGATCTGGCAACAAATAGGTATTGTGTAGAAAGTATATTTATTTCTTACAAAAACAACTAAATGTATTTTCTCCAGTGTTTGTGTCAGAGAGTCACATTCATAAGGGCTTTCAATCTTATCAGTTGGTAAACTGCAGTTTTTTTATCTAGCTCTGGAAATCATTCATCTATTATGCTTTCAGAAGTTTTTGCCTGTTTGCATTAAAAGCGTTTTGTTTTGTTTTTTTGCCAGAAGATGGATAGTTCGATTAGTTCTTGTACATTTTTTTTTTAATATGTTGAAGATTTTTACCTGTGAAGCAAAAAAAAAAAAACACATACAGTCTGAAAATGGAACATCTGAAGAGGAAACTAGATTCCCACATTTGAAACGATGAAAAGCGCCTAGAGCTTTATAGTAAAAAAAAAATGTTTTGCTTAATCTACCTCTGCGTTGTCATCTAAAACGAAAAATAGTCAATACACATTAAGAGCTCAAAGAACTAGAAATCGCTCTTATTTCTTCTTCTCTGAATGTAGACTCACGATTTTATTGACAAATCTATCTTGAAATGCATAGCACTGTATTTTGAATAGAATGAAACTAGGGTATTTTCTATTTATTTTTTTATTATTGATGTGCTGCAATTTTAAAGGATTTAGCACTTTTGGTTTAAAAAATCTTTTTATCGTCAGATCCTTCATGAACCTAAGTGGCATTAAGCTCTAATCTTATCAAACAAACTGCGTGGAAGTGCGCCTGTTATTTTGAGATCTGATTTTTAGCAGAATGGGAAGAGGAAGTTTTCATTTCTCTCCTTTCAATTATTCGATACTCTCTAATCTTTTTAAGTTGTGGTGCTTTAGCGTATATGCTACCAACCACCAAGGCTGGGTACACACCATCGAGTTTTGGTCCTGGCTGACCATTCGCCTCTAGCGAATATTTTTAAAACATTAAATATGGAGAAGAACATGAAATCCCTACAATGCCATACTGCATTGTATACCAACAGAAAAGATTTCACCTTTGCAATAATAAATACAACACCGTAGTATCTAAATAAGATCAGTTATAGATGTTAATTGTGTATGTACACTGTAATCCAACTTAATTTACTAGATAGCTTAGGCTTTAGATGTAAGTTTTTTTTTTTTGATCCTAGCACCCTCCTATACCCTACCTTTCCTTCTTCAAGTTTCTGTATTCCTCCTACTGTCTCCTGGCGTTTTTAGCTCTGCCAAGCCAATACTTTTTCCAGTCGCAGAGTGCGTGCCTGACATTGTCTTATCAATGCCAGGAGCAATATTTATTGCCACTCGAGGCTGCTTTGCCATAGTGCCCAACCCCATCCACACTTGGAATTATTTGAACTTTTATAACCTGCCTGCCCCTGGGATTCTGACTTCGACTGCTCACTTTACCTAATTATTGAAGCTCTTTATCTAATATATGAAGGTTGCCCCCCATTTAACGCTCACTGGGTTATTCAGCCTATATCTACTCACACCGCTTTTCAGCCCTACAAAGACATTCACCCTAAGATAGTGGAAAAAATTAAACCAAATAACAGACATCTATCATTAACATCTTATCTTAATGATCCTCAAATACAGTGCATCCCTATGTGAATGAAACAAATAGGACTGTATTGTGTTTTTTTTTTCTTGGTTAATAGCATACAGTATTTATTAAATACCGTCTGTCACACCACTATCTAGGAAACATTGGCTCAACAATATACTAAATTACCGTTAAAATGGGGAAGAGGTAATGTTTCTTTATGTGAAAAATTTAAAACTTAACAGAACTCTGTCCTTTTATAATAAATTGGACCCTGCACTAACCCTCTGCTTTAGGCAGTGTGGGTAGGTAGGCCATTTTAAACACATTTGGTGACCTGCCCAGTTTCAGTACAGGACTTGAACATACAATAATGTGCAAGACAGATGAAAGAAATGTTATTTTTAGCAATAATTAATCAAAGTGAACAAAGGAGAATCTTATAAAATCAATATTTGGGGCGACCACTCTTGCCTTCAAAACAAGTTATTCTTCTAGATACAGTTTTTAAAGGAGCTCTGCATGTAGGTTGTTCCAAAACTGCCTTCTACAGCCAGATGTTTAACGCTTTGACTCGTCATTCCAGAGTACATTCTTCATTTTTCTGCACCCCAGTTCTTATGTTTTCATGCAGTTTCTTGGCCTTGTTTTTCATACTGCAGTTCCTTAATAGAGATTTCTTCTGTCCAGAATTCTCCAGACCTTAGATGTGTGTTCCTTGGTCCCACAGTTTGTCTGCTGGACATATTCTGATTAAAAGGGAATACGCATTATACGTATTTCTTCTACTGCACTTCAAAAGAGCTTGAACAGCACATCTTGAAACCCCAGACTGGTATACTGTTAGAGGTATTAAAATACACTAGACGGGGTGAAACAAAGTAGCTTTATTGGGTAAAGCTATGCATGATTTATTGAATAAAGAAAATTGTATATTTAAAGGAAATGTCCAACCCCAAAATGGAAATGCATACACTAAACAAGGAGCCCAGGTAATATTTACATTTCTAAACTTAATAAGGAACCCCCAAACCCACCATTCATTATACTTACCTTTACCAAACCTTTCTCTTTAGGGTGGTCATCACCTTTATATTTTATGTTACTGACAAAGGTTCATTCATCTAATTAGTCCTCGGATGTGGTCGTTCATAGAATTAACTCTGTAATGCTCCATTTTTCATGTTACATAATTAATTATACATGGATGGGATATGGCTATAGTAGCAACTGAACAAGTTTGCAAATCATGTCTGGTTAAATATCACTGATGGGAATAGAAGCTCAGCTCTAGAAGTTGTTTATATTATTGTTTCTTATTATACAGTTGATGTTGTTCGTCTCTTAATACATTTATAATACATTTACCCACCTCACTCAAAGTCTGATCTTTTCTTAAAGGGCACTAACACACCATTAGGAAACTTCAGACATATGTAACATACCTTAATACAGTGTATCATGGTCCATATTTCCCAATGTGTAATATCACACACATACAAACTCCAACAGGTCAGCAGCGCACTCAAAAAAAACGATATGCAGAGCTGTAGAAAATAAATCCAGCAAAGTCATATATACAGCAGCATCACTGAATAATACATATTCATAAAGTTGTTATCTTTAGGCTTTATTGGCTTTTCTGCATATAGGAACATGATCCAGTGCACTCACCGGACTTGTTAATTCAAATATTTATTAGCATATCGGGTGCAGGCAATGTTCCGAAAATTTAGGCTTGATTAAGGGACCTAGGAAAGTACCAAAACGTTGCCTGCACCGCATGTACTAATAAATATTGGAATTAACAAGTCCTGTGAGTGCACTAGATCATTTTCCTGCTTTTCAATATACCTCATTACACCCAGGCTCTTAAAGGGTAGGTGGATTAAGTGGCTGTATTTGTCTATTATTCCTTATTGTATCTATTGATCTATCTATCTACCTATCTATCTTTGTGTTTGTGTGACATTTTGATTTCAGGGAGGATCTGGTTAAGTTATGTTGTAAGTATTTATTATTTAAAGGAACAATGTTGAAACTTTGAACTAAATGGCTGATAGATTATCATTTAAAAGTAGATGCCTCAAAAATAAGCTTACTTGATCACACCTTTAATTAGGGACGGTAAAATAGGTGCTTCAGGCAGACATTCACATGATTCATGTTGTGCTATATACTTCTACTTTTCTGTGTGTTTCTGAGTCTAAAGGAACAAAACTGCATTCCTGCTAACACTCCCCGGAGTCCCTAATTACAAAAACTTTAATTAGTTATGCATCTGGTCAGGCGGGCTGCAAATACATAGCAGACTGCTAATTACAAGTCAATACACATACATGATTGAGATTACAGATTACTTTTCTGCAACAGTGCATAGGACTGCAACATTTTCTCTTTAAAACTGAATAAACATACATCTACAGGCTAACTACACATGAAATCAGAACACAATCAGCACATTCATAAATTACAGTATATTATTTTCAATCTTTGCAATACCAGGTATAGAATCGACATATGGTAGTGCTGATCAGTATTAGTTATTACTGTTACAGTAAATGCTTACTGTGGGAAGAATAGAAATAAATACAATCTGCAGTAGGATTAAAGGGCATGTCCACCCCCAAAACTATAATCCCCCCCACTACTGGCCCCATTTGTGTGTATTTTAATCCTTACCTTACCCCAGCTCCATCTGGTTCTTCTGCTATCCCCCCTAAAGTCCCAAAAAACGTCCACCAGGAGTACTGCCACTTGTATCCCCTCCGGTAAAAGTTTGGCATGCGCACTGCAGCCCTTCTCCCCCTCCCTTCCCCTCCCTCTCCCTCCGATTTAGATTCCCTCCCCCTAGCGTAAATTTTTTTTATATATATTCTCCCTGTCCCCCCATCCCCAACCGCTATAGATTTAAGTTCAGAAAGTGCCCAAATATTACTTAGCTTCCCTCTTTCCTCCGCCGCACTGAACTCCCGGCAGCCGCGTCTGTGATTGGCTGATGCTCAGCCAAACACAGACGTGACTGCTGGTCCCGCCCCTCGGCTTGCATTTCTTCGCAAGCAAGGGCCTGGCATGCGGCAGAGGAAAGAGGGAAGGTAAGTAATGTTTGGGGCACTTTCTGAACTTAAACTATAGCGGTTGGGGATGGGGGACTGGAGAATATTATATCAAAAAATTTTGTGAAGGTGGACATACCCTTTAAGGTTCGTACACACATGCGATAGTGGGTTCCGACATGCGACACACGATGTGTTGGGACGAACATTTTTGGCCAATAATCGGCCCATGTGTAGGCACTTTATCGGCCACCATCGAATCCAATCACACGTTTCGGGGCAACTTGCCGATGTGTGTGGTTCATTAATAAACTGATTGGTTGGAGTGCGACCCTCATCTTATTTCTATTGCCATACACCTAATGTTCGTAGGCCGACTTCCTATACTTTTGTACAGGGGGCCGACTGCAGAAATTTTCCATTTGTATCTAGTGGTTCCGATGCCAACGCTTAACGTTGGTCATCATCGGAAACGCTTGTTATTGACATACACACATTACCGATAAAGGGCCAATACGATCTGTAATGATAGAATTAGCCCTTTATTGCTAATGTGTGTACCCAGCTTTTAGTGTCTGATATATACTGATTTCTAAATCTTCTAAATGTGACAGTTTACAATAAATTGACTTATTTTCTAATTTTAATGTTTAAAGATAATTCCACCTTTAACACTTTTTTTCCTGACTTCTGAATAAACCTAGAAAGCTAATGTATAAAGTTTGAATTTTGTCTTGAAAGTCTGCATTTCATAAGGAACACTACGTGGCTGCACATAGCTTTATTATTGTGTGTCTGTGTTATTTAAAGCTCTGTAACATTGCTATTTTGTTATGGTTGCTATTGCATTTGAAGGGTGGAGTGTGATTATAGGTGCAAAATACCGAAATGATTGAACACTATTTTACTGTTGCGCTTTTGTTTTGTTTTAAAATTGTTTGTGAAATAGAATGTAATGCTAAATTTCAAAGGACAACACCTCCCCTCCCAATTAATCAAGGCTGTGACTGCTGACATTACTGCCTCTGCACATGCTCAAGCTTATAAAAAGCTCATTGAGCACAGATACCTTTTCCAGAATGAAAGAAAACATTATTAAATATTTTTATTAAATATTACAAATGCATTTTCTAAACTGGTATAAATAGCAGTTAGTTTTGCGGGCAGATAACTGACAATTTTCCAGTTTTTTATTTTAAGGATGGACATCCCCTTTAAACCTTTGTCAGACAATACAGTTATCCAAATGATCAGTCATGCAGAATATTATAGTTATTATACAGAAAGTGTATGTTTGCTAGCAGTTTACCAAAATTTCTTCATATTTCCTGCAGAGCTAACCCATTTAGAAATCTGTAGGTTATGGCAGCGGTTCGGCAAAAGTTTAAAACATTTTATACTGACTGATTAAAAGTTACACATTTTAAAATACCAATTTTGAATGGGAGATTTTGGTTGCAATACATTTATTGTAATTAATATATAAACTGTATAAAAAATGCATCACCTTTAACAAATAAATGTACCTCTGCTTTGCTACTGCATTGGAGGTGGGACATCCATAAATCTTCTCAGTTAAAAGATTCATTATTTAAACTTGCGACTTATTTGCTCTTTTTTATGCTGCAGTTGACTGCCTGCATTCATGGATCCTCTGCAATGCTCTTCCCAATGTACTGGCAACATTTTACATCCCTGTTCTTCCTTCACATCTGCTGACTACTGCTGGTAGTCTTTGTGCCCTGCTTTGATTTTCTAACTGTATAGTTATAGGCAAAACATTTTCATAACAAAAAAAGAGTCAATGCAATTTATGGTCTGTATATGAGGGGGGCAATACATATTATGGTCTGTAACTGTATGTTAGGTTTGTGAGTCATTCCATGTTATTGTCTTTATCTGTATGTTAAGGGTCATTCCATGTTATTGTCTTTATCTGTATGTTAAGGGGTCATTCCATGTTATGGTCTATATCTGTATGTAAGGGGTCATTCCATGTTATGGTCTGTATCTGTATGTAAAGGGGTCATTCCATGTTATGGTCTATAATTGTATGTAAAGTGGTCATTCAATTTTATGATCTATATCTGTATGTAAAGTGGTCAATCCATGTTATGGTCTATATCTGTATGTAAAGGTCATTCCATGTTATGGCTATAATTGTATGTAAAGGGGTCATTCCATGTTATGGTCTGTATCTGTATGTAAAGGGGGGTCATTCCATGTTATGGTCTATAATTGTATATAAAGTGGTCATTTATGGTCTATACCTGTATTTAAAGGGGTCATTCCATGTTATGGTCTGTATCTGTTTATAAGGGGTCATTCCATGTTATGGTCTGTATCTGTTTTAAAGGGTCTCATTCCATGTTATGGTCTGTATCTATTTATAAAGGGGAAAATCGACAATGTCACCAAGTGGGGTGACAATCTGGTATCTCTGTATTCTAATGTCCTTGTCTTTAATCTATTGGCTGAACGTATAAGGTTCAGAAATACAGGCTAGAAATTATTTGGATGATTCACTATGTAATATGAGTAGGTGAACCACTATATTTTGAAATTGAATAGCTTAAACATTTACTCAAAATATTATGTAATTGTAGTAGCTGTTTCTCCCTCTTCTTCCTAACCTGAAAGCAAAGCTTCTGCAGCTGGTAACACTCTCTAGTTGGGCCAAATCTTTGTCATTGACCACATTAAATAGGGAGAATGTCACTAACAGTAGAGAGCCATGAGAAACAAGAAGAAAGGCAGAAACAAAATGTGTATTGGTTTATTCTGGTTACTTATGGATCCACCTGAACTATAGTATAGTATAGTATTTGAGGTTGAATAAAGACATACCGTATATACTCGAGTATAAGCCGAGGTTTTTAGGTTTAAAAATTAACCTAAAAACTTTGACTCGGCTTACTCGAGTCAGTAACAACTTACCTTCAATCCAGAGGCAGCCGCGAGTCCGGCCGGCATTTCCGTAGTTCTTCGCGGTTGCGCGATGACTCATCACGCACGCTGGCGGGATGACGTCATCGCGCAGCTGCGAAGCAGTAATGGGAACTGCCGGCCGGACTCGCGGCTGCTTCTGGATTGCAGAGAGAGGAAGACTGAAGACCAGGTACGGTAAGTGAGCTGGGGGGGGACTGGGGGGAGGGCTGGGGGTACTGGGGGGAGGGCTGGGGGGACAGTATGCCATGCAGACACCCCACATTTTCTTTTTACTATAGGTGGTTGGAAACTACAACTCCCAGCAACCAAGCATGCTGGGAGTTGTAGTTTCCAAACATCTACAGTGGAAAGGTATTAGGGTGGAGGACAGTATGCCATACAGTAACCCCCAATACCTTTTTACTATAGGTGGTTGGAAACTACAACTCCCAGCAACCAGCGCTGGGAGTTGTAGTTTCCAAACATCTACAGTGGAAAGGGATTAGGGTGGGGGACAGTATGCCATACAGTAACCCCCAATACCTTTTTACTATAGGTGGTTGGAAACTACAACTCCCAGCAACCAAGCATGCTGGAGTTGTAGTTTCCAAACATCTACAGTGGAAAGGTATTAGGGTTACTGTATGGCATACTGTCACCACCTAATACCTTTCCACTGTAGATGTTTGGAAACTACAACTCCCAGCATGCTATAGTAAAAAGGTAATGTGGGTGTCTGCATGGCATACTGTCCCCCCAGCCCTCGGCTTATACTCGGGTCAATCATCTTTTCTAATTTTTGAGGCAAAAATGGGTGCCTCGGCTTATACTCGAGTCGGCTTATACTCGAGTATATACGGTACGTCCATCCAGTCCAACTCATCTAGCAATATTCTTATTTCCTGCCTAACTTTTGATCCAGAGGAAGGCAAAAAAAACCCACCAAATTTATGAAGGGGAAAAAAATCTTTCCTGACTCCAAGTGGCAATCGGAAATTTCCCTGAATCAACTCTACTTTATGTATAACTAAAGTTATACTCAGAATTAATTAATTTTAACAAACCTAAATTTTTTTTATTTTATTAAATTTTATTAAAGGACAACTCCACTCTCATAAGAACATCTTTTAGAAAGAATGGCCTCTTTAAAATATGTTTGATATATCATAGTTTGTCCTATAAATTCATTACTGTATGCCTGCTATGCTTCTGGATGCCTCGTGGAAACTGTGCAATTTAGAAGCCTGTACTGAGCCTGGGCATACTCGGAAGAGCCAGACAGGGGATTAACATTCAGTCATTTCCTGTGGTGTCAACTGTCAAATCCATAACTGACAGTTACTAACTGGAAGGACCAGGAAACAGAAACAGGGGAAAAAGGACATTGTGCAGGATTTCAGGTTAGACTTATATATTTCAAACTATTGCCGTTTAGGGTTTTGGGGGTGATTTACCTGTATGTAAGTTTTCATTTTGGGGCTCGACTTGCCCTTTAAGTTTTCTCTCATTTTTTTGTGTTGGAACATAAGCTAAAAAAATTTACCCTTGTCTAGTTCTGTACATTCTATCAATTGAAAACGGTTAGAAAGAAGAAAACAATTAATGAACCAATATTACATAAATCGCATTCCAGACAATGTACCAGTTGTTTTTATTGCCAAAATTATATGCTATCAATATTTGACGTGTATACGATTGGTATAGAAGCAGTTAAAGCTTTGTAACCTGATTGTCATAAGAATCTTCATGTTTAATTTTTTGTTTATAAATGTTTTTGTAATCTATTGTGATTTCATATGAATAGTTGTCTTCTGTTGGTGTAATTATTTAAATTTGAATGACCTGCTTTAGCTGGGTAGATACTTTTAGAGTGTGTAACACAGGAACGAGCATTCCCGAGGTCAATGAACATTTACTGTTAGCCTCGGGAACACTTGGACCGACCTCTGCCAGGGTCGGCCCCCTGTACTGAAGTGTGAGGAGTCAGCTGTGGCTAAAGGAAATGTGGCACTCCTACACATTCTCCCTATACTATATATATAGGGAGTACGATCGGGACTGTGTGTAGCCTGATCTTTAAATAATTGACAGAATGTTATAGATTACATGTTTTAAAGATCTTTAGAGTGTGTACCAAGCTTTAGTCTTATATTACATTTAAAGTGAAATAATCTTCCATTGTCTTATTTTGCATTACATGTAGATATAAATAATAGAATTTCATCTAATCTCTGATGTGATTTGTGGTGTCTATACATTTATGCAGAAAAAAAAACCTAATTTAGCAGTAAGGAAGGAAACTTTACCCCACCTCTCTCTTTTTCCCCAAAACTCGTTGCCGTGCCTGTATTTATTTAAAGTGGGGAAAGTATTGAACGTCAATGTTTTTCTCTGTAAATATATTTCTAATGGGGCTTTTGAAATTTACACCAGATGTTGGTTACAAGCCAAGTAATACACACATACAATAAAATAAAAACACAATCCGTAATTTTTATTGTGTTTAGTAAAGTGGAATGACACAGGTAATAAGTATTAAACACATAAGGAAATGAGGTGCATATATGAATGGAAAGCCCAGGAACTAGCTGAAATCTGTCAGTATTTAGAAACCAATCCTGCCCCCTATCAGTGCAAATTACATGCATGTACATTAACTAATTTACATTATTTATTTACCTCATAATAGAGTCCATATCTTGGAGTGGGACCAAAGTGTTGCTATGATGGTCCTGTAATAAACATATTTGTTTGAATGGGGATGCTTAGTGCCCATGTTTAATTAATTGAATATATGTAATAAAATAAAAACAGCTGCAATCTTTGATTCCCCAAAAGTTTGTGATAGCTATTTATCTATGGGCCACTATGTATGATTTTTGTCTTTGCAAAAATCAGCATGGTGTCTCAGTGGTTAGCTTTGATGCCTTGCAGCGCTGAAATCCTGAGTTCGAATCTACCCTTGGACAAATCTGCAAGGAGTTTGTATGTTCTCCCCGGGCTTGCGTGAGTTTCCTCCGGCACTCCAGTTTCCCCCACAATCATAAAGACATACTGATAGGTTGTAGGTGTCAAATAAATGTGCTTAGATTGTAAGCTCTTCTGTGCAGGGCCTGATGAGAATGCATACATGTAATTGTAAAGCGCTATGGAAGATGTTGGCGCTATATAAATCCACAATAATAATAATAAAAGTGATTTACAGCAATTTAACGGGTATGTCCACTCAAGCATTTTACTTACTTTTTTAGTTTAATTGAAGAACGGTGGGTAAATGAGCTATGTCTTACCTCCTATTCTTCAATTAAACTAGCAGGAGACAGGAGACAGGAGTTAACATGAGAAATGTACCCACAATCGCACTGCTCTGCCACTTCCTCTGATAGGTCCCGATACTCCCTTGCGCATTATGCACATAGCATTGTAACCATGTTACAGTATATGTGTATCTTGTTTGTAAGGAATGCTATGGAAACGCTATCCCTTTACACAATTTTTTTGTAAAATTACAGCTTGCCTTGAAAATGAACCAAAATAAATGTAAAAAAAATGTATTTACTCTTGCTTTTTTCAAGAGCTAATAAATGGTCACACTGGGATCCCCACTAGCAAACATAGTGCCTGCTTCAGTTCAACGTTGTTAACCAACTAGACCCTTATGCCAATGTCCTCTTTACCCATCGGATTAGTTTAGTTGTGATTATATCATATTTTTGTTTGCTTCATGTTACTAAATATGATATTTTTTTCCCATCAGCATTCCTATTTTACAGTGCCTGATCCTCGAAAACTACCCAGTATACCAGAAAACGTAAGTATTATTTACTTTGGAGGTTAAAGGAAAACAACTGTTATTATGATTTGATCATCAACAATCATCAGTCCCTTATATATATATTATTTTTAACGCTTTGATTCTCATAAATCCTTTCCCCGTTTCCATTACCTTTCCATTGAAATTCAATAAAAGTTCTTATTGTTAAAATGGTGATAATTTTGCCCCAAACAATCAGATGTTTACAGCTTAACTTAATCACCTTGAGTTTCCCTTGGTGTTCTGGTCCTCTTGTACAGTCCGTGATGTAGACAATGTCTTCCCAATGGCTACATCCCGGATTGACAGTGGCAGAGGGATGGAACGGACCAGAGTGCAGAGGGAAACTTTAAATGTAACAGCTATTAAGTAAAGTACCCAGGGATGAGGACATAGCAATCCAGGTCCTTACCCTGGGTACTATGCAGCTATGCAACAGCGAGTGAGTATAATTGTCATTAAACATTCCATGACCCAGATTACTAAATTTACATTGACCTTTGTGTAAAAGAATCCAACAAATGAAGCTTATTGGGGCATGCCAAACATCAAATGATTTTATATGTGAAGACTATGTGCAGGATATTTTTTCCCATTACATTTCGCCTTATGTGAACTCTTAGTTACGATGCAGAAGCAATTGTGATCTTTCCATCCTGGGCAAAACTGCTGTAGTGTTGCCTTCTGCAATCATTGTACAGCAGTAACATTGCACAGTTTAATAGTTTCAGGTCGGCTAGTTTAAGCAAACACTAGTGGTGGTAGGGCCCTTCCTGTTGGCCTTGGCAGTAAGCAGCAAAAGCTATTCATCAAGTGCTACAAGATGATCTTGTACTGCTATTCCTAACACCCAGAAAACCAACAACATCTGCAAAATATTACAGTACATGGGAGAACTTTGTAAAATATCCTATTTCCCAGATTCCTTTTTATGGATCAACCCCCTTTTTGCAGGATATTGTCACTATGCATTTGTGCCCTTGTAGGGATAAACTGATCAACATAAGAGATGCTTAGTCAATCCTAAATCTCTTCATATTTCATAGGCATTATAAGACATACATTTCTTTTTAAGAGCATTGGTTCATTTCTCTTCCTCAAAGTTTTCTTGGAAATAACACTTGTGTGTACAGTAAGTAAAATAGAAACATTTTGAAAGAGTGGAATTTAGAATTGTTTTTGATTTCTTTTTCTGGTAGTAGATCATGGCTTTCATGTGAAGTCTCGCCTCCTTACTACTGACCTCTGGAAAAACTGCAGCTACTTTTGCCCACACCTCCCTCTGCATTTTCTTATTTTTTTAATCATGTGACCTACAGAATTTAGAAGTTTTTCATCTGCTTTTGTCCTGTTCACATGTCCCCTTTATCTGAATATTATATTTATAACTTACTTATCCTAGTCTGTATCTTACAGTTATAACACTTTTCCAGTACAGTTGCAAAAAGGACATTTCACATTATTCTATTGGACATTTGCACATTATTTCTATTGGCTTTAAGGGACAATGATACCCCGCTAAATTACACTGAGCCACTAGGTCCTCACTGGGTTTGCGTTAGCTATTCCATACCATGCTGTCAAAGTTTGTTTGTTAGTGCCGGTCTATCCCCATCCTCTGTCAAGGACTGTTTCTTGACTGGCAACTGGGAAAATCTGCTCCTTGTAGAACGCATCATCCCATTTGACTAATGCCAGAAGTATGGAGCAGAAAGAGAGAGGCCGGCACTAATAGCAACATATGTTTCAGTATTGGACATCTTAAAGGGCAACTGTGGTCTCAAAACAAGTTAGGGTTAAATGAAAGTCTGCAGTATATCCTTTACACTGAGCCAACAATCACATCTCTGGCTGGAGCCTGTGAGAAATTACATTGGGGTGAATGTTCAAATTTCTGCTTCCAGTAGGTTGAGTGACATCACCTGACCTCTGCCGGCCCTTTTTCCCTGGGGGAGAAGCATGCTAAGATAAGACTTATTGCTGGGGAAATCAGGAAGTACCTGAGGAAAAAATTTGAGAAGGGAAGCCTATTAATGCAGGCAAAGGCTGGTCACATGGCTAAAAACAGGAAGAGTTCAACCAGGAAGTTACATTGCCGAAACTTTCCAGCAATAACTTCTCACAAATTTTATCTAGAGATGTGATTTAGGTTTTATTTTGAAGGTATGATGGAAGGCTTTTTATATAATCCTTACTAGTTTTGAAGAATTTGAGACCACAGTTACCCTTTAAGTGAACCCAGGGGAAGAGGATCTAGAGGTTTAGGTCTTTATCCTGGGTTTGTATCATTTATATGCATTTGATACCCAAATTACCTGCACATACTTGTTTACTAATTGATGACATCAATAAAGAGTTCTAGACTGTGTTCATGCCTTCTTCCTATGGAAGGTCTCCCATTGCATTAAACTGAATATAACATAACTGAACTAATCATTTTTCCCCTTACTTATCAATAGCCTGTTCCCAGGCATTTCTATTGGTAACATATGCAACTCTTTGTCTCAACTGCTAAACTACTCCAATTCATATCTACGCTCTCATCCTATTACTGATTTCATACAATGCAGTCTGTTCATGCTTGCCCAGGTTTACTAGAGATAGGAAAGGAATGATACCACTTCCTTTTATTTTATCTCACAAAACGTTAGCAAATTGGATTTACATAAAGCATAAAGCTGGGATGTAAGGTAAGAATTTTTGTACACAACAGAGTGGGGCCAGTATGGGGTTAAATTTGAGTTTTGGGGGTGGACATGCCCTTTAACCTGCATTACTGCTGTTGTGAAATAAAGTCTAATGTATGGTAGTGACTGGTGACTAATCCCAGTTTTGATTCAGATCTGCTGGTTTTCCGGAATCTCCCCCCCCCTAAAGAAAAAAAAAAAATCTCAAATCTTCCTAAACTTTTCTTCAAAAATTTAAATTTACATTTGAAACTTCGAAAATTTGTATAGAAAGTTTCAACATCTTGTTCTTTACTGTAAAAAGCTTTAACAAAACTGGTATAGACCCATCCTCTGCGGGGAATTTGGCTTCTGCATTTTCTTGTCCAGAAAAAAGTACTGTTTACAAAGTATACAGTATATACAAATACAGGCTTTGTTTAATGAACTGTATAAATTTGATATCGCAATGAAGGTATACATAATGTATTATCGTAAGATATGGGCAATTCCATTTAGATTTGAAAAAATATTTACGTGTCGCTGTGGAGAAATAACATATTTATAATACCAGCAAAATAAATGTAAATTAAAATATCATATGGGCTTAACACATTGTTTTGCACAAAAGTGCTGTTCTTAGCTCAAATAAACCCTTGTCTTACATCTGAGATTTTGAACCTTTATTTTGTTCAAACTAAGTATTTTTAAAGAAAAGTATTAAAGGGCCACTATTCTCCAAAATTATCAATTTCCTCCCTGAAATTAAATTCCCCTGAATCTATGAGTGAACCCTATTTGGCAGTGCACACGAATCGTGTGACACAGCACAATCGCTTCTCAAAAGCTACTCAAAAATGGTGATTGCATGCGCCGCAAAAAAGATAGTGGGGTCATTCCCATCCACTTCTATTGGTGTACGTTGAGTGCTTCGCTAACACAACCAAAGCAGCCTAGTGGGGCCTAGCCCATATTGTATGGGTTAGTTTCAAGAACTAAACTTTAAGCCCAGTTGATCTAACTGAATACAACGGAGAGAGGTCCAATATCTTGTAATATTTTAAAATTTAAGAGCTCGTAGCCCTTTTGTTTTTTGTCAGGATTCACCATTTAACAGCCATTTTGACAGGACTGGCGATTCTGTGCCAGACCAATGCAGGATCTCTCTTAGAGGCAATAAAGTGGTCTCCAGCTAATACAAATTCCACACACTGCATAAACCCACTTCCTGCAACACTTTGCAGAGAGTAGTATAAATCATCATAGGATTTTTGTATCTGTTTTTCCCAGTCTCTTGTTTTACAAGAAGTGCTCTTGGGTTATTACTTTGGTTATAGGGAAACAGAAACATTTAGTGATATAGAATATGCAGTGACATCATCAGTTAAAGTAAAAGGTTTGGTCCTATAATGGTAACAACACATCGTGGTCCATCTTGTCATAATTTGAATCATTTGCTATGTCTTGCCCTGTATTGTAATATTGCTAGTCTACCCATAATCATATGATTTCATGGTATAAGTAAAACTTAGTCCATTCTTAAATTCTGTACATTTATGTCTGTACGTAAATGTAAAAAGTAAATGCTCGATTATGCTACTTTCATCACTACTTATATATTTCCATAAAATGTTACTGCACCTGGAAGTATTCGTAAGAACTGTGAAATGAAAGGGGTGAGAATGTGGCCTTTATCTGGAACAAGCAGTTCGTTTTCAAGCAAAACACCTATTTAATATCAGACTCTTCCTCTTTTATAGATTGCAGTAAATATAATGTTTATAGCAGACTTTGTGCAGCTCTTTGAGATTTGGGTTTTGTACCCAATGAGAATTAGTGTAACTTTTATAGTAACAGAGCTAGCATAAAGCCAAAAAAGATGTCAGGAGGTTGGAGATGAATAGGTTTTATTATGAATACATGTTATCAGTTAAGTAATACCTTACCTTTGTTATGTTACCATCTTATTATATAACCTCACTAACCGTTCCATTTGAAGTAATCCAATGTTATTTACTATAAGTGCTGTAGACGTGAGTGTTGAGACCTTCTGTTTGTTAGTTGTAGTTGTAGTTTTTTAAAAATTTTAAGGGCAACAATACTGTTGTCAAGGAAAAAATAAACCACAACATTTTAAATTTTTTTGATACAATATCAAAACCGTACATGCCTAGTTATCATAAGGATCCTCTTCAACTATTTGAACTTTTATCTTCTTACAGAGAAACCTTACAGAATATTTTGTGGCTGTGGATGTGAGTAATATGCTGCACCTCTATGCTAGTATGCTGTATGAACGGAGAATCCTGATATGTTGCAGCAAGCTGAGCACGGTAAGACCACCTAGCTTTTAAAATGATTTAGAAGTTTTGGGGGGGGGCTTATTATGAAGCTGATGATGCTCTGTCCCAGCCATGCACATGCTCAAGACTAAAATTTGGGGGCCGAGCAGTGGTACTGGTGATGTCACAGCTCACAGTACAGTAAGGAAAACCCACCCTTTATATTGCTCTAACTTTGGATAGACTGCAGCTGAAAGCATTCTTCGAATGTGTAGTAATTTGCAAAACTTCATGCTCCCTCAGTTAGTTATTTGGTGGATATGATTACAAAAGCAAAAGAAATAAGCCATAGCTTTTCTTTAAAGCCCCACTCAAAAATTATAATTTTATTTAAAAAAGGGATATTTGTATGTAGAGGTATAATGTAACATAAGCTTGATATCACCAGGTAAATTGTGTGTTTGCAGGACACTTTCTTTGAATGATCAATGAGATTTAACAGTCCATAATACTACTACATTGGCTTATGTAGCTTTGGCTTAATTATGTTAGTTATACAGACAATCTAGTTCTCTAGTATGTACCTGTGTTTACCTCTATTTAGTGAAACACTAACAGTTAGCTATAAAGCATTAGGCTGGCTGTATGAGAGAAATATTTACTTAAAAAATGAAAGCAACAGAGTTAGTTAATGCATTTATATTGAGGGAAACTAGGATTAAGCTTAAAGGGCATGTCCACCCCTTTTTTAAACTTTTTATATGTTATACATATCGATCCCCCAGCCCCAACCACCGTAAAAATTCTTAGAAAGTGCCCCGATATGTACTTACTACCTTCCCTCTATCCTCCGCGGCAGTCTCCAGGCCCTCTGCTTACACAGAAATGCAAGCAGGGGCCGGGACCGGCAGCCGCGTCCCTGATTGGCTAGAGGCAGCCAATCAGGACGCGGCTGCCGGCTGCTCAGAACGCAGGAGGATAGAGGAAGGTAAGTAACTATCGGGCACTTTCTATGAATTCTGTTACAGCGTTGGGCTGGGGGATCAATATGTTTAATATATAATGGGGATTTTACACTAGGGGAGGGAGAAAAAAAAACGGGGGGGGGGAGGACTCTCCTGCGCATGCCTCAACCTTGTCGAGGTTGAGACAGGCGCAGGATGAGTCACCCAGACCTTCTACACTACACTTTCCTGGACTTTGGAGGGGCACAGCATGGCAACCATAAGGAGCTGGGATGTAAGGTAAGAATTTTTGTACACAACAGAGTGGGGCCAGTATGGGGTTAAATTTGAGATTTGGGGGTGGACATGCCCTTTAAATAACCCTGAGAGTGCGTTAAAATTCCAGCCTTGTCATCAAAAGTCTACACATGCTCCAACACACGGGTGCGTTACAATTCCAGCCTGCATTCTCTTATGAACACTCCCAGATTTATACATACTTTCTCAAAGATAGGCACGCATGTGCACTCTTACAGACGGGGATGCATGTGCACTCTTACAGACGGGCACGCATGTGCACTCTTACAGACGGGCACACATACTGTCACAGGCACTCATGCACACTCTCTCTTACAGACAGGCACACGCAGGCTTCACATGGGAATGTTAAGCTGCACAATTAATAATAACAAACACAATAAATTGATGCCACAAAGATTTAAGTTTGGAGGAATCTGGCCGCAGCTTTAATATTTTATTAATTAATTAGAATTTGCCAATAAAACCCAATTTTATTTAAACGTAACACGCTGCTGTTTATTTTAAAATTTTCAGCAGTATCTGGTAAAATTACAACCAACAAAGAGGCTATAACCATAAATCCTAGCCAGATTCCTTGCACCCTCCAAGCGCGAAATAACTTTCTTATTATTTATATTAATTGTTTATTATTTTTTTTATATTTCTTCTTTTTTGTTTTTTTTTATAAAAAACTCTATTGTAATAACGTACCTTAAATCCACCCTTAGTTAAGTAAACTTAGCGGAGGGCGGGTGGGTGTTTTACTGCCGAACGAAAAACAATTAATGAACC
Organism: Hymenochirus boettgeri; assembly: GCA_019447015.1. Taxonomy (NCBI): domain Eukaryota; kingdom Metazoa; phylum Chordata; class Amphibia; order Anura; family Pipidae; genus Hymenochirus; species Hymenochirus boettgeri. The sequence continues at coordinate 148,437,530 of CM033476.1, forward strand.
AATATTACATAAATCGCATTCCAGACAATGTACCAGTTGTTTTTATTGCCAAAATTATATGCTATCAATATTTGACGTGGATACGATTGGTATAGAGCAGTTAAAGCTTTGTAACCTGATTGTCATAAGAATCTTCATGTTTATTTTTTTGTTTATAAATGTTTTTGTAATCTATTGTGATTTCATATGAATAGTGTCTTTTTTTGTTGGTGTAATATTTAATTTGAATGACCTGCTTTAGCTGGGTAGATACTTTAGAGTGTGTAACACAGGAACGAGCATTCCCGAGGTCAATGAACATTTACTGTTAGCCTGGGAACACTTGGACCGACCTCTGCCAGGGTCGGCCCCCTGTACTGAGTGTGAGGAGTCAGCTGTGGCTAAGGAAATGTGGCACTCCTACACATTCTCCCTATATATAATATAGGGAGTACGACGGGACTGTGTGTAGCCTGATCTTTAAATAATTGACAGAATGTTATAGATACAGTTTTAAAGATCTTTAGAGTGTGTACCAAGCTTTAGTCTATATTACATTTAAAGTGAAATAATCTTCCATTGTCTTATTTTGCATTACATGTAGATATAAATAATAGAATTTCATCTAATCTCTGATGTGATTTGTGGTGTCTATACATTTATGCAGAAAAAAAACCTAATTTAGCAGTAAGGAAGGAAACTTTACCCCACCTCTCTCTTTTCCCAAAACTCGTTGCCGTGCCTGATTTATTTAAAGTGGGGAAAGTATTGAACGTCAATGTTTTTCTCTGTAATATATTTCTAATGGGGCTTTTGAAATTTACACCAGATGTTGGTTACAAGCCAAGTAATACACACATACAATAAAATAAAAACACAATCCGTAATTTTTATTGTGTTTAGTAAAGTGGAATGACACAGGTAATAAGTATTAAACACATAAGGAAATGAGGTGCATATATGAATGGAAAGCCCAGGAACTAGCTGAAATCTGTCAGTATTTAGAAACCAATCCTGCCCCCTATCAGTGCAAATTACATGCATGTACATTAACTAATTTACATTATTTATTTACCTATAATAGAGTCCATATCTGGAGTGGGACCAAAGTGTTGCTATGATGGTCCTGTAAAAACATATTTGTTTGAATGGGGATGCTTAGTGCCCATGTTTAATTAATTGAATATATGTAATAAATAAAAAAACAGCTGCAATCTTTGATTCCCAAAGTTTGTGATAGCTATTATCTATGGGCCACTATGTATGATTTTTGTCTTTGCAAAAATCAGCATGGTGTCTCAGTGGTTAGCTTTGATGCCTTGCAGCGCTGAAATCCTGAGTTCGAATCTACCCTTGGACAAATGCAATCGTGCTTCAGGAGTTTGTATGTTCTCCCGGGCTTGCGTGAGTTTCTCCGGCATCCAGTTTCCCCACAATCATAAAGACAACTGATAGGTTGTAGGTGTCAAATAAAGTTGCTTAGATTGTAAGCTCTTCTGTGCAGGGCCTGATGAGAATGCATACATGTAATTGTAAAGCGCTATGGAAGATGTTGGCGCTATATAAATCCACAATAATAATAATAAAAGTGATTTACAGCAATTTAACGGGTATGTCCACTCAAGCATTTCTTTACTTTTTTAGTTTAATTGAAGAACGGTGGGTAAATGAGCTATTCTTACTCCTATTCTTCAATTAAACTAGCAGGAGACAGGAGACAGGAGTTAACATGAGAAAGTACCCACAATCGCACTGCTCTGCCACTTCCTCTGATAGGTCCCGATACTCCCTTGCGCATTATGCACATAGCATTGTAACCATGTTACAGTATATGTGTATCTTGTTTGTAAGGAATGCTATGGAAACGCTATCCCTTTACACAATTTTTTTGTAAAATTACAGCTTGCCTTGAAAATGAACCAAAATAAATGTAAAAAAAATGTATTTACTCTTGCTTTTTTCAAGAGCTAATAAATGGTCACACTGGGATCCCATAGCAAACATAGTGCCTGCTTCAGTTCAACGTTGTTAACCAACTAGACCCTTATGCCAATGTCCTCTTTACCCATCGGATTAGTTTAGTTGTGATTATATCATATTTTGTTTGCTTCATGTTACTAAATATGATATTTTTTTCCCATCAGCATTCCATTTTACAGTGCCTGATCCTCGAAAACTACCCAGTATACCAGAAAAACGTAAGTATTTTCATTTGGAGGTTAAAGGAAAACAACTGTTATTATGATTTGATCATCAACAATCACAGTCCCTTATATATATTTATTTTTAACGCTTGATCTTATAATCCTTTCCCCGTTTCCATTACCTTTCCATTGAATTCAATAAAGTTCTTATTGTAAAATGGTGATAATTTGCCCCAAACATCAGATGTTTACAGCTAACTAATCACCTTGAGTTTTTACCGTTCCTGGTGTTCTGGTCCTTTGTACAGTCCGTGATGTAGACAATGTCTTCCCAATGGCTACATCCCGGATGACAGTGCAGAGGGATGGAACGGACCAGAGGCAGAGGGAAACTTTAAATGTAACAGCTATTAAGTAAAGTACCAGGGATGAGGACATAGCAATCCAGGTCCTTACCTGGGTACTATGCAGCTAAACAGCGAGTGAGTATAATTGTCATTAAACATTCCATGACCCAGATACTAAATACATTGACCTTTGTGTAAAAGAATCCAACAAATGAAGCTATTGGGCATGCCAACATCAAATGATTTTTATGTGAAGACTATGTGCAGGATATTTTTTCCCATTACATTTCGCCTTATGTGAACTCTTAGTTACGATGCAGAAGCAATTGTGATCTTTCCATCCTGGGCAAAACTGCTGTAGTGTTGCCTTCTGCAATCATTGTACAGCAGTAACATTGCACAGTTTAATAGTTTCAGGTCGGCTAGTTTAAGCAAACACTAGTGGTGGTAGGGCCCTTCCTGTTGGCCTTGGCATAAGCAGCAAAAGCTATTCATCAAGTGCTACAAGATGATCTTGTACTGCTATTCCTAACACCCAGAAAACCACACACATCTGCAAAATATACAGTACATGGGAGAACTTGTAAAATATCCTATTTCCAGATTCCTTTTTAGGATCAACCCCCTTTTTGCAGGATATTGTCACTATGCATTTGTGCCCTTGTAGGGATAAACTGATCAACATAAGAGATGCTTAGTCAATCCTAAATCTCTTCATATTTCATAGGCATTATAAGACATACATTTCTTTTAAGAGCATTGGTTCATTCTCTTCCTCAAAGTTTTCTTGGAAATAACACTTGTGTGTACAGTAAGTAAAATGAAAACATTTTGAAAGAGTGGAATTTAGAATTGTTTTTGATTTCTTTTCTGGTAGTAGATCATGGCTTTCATGTGAAGTCTCGCCTCCTTACTACTGACCTTGGAAAAACTGCAGCTACTTTTGCCACAACCTCCCTCTGCATTTTCTTATTTTTTTAATCATGTGACCTACAGAATTTAGAAGTTTTTCATGCTTTTGTCCTGTTCACATGTCCCCTTTATCTGAATATTATATTTATAACTTACATCCTAGTCTGTATCTTACAGTTATAAACATTTTCCAGTACAGTTGCAAAAAGGACATTTCACATTATTCTATGGACATTTGCACATTATTTCTATTGGCTTTAAGGGACAATGATACCCCGCTAAATTACACTGAGCCACTAGGTCCTCACTGGGTTGCGTTAGCTATTCCATACCATGCTGTCAAAGTGTTGTGTTAGTGCCGGTCTTCCCCATCCTCTGTCAAGGACTGTTTCTTGACTGGCAACTGGGAAAATCTGCTCCTTGTAGAACGCATCATCCCATTTGACTAATGCCAGAAGTATGGAGCAGAAAGAGAGAGGCCGGCACTAATAGACAACATATGTTCAGTATTGGACATCTTAAAGGGCAACTGTGGTCTCAAACAAGTTAGGGTTAAATGAAAGTCTGCAGTATATCCTTTACACTGAGCCAACAATCACATCTCTGGCTGGAGCCGTGAGAAATTACATTGGGGTGAATGTTCAAATTTTGCTTCCAGTAGGTTGAGTGACATCACCTGACTCTGCCGGCCCTTTTTCCCTGGGGGAGAAGCATGCTAAGATAAGACTTATTGCTGGGGAAATCAGGAAGTACCTGAGGAAAAAATTTGAGAAGGGAAGCCTATTAATGCAGGCAAAGGCTGGTCACATGGCTAAAAACAGGAAGAGTTCAACCAGGAAGTTTCATTGCCGAAACTTTCCAGCAATAACTTCTCACAAATTTTATCTAGAGATGTGATTTAGGTTTTATTTTGAAGGTATGATGGAAGGTTTTTATATAATCCTTACTAGTTTTGAAGAATTTGAGACCACAGTTACCCTTTAAGTGAACCCAGGGAGAGGATCTAGAGGTTTAGGTCTTTATCCTGGGTTTGTATCATTTATATGCATTTGATACCAAATTACCTGCACATACTTGTTTACTATTGATGACATCAATAAAGAGTTCTAGACTGTGTTCATGCCTTCTTCCTATGGAAGGTCTCCCATTGCTAAACTGAATATAACATAACTGAACTAATCATTTTTCCCCTTACTTATCAATAGCCTGTTCCCAGGCATTTCTATTGGTAAACATATGCAACTCTTTGTCTCAACTGCTAAACTACTCCAATTCATATCTACGCTCTCATCCTATTACTGATTTCATACAATGCAGTCGTTCATGCTTGCCCAGGTTTACTAGAGATAGGAAAGGAATGATACCACTTCCTTTTATTTTATCTCACAAAACGTTAGAAATTGGATTTACATAAAGCATAAAGCTGGGATGTAAGGTAAGAATTTTTGTACACAACAGAGTGGGGCCAGTATGGGGTTTAAATTTGAGTTTTGGGGTGGACATGCCCTTAACCTGCATTACTGCTGTTGTGAAATAAGTCTAATGTATGGTAGTGACTGGTGACTAATCCCAGTTTTGATTCAGATCGCTGGTTTTCCGGAATCTCCCCCCCCCTAAAGAAAAAAAAAAATCAAATCTTCCTAAACTTTTCTTCAAAAATTTAAATTTACATTTGAAACTTCGAAAATTTGTATAGAAAGTTCAACATCTTGTTCTTTACTGTAAAAAGCTTTAACAAAACTGGTATGACCCATCCTCTGCGGGGAATTTGGCTTCTGCATTTCTTGTCCAGAAAAAAGTACTGTTACAAAGTATACAGTATATACAAATACAGGCTTTGTTTAATGAACTGTATAAATTTGATATCGCAATGAAGGTATACATAATGTATTATCGTAAGATATGGGCAATTCCATTTAGATTTGAAAAAAATATTACGTGTCGCTGTGGAGAAATAACATATTATTAATACGCAAAATAAATGTAAATTAAAATATCATATGGGCTTAACACATTGTTTTGCACAAAAGTGCTGTCTTAGTCTAAAAAACCCTTGTCTTACATCTGAGATTTTGAACCTTTATTTTGTTCAACTAAGTATTTTTAAAGAAAAGTATTAAAGGGCCACTATTCTCCAAAATTATCAATTTCCTCCCTGAAATTAAATTCCCCTGAATCTATGAGTGAACCCTATTTGGCAGTGCACACGAATCGTGTGACACAGCACAATCGCTTCTCAAAAGCTACTCAAAAATGGTGATTGCATGCGCCGCAAAAAAGATAGTGGGGTCATTCCCATCCACTTCTATTGGTGTACGTTGAGTGCTTCGCTAACACAACCAAAGCAGCCTAGTGGGGCCTAGCCCATATTGATGGGTTAGTTTCAAGAACTAAACTTTAAGCCCAGTTGATCTAACTGAATACAACGGAGAGAGGTCCAATATCTTGTAATATTTTAAAATTTAAGAGCTCGTAGCCTTTTGTTTTTTGTCAGGATTCACCATTTAACAGCCATTTTGACAGGACTGGCGATTCTGTGCCAGACCAATGCAGGATCTCTCTTAGAGGCAATAAAGTGGTCTCCAGCTAATACAAATTCCACACACTGCATAAACCCACTTCCTGCAACACTTTGCAGAGAGTAGTATAATCATCATAGGATTTTTGTATCTGTTTTTCCCAGTCTCTTGTTTTAAGAAGTGCTCTTGGGTTATTACTTTGGTTATAGGGAAACAGAAACATTTAGTGATATAGAATATGCAGTGACACATCAGTTAAAGTAAAAGGTTTGGTCCTATAATGGTAAAACACATCGTGGTCCATCTTGTCATAATTTGAATCATTTGCTATGTCTTGCCCTGTATTGTAATATTGCTAGTCTACCCATAATCATATGATTTCATGGTATAAGTAAAACTTAGTCCATTCTTAAATTCTGTACATTTATGTCTGTACGTAAATGTAAAAAGTAAATGCTCGATTATGCTACTTTCATCACTACTTATTATTTCCATAAAATGTTACTGCCACCTGGAAGTATTCGTAAGAACTGTGAAATGAAAGGGGTGAGAATGTGGCCTTTATCTGGAACAAGCAGTTCGTTTTCAAGCAAAACACCTATTTAATATCAGACTCTTCCTCTTTTATAGATTGCAGTAAATATAATGTTTATAGCAGACTTTGTGCAGCTCTTTGAGATTTGGGTTTTGTACCCAATGAGAATTAGTGTAACTTTTATAGTAACAGAGCTAGACATAAGCCAAAAAAGATGTCAGGAGGTTGGAGATGAATAGGTTTTATTATGAATACATGTTATCAGTAAGTAATACCTTACCTTTGTTATGTTACCATCTTATTATATAACCTCACTAACCGTTCCATTTGAAGTAATCCAATGTTATTTACTATAAGTGCTGTAGACGTGAGTGTTGAACCTTCTGTTTGTTAGTTGTAGTTGTGTTTTTTAAAAATTTTAAGGGCAACAATACTGTTGTCAAGGAAAAAATAAACCACAACATTTTAAATTTTTTTGATACAATATCAAAACCGTACATGCCTAGTTATCATAAGGATCCTCTTCAACTATTTGAACTTTTATCTTCTTACAGAGAAACCTTACAGAATATTTTGTGGCTGTGGATGTGAGTATATTGCTGCACCTCTATGCTAGTATGCTGTATGAACGGAGAATCCTGATATGTTGCAGCAAGCTGAGCACGGTAAGACCACCTAGCTTTTAAAATGATTTAGAAGTTTTGGGGGGGGGCTTATTATGAAGCTGATGAGCTCTGTCCCAGCCATGCACATGCTCAAGACTAAAATTTGGGGGCCGAGCAGTGGTACTGGTGATGTCACAGCTCACAGTACAGTAGGAAAACCCACCCTTTATTGCTCTAACTTTGGATAGACTGCAGCTGAAAGCATTCTTCGAATGTTAGTAATTTGCAAAACTTCATGCTCCCTCAGTAGTTATTTGGTGGATATGATTACAAAAGCAAAAGAAATAAGCCATAGCTTTTCTTTAAAGCCCCACTCAAAAATTATAATTTTATTTAAAAAAGGGATATTTGTATGTAGAGGTATAATGTAACATAAGCTTGATATACAGGTAAATTGTGTGTTTGCAGGACACTTTCTTTGAATGATCAATGAGATTTAACAGTCCATAATACTACTACATTGGCTTATGTAGCTTTGGCTTAATTATGTTAGTTATACAGACAATCTAGTTCTCTAGTATGTACCTGTGTTTACCTCCATTTAGTGAACACTAACAGTTAGCTATAAAGCATTAGGCTGGCTGTATGAGAGAAATATTTACTAAAAAATGAAAGCACAGAGTTAGTTAATGCATTTATATTGAGGGAAACTAGGATTAAGCTTAAAGGGCATGTCCACCCCTTTTTTAAACTTTTATATGTTATACATATCGATCCCCCAGCCCCAACCACCGTAATAAAATTCTTAGAAAGTGCCCCGATATGTACTTACCTTCCCTCTATCCTCCGCGGCAGTCTCCAGGCCCTCTGCTTACACAGAAATGCAAGCAGGGGCCGGGACCGGCAGCCGCGTCCCTGATTGGCTGAGAGGCAGCCAATCAGGGACGCGGCTGCCGGCTGCTCAGAACGCAGGAGGATAGAGGGAAGGTAAGTAACTATCGGGGCACTTTCTATGAATTCTGTTACAGCGGTTGGGGCTGGGGGATCAATATGTTTAATATATATGGGGATTTTACACTAGGGGGAGGGAGAAAAAAAACGGGAGGGGGGGGAGGACTCTCCTTCGCATGCCTCAACCTTGTTGAGGTTGAGGCTGAGACATGCGCAGGATGAGTCACCCAGACTTTCTACACTACACTATCCTGGACTTGGAGGGGCACAGATGGCAACCATAAGGAGCTGGGATGTAAGGTAAGAATTTTTGTACACAACAGAGTGGGGCCAGTATGGGGTTAAATTGAGTTTTGGGGGTGGACATGCCCTTAACCTGCATTACTGCTGTTGTGAAATAAAGTCTAATGTATGGTAGTGACTGGTGACTAACCCAGTTTTGATTCAGATCTGCTGGTTTTCCGGAATCTCCCCCCCCCTAAAGAAAAAAAAAAAATCTCAAATCTTCCTAAACTTTTCTTCAAAAATTTAAATTTACATTTGAAACTTCGAAATTTGTATAGAAAGTTTCAACATCTTGTTCTTTACTGTAAAAAGCTTTAACAAAACTGGTATAGACCCATCCTCTGCGGGGAATTTGCTTCTGCATTTTTTTGTCCAGAAAAAAGTACTGTTTACAAAGTATACAGTATATACAAATACAGGCTTGTTTTAATGAACTGTATAAATTTGATATCGCAATGAAGGTATACATAATGTATTATCGTAAGATATGGGCAATTCCATTTAGATTTGAAAAAATATTTACGTGTCGCTGTGGAGAAATAACATATTTATATACCAGCAAAATAAATGTAATTAAACTATATATTGGGCTTAACACATTGTTTTGCACAAAAGTGCTGTTCTTAGCTCAAACTCTTTTGGTTAAAGTTCAATTTATAAGTGACATTATTATAGATTGCATTTTGTAATCTTCCCCTTCTTTGCATTTTTTTTGCATTCTAAAAAGGATGTGAGTAAAGACCGCATATTGGCATATGTATTGATGTTAAATAGGTTAAAAAGTTAGGCATGATTTTCTAAATCATACCTGGAATTAGAAATTAGACTAATTAGACACTTTTTAATTGCAAGGTGCATGTTCGAGTGAAATATTCCTTTAAAAGTAATAAGCTTTAGAATTTTTGTAGTGTTTGAAACTTTCAAGCTGCCTGACTTGAAGAACAGTATTGTTGAGAATTTTATATTTTACAATAATTATAGAATATTTTATAAACAGGTTTTGTTACAATACTATAGAAAAAGAAATTGTGTCCCCGATCATAAAAATATCCTACAACTTGGTAACACTAATATTATTAGACTCTTCTCATGGTTGTGCTTACTTTACTAAATTGTTTGTTTAGGTTCTCATGTCCCCGAACCCTTTGCTGAGGATATCACACTTTGATACAGACACTAAAGTAATGTGAAATAGGTCTGTAAAAACTCTTAAATCCTTTATTGGGCCAACATGAGGCAAACACACTAACATCGGGCTTTACTCGTTTCAAGCGGAACCCTGCTCTTACTCATAGGCACACTGGCGACATACACAGAGACACATTTAATAGGCTGAGTTAACCTGTGACCTACCTATGGGAGGGTCTGGAACCACCCATTGATATTACTATTATAAACAATAATAACATATAAAACATGTGATACATAGTATAATTATTATATAGAACATACATATGTATCTAATGGTGGCCATTGACGCTTAGATCCCGGTCATGCAATATAGGGATATCCCAATATCATCGTGTATGCACAATGTGAAAGACCATTTAACATTCTTCCAATAATTTTCACATTGGGCCAGTTGAAAAACTTTTTGCCAATCTGCAGTCCGATTGTATGACCCGCGGATTGTACGTTTGGATTGTAGCCTCTATGGCCACCATAATTAATTAGATATTTTTTAGACTGTAACAATAGTGAGACTAAATATTTTTTATTACAGGGTACAGAAGTTTTCCCTCCTGAAACAATGAACAAAGATTTGCTTAGCGACCCTCCTTAAAGTAGATGTCAAATGTAGATGCTTCTAAATCCAAAATCCAAATGGGATTTATTCCATATGTGACATAACTTGTTATGTTGACTGATTTTACAGTTATAACTGTCAACTGTCAGATTTTTAATCTTGATGTCCAGTATGTCCATCAAAGCATATAAAGTAATACATACATTTAAAATTATAAGAAGAAAAAAAAGGGTGTCAAGTACACAAAGAGTTGTGTAATGGGCATAATTGATGGAAAGCAGTCAACGCCAATAAAGCGGGTGCACAACCTAGGGCCAATAGGATAAATAGATAATAAGAAAGAAGGCAGAAAAACAAAGAACAGAAACAGCCAGAAAAAACAGCAGAAAGGTCAAGCTAGGTAGTACAGGGCACAGAACCCAAGAGCACTCCAACTGCATATAAATACCATCCAACCAAACAAAAACGGAGGGCTAATACGCACTCACAGTCAATCGATAATGGTCTGGAGGTGGACACCACACTATATATTAAAAGTATCAAATAGTTTTTATTATAATTATCCCCCTATCCATTTAAATGCACCCACAGAAAAACACCATAAAAATAAAAACATACATTTATTAATATGAAATAAATATATATATGTATGTTATCATGCGTTTTGTGTCGTCAACGACGCTTCATCAGAGATACATCTTGTGAAGTTTCGGTGATGACACGAAAAGCTTCAGGTCTTTATGTGTGATAAGCCTGTCTTTTTTTTATAAGCACAACAAAAGATATGTTTTAACTTTCTTGGATGTTGATTCTGATGTTCGTTCCAATTGGTAGCAGGGCCATCTATTCTTGTAGTTGTGTGACTCATTGGAGAAAGTTTCTGGGAATTCCCATGAAGTGCCCTCCCAACTTACAATGCATTGTAAGCCCCAGGAATGAGCGTGTCTTGGTGGTTTATATACGTATGTTAAGCCGTTATTATATTTTATTTTAGCTTCAGTATCTTATATTAGAAATTTCTTATACCAATTAAGATATGAACTCATGTGATTTAATGTCCTGCGGATAGGGGAGTCTACAGCTTTTAATCACATCCATTGATGTAAAGGCTAGAGTATATAAGATCTGGCAACAAATAGGTATTGTGTAGAAAGTATATTATTTCTTACAAAAACAACTAAATGTATTTTCTCCAGTGTTTGTGTCAGAGAGTCACATTCATAAGGGCTTTCAATCTTATCAGTTGGTAAACTGCAGTTTTTTTATCTAGCTCTGGAAAATCATTCATCTATTATGCTTTCAGAAGTTTTTGCCTGTTTGCATTAAAAAGCGTTTTGTTTTGTTTTTTTGCCAGAGAAGATGGAATAGTTCGATTAGTTCTTGTACATTTTTTTTTTAATATGTTGAAGATTTTTGACCTGTGAAGCAAAAAAAAAAAAACACATACAGTCTGAAAATGGAACATCTGAAAGAGGAAACTAGATTCCCACATTTGAAACGATGAAAAGCGCCTAGAGCTTTATAGTAGAAAAAAAATGTTTTGCTTAATCTACCTCTGCGTTGTCATCTAAAACGAAAAATAGTCAATACACATTAAGAGCTCAAAGAACTAGAAATCGCTCTTATTTCTTCTTCTCTGAGATGTAGACTCACGATTTTATGACTAATCTATCTTGAAATGCATAGCACTGTATTTTGAATAGAAATGAAAACTAGGGATTTTCATTTTTTATTATTATTGATGTGCTGCAATTTTAAAGGATTTAGCACTTTTGGGTTTTAAAAAATCTTTTATCTGTCAGATCCTTCATGGAACCTAAGTGGCATTAAGCTCTAATCTTATCAAACAAACTGCGTGGAAGTGCGCCTGTTATTTTGAGATCTGGATTTTTAGCAGAATGGGAAGAGGAAGTTTTCATTTCTCTCCTTTCAATTATTCGATACTCCTTAATCTTTTTAAGTTGTGGTGCTTTAGCGTATATGCTACCAACCACCAAGGCTGGGTACACACCATCGAGTTTTGGTCCTGGCTGACCATTCGCCTCTAGCGAATATTTTTAAAACATTAAATATGGAGAAGAACATGAAATCCCTACAATGCCATACTGCATTGTATACCAACAGAAAAGATATTCACCTGTTGCAATAAATAAATACAACACCGTAGTCATCTAAATAAGATCAGTTATAGATGTTAATGTGTATGTACACTGTAAATCCAACTTAATATTACTAGATAGCTTAGGCTTTAGATGTAAAGTTTTTTTTTTTTTGATCCTAGCACCCTCCTATACCCTACCTTTCCTTCTTCAAAGTTTCTGTATTCCTCCTACTGTCTCCTGGCGTTTTTAGCTCTGCCAAGCCAATACTTTTTCCAGTCGCAGAGTGCGTGCCTGACATTGTCTTATCAATGCCAGGAGCAATATTTATTGCCACTCGAGGCTGCTTTGCCATAGTGCCCAACCCACATCCACACTTGGAATTATTTGAACTTTTAATACCTGCCTGCCCCTGGGATTCTGACATTCGACTGCTCACTTTACCTAATTATTGAAGCTCTTTATCTAATATATGAAGGTTGCCCCCCATTTAAGCGCTCACTGGGTTATTCAGCCTATAATCTACACCGCTTTTCAGCCCTACAAAGACATTCACCCTAAGATAGTGGAAAAAATTAAACCAAATAAACAGACATCTATCATTAACATCTTATCTTAATGATCCTCAAATACAGTGCATCCCTAGTGAATGAAACAAATAGGACTGTATTGTGTTTTTTTTCTTGGTTAATAGCATACAGTATTTATTACAAATACCGATCTGTCACACACTATCTAGGAAACATTGGCTCAACAATATACTAAATTACCGTTAAAATGGGGAAGAGGTAAATGTTTCTTTATGTGAAAAAGTTAAAACTTAACAGAACTCTGTCCTTTTATAATAAATTGGACCCTGCACTAACCCTCTGCTTTAGGCAGTGTGGGTAGGTAGGCCATTTTTAACACATTTGGTGGACCTGCCCAGTTGTCAGTACAGGACTTGAACATACAATAATGTGCAAGACAGATGAAAGAAATGTTATTTTTAGCAATAATTAATGCAAAGTGAACAAAGGAGAATCTTTATAAAATCAATATTTTGGGGCGACCACTCTTTGCCTTCAAAACAAGTTATTCTTCTAGATACAGTTTTTAAAGGAGCTCTGCATGTAGGTTGTTCCAAAACTGCCTTCTACAGCCAGATGTTTAACGCTTTGACTCGTCATTCCAGAGTACATTCTTCATTTTTCTGCACCCCAGTTCTTATGTTTTCATGCAGTTTCTTGGCCTTGTTTTCATACTGCAGTTCCTTAATAGAGATTTCTTCTGTCCAGAATTCTCCAGACCTTAGATGTGTGTTCCTTGGTCCCACAGGTTGTCTGCTGGACATATTCTGATTTAAAAGGGAATACGCATTATACGTATTTCTTCTACTGCACTTCAAAAGAGCTTGAACAGCACATCTTGAAACCCCAGACTGGTATACTGTTAGAGGTATTAAAATACACTAGACGGGGTGATAACAAAGTAGCTTTATTGGGTAAAGCTATGCATGATTTATTGAATAAAGAAAATTGTTATATTTAAAGGAAATGTCCAACCCCAAAATGGAAATGCATACACTAAACAAGGAGCCCAGGTAATATTTACATTTCTAAACTTAATAAGGAACTCCCCAAACCCACCATTCATTATACTTACCTTTACCAAAGACCTTTCTCTTTAGGGTGGTCATCACCTTTAATATGTTATGTTACTGACAAAGGTTCATTCATCTAATTAGTCCTCGGATGTGGTCGTTCATAGAATTAACTCTGTAATGCTCCATTTTTCATGTTACATAATTAATTATACATGGATGGGATATGGCTATAGTAGCAACTGAACAAGTTTGCAAATCATGTCTGGTTAAATATCACTGATGGGAATAGAAGCTCAGCTCTAGAAGTTGTTTATATTATTGTTTCTTATTATACAGTTGATGTTGTTCGTCTCTTAATACATTTACATAATACATTTACCCACCTCACTCAAAGTCTGATCTTTTCTTAAAGGGCACTAACACACCATTAGGAAACTTCAGACATATGTAACATACCTTAAATGACAGTGTATCATGGTCCATATTTCCCAATGTGTAATATACACACACATACAAAACTCCAACAGGTCAGCAGCGCACTCAAAAAAAACGATATGCAGAGCTGTAGAAATAAATCCAGCAAAGTCATATATACAGCAGCATCACTGAATAATACATATTCATAAAGTTGTTATCTTTAGGCTTTATTGGCTTTTCTGGCATATGTAGAGGAACATGATCCAGTGCACTCACCGGACTTGTTAATTCAAATATTTATTAGCATATCGGGTGCAGGCAATGTTCCGAAAATTTAGGCTTGATTAAGGGACCTAGGAAAGTACCAAAACGTTGCCTGCACCGCATGTACTAATAAATATTTGAATTAACAAGTCCTGTGAGTGCACTAGATCATTTTCCTGCTTTTCAATATACCTCAGTAGCACCCAGGCTCTTAAAGGGTAGGTGGATTAAGTGGCTGTATTTGTCTATTATTCCTTATTGTATCTATTGATCTATCTATCTACCTATCTATCTTTGTGTTTGTGTGACATTTTAGATTTCAGGGAGGATCTGGTTAAGTTATGTTGTAAGTATTTATTATTTAAAGGAACAATGTTGAAACTTTGAACTAAATGGCTGATAGATTATCATTTAAAAGTAGATGCCTCAAAAATAAGCTTACTTGATCACACCTTTAATTAGGGACGGTAAAATAGGTGCTTCAGGCAGACATTCACATGATTCATGTTGTGCTATATACTTCTACTTTTCTGTGTGTTTCTGAGTCTAAAGGAACAAACTGCATTCCTGCTAACACTCCCCGGAGTCCCTAATTAACAAAAACTTTAATTAGTTATGCATCTGGTCAGCGGGCTGCAAATACATAGCAGACTGCTAATTACAAGTCAATACACATACATGATTGAGATTACAGATTACTTTTCTGCAACAGTGCATAGGACTGCAACATTTTCTCTTTAAAACTGAATAAACATACAATCTACAGGCTAACTACACTGAAATCAGAACACAATCAGCCATTCATAAATTACAGTATATTATTTTCAATCTTTGCAATACCAGGTATAGAATCGACATATGGTAGTGCTGATCAGTGATTAGTTACTTACTGTTACAGTAAATGCTTACTGTGGGAAGAATAGAAATAAATACAATCTGCAGTATGGATTAAAGGGCATGTCCACCCCCAAAACTATAATCCCCCCCACTACTGGCCCCATTGTGTAGTGTAGTTTAATCCTTACCTTACATCCCAGCTCCATCTGGTTCTTCTGCTATCCCCCCTAAAGTCCCAAAAAACGTCCACCAGGAGTACTGCCACTTGTATCCCCTCCGGTAAAAGTTTGGCATGCGCACTGCAGCCCTTCTCCCCCTCCCTTCCCCTCCCTCTCCCTCCCGATTTAGATTCCCTCCCCCTAGCGTAAATTTTTTTTTATATAATATTCTCCCTGTCCCCCCATCCCCAACCGCTATAGATTTAAGTTCAGAAAGTGCCCCAAATATTACTTAGCTTCCCTCTTTCCTCCGCCGCACTGAACTCCCGGCAGCCGCGTCTGTGATTGGCTGATGCTCAGCCAAACACAGACGTGACTGCTGGTCCCGCCCCTCTGCTTGCATTTTCTCGCAAGCAGAGGGCCTGGCAGTGCGGCAGAGGAAAGAGGGAAGGTAAGTAATGTTTGGGGCACTTTCTGAACTTAAAACTATAGCGGTTGGGGATGGGGGACTGGGAGAATATTATATCAAAAAATTTTGTGAAGGGTGGACATACCCTTTAAGGTTCGTACACACATGCGATAGTGGGTTCCGACATGCGACACACGATGTGTTGGGACGAACATTTTGGCCAATAATCGGCCCATGTGTAGGCACTTTATCGGCACACATCGAATCACAACGTTTCGGGGCAACTTGCCGATGTGTGTGGTTCATTAATAAACTGATTGGTTTGGAGTGCGACCCTCATCTTATTTTCTATTGCCATACACCTAATGTTCGTAGGCCGACTTCCTATACTTTTGTACAGGGGGCCGACTGCAGGAAATTTTCCATTTGTATCTAGTGGTTCCGATGCCAACGCTTAACGTTGGTCATCATCGGAAACGCTTGTTATTGACATACACACATTACCGATAAAGGGCCAATACGATCTGTAATGATAGAATTAGCCCTTTATTGCTAATGTGTGTACCCAGCTTTTAGTGTCTGATATATACTGATTTCTAAATCTTCTAAATGTGACAGTTTACAAATAAATTGACTTATTTTCTAATTTTAATGTTTAAAGAATAATTCCATCCTTTAACACTTTTTTTCCTGACTTCTGAATAAACCTAGAAAGCTAATGTATAAAGTTTGAATTTTGTCTTGAAAGTCTGCATTTCATAAAGGAACACTACGTGGCTGCACATAGCTTTATTATTGTGTGTCTGTGTTATTTAAAGCTCTGTAACATTGCTATTTTGTTATGGTTGCTATTGCATTTGAAGGGTGGAGTGTGATTATAGGTGCAAAAATACCGAAATGATTGAACACTATTTTACTGTTGCGCTTTTGTTTTGTTTTAAAATTGTTTGTGAAATAGAATGTAATGCTAAAGTTCAAAGGACAACACCTCCCCTCCCAATTAATCAAGGCTGTGACTGCTGACATTACTGCCTCTGCACATGCTCAAGCTTATAAAAAGCTCATTGAGCACAGATACCTTTTCCAGAATGAAAGAAAACATTATTAAATATTTTTATTAAATATTACAAATGCATTTTCTAAACTGGTATAAATAGCAGTTAGTGTTGCGGGCAGATAACTGACAATTTTCCAGTTTTTTATTTTAAGGATGGACATGCCCTTTAAACCTTTGTCAGACAATACAGGTATCCAAATGATCAGTCATGCAGAATATTATAGTTATTATACAGAAAGTGTATGTTTGCTAGCAGGTTTACCAAAATTTCTTCATATTCCTGCAGAGCTAACCGCAATTTAGAAATCTGTAGGTTATGGCAGCGGTTCGGCAAAAGTTTAAACATTTTATACTGACTGATTAAAAGTTACACATTTTAAAATACCAATTTTGAATGGGAGATTTTGGTTGCAATACATTTATTGTAATTAATATATAAACTGTATAAAAAATGCATCACCTTTAACAAAATAAATGTACCTCTGCTTTGCTACTGCATTGGAGGTGGGACATCCATAAATCTTCTCAGTTAAAAGATTCATTATTTAAACTTGCGACTTATTTGCTCTTTTTATGCCTGCAGTTGACTGCCTGCATTCATGGATCCTCTGCAATGCTCTTCCCAATGTACTGGCAACATGTTTACATCCCTGTTCTTCCTTCACATCTGCTGGACTACTGCTGGTAAGTCTTTGTGCCCTGCTTTGATTTTCTAACTGTATAGTTATAGGCAAAACATTTTCATAACAAAAAAAGAGTCAATGCAATTTATGGTCTGTATATGAGGGGGCAATACATATTATGGTCTGTAACTGTATGTTATGGTTTGTGAGTCATTCCATGTTATTGTCTTTATCTGTATGTTAAGGGGTCATTCCATGTTATTGTCTTTATCTGTATGTTAAGGGGTCATTCCATGTTATGGTCTATATCTGTATGTAAAGGGGTCATTCCATGTTATGGTCTGTATCTGTATGTAAAGGGGTCATTCCATGTTATGGTCTATAATTGTATGTAAAGTGGTCATTCAATGTTATGATCTATATCTGTATGTAAAGTGGTCAATCCATGTTATGGTCTATATCTGTATGTAAAGGGGTCATTCCATGTTATGGTCTATAATTGTATGTAAAGGGGTCATTCCATGTTATGGTCTGTATCTGTATGTAAAGGGGGTCATTCCATGTTATGGTCTATAATTGTATATAAAGTGGTCATTTATGGTCTATACCTGTATTTAAAGGGGTCATTCCATGTTATGGTCTGTATCTGTTTATAAAGGGGTCATTCCATGTTATGGTCTGTATCTGTTTATAAAGGGGTCATTCCATGTTATGGTCTGTATCTATTTATAAAGGGGAAAATCGACAATGTCACCAAGTGCCCACTAGTGCTGTGAACTAAAAATGCAATTTCAAAAAATAACTATAGCTATTAGTGTTAAAATTGTAAATCATTAAATTTCCCTTTTTTAACCCTAGTTAAAATGTTACTAGGAATAAAAACTATAACAATGTCTGTGAAACAACTAAAGCTTTAGAACAACACTGAATCAGAAGACAGTAATCTGTTTTCCACTTCTCATTTTGATGTTGGCGCTGGAAAATATACCTTTCTAACATGGGGGTCTGTGCTTTATTTCTCAGCGTTCCAGTATTACACAGTGTGGTCAGTGATCCATAGGTTGTCCTCACATGCCCAAAACTAATGCAGGAACTTGCTACATCATGTCACATCCTCTTTCAAGCCAGTCTTGTTACAGTTCAGCTCAGATAAGGGAGCATGTGACTGAATTCATAAGATGTGGACACTGTGACACAGTTTTCTTACCCTGTTCTTCACGGGGGTTACGTTTTGTTTAATGCCATTTAAATGGATTATAAAAATATGGGTTTAGTTCTCTTTTAAACTGTACACCTTATACAGTTTCCAGACCAATTTATTGTGGAACGGTCCAGTTATAGCAAAGTTCCGAGAACCCCCTGCAAGATAAGTCTAGCAATATCCCTTTAAATTGCAGGCACTTTTTAATTAGTTTAATTGCTAAGCAAAGCAGCATCAACACAGCAGAGTGAAGACACCTAAGTCAAACACACACTGCAGGATTTCTTGATCCTTTAGTTCCTTATCCTCCATCGAGAGAGCCCGCGCTGTGCTCTGTCCTATCTGAGCCGATGCCTCGTCGTTTTTTATAATTAAATTACTAAGGAAGCTTCTCTGTGGGAGATGTGGGGAAACAGTGGAAGGTTCTCCCACTGCTCTGTTTGTGCTTTTAACTTTCACACTAATGATACAGCACGAGAAAAAAAAATGTTTACTTGGAAACCTAAAAGACATTTTTTTCCATAATATAAAATTATACCAACCATCATTTCTGTATAATTTATATAAATAAATCTGACTGGTTATTTCCGTGTCCTGTTGCAGTGCAATTTAACTCACAGTCAACTAGTTACGGAGGTTAAAAAAAGGACACGACTGTTAAAGTTTCATTCTCACTTTTTCCCGTCTGTGTATTTTTTAACTTTATTGTTTTTTGTTTTTTTTACATCAAAAACAAGTAACAGGTACAATTTAAGAACTTCACTAAAACTTTTGAAAGACCTGAAGAGAGATCTAGAATAGCTGTTGAATATTTAAAACATATACAGGGGGATTTAGGGGCGTCCGATGTTCTCGTTTTTAGGGGTGAAGTCACGTTAACTGATCAAATATCGGTTAGCACGACTATAACCCTTAGGTTGCAGCAGCTTCAAAAGTAGCAGGGGAGACACACATCCGCTGCAAGCCTATTTACCAGAGGCTGTGCAGCTCCTTTAGCATAAGTATTTAATGCCAGCTGATATCTGTTGGGTAGATATAAACTTGCTGTAGCAGGTCCTATAAATCTTGAAGGATTGTTACATATCATTGCAGATAAATCTTCAGATAAAACTAACCTTACCACTCTTAAAGGGAAACTGTGGTCTCTATACAAGTGACCTTTATTAAATAAGGGCACACTCCTTCTTTTGAAATGACTCCAGATTCATGCTTCAAGCATTTCAGTGGACATGCCCTTTAAAAATGGTGCTAGTTTTGCCCCAACCAATCAGATCTTATTTAACATCTGATTGGTTGGGGCAAAATTAGCACCGTTTTTAACAATAAACTTTTATTGAATCTCCCTGAGTGTATCAGGTCTTATCTGTGATGATCAGCTCATTTCCCGGGTTTAAATAAAAGTGTATCAATGGTGTCTTTGAATGACAATCCAATATCTAGTGCCTACTGTTTTCTCTGAGCCTGTTAACATCATAGTTGATTGCTGACAATGACAGGTTTTAGCACTTCGGTATCTGCTTGAAAATGAAGTGTTAACTATAATTTGCAAACAGCTGCTTTCTCAGGGGCGAGGAAATAACGTTTTAAGTCCTCACCCTGAGTATATACAGTGGTGGTGTGTGTTGGGGGGAGGTTGCAGGTTTAGTTCCATTTTAACAACTATTTGTATAACCAATTAGGACTGGAACACACAGAACAAATTCAGACCAATATTCCACCCCAACAGATCTACCAAGGAATAAGGTGAATGAGCACTTATGGCACTGATGCCTTGCCAGTGTTTAAAGTCCTGAGTTCAAATCCTCCCCATACCACATCTCCAGACTCCTCCCACAATTATAAAGCCATACTGAGGTTTGAGATGAAGTGCTAAGTGTAAACTCTTCGGGGCAGGGCCTTATGTGAATGTATTTATAATTGAAAGTCCTGTGTATTAGGTAGCACAATATAAGCAAAAATAAAACTTATAAATATATAGCTATCAAGACATAGATGCCCAAAAACTTCCAGATAAGGCCCGGGTTTGATTGAATAAAAATACAGAAAGGTACAGGATGCAACTTCCAAAGTGCAAAATCTTTATTGGAACATTTGGTGTTCAGTGGCATAACTACTGCCCCTGCTGTGAGGCCCGGACAGAAGAAGGGCTCGCCAAATACTCTGCGATCAGCTGTTTTTCTGATTGCCCGAATGAAGGAAACATACATGTGATCAGCTGTTTAAAAGACTGGAACTGAACCAGAAGTTCGCTTCTGGTCTTTTAAACAGCTGATCGTATCTATGTTTCCTTCATATGTGTGATCAGCAGTTTAAAATCAGCTGATCATGGACCGGAATGGGGAGGGGTCCAGCCTCCAATCTCGCGGGGGGCTCGGGCCCCTTAAGTTATGCCCCTGTTATTGTCCATAATAAAGGCTGCCCTGGACTTCTGTGGTGAATTTAGATATCATCTTAACTTTTGTATCCGATATTTTGGAGCATTAAAAATAGCCACCTAAACACCTTGCAAGTTCAATCTTGGATTTTTATGTCACTTGCACTATGAGCCACACGCATGACTTTTCAGATACTACCACATTGTGACATTGTGTTTTTATGAATGCCACTGGAGGTTCTCATTCTAATTTTTCCAAGATCTTCTGTTTTATTGTAAGACCTTCTTTCCCATCTTCATTTTAAACAAGCTTTCATAGTCTTCAAATTTCGATGGATCGAAATTGCTACACACTCACACATTTATAGACACGGCATGTTACACACATACATAAGCTGTTAAACACACACATATACATTTATATGCACTTCTGTACACTACTCCTGACTATCTGCCCTCACAGCCCCTTTCCCCTCTTATTGCACACAGTGGAGTAGATACAGTAAAGGTGCTGTACAGTAAGAACTGTATCTAAACCCATTTTCAGCAATCACCTCAGGCAGCAGCAGGGTTAATATTGATCGTCCACCCCTAATAAAAACTTTTAAAATGTTATTCAGGGACCTCCAAAAGCTAAGATCTGTTTTGCTTAAAACTAATGGAAATAATGGATTGTGGAGCTTGTAAGTATGATTACTTGCTCAGGGAACATTATTTAAATTTTTAGGCAAACGGAACTGGGGTTTTCAGGGGCCCTGGATAACATATTAAAAGTTTTTATTAGGGGTGGACATAGCCTTTAACATTTAACAATCTACATTAGGTAATACCTATGTAACAGTCTATATAAGTCTATAAGCACCAGGAGAAGTTGAGCACTCAGAAAGGGGGAATTCCAGGTACCAGTATCTGGGATGACAACATTTCCAAGACAAGCTTGATATGACCATGAAAGACCTTCCTAGAGACAGTGGAAACAACTGAGTGTGTCTGCATTTTATATTGGGGAAAGCACACCTACTATAAACCCCCAATAATTTACACTTGGGATGAAGAGCTTTGGAGGAAAGAGGGTGAAGGGGTGTGTCTGCGATCATTGTTTCTCATTTTGTTGTAAGTGTCAGAATTTATTTCTCTGCGTTCATTTTGAATCCTAGCTGACTGAGAATTGAGGCAACTTATCCTCTTTGTTGAATAAGAATATAAATAAATTCATGATCACACAGTGAATTGGTGTTAAAGGGCAAATCCACACCTCAAAACTGCAATAGTTAAAAAGCTGAAAGATTAACCTGAAATTCTGCCCAATGTATTTTTACCCTGCTTTCTATTTCCTGGTTATTAGCAACTTTCACTAAGTGATGTGACCGCTGATATCACAGCCAATGACTAAATGCTATTCCCCTAGCTATCTCCTCTGAGCATGTGCAAGCTCATAACAATCTTGGAGAGGAGGTGAGGGAATATTTCATTTGGCTGCATAACTAGTTAGTCCTACAGCTTTCTAACTGTTGTGGGTTGATTTATCTATACTGTAAATCATTTTTAATTTGAGGTGTGAACATGCCCTTTAACGGGTAACTGTAGTCTCCATACAAGTGCCCTGTATTAAAAAGAGCACATTCCTAACTTTAAAACTACTCCAGGATCATGCTTCTTGCTGCAATCTATCCAAACCTATAGCAGTATAAAGGGTAATGTTTCCAGCCAGCACTGTGACATCACCAGCACAATTGCTCTAACCCCCTTGCCACAGGCACTGAACATGCCCAGTTGTATCCTACTTGGTGGGGCACATCACGTCATGTGACAATCACTCACTTTCAGGCTTATTTTGACTGTTTTGAGTGTAAATTTGAAAGCCTATAACCCAGAGAAGCTAGAGACATCATTATAGGCTTGTCTGAAAGGTATATGAGAATTTTTTTAGATAAAGGACACTTGTATGGAGACCATAATTATCCTTTAAGTATTTCTTCAATACATTCTAACCTTTATACAACGTTATCAGTTTTTCCACTTGGAGCGTAAATATACAAATGTGGTGGTGAACCTACTCATGAACATGCTACATGGAATTTGCCGTTGGGAAAACGTGTTGATTGCAACTGAATATTGCAGAACTTAAGTGACTGACAGGCGTCAGTGTCTCTGAAGCATGTGACGTGATGGCTCTTTGTCTGTGTTGTTAAAGCTGGACTTAATTCTGTTGCGTTGTCTGAGCGTTGTGTGTTTTTATTAAGCGTGCTCAATTTTTTGCACATTTGTTAGCAGTATGTCACCTTGTTTTGCTTTTAACTCAAGGATCATTTTATATTGACTATTAGATCCTAATCAATAAAGTTAGTTTCTGGTCCAAATTGAAAGTGCCATCATGTCTTTGTTCTTTTAGTTGTAACTATCTGTGAAGTGTGTGACATGTGGGCAGTGTGTGTCTGTTTCTTAAGTCTAGGTAATGCAGGTAATTCCTGTGTAGTCCATACCCCCCAACTGTCCCGGTTTAAGTAGGTGGATGGGGCATGTCTGCGATGTTGCAGTGGGTGGGGACACGGCATTCTTGGGTGTGGACAGTCTGGGTCGTGTCTGTGATGTTGTGGTGTCCAGTAGGCTTGGACGTGACATTTGGTGGTCGCGATATTTGGGGACATGGCCACGCTGTTTCAAAGTGTGGGTGTGGTTTTTGGGGGTATGCCTGTGATGTTTGGGGGCATGGACAGGATGTTAGACTATGTGGGTATGATTTGGGAACAGACCTGGGATGTTTGGGGGTGTGGCCATGATGTATGGGGGCGGACCATAATGTTTTGGTTTTTTTTGGGAGTTTGGGAGGTGACCACAATATCTGGTAAAATGGTCATAACATTTGGGGGAATGGTTGGCAGTTATCTTTGGGTGAATGGCCATGATGGTTGGGGTATGAGCATGACCATGATGTTTTGGGGTGTGGCTGTGACAGCATCTGGGGGCGTGGTCACATTCCAGGAGGCTCTGCTTTAAATTTCTTAGCATGACAATAACCGCAAATGTCATTCACATAGTCTTTCCAGGGTTTATATTTGTATATAAATGTGATTCATATCACCAATAGTAACATAGTCCATCCAGGGTTTATATTTGTATATAAATGTGATTATATCACCAATAGTAACATTGTCCATCAGGGTTTATTTGTATATAAATGTCATCATATCCAATAGTAACATAGTCTTTCCAGGGTTATATTTGTATAAATGTGATTCATATCACCAATAGAACATTGTCCATCAGGGTTTAATATTGTAATAAAGTGATTCATATCACCAATAGTAACATAGTCTTCCAGGGTTTTATTTGTGTATAAATGTCATTCATATCACCAATAGTAACATAGTTTCCAGATTTTATATTTGTATATAAATGGTACATATACCAATAGTAACATAGTTTTTCCAGGTTTATATTTGTATATAAATGTGATTCATATCACCAATAGTAACATAGTCCTCCAGGGTTTATATTGTATATAAATGTGATTCATATCACCAATAGTAAAATAGCTTTCCAGGGTTATATTTGTATATAAATGTGATTCATATCACCAATAGTACATAGTATTCCAGGGTTTATATTTGTATATAAATGTCATTCATATCACCAATAGTAACATAGTCTTTCCAGGGTTTATATTTTATATAATGTCATTCATATCACCAATAGTAACATAGTCTTTCCAGGGTTATATTTGTATATAAATGTCATTCATTCACCAATAGTAACATAGTCCATCCAGGATTTATATTTGTATATAAATGTAATCATATCACCAATTAACATAGTCTTTCCAGGGTTTATTATTGTATATAAATGTCATATATCACCAATAGTAACATAGTATTTCCAGGGTTTATATTTGTATAAATGTCATTCATATCACCAATAAACATAGTCTTTCCAGGGTTTATATTGTATATAAATGTCATTCATATCACCAAAGTAACATAGTTTTCCAGGGTTTATATTGTATATAAATGTCATTCATTCACCATAGTAACATAGTCCTCCAGGTTTATATTTGTATATAAATGTACATATCACCAATAGTAACATAGTCTTTCCAGGGTTTATATTTGTATATAAATGTCATTCATATCACCAATAGTAACATAGTTTTCCAGGGTTTATAGTGATATAAATGTCATTCATATCACCAATAGTAACATAGTCCATCAGGTTTATTTGTATATAAATGTAATTACTCACCAATAGTACATAGTCTTCCAGGGTTTATATTTGTATAAATGTGATTCATATCACCAATAGTAACATAGTCTTTCCGGGTTTATATTTGTATATAAATGTGATTCATATCACCAATAGTAACATAGTCTTTCCAGGGTTTATATTTATATATAAATGTGATTCATATCACCAATAGTAACATAGTCTTTCCAGGGTTTATATTTGTATATAAATGTCATTCATATCACCAATGGTAACATAGTCTTTCCAGGGTTTATATTTGTATATAAATGTGATTCATATCACCAATAGTAACATGTCCATCCAGGGTTTATATTTGTAATAAATGTGATTCATATCACCAATAGTAACATAGTCTTTCCAGGGTTTATATTTGTGTATAAATGTCATTCATATCACCAATAGTAACATAGTCTTTCCAGATTTTATATTTGTATATAAATGTGGTACATATCACCAATAGTAACATAGTTTTTCCATGGTTTATATTTGTATATAAATGTGATTCATATCACCAATAGTAACATAGTCCATCCAGGGTTTATATTTGTATATAAATGTGATTCATATCACCAATAGTAACATAGTCTTTCCAGGGTTTATATTTGTATATAAATGTGATTCATATCACCAATAGTAACATAGTATTTCCAGGGTTTATATTTGTATATAAATGTCATTCATATCACCAATAGTAACATAGTCTTTCCAGGGTTTATATTTGTATATAATGTCATTCATATCACCAATAGTAACATAGTATTTCCAGGGTTTATATTTGTATATAAATGTCATTCTATCACCAATAGTAACATAGTCCATCCAGGTTTATATTTGTATATAAATGTATTCATATCACCAATAGTAACATAGTCTTTCCAGGGTTTATATTTGTATATAAATGTCATTCATATCACCAATATAACATAGTATTTCCAGGGTTTATTTTGTATATAAATGTCATTCATATCACCAATAGTAACATAGTCTTTCCAGGGTTTATATTTGTATATAAATGTCATTCATATCACCAATAGTAACATAGTATTTCCAGGGTTTATATTTGTATATAAATGTCATTCATATCACCAATAGTAACATAGTCCATCCAGGATTTATATTTGTATATAAATGTAATTCATATCACCAATAGTAACATAGTCTTTCCAGGGTTTATATTTGTATATAAATGTCATTCATATCACCAATAGTAACTAGTATTTCCAGGGTTTATATTGTATATAAATGTCATTCATATCACCAATAGTAACATAGTCTCCAGGTTATATTTGTATATAATGTATTCATATCACCAATAGTAACATAGTCTTTCCAGGGTTTATATTTTTATAAAATGTATTCATATCACCAATAGTAACATAGTCTTTCCAGGGTTTATATTTGTATATAAATGTGATTCTATCACCAATAGTACATAGCTTTCCAGGGTTTATATTTGTATATAAATGTCATTCATATCACCAATAGTAACATAGTCTTTCCAGGGTTTATTCTTTATATAAGTGATTCTATCACCAATAGTAACATAGTCTTTCTAGGTTTTATATTTGTATATAAATGTCATTCATATCACCAATAGTAACATAGTCTTTCCAGGTTTTATATCTGTATATAAATGTGATTCATATCACCAATAGTAACATAGTCTTTCCAGGGTTTATATTTGTATATAAATGTCATTCATATCACCAATAGTAACATAGTCTTTCCAGGGTTTATATCTGTATATAAATGTGATTCATATCACCAATAGTAACATAGTCTTTCTAGGTTTTATATTTGTATATAAATGTCATTCATATCACCAATAGTAACATAGTCTTTCCAGGGTTTATACTGTATTTTAAAACCTTCCAGGAGCAAATTGTAACGTGTTACAGACCTTAAGGGAAATGTCTCGTTCCCTCTGTTATAGAAGCTGTTGCTCTGTGTGTGCAGCTCTCTGAGTTGTGTATCCGTACATTACGCTGTTGTTGTGTCACTGAAGTGGACTCTGTGTCTGTGTTGTTGAAGTCGGGCAGCACACAGATCCCAGGCCCTTCATCTGAGTTACTGAATTGGGGAGTCACACTCTCATTGGCTCTCATTGATATTTTTTTAAATTATTTTGCTGTGGGTTTCTGTGTAGTGTTATTGAAGCCTAAAGATGACCATACACTAGGCCGATTTTATGTACAATCCGACATGCCATCCGACATTAGATCGTAATATCGATCATATTTACGTCCGGTAAAGACGTTTTTTAAAGTCGATTGGTAAAATGATTGTAGTGTTCTCTGTTCCTATTAAATGTAATGTAATATAACCTCACAATAGACACAATTTGAAATTAATCACTAAAACACAAACGTCTGTGATAATGATTATGATTGTCGCTCGAATCGGCTGCTTGTTGCCTGTGTGCTTGGTCCGTGCGCCGGGTGTAAAATTGTACATGTGTACGAGGCTTTAGTGTCGCCTTTAAAATCATAGGATTCAAACAAAATGATAGCTTTTTATTTGTGGTGTGTATTCTCTATTAATTAACCCTTGTCTTGGGGTCCTTCCTTGTGACAGCATTTAACAATAACCCTGGCCCAGGGTGCTCGTATGTCTTCATTCTGCTCTGTACAAAGTAGCACAAAATTCCACCATCATAGGAACAGAGAATAAATTGGATAAATTGGCGTTAAATGTAAGTATCAGACAATTACCATGTTCCTGAGTACATGACTAATTAAACTTCAAACCCTGAAAAAAAGATAATTATTTGTTTCTTTAAAGCACAATTAAAGCCATCTTGGTAATTGTGGGTTTCACAATCGTGTTTTTAGAATCAACTTTCGGATACAGCAAGTTTTTTTCCCCCTCCTTCAGATTCACACAATATAATGCAGCCCATAGGAGTCTGTAAATGCCAACCCAACCATCTATTTCTTTATCTTGAGGGCCTCATGACCCACATGTTTGCTTTGTCCACACCTGTGCTCTCAACAGCAGACCCTTCTACCCTTTTAACATGTCTTTGTCAGACATTCAATGAATAGCTAATCTTCAAACTCCACATAAAAAGCTATTGCAGCCTACACCGTTGTCCTGAAAACTCCTACCAGCATGTACCTGAAGGAAAGCTGGCAGCAGCAGCCTTTATGTGTTAATTACACATGCGAAGCCTATTATACAGAGAGAGGGTAACCTGCTGGCAGTGAAAATGAAGTGAATCTGCCCTTCCTGTGCAGTAAGTAAATTGAAGGTTCATTTCGACCGGAGATAATAGTTTTCAGATTCCATTTTGTGTATTTGCGACTTGAGGATGTACTTAACATTTAAATCAATCACACAGGGGAAAAAAAACCTTCTTTAAATTTACATCTTTCATGCTTCTAGCACATCACTTATAATGCTAGTTATCCCTGCTGGCTCCACAGCTAAATGCGACCATAGTGGTTTCTTTTTGTGTTGTTATTTTTATTATTTAAAGGTATCAGTGAGAAGTCACAATTGAACTGAGAGAAGTTAAGTTATGATATTTTTTTATTAAAGCACATTTAACAGGCATGTCCACCTCTACCCCCCAAAGTCTCAGTGCTAATTATGTAAAGGACCACCAAGACCGCAATTGTCAACTTTTCAAGGGCAGTGAAGCAAGATATTCCTGTGGATGTCTGCTGGCACTGTGTCCAGATTTTCTAGTTCCTACAGGGGTTACATTTACTGTGTGACAATTTACGGTTTATTGGTTTTCTTGGGGGACATTTTCAGAATATGGAGTACAAAAAAATTACCTTCCCCCCTTACTTCTGAACAATTAAATGGAAGCCACTCAGAAGCCCCTGACGAAGAGGCGTTCCGGCCACGAAACGCGTAGGCCGGTGTCTTGTCCTCCATATCCGTTGGTGTCTTGTTGTTGACACTGTTTTTAAATATGTTTGAATAAAATTTTTTTTTTTACTTACCTTTGGAGTTCGCGAGTGGCCTACCTGGACTATATCTGTATTGCCACACAGTGAACCAAACCCAAAACCAGCCTAATTACTTTACATGCATTTTTAAGTTTTGTACTATACATCATGGCAGCTATGTGTCACCTGGACCTGTAATTTAAAGGATATGCTAACTGGAATGTCTCTTTTTCATCTATAAATTAATTAATGTTAGTAGCACTTTCCCTTAAAGGATAACTGTATTGCCTCAATGCTTTTTTTAATTTTTTTTTAATTACTTTAAAAAGAGTAAAGGTATGCAGCCCTCCCCATACATTTTTTTCCTGATTTTGAGCCTCTCTCTGCCTTCAATTATCCATGCTGTGAAGGGGGTGTAACAATTCTGTCTGCCACTTACTGTCACTCAGAGCTAGCATGCGAGAAAACACTCCTCCACCCATCCTTGATCAGATTGATTATGTAGGCTGTATCCTAGCAACCAGACATTTCAAGTTTGTTTAACCGGCAGAGGAGGAGGAGAGAGATTGTAACAGGCATTCCCACCAGCGAATGACAAGTGGTATGTTAATCAGGGCCTGGGCCGTCTAGGAGGTGGGCTTTTAGCACTCATCTTTGCTGTGTGATATCTAAGGGAG
Source organism: Hymenochirus boettgeri (assembly GCA_019447015.1). Lineage (NCBI taxonomy): Eukaryota > Metazoa > Chordata > Amphibia > Anura > Pipidae > Hymenochirus > Hymenochirus boettgeri. The sequence goes on from CM033476.1 coordinate 148,467,396, forward strand.
AGTTATAAATGTGAGTCGGTGATTTCAGCTGCTGGAAGTGTGGACATGTAATGGGTGTGATGTTGTTTTTTTGATATGGTTGTCCTTTAAATGTGTATTTTGCTGCAAGCTTTCAAAGGGCAAATATCCAACACCCAAAAAGGTTTTCGAGGACGCTTGTAAAGGTTCTCATTCATCCAGGTCATGGTATATCTATTGTATTCAGTTAGTTCAACTGGACTTAAAGGACTTTCTAGGGTACATAATTGCCAACAGATTCTTGTACAAGTCATTCTGAATTGAGAAAGCCAGTCAGATGACTAGCGAAACGTCATCAAGAACTAAACTTAAAGTCCAGTTTTGGAGGACCTAATTTTTCTGCTATATTAATGTTATTTATTTACCAAATTCACTAGTCCCCGATATAAAAATGAAAGGAGGCGGCAGGAAAGTTAGGCCCCATGCTTGTCAAAAGTTATTCATCAAGTTTTGAATCAAAGTTTTAAAATGGTAGATCCCTTTATTTCTATTTAGTTTTATTTCTGATTTTTTTAACTGATGCAAAAAGTTATACAAGTGCTAATATATTAGCACATTCTAATTACTTGTAATTACTTTAGTAATTATCTTGACTGCCATTTATTGCCAATCAGGTGCAAATTAGATGTGGGCTTTGCCTCTCTTTGGATAGATAGGTATTATGGGTAGGGTAAAAGGGTTCACATCTTATAGACATATGTTTTATTTGCCCTTGATAACCATGTAAATGTCATATACAGTATGATGCCTAAGCGAGGAGCCTCTTTTAGTGGAATATAGCTGTCCAGAAATGCAGTCTGTTGCAGACAATGATTCAATTACGTTTGTATAGATATGTTTTTTTTTAAACCTAAACCTAGATTTCTTTATGCTTTACAAGAAAAGTATGGCTTATTTCTTTACATAATTTCTCAAAAGGATTTAGGAGAATTAAACAGCCATGACACTCTATTCAGATCCTTCCCTCTGAAATATGGGTGAAGAATACAATTCTGACACTGAAGCATTGTAAGAGCTTCCTTCCACTCCGGTATCCTAAACGCCCTTGCCGAATGTCTCCCAAGCTTTGCATGGCTTCTCTGGGTCTCTGATCTATTTTAAAAACCTATTTCACATTTCTTTAAAATGTGTCTATTCATCTGTTTCATGTTGGCTTTTATTGAAATGAATAGAATCTCTCACATTCGTTGGGTGTTTTCAGGGTGCTGTGTCTAGGAGATGTACCAAGCCTTTGTAGGTCACTTCTGGGGTCAGGAACCTGTGAAAAGCATCATTTTCTTCTATTGTGCAAAATATACATTTTACTGTCTGCACATTTCTTGCATTTTTGTTGGAAAAGAACAGTTTTCTTGCTTTTTTCTTTATATACTTTTTCCCTATCCTTCATTAAAAAAAATCCTTTTGTAGAGACACAAGTGTCACCTGCTATTGTATCCCTTGGTTCACAATAATTAACACTTAGCAGAATTCATCATAGCTTGCTGGTCCCTGACAGTGAAACGATGGAAAGATAAATGTGTAATATAGATGGTGCAATGGATTGACTTATTTCTGGTGTTTAATAATTGTCCTTTGTTTGGTATGATAGTTGAAATGTGTTTAGTGTTTCTAATCTTTAGTCTAGAAAAGCGTATAAAGTATGAAACATGATCAGATATTAAACTTTTGGACTAACCCATCTATTGCTCAACCTTGTTTTTATTCAATTACATTTCAGAATACCATTAATTATTGTCTGTAGTGTACGTGGCACTTATCATTAATATCATGTTCTTTGTATAACTCAAAAACAAGTTTACGCTTTTCACTATGTAGAATTTCTATTTTCCCTGTGGTCTCCTCCAAAGTTAATTTAATTAAGTTGGTTCTGACAAGATAGCACCTCATCTCTCCTGAAAAGACTTGCTTGTTTAAGCAAATTAACACCTGGAGTTCTGTATATTCTTTTTCTCTTGGGATCGTATAACAATTCAGTACAATAGAAAAGAAAAAACTAGACTATTTTTTACAGTACACTGGTGATGCACCATTCTATATTTACTAGAAATAGATCTCTTATGTGTGATTGTCCTTAGTTTATGCAATACCTACAATTCATAATAATCTATGCTAACCATTTTCCTCCCCCACTATGCTTTTTGTCCACAAATACAGGTAGACCATATCTATGGTAGCACTGCCATGTAGCACTCGATCTCTTAATACAAGCTCCATATCCTCTTTATCAGTTATTAATTGGCTCTCAATATCTTAATATTAACAGTATAGTAACACATATCAATTGGAAATTGATCCAATTGTATCGTTTAGCCCAAACAGGTAAGTTCATACATATACTCTTGAAGGGAGGCACACTCAGGCAATACTTGAGTTTTATAATTTATTCAGGTGCTGAAAAACCAAATACACACAACGTTGTGTGTATGGTTTTTCAGCACCTGAATAAATTATGAAACTCAAATATTACCTGTGTGTGCCTCCCTTCAAGAGTATATGTAGTAACACTTATACTTTCATAATCACCTTTTTAATTCATTTCTTTCTTTCTCCTTTGTATGCTACCCACCTACCTTGCATACAAAAAATAGAATTCTAGTGCACAAACAATTCTAATTGCATATTGGCTATATCTCCATAAGGTTGCTGTTACAAACAGCCTGTTAAACCCTGGATAAATAATATTTTTTGTTTAGCAGGCTGTTTAAGGCAGCAACCTTAGGGAGATATAGCCAATATGCAATTAGAATTGTTTGTGCACTAAAATTCTATTTTTTTTGTATGTATTATAATTTTGGTCTCTAGTTGCACTTTAATATGGATGTACAACAGCCCAATTTATTTATGTGACGCACCTACCTTGATTGTTAGCTGTCTGGGTCAGGGTTTTTTCCTTGTGCATAACATTTCCCAACAACCATATCAAAAGGTGAGACACAGATTACTGCTTTTATATTAAGGTGCTCTTCCTTCTTAATCATGCTTTAGTTGTCCTTTAAGGTAACTGCTACCAAAAAAGTGAAGGATTGTACAATTATCCAAACACCCTTTTAGCTCTTCAGCTAAAGAGATAATTAAAGCAAATAAAATAGAAATTTACTGTTACTATAGTAAAGGTTTGAGATGACCAAGACATGATGCCACTTTATGCATTTGGTCGAAGAGTCCTCTTCTATTATATTGCATTCACAGTCATTAGTGATGTTTAATATAATTTATAACACTGTAATCAAACTTTGACTTTTAACAATAACAGATATGACATTCTTTCATCAATCCTTCCCAACTTCCTCACACATTTATCCACCTTGTCATGTGTGCAAGCCGTCATGTGATACATAGCCAGAATTTGGGGATTAGACTTCTAGCCCCCATAATGCTAAAGCTTTTCAAATTTCACATTGTTACAGGTAAGTTTGGTAAGGGTGAAGAAATCAAAGTCTGTATTGGGTCCAAAGTGACATTCCTAGCTAGATCCGCCTAAACTATATTTTGAACCAGCATCCAGTACGACTTTGCTTGTGTCTTAAAGGACATCTATGCAGATAATTTTTTCAGTATACTTTTAAGCACTTGTATACTTATTTATGTATCATGTCTTTTACCCCCTTGCATGAGTTTTGATGTATTTTATTATCGAACAGCTCTGTTCCTGTGAAGCTATATGAATATATACATAAATATTGCAGAAATATCAAAATATATATGATATCCTGTGTGGCAACTTTAATATAGGAAAGAATAGAATTAATGTAACCAGTGTCTAGTGCTTTATGGCACTATCCACTGTGTTGGCAAAATTTTTGGTAATTTGTCTGCAAAAAACTTTAATGTTGTGATATATTGGAATACAAGAGAGAAATATGCATCTAAACAAGTAATTAAAAGGGGGGCGTGGCCTGACATGGCGTGAGGTCGTATGTATAACTGCCTAGCTCCGCTCACAACCTTGATCTGACAATAATCCTGGGGGGGTAATAATACCATAACCACCACCCCAATACCTTAAACCACTTCCTAATACAGGACACCTTGCCTCCTCGACTGGGCGACGTCCGAACCGCACATACGGTAGGTCCGGGCCTGGACTCCACACGTGGCCCACTTTGTCTCCTGGGCCTACCTGGCGCTAGGGCTGCGGAAGCTGCATTGTGTCCCGGACCGTGAAGGAAACAGTGGGTCAAGTGGGGCACTCCGCATAAGGGAGCACCTGGGCCCTTTCCGTCTGTGGCCCGGTCCCCATTGAGTTACCGGGGACTGCCTTGGCACCAAAACTCCCAGAGGCCTAAGAGGGGAGGACCCAAACCTCATGGCTCACTCACCCTGAGACCCTGCCCAGGACTGTGAATGGGATGAGATGCTGGATTCTTGTAAGAGACTAACACAAATATATATAATAAACAAAGCTTACTTAACTCCCCAACAGATCTCTAAATATAAAACAAGTCACAGCCCAAATTGCCCCAAATGCCAACACCTCCCTGGTACCTTTTACCATATGCTGTGGACATGTCCCCAAATACAATCTTACTGGCAACAGATAATACAGTTCCTACACGATAAGATGGGATCACCTGTGGGCATGGACCCCAAAGTATGTTTTTTAAATTCTTTAGACTCACTGCCAACCGATAAATTTTCTCAAATATTTATAAGGGAGACATTATTTATTGCCAAGAAACAAATCGCCAAGATATGGATGCTAGCCTCTCCCCTATCATTCAACAATTGAAACAAGAAATTAATAGAATATTGTCATACAAAAAACTAATGTATGCCCACAGGGGTTGCCCCCTTAAATATGATAAAGTGTGGACCTGTTGGGAAACATCTCCTAATACAGGTAGAACACCTTGACAAAAGTTAAGTTAAATTGTAATGTTGTTAATAGTCATCTATATTTATAAGTTTTATATAACTGTAAACGTTGAGATATAATAAGCAACAAAAAGTAATGCATACCATTCAAAAATTGTTATATGTGAAATTTCTATGCAAGCATTATTAGACTATTACCTCAATAAAGCTCTTCCTTAGGGAGGGGATTTTTTAAAAAAAAATATAACTTATAAATAAACTTAAAAATTATAATATCAATTAAAACTTTTTCTAAATGCCTACATTCTTTACTTTAAAAGGCACATGAAAAATTTATCTTGACGTTCATAATTAACAGTTCTTAACGTTTAAAATGGTGCTAATTTTAAATCAGATCTTATTTAACATTTGAAAGCTAACATCTGATTGGTTGGTGCAAAATTAGCATAATTTTAAACTATAAGAACTTTTATTTAATAACCCTGTAAGTGTTACATGTAGGCCATTGTTATATACAGCCTAGATTGAATATTATGTCTTTTTTCATGTGAGTGGAAGTTGGTATGTCTCTTTGTATTTATTTACTATTTCCAGCATGTTAACCTTGGGTATCTTCCCAAGATTTTTTTTTTTTTGGTGTCTCTTTTCCTTTTTTAGCCCATTATCTTATGTGAGATCATGTTGTTAGCCTATGCTAGTACATTAGTCTCTTTGCCTCTGTACCTTTTCCCTGCAAGTCTTCTATATCTCCACCTTTCATTTTGCTTGGCCTTTTTCTTCTGTTCATTGCCCCAGTATGTTTCAATTATTTTTTTTACTTTCCCCTTACCAGCCTCTCAGATTTTTCCTGCCCTATGTTGCTATATCCTGTTATTAAGAGGGTCAATTTTAGTTCATTTTATCCATTGTGTTTTGCTAGCCTTGTTTATACTCATTTCTTGCATAAGTAACTAATAAAAATGAAAATCTTTCCAACCATGTCAAGGTTACCCCAATTTAGATGGTCCCAACTAGTTACCTTGGTTCATTTCTCTGGGCTGATACTCTGTTTCGTTGCAGTTTCCTGCAGAACTGTTTTCCTTTTTTATGTTTGTTTTTTTTTATTTTAAAAAGGGATTAATACTTTTGTTCCCCCCTGGGCCTGCTGGCTTTATAAAGTAGCAACATCAAGTACTGGTCAGAACAACCCACACAGACCAGTACTTGATGTTTGATTCCTACCACCCTTAGATAACAAGCAGGGTGTCATTAGAACACTCAGCAGAGAACATTTGAACTAGCACAGAGCCTAAAGAAATTAAAGGGAAACTATGGTCTCCGAACAAGTTAGGGTTAAAAAGCCTGCAGTCTTTCTTTTAAAATGAGCCCTAGATTACATCTCTTGCTGCAGTCTGTGAGAAATTATATTGTGGGAATGTTCCAATTTCCTGTTTCCAGTTTGTTAAGTGAGATCACCTGATCTCTGCCATGCCACTCAGCCCTTCAGTTGAGACTTAATACTGAGAAAAACAGGAAGTACCTGGGAGAAAAATTGACTATTGAGATGGGGAGCCTATTAGTGCAGGCAGAGGCTAGTCACATGGCTGAAAACAGGAAGTATTCAAGTAAGAAGGAACATTGCTAAACCTTTTGAGAAATAACTTATAACAAATTTAGTCTAGAAATGTGATTTAGGATTCATGTTGAAGGTACAATGGAAGTGCATTTTATATAACCCTAACTTGTTTGGAATAATTGGAAACCCCAGTTACCCTTTAAACACACCAGGAGCCCCTCAAACTTGTGGATATCTGGAAACCCCCCTAAACATTGTAGTGATGCTGTGTGGTTTTGTATAAATGGGGTTAGTACCCTTGATATATGTTTTTTGGAATAATTACAAGTGCTGTCATGGTTTGATTACTATGTATATAAAAATAAAAAACAGAAAACAGCTATAAAAGGGGGAACTATTCCTTCCTGACTCCAGATAACAATCAAAAAGTATCCTTGGATCAACCTGAACTAGAATATAATTCTCAATATTCCTTTTAGTTTAAGAAACGTATTCAGACCACTTTTAAAGCTACTGGTATTCAATGAACTTGCCATTACCACATCTGCTAGAAGACAAATCCACATTTTCACCGTTCTCACTCTGATATAAACCTTTATATATTTAGATAAAGTGATCATATCCCCACACAATTGCCGCTTCTTCAATATTAACAGCCCTAAATTGTCTAATCTGCCTGCATAGTCAAGTCCTTCCATTCCCCTTATTACTTTAATACTTAGTTGCCCTTCTCTAAACTCCCATTCCATTTCCAAGATGTCCCTATTGTATATGAGATTACAGAATTGCACCACATATTCCAAATGAGGCCTTTGCCAGCACTTTGGTCATACCATATGTAGTGAGGTTGTCAGAGAATGTAAGAAGAATTTTCAAGAGAACGCATCCCTTTCTGTTATGAAGCCAGCTACACAACGAGAAAGCAAGTGGTGCATCCAAAAGACCCAATAAAGAAACACCAGAAAGGCAACATCATATGCGCAATGCAGAGAATTGTGCTCTCCTTTATATGTGGGGGGAGGCAAAACAGCAGCTGCATCAGCATATGGCCCCGCACAGAAGAGCCAATTCCTCTGCCGTGTACCTGTATCTAAAGGATAAAGGACATACATTTAAATACTGTAATGTCAACATTGACGAAAAACAGGATTGGTTTAAAAGTAACAGCCTTAATGGGCAGTTCTAATAACCCCTCTTAGCATCTATGCAATTAACACCTTTCGTTCAGGAAGTCCCTGACACCTTGCTGTTATGTGCTGATTGGGACACATTCCAGGGTATATATTGCCAACAGACTTATACAAGTCATTCTGAATTAAGAACAGTGGCATAACTACCGCCACCGCTATTCTCGTGACTGCGCGGGGGCCCGGACGGTAGTAGGGCCGCCACAAGCACAAGCCTGCCAAGATCTCCTAAGCTGTGGCCAGCCTTTTGATTGAAAGATCCAGTCGGATGACTAGTGAAACATCTTCAAGAACTAAACTTCAAGTCCAGTTGATCTACCATGAACTTAATAAACGAGAACCTTCACAATCATATGACATACCAATAATTTCCTTTGTGGAGACTTTATGATATCTCAAATCTCTTTACACAAGCGCATTAACTAACTGACTGTCTGTCTAAAATAATATCTAAACCATTTTAGAGGCATTAAGAGATTCTAGCATAACAACATTATAAGACAGAGCATTGATTAAAGAAACAAAAATGCTGGACCCACTAAAAACACCAGTCTATCTAGTAAATGCTACTATTATTTTCCAATACATATTATGTGGTACATACATATATAATTGGAGAGGAGTATTGTTATACACCACAGGTTAAGAAATACCAGTATATTGCAGAGTCATTTGTACAGAAGTCATCCAGCAAGTACAGTTAGACAGGTTAACTATATACATTATAACATCAAGCAGCCAATTTATTCATTACTAGTTTGCGTACCTATTTTGATCACCAGTAGTGTTGTCGGGTTGCTGCCTGCCCGCCCGGGCCCACCCCCGGAGCCGATACTTGTGGACCAAGAGGTCTTAATATTTTTACATGATCTTTAGATAGGGTAGATCAGTGTTTATAAGTTTGATCCACGTTTTAAGCTTGGGGGCTTTGGTTATCATCCAGCACAGAATAATCGTTTTCCTTGCATAAAATAGAGTGAACTGCAGGAGAGCAAGTTCCCCACTGGACCATACATCCTCCTCCATTAGACCAAATAAACAGAGTGAAGGCAAGGGTTGGATAGGGTGGGGAGTTATTTGCATTAGAAAGTGGAGATGTCCTGTCCAGAATAGGGCAATTTTGGGGCACTCCCAGATAAGGTGTATAAAGTCTATGTCTGTTTGGTGACATTTGGGGCAATCTGAGATGTTTGTGTTGCTGATATGTTTAAGGTGTTTGGGAGTATAATAAGCTTGTTGTATTAAATTAATTTGGATCGGTTTATTGTTGACTGCTGGTGAGATTATGGTGTGTGAATTGTATAAGTCAGACCATTGATCTTCTGGGAGAGATCCTAGATAAGGGGACCATTTAGATTTGATTATTACTATAGTTGTCAATGATTTGGCATGTCTGTATAGTTTTGAGATGATGCCTCTCACTCCCTGGATGCATATAATACCTATGATGGGATGTTTTGATATTGTATCATAGGAGGTAGGGATGCTGACTCTCAGGGCATGGTGAATCTGCATATATCGAAAGTGGACTGTGTTTGGGAGAATATATGTAGTCTGTAGATCGGTAAAGGGAATCACCTTACTGTTTCGTATTAGGTTGCCCAGTGATTGGATGCCCAGTCTTTCCATTGTTTTTGCCCAGGTAGGGAGAATAGTTCTGGGAGTAGTGTGTTGCCCCACAGGGTGTGTGTGTTGAAAGTGGCCTTGTTTTTGAAGGAGGAGATTGGTAAAGTGACATATTTTAGTGGTTTGTTTATGTAGGGCTGTGGCTGGCCCTATTATATGTAGTTTAAGGGGCTGCTAGATAGGCCATATAAGGTCCAGTGAGGTAACCATTAGGTCTGATGCATTGGGGGGGTAGGGTTGACCCAACATTGTAAATGTTTAAGCTGTGCCGCCCAATAGTACAACTGTAGGCTTGGGAGAGTCAGTTCGCCCATAGTTTTGGGTGCCTGCAGTGTGGTTGTTTTGATTTTTGCTTTTTTTATTGTTCCAGATAAATCATATGATGTAGCTGTTAATTTTTATTAAAAATGATTTAGGGGTGTAGATTAAGCTGTGCTAGATCGTGTATAGATTTTTGGGTAGTAGGAAGATTTTGACCGTCTTGATTCTGCCCCATAAATTGAGCGGGACATTTTTCCATGCTTGGTTTTTTTGGTGTGTGTAAGTTAGAAGGTGGGAGATGTTTAATGATTAGAAATGTTGGGGTGATTTGGAGATTTCGATGCCAAGGTATTTAAAGTGGTTTACTATGTGGATAGGAATGGAGCTGGGGAGTCTATGTGCGGGTAACATGTCTAATGCGTATAAGGCCGGTTTATCCCAGTTGATTCGAGGCCTGAGTAGCTTCCAAATTCATTAATGAGCTTAAAAGCTTCGATCAAGGAGTGTCTGGAGTTCCCTAGGTACAAAATTAGGTCATCCGCGTAGAGACCTAGACGTTCTTTCTGCTGTCCCACCCAAAAGCCTTGTGTTTCTTTGTTGGCTCGTAGTGCTATGGCTAGTGGTTCAATTGCAATGGATAAAAGGTAGGGAGAGAGTGGGAATCCCTGTCTTGTGCCCCTCTGGAGTGGAAAGGTGTCTGAGAGGGATCCATTAATCAATATCTGTGCTACTGGGTTGGTGTAAAGGAGTTGGATCCATTTAATAAAACATTGGCCTATTCCAAATTGTTTAAGGATCTCCCATAGGAAGGGCCACTCAAGGAAGTCAAATGCCTTGCGGGCATCTACGGAGAGTATTTTACATTCTCCAATGTTGTCATGGTTGACTTGTGTCTGGATTAGGGTGTGAGGTGTATTTATAGTTGTTGACTTGGTGGGCATGAAGCCTGTCTGATCCAAGTGAATAATATATGTTATGACTTTTTTGAGTCTTGTGCAAGAACTTTTGCCAGGATTTTATAGTCTGTTGTGAGTAAGGATATCAGTCTATACAAGCCGCAGTCTTGAGGGTTTTTATTTGTTTTGGGTATCATGACTATTGTGGATTTGTATAGTGAGTCAGGGAGGGAACTGGTGTTATAGGATTTGGTGTACATCTTAAGTAGTTGGGGGAGTAGTTGTTCAGAATATTTTTTAAAGAGCTCGATTGGGAAGACCGTCTGGAACTGGGGTTTTACCATTGGGCATTTCGGCTATGGCCGAGAGTAATTCTTCGTGCGTAAGGGGTGTGTCTAGTGCATCTCTTTCAGATGGTGATAAGGTGGGAAAGTATTTGTAAACTTGAACGTCTAGTGATGTTTGGGGAGGGGCCTCCCGGCTATTTATTAATTTGAGAGGCTGGGGTAGTCTTGTATGGGGGAGTATCAATGGACTATTGAGTGAGGCAACTGTTCGGGTATTTGGTAACTTGTCAAGGGGGAAGTTAGCTGTTTCCCTGGTTCCTACATCCGGTGCATTGACCCACCATCCCCAAGGTGTAGACAAAGCTCACCTTTTTATAGAAGGCAATGGGGTTTGTTTGGCTGTATCTCTAGTACATGAAGCCATACCTACTTTTACTATTTTAATAAAAAAATATTCCAATAACCTTGACAGCCACATAGTTAATCTTCTTGATAACCGTGGATTTCATACCACCTGGCCCTACGTATTCTAGACAGCAATATAGTTAAACAGTGTACGGTTCACTGCCAGGACACAGTTTATTGGGTCACTCCTTCCTACTGCTCCGTTCCCCGCAGTGTGGAAATACAAAAGTATGAAAAGGAAGTGGACACCACACAGAGGATACTGCGAACACAAAGTGTTTTATTTCTCCGACATGTTTCGACCCACAAACGTGTCTTTATCAAGTATCTTTGTGTTCGCAGTATCCTCTGCGTGGTGTCCACTTCCTTTTCATACTTTTGTATTCTGGACAGCTTTTGCCCTATTGTGATGGTGCCAGAAGTGGATTTGTTTACTCTGTATTCTTTTTTCAGACTCCAACACTTCCCTGTGTCATCATGTTTTCTTCTGTTTTTGTAGGAGGGTGGAGCGTATAGGCTTTAAGACTCCACTATTGAGTTGTTGTTGTTTCACTTGATCAAGGCCCCACGTACAGGGCTGAAACATTGTTTATGAAGTGAATATTAAATATTTAAAAATCCTGGAGTGCTCTGTTGTTTTTGAACTTAGTTTATTGACTTGTATCATAATGGAGGCACCCAGGTCTATTTTTGTCTGTTCTCCAGTCACACGAAGCGTGCCATCAATTCGGATTTATATATATTAATATGATATTGTAAGGGGTCTAGAAATGTGCATTGATTATCTTTTCTTTGTTCAGGACTTCCAAATTCTCCTAACTAGTGTATGAACTCAGATCAATGCATTTTGGCCATTAGTGTGGCCGTCATCTGGGTCACTAGGAGATTTTGGAAGTCCTGAGAGTGCCCTGGTTTGGGAGAAAATTTAAGTAGTATTGGACAGGTATAGCACCCAGGCATTATCATTGAGCGTGGGAGTGCAGGCGAACAATGGATGTCGTATACATATATAAAGATTATTTGGAATTTGTTTTATTTTTTTAAGATTTTGCTAGACTCTTGCCTCCTTACACGTAATAAAATACTCTGATAAGCAAATGAATTTGAATGCCCAGAAAGCATTTTTTCTTACCCATCTCAGTACTGACATTTACCATACCACACATGGTTTGCTTTGTAGAACCCTTTACAGTTGAGTGTAGAGAAAAGGGTTACAGTTCACTTTGCAGATAAAGCAATACAATGTACCTTTAACCCACAGGCTCCATTTGCTGTTTATTGCTGCATGACAAAGCAGAGGTGCATGGCATATTTTGTCTTTGTCAAATAAAAAGTAGAATTCTTGAGTCCTATTGTGTGTATAGAATAAGTATAATATTATTGTTGTGCAATGAAGTCTTTTCAGATTTTTATAAAAACCCTTTTGGTTTTTTAGTTATTGCCACTGCAGCAAGTAAAAGGGCAGTTGTGGGCCCTATAGTAACGCCACTAATCCTCTAGACATCTTTTGTTTAAATTTGAGCAAAAATATTTCTGTAGACTCTACCATTTTGTGGATCATATGGAGTATTGTAAATTGATAAGGCAGTGTTCCATTCATCAGGTTTACAGACTTCTCAAAGGTCATTCCAGCCTAGCCTTTGATATACTGCTACAAAGTCTGGAAATACCTACAAATTTCTGTGTCAGCTTAACTGCATCCTTGTGTACAGCGTTGTCAATTGTGTTCTGTCTTTAAATGAACTATTAAATATGTGTATAGTGTTTAAAGGGAATTGCTGCAAAGAATCAGCTTACAGCTATAAAATGATTTGGGGTGTTGGCTTCTGAAGAGTTAAAGCCATTTTCCCCCTGCTCCATCTACATGATATGTAAGGGAGTTCATTGCACTGAAGGTAGAATTGCTTCCTTATTGTTGCATTATGTGGTTACATGATGTTCTTTTGAAGCTTTCTTATGGATCGTTCCACGGGATGACCTTTCAGTCTTTAGAGAGCGGGAGAGAAGAAGTGTTTGCTCTCTGATGAAAGCAGAGCTGCTGCTGGCAAAAAAACTGTTAATAAAAGCCACCCCATCAAGTAAATACACGATAACTCTTTAACATTAACCCTTTCTTTGGAACCCCGTTCCTCTTTTACCAAGTGACTGCTAATGCAGTGAATAAACTTTCTCTAATTCTACTAGATGCTATTGGCGAAATATGTAACCATCAGATATGAAAGTTATATATCAACAAGTAGGTGGATTAGAATCAATAGCCCTATCCAGTCTGCAAAGCAAATGAGTGATAGTCATCAACACCATAACATAATGATGTCTGTATACAATTCATGCTGGCTGGTAAATAAACTGCAGAGTGACGAACCGCTTTCAAAGTCTTATCAGATTTCCATATTGGTGTGGGGCGAAATCTGTATAGAAATTACTCTAATGTGTAGTAAATAGTGGGGTCAAGGGGTGTGGCTAATAGTTGCACATGCTCACAAGCTTTTGTGAAGTCTGCATGGGCTGTGAGTTGTACTGGTAACAACATGGTAGCCTTCTTGGGTACAGAATCTATTTCTCAGATGCATGTAAATGCAACTTACTAGAGAAGAATCCTAGATAGGTGTTGTATGTATAGGTGATATGGGGAGAAAATCTTTTACATTAGAATTAAAAATAAAGTTTAGCTCTACTTCTTCTATTTGCTTACATCTTATATCTTAGCTGTTTCTCTTCTTAGGTTTTAGGTACTCAACAATTCGCTGCTCCTAGACCGCTTTTTTCAAGAGCCTATCAAGGCTGCGGAATGTGTTGCATACCTGAAACCTAAGAATGTAACACTGTTCAGGCCCCTGTTCAGGAGGTATAAGTAGGTATGCTTAACAAAAATTTAAGCTACATTCAAACCTCATATGTTGCATCGGAATGACTAGATTGTAGGAGTTGTCTCATCTGTGTTCACTGGTTTTTATTTGGTTTTTACTGCACTTTTTTCCTGATTTTATCTTCAATAAAGCTTTGGAAAATTGGTGGCATAAGTTTCCTTTTATCCTATTATATAGTAAAGTGTATTATTTTTTATTGATATTGGGCATTAAAGGGTATCTCCACTGAAAACAAAAAATTGAGGGCATTTAGTTTTATTGAAGAACGGGAGGTAAAGAAGCTGTGTCTTACCTCTCCTTTTTCAATAAAGCCTGCAGTAGCCGTGATCTAAGGTAAGGTACTTACGAAATTGCTTGCTCCTCCTCCGTGTAGTCTGACAGGTCCTAACGGACTTAGTATTGTATGCGTAATTGCGAAGCATATGCGCATCCCATACAGTGTCCTAAATGGCACTTTGTTGTTTTTTTTTTGTGGAGATACCCTTTAATATTGCACTTTTTCTTTTCTTTTAACATGTGGGGTGGTGGGAGGAGCACGGTCACTATGTACTATGTAGCATATCAACACACAACAAAGAGACTAGATTCCCTAAACTGTAGGCACAGAGGATTTCTTTATTATTAATCATTTTTTACTTTAATAAGTATACAAGTGCTTGAACCATGTGACATGAGGAAAGAGGTCCATGAATCATAGAATTTGCTATTTAGTTAGGTGGACAACAAACATAAATAGTGAAGGGTAGAAGTGCCTTAGTGAGTATTTGTGCAATATTAAACAATCCTATACTGTGCTGCTCTTTGAGATAGGATGTAAGAAGGGATTTAAACCTACCATTTTGTCATCTTCCTCTTTTATTTATAGGAGACATATTCAGGGTAATTCAATAAAAGTTCTTATCTTTAAAAATGGTGCTAATTTTGCCCCAACCTATCAGATGTTAGCATTCAAATGTTAAATGAGATCTGATTGGTTGGGGCAAAATTAGCACCATTTTAAAGATAAGAACTTTTATTGAATCTCACTGATTATTTTTTCTATTGAGCCGATTTATAAATATCAGATTGTACAAAATGCCCTGTAATACAGAAATGTTTAAAGTCTAAAGGTGCCCATACATATATTCGGCCGATATGCGATCGCAAAATCCCATTAATTTTGCGATCGCATGTCGGTCGAATGTAAGATCGGGAGAAGCGGTTCCGGCAGGATCGAAGGAACATCGGGTGAGCGCTCGGTCAGGTAAGTAAAATCTTATAGATGTATGGGCACCTTTAAGCTAGTTTATAGGCAACAGACCCATTCAGTTTTTCGATATTTTGATATTTATAAGGTCTGTTTATTTATAGGCTTCTTGACATTTTTATCACATTCTCACATTCTGTTATCGTATTTGTTTTTTTATGGAGCATTTTATTGTTGTATATTATTTGGCAGATTGGATGGTACACAAAATATTAAATGTAAAATATAACTAATATTCATTAATATACATTATTTTATATTCCCTCACAATAAAGTAAATCTCTTCCGCTTTTTTTGTGTGTGATGTTAATGGCATACTGGGTGTATATCATGGGGTGGGGAGCAAAGTACGGATGACATTCTTAAACTTTAAGTTTCTTCTTAATTATTTTCTTCTGAGCCTGAATAAAGTCCTAGCAGAGAGGTGTAGCACCTTTGAAATTAGACAGTCAAGCCCCTCAATTCCCCTTATTAATTTAGTTGCTCTTTTCTGATCTATTTCCATTTCTAAAATATCCCTTCTGTATGTGGGATTCCAACACTGCACTGCATATTCCAAATCAGGTCTTAGTAGTGCCTTGTAAAGAGGGAGAATACTATTTTTCTCCCTTAAATCTATTCCCCTCTTTATAACTCATGTATTCAATTAGATCAACTAGACTTGAAGTTTAGTTCTTGAAGTCGTTTCGCTAGTCATCCGACTGGCTTTCTCAATTCTGAATTGAGAAAGCCAGTCAGATGACTAACGAAATGTCTTCAAGAGTCCAATTGATCTAATTGAATACATCAGATATACCATGACCTGGATGAATGAGAACCTTCACAAGCTCCCCTCTTTATACAAGACAATATCCTGCTAGCTTTAGCTTTAGAACCCCCCAAACAGAGATTCACTTGGCACAGAGCTATCTATGGTGTATTCAGTGCAAGGATCCAAATGCATCACCTTACATTTATTAATTAACTTTAAATCGTAGCTGCCATTCTGCTGCCCATTTTAATCAACTATCTAGGTCTGCATTAAAGTTTCCAAAGATCTACCTAGTTATGTGTCATCAGCAAGCAATGCCCCCTTCTAAAAAACATATTAAATAGAAGTGGCCCCAGTGCAGATCCCTGAAGGGACCTCACTTAGAACTTTAGCCCATGTATATGTAGCTCCATTGATAACTAATCTCTGTATATGATCTAACAATTCTCTATCCATGTACAAATGTTTATTATAAGGCCAACTGACCTTAGTTTATATGTAAGTGGCCTGTTTGGCACAGTATCCAAAGCTTTAGCAAAATTATATATTTAGTATATATAAAATATATATTTAGTATAATGTAAAATTATATATATAGTATACTACATCCGCTGCTATGCTAGAATTTAAATTCTTTCTCACCTCACAAAAACCGAACAAATTAGTTTGAAAATCTATTTCCCATGATTCCATGCTGGCTGTGGCTGTAGCTTTTGTTACATCTCCCTCTTTGTGTGT
Source organism: Hymenochirus boettgeri (assembly GCA_019447015.1). NCBI lineage: Eukaryota > Metazoa > Chordata > Amphibia > Anura > Pipidae > Hymenochirus > Hymenochirus boettgeri. Next base: position 148,484,051 of record CM033476.1, read on the forward strand.
AACCTTTCACTGTTAAAACCAAATTTATTCATGGAAACATGGGACATTTCCACAAACTCATTAGCTCAGGGATGCTCAAACTAAGGCTCTCCGGATGTTTGAAAACTACAAATCCCTGCATCCCTAGGCTTCCCTTTGTAGTTGAGGAATGCTGGGAGTTGTAGTTTTCAAACACCTGGAAAGCTGTAATTTGAGGATCCCTGCACTAAGTAAAGTTCGGGGGAGTTTCTGGAAATATTACTATTGCGGTTGGGGCTAGGGGAGGGAGCCCTACACTACAGAAAAGGGGATTCATGCTATGGGAGGGAGGCTCCTGGTGGCCAGTTTTTGGGATTTTGGAGGGGCATTGCAGGGCAGCCATTTGGAGCAGGGGTGTACGGTAAGGATTTTTATACACTACAGAGTGGAGCCAGTAGTGGGTTAAATTATAGTTTTAGGGGTGGACATGCCCTTTAATGGTATTCCAATACTTTATTGTAATTACTGAGATAACTTCCATGTTAATGGTTGCTATGGTAACCTATTTCCAAGTTATGAACACAGTTGTGTCACCTGACCATTTCCATGACAACTTTCATTGTCCTGTTAGTCTCTGTTACATCACAATGATGTCAACATTGCACAACATTGATGTCACCTGATACTTTAGAAGATGTGACACAGAAAATATTCATTTAATCATGGATAGTTGGTAAAGGAGGATGTGTTTTTCTGCTCTCCTGTCATGTCTGTTCATGACTATTTTATCATTTTATGATGCAACTTTTATTTTGACAACGCTCGGCAATAACTGTGTGAAGCCATTGGGAATTGTTTTCACCCCCAATAACACAGTTTTCAAATGTTTTAATTAGCCAGGTGAATGGAAACTAAAACTGAACTAAAACAAATATCCAGGAAAATCAAGTATGTATCAAGTCATTATTTTTCCAGTATATAACGGCTATCACAATGGAACCTTGTTTTAGACTACAGTAAATGTTTCTCTTAATTTTGAAATTTTACTCCACACTCTCTAATACTACAGAGATGCTATCGAGTGTAAATTCAAAAACAATGAGTGTGCTTATAGGGGAACTGTGGTCCAAAAATGACTTTAGGTAAATTGATAGGTAACTGATGCTCCCCTGAGAATTTTTGCAATTTATTTCCATTGTTTATTTTGCATAGTTTTGAAGATATTTACATTTTTGTGTGTGATATGGCAGCAGCATAACCAGTTCCCCTGCTCTTCCTGCTTCTTGCTCTGAAACTGTCAGTCAATCTGTCCTGTGTCTCCTCCTCCCACTCATGTAGATTCCCTTACCTTCTCTGTCAGGACTTCACACAGCAGAGAGGAGGAGGGACTTCCTGTCTCCCTCACACACTGAGGGAGTCTGAGGCTGTGCTCGCCGGCGGCACTGTGCAGGAGAAGCCTCAGGAATGTCACATGTCAGCCTCCCACCCATTAACTTTCTGGTCAGTTATTTCTGTATATCTTGGGCTGTGGAGCACGTAGAGAGGTGGTTAATGGCTCGTTTTAAAGGTAGGAAACTGGCCTTTCATTTAAACTTCACTTGTTTGGAGACCACAGTTCCCCTTTATGCATATAACCAACACATTAATGGATCTTCCTCTTATTGTCACAGATGCACTTGGCTATAAAGGAACTGCAGTTTTTTCTGAAAATCCATTTCCAGTCACTATGAATTTCCAATGAACTCAAGTAGACTACTATGACTGCAGTCAGGACAATGGACTTTACCCCAATGCTACAGAGAACCATGACTATGGAAATTATTCTGTAGAAAATATCTATTATTTTCTAAAAAGTAAACACTTTCAGGGAAATTCAATAAAAGTTCTTAACGTTTAAAATGGTGCTAATTTTGCACCAACCAATCAGATCTTATTTAACATTTGAAAGCTAAAATCTGATTGGTTGGGGCAAAATTAGCACCATTTTAAACGATAAGAACTTTTATTGAATAACCCTGCTAGTGTTTCCTCTTCCAAATCCAATTGATTTTACCAAGATTGATTTGGAATCATTACAGCAAAATGTGGTCACCCTTTTTACAGTAATCGATGTGTTCATTCTGTATGGGATATTATCCTGGTATACAAACAGAATGAGAGGATATGACAAATTTTTTATCAAGACCAACCGTGCCTTAGAGGACCTTCGCTACATTGAGATATGGCATAACGCTACTAAGGATTCTCCAAGTTGGTATCTGAGCAGAGTTCAGATTAAATGGGAAGTTCAGTGCAAATACATATGCTTTACAGAAAAAAGAGCAGTATTTTTCCATCCCAATGACCTTAATCTGCCCATTCAGCATTTTGTCTCTGTATAAATAAATGCATCCAAAATACTGACTTCCTGTTTGCAGAACCCCTAGTAGAGATCGTTATGGTCTTGCCCTTGACCCAGTGCCTGATTGATTCAGTTGCTCAGTAGAGATCTGAGCATGTTTGACCCATCCAACAGCCAATCAGTAGAAATTACTGTTAGGAACATCCCAAGGAAGTGGTGCATCCTGAGAAGAGGAAGGACCGTTAAAACCTCAATTGTCAGCTCACTAATGTCAACAACAGGGAACAGCAAAGGGTATGAAATCAACTGATTTTTCAAAATGAAAGAGAATATGTAGGATAACTAAGAAGGCATTACACAAGCTAACAATTTAACAAATATTGATAATTTCCACTGAACTGTCCCTATAAGGACTTACAGACCAATCGATCATGGTATATAATGTGCTGATGTTGGCTAGGAGATAACTTCACAAAAGGGAAGATTATCCCAATTAATACGGAAAACAGATTGAAAAAATGGACTTTATCCAAATAACATCGTCATACAAATTCTACTTCCGTAATGTATTTTTGACTCCCTTTGCATGCAATATACCTGGTGAATTCACAAGATCTGAGAGACTTGCCATCCACGTCCTTACTATATTGAACACTATAGCTTGTGAATTATTGTATTATACCGTGAAAAAGGAGGAAGAAGCATTGATCGAGAAACTTGTTAAATTTTGTCTTATCACCATTCTGAGCTGTGTGGCTCCTAAATGTGTTTCTAGTTTGTTTATAATGATCCCAAGACCAGATTCTGTGGATCAACCACCAAATGACTATAAAACACGAGACAAAGACACCAAAAGTATCTCATCTCCACAAAATAAAGGCCGAATTATAACTAACGACGATGGATTTGGAAAGAGAATGGAAGAAGGAAAAAAAAAAGGAGCTCTTGTTAATCATATGGACTTTGGATTGATATTATCGCTTAGATTTTCTAATTTGACAGTTTTATATGGATGGACTTACGGACCTGAAGTCTCAAAAGAGTGGCTCATGGCATTTCTGACTTCTTATTCTATAAGAATTTTAACTGAGTCAGTACTTTCAGGTTTATTACTGCCATGTGTAAGTTCACTGTTTGCTAAGTATTATAATGTAATCCCATGGACGGTCCAGAGCTTCAACCCTACAAAGCATAAAAAATCTGAACAAATAAGAAAAATACCATGTTTTGGCATCAAGAATTCAACCATTAACGAGAAGTCGATGCATAATAAATTTTGACCTGCAGTTACTATGTAACTGTAAGACATACATTCTTTTTTATGTATTTTAAATCGATAAATATTTTTCAAATCATTGAAACAAATGAGGAGAGTACTGTCTTATTTATTTTGCATATTTTAAAGGGCATTTCCATCCCCAAAACATAAATTTAACCCACTACTGGCCCCATAGTAGAGTTTAAAAAAATCATTACCTTACATTCCTGCTCCTTGTGGTTCCCCTGTAGTCCAGGAAACTGAAGATTAGTGGCTGTCTTCCTGTCCAAACGTCTCTGCCTCCTGTCTTGCCTCTGGGAAGGATGGTGACATGCTCAGAGGATAATCAGGGAGGTTCAATAAAAGTTCTTATCGTTTAAAATGGTGCTAATTTAGCCCCAACCAATCAGACCTTATTTAACATTTGAAAGCTAACATCTGATTGGTTGGGGCAAAATTAGCACCATTTTAAACGATAAGAACTTTTATCGAATAACCCTGAATATTTTTAAATCCCAAGCCTTTCCATTTATTAGCATTGCATTTAGTCTGCCATTCTGCTGCCCATTTTGACAATCTATCAACGCCTGTTTGCAGCGATTGCACATCAACATGTGAAGTTTCCTATGCTCTGCACTCTGCATAGGATCATACAATAGAATGGGCTGTTTAAAAAAAAAAACTTTCCCAAAAGGAAAAATTATGGTGCAATCGTTGGCCAATGGAGATCCATACATGGGCCGGTGGTCGATGTAATACCCAAAGCGTACAACCAGGATTGTAGTGTGTATGGCCACCATAAGTAATTTATAAACAGAATACCGGTAAATAGAAGTGGCCCCAGCACAGAACCAAGTGGCACTCCACATAGCCACATATTCTCTATCAATGTACAAATGTTTTTTTTTCAAGGCCAATAGGTAAATTTTTCATACCTTTAGGGTGAGGCCACACTACAACGCCTCAAGTGCGCACGCTTTCTGTGTGTTAGCGCGCGTTATGTTCGCATTTGCGCACGCACTTTCGCTATCTTTAAAGCGAAACCGCAAGCGATTGCGCGAAAAAATGCTTGCCGCAAAACGCGAACGGATGCGCAATCGCATGCACATCTGAAATTGCAGGAACATTCATGTTCCTGCGCTTTCAATGCTAGCGAAAAACATGCTAGTGTGGCCTAGCCCTTAGCATATGTTTAAAAACTTTTACCTGATGGAGTTAGAAAAGTCTTAATATTTCTACAGTATTTTTCATTACATCTACATGACTTCAAAGCACATTCTGTTTACATTGTGTGTTTTATACAAGACATTTATGTTGTTCGAATGGGATGATAAACATTTCTCCTTAAAAATTCCCATTCAAATACTAAAGACAAATGCAACTTTTACCCAAATAATCAATTAAAATTGGATATTTAACCTCAGGGCCCAGTTTACTATTAGGCATGTTCCTGGGACGCCTATAGTTGCAAGAGGCGGCTGTCAATCTCTTGCTATTTTTGGCACCCTTAAGGACAACTAAACTTTTTAGAAATTAAAAGTACCTGGGGCAGGGAGGTTAGATTGATTATTCCTACCTCCCAATTTTGTTTTTTATGAGGAGCTACAGCACATACAGTTTTCATTTCATACATTTCCAGGTTAGTGCCCTGAGCCTTCCTGTATTTAAGAAAGTGCTGAAGCACTGAAGTATCAATCCTACCTCCATGGCACATTTACTTTTCATTTTAACCGTTTTTGCAAATACTTTATATGCACTTTAGTTCTCCTTTAACTTGGAGCATATTGTTTTTAAATAACCTCTGACAGTGTTTACATTTAATTTTTTTATACATTTCAAACTGTCTTCCCCCCATAAAGTAAAAAATGGGTGTTGTTCGGGTTTGTGTTTAGGGGTGGGAATAAGTGCACAAGGCTGACATGTTTTCCCATCCCAATGACCTTAATCTGCCAATTCAGCATTTTGTCTGTGTATAAATAAATGCAACCGAAATACTGACTCACTGTTTGCAGGACCCCTAATAGAGACCGTTATGGTCTTGCCCTTGACCCAGTGCCTGGGTTGATTCAGTTGCTCAGTAGAAATCTGAGCATGTTTGACACATCCAATAACCAATCACTAGAAATTACTGTTAGGAACATTCCAAGGAAGTGGGGTATCCTGGGAAGAAGATGAACCTGAAATGTCAGCTTACTAATGTGAACAGCAGGGAATAAGGGTATAAATTCAACTGATTTTTGAAAATAGAAGAAAATATGTAGAATAACTAGGTATGCGTAAACTAAGAATTTTAAAAATAATGATCTTTTCCACTGAACTTTCCCTTTTAACAAACAGTAGTTGGGGTAAACTGTTCATAAGTTTAGCTAATATTACTCTTTGTTACGGCTAATAACTCTTTCCCTTTTTTCTTTCTGCAGCGCTCCCATGCCCTACCTCATAGGAATACACTCAAGCTTAATGGAGGTAGGTTACTCCCTTATAAACACTTTTCATGCTCCTGTCATTTATCTCGCATTTTACAGTTGTTATTATTATAGCATATGTTCTCTGCTACATCAGATTTTACATTTAAATTGGTGGTGCTGCCAATAATACAGTAACCTTAATGTTTTTTTTTTTTTGGCAGTGAGTTTGTTTCCTGTGTATGTGTTGCGAGGTTTCTTGTAATAGATCTTTGTTTTTCTTGCTTTTTTGATACTTGACTTACGATAAGTATATTCGGCTGAACCGCATGTTGTAAAACACATCAGTCTTATTATACAAAAACAAGGAAAAAAAATATGAGCCCTGTGTTCCTCAAGGGATTTAATCCTCTATATTTTGCCGTGTTTTACAACCATTGCAGTAAAGTACCGTATTACTCCTGTATAGAGATGGCCAAACTCACTGACCTCTGTTCTGAAAATCCGAAAGTAGACCCAGTGAAGTCAATGGAAGTTAAAGAATCTGAAAGCTCCGCCTAAAATGAAAATAAATAGCAATGGTAACTTACTGTAAATGACTCTGGGACCTGGGAAATGGCCTGAGGAATACATATTAATGCCAAAATCTTTAAACAAACACTTTCCACTATCGGAAACTTAATGTGCTTCCTGTTCTGGCATTTTGCGTAGTATTTTTGTGATTTCTAGAAATTGCAATAATTGTCGATTTTAAAAATGTGAAATTTTGAGAAATATCGAAAAAAAAATAGAAAATTCTTTTGCCAATTGTTGGAAACAGTTCCGATGTTTGGGGAAAAAATCCGAAAAGGTCAGAAATCCGCAAATCTGAGATATGGTAGATCCGTAGAATCCAATTCGGAATCGGGTTTGGGTCCATCTCTACTCCTGTACTGCATTCTTCAGTATGGAACATGTAAATAGGATTCACTAGTACGTAGTTAACTGCCTAACTGGAAATAAAGAATAAAAACCATGTGGAAAATGAAGGATTCTGAAAGTGAAATAATAGGTTTCCCTCTAGAGCGTTATCATTTTCCTTGGGACAAACCACTATCTGCATGCTCTGTAAGATATAAACTTGTGACCCACGTTTCTAAAGAATATAGCACCTCAAAACGAGAGAATTCCTATCATCTGTTTAGTCATACGTAACTTTAAAATTCCAATTCCTATTAATAACCATCTCTAATGTATGTGAAATTTACATGAATATTTTAGAAATTTAAAGATAAATAGTAGTTACTTGGCAACATAACTGAGAATGGTAGGGCTACATAAGTCACTGAGCATATGTCTGGACCCTCTCAAAAAGCTAAAAACCTTTAGAATGAAAGAAATCCGACTGTTTGGGAGACCCACTGATATAATTCCAAGTTCTGTGATATTAAAGGATAACTGGTTGCCTGGTTTGGGGCAGGTTTTGAGAGCAAGACGTTTGTGATGTACATTGTGCAGAATATTTAAGAAATATTTAAGATGGGAAATATTCTGTTTTTTTGTTTAGTGCTGACAGGTGACCAGTTATTTAACCAAGGAGCTTAATGCATTATTGAGTGCAACTCTGTAGGGGCAAACATTTTTTCATTATGATATTGGGTTTCTAGCCTTATTTGCTTGTCAAGTTTAAGCAGGGATGAATGTATTGCTGGATGCTTGTCATTGAATGCTCCAAATAGAATTTATCTAATTTTTTTTTTATTGAAAGCCCGGTTGGTGCTTTCGTGCCTCAAGCTGGGCACACACATGCCAGATTTTTGAAAGATGACAGACAGGATCTGCAAGAATCTTGCAGCTACTGTGTCCGAGGGAATAAGTGCTAAGTTTAAATAAATATGGGTGCTATCTCATCCAAGCAAATTAGGGCCTAAGCCTTAGATAAATAGAATTTGTCTCATGATCCATAAAGACTTTCTGCTTGGTAGTTGTGGACAAGCCTGTTCTGTATTAAATGGAGAGAATGATCAGGAGACCTCCTGCAGTGAGGGAGAGCAATGCTCCTCACTTCCTGACTTTGTTAAATAATCCATCAGGATGGCTCGCATAGGATGTTTGGTGTTGGGTGTACACAAGTTAGATAGTCAGCTGTTGTTCTATAAGCGCATGTACAGAACTTTAGCTGGTTTTCTTAGGCCTTTTTGGTTGTCAGAAATTTAGTAGGATCAGCCAGGTGATATTGACAAATCATGTTTTACCTAGTATCATGTTTCGATTTGGAATTGACGTATTTTTGAAAATCCGTGGATCTGATGTAATTCTCTAAATTCTAAAATTGTCATTTAAGAATTGAAAAATCAAAAATTGGGTATTAGAAATTCCAAAAATCCGCTGTTGGAACAAACTCGCCAGTTTTGCTTAGTTTTATCATGAGATCCAAGCTGATCTTCTTTCTTTCACAGTGATTGTAATCCATAGTTTAAATACATTAGTTTATTCACTTTTTGTTTTATTGGGCTACAGCACAGTTGCATTACATTGAGGACTAATCTAGCTAAAGGTGACAAATATTCTGTAATGTCTAATGTATGTTATAAACTAGCATATTTTAGGGGAACTAAAATGCTAATTTAACCTTTTCCCTAAAGGGGAAACAAACAAAAAAAAGGCCCTCTGTTAAGAAAGTTAACCACCTTCTGTATAGGAGGGCACTCAACTCCTTTTATAGGAGCCTAAAAGGGAAACTCTAAAGAATCCCATTTCCAAGTGATTTGGGCCTTCACTATGAATACTGAATATGAATACAGACCCGAGCGGGTTAAATTTATCTTTTTCGTTCCCAATGAATACACATACAGATAATGTAGATTAGGTCATATGGTGCACTATTGAACTGAGACCTGATTCAGTTCCTGCTGTATGTTTTACCTCGAATACAATCAGAATAAAAACCTTTCAATGTGTGCTGTAAGGCTAATGACACGATTGGCAATTTGCACATGTTTCAGACCTTTTTGTATGAAAAGTTAAGGCTAGAATAAAACCTGAAATCCCATTGTTAGTCATGATTGAAGTCACTCAATTGTGGCGTCCTTTCATGCAGTTATTACATATAAATGCATTGTTCTTTGTCTCCAGCCATTAATCTTTGCTATGGATACTTGTAGGACATTCTCATATCTGCTAATCAAAAGCAATAATACTCCCCTCCCCCCGTACCATTAGATAACAAACCTGGAAAAGATTGCAACTTTTGCCATTAGCCTAAAAGGGATCAGATTTTGTTGGCTTTTCTGGAAAACAAAATGATTGAAAATCTGAAGAAGAGACGAAAAAAGACTTACAGCAAAAGAAAGTACAATATAAATGTACCATTTCCAGCTGTCTATTGGAAAGACGCAGCAATTCAACTTTCGATCTTACATGTTGAGTTTTAAAGCAGGACGTTTGTCTTCCATTTTGAAATCTGTACACAATAGAACCCAAAGCTGCACAGATTCCACGTGGTAAGCTATGCCAGGCATTGTATTACTTTTTTCTTATAGTGTTCGACATACTGAAACTGACACAACTGATTAGTGCACAGAAAGTATCGTGCAATTCCTTTATAAGTTAGGAGCTAATCCGCCAGCCGCTCGCCGACTCTGTCACTAAGGCCAGATTATATTACTGCTTCTGCTTCTCTGGGAATTTGATGAAAAGCCTGGAGCGTACTCTGCTTGTTCTCTGTCAGATATTAGGACCAAGACGTAGCTCCGTTTACGTGCACTGCAGAAGCATGGCTTGATTATTTCCCTTGTTTGATCACAGCAGGGAACCATAGCATACATCCCTCAAAAAGCTGTCTGCTATTTATGAGTTAATAAAGGCCAATGAAATTTCTACACAGATAGATATTATTAGGTTCATTATGAGGATCCTGCACTCTCAGGTCGTTTGTTTCCTCTCCCCCACCGTTCCAGAAGCACAAAAGAAAAACAATTGCTGCAAAAGGCTTCTTAACTTCATTGCTGGTGTCACTTTTGAGCTTGGAGGGAAAAAAAAGGGGGGGTGGGTTTGATGGGAAAAGGAGAGGGATAGAGGGACGGTCTGTCTCCCCCTATCAGGATATTCTACATATGGGTCATTACTAATGTCTTTGTCAAGTCTCCACTGGATGAGGGTTAATAAATGATTCAGAAAATGAATAAGAAAAATCTCATTCTTTCCTGACTAAGAATGTGAAAGGTTCCTTTAACAAAACTTTGATCCTTTTAGAATAACTGAAAGGCACAGTGTGAATTTACTCATGAGCTTATACAATATATTTGTGTGTTTTGCTCTCCCCAGGGAGCCGTATATATATGTTTATGTGTTTCTTTATTCTGCATATACGGTTCTGAATTGTATCTGCTTATACTGTTCCTTATCACAGCACTACGTTGAATCTTCTCTATACACTTCTGTAGAGCAGTGGCCTCTGGTGGCCAAACAATCTTTATTGAATGGTGACATTTTAATCCAGTATCTATCAGACAACTCCTAAAGATGCCTGTGTCAATGTTGATTCAATTAAGTTCACACACTTATTATTTACATACAGTAATATAAGCTAAAAATCTGTACATATACATAAAGTTTTATATTTATTTACCTAAGAGAGCTGTAAGCTTTAGGCCTTTTCTGCATCACATTAATGACAGAAACAAGTTACTGAATTTATCAGCAGATTCAAAGTATTAGCATATATGTCTGTTTAAAAATGTTTTATATACAAAGCACAGGGGCAAAATCTGCAGATGTGATTTCAGATGACATTAGTCTAGTCTATTTCCCATTGTAGTCTAGTCTAATTCCCATTCTAGTCTAATTTCCATTCTAGTTTAGACCAATCCCCATTCTAGTCTAGTCTAATTCTGATGATTCTAATCTAGTCTAATTCCAATGCTAGTCTAGTCTAATTCCCATGCTAGTCTAGTCTAATTCACATGCTAGTTTAGGCTAATTCCCATGCTAGTTTAGGCTAATTCCCATGCTAGTTTAGGCTAATTCCCATGCTAGTCTAGTCTAATTCCCATGCTAGTTTAGGCTAATTCCCATGCTAGTTTAGGCTAATCCCATGCTAGTTTAGGCTAATTCCCATGCTAGTTTAGACTAATTCCCATTCTAGTCTAGTCTAATTCCCATTCTAGTCTAGTCTAATTACCATTCTAGTCTAGTCTAATTCCCATTCTAGTCTTTATGAAACCACTTAAAAAAATAAATACTGCCACTGGGGGAAAGTTGTGGAAGACAATTTAAAAATAAAAGTACAATCTATATTAAGGTAACATACTGTACATGCAGGATTCCTCTTTTTTTACTAGGCTCTCACATCAGGTGTTGTTGCTCTGATGTGTATCAGATCTTAATTTTGCTCTAAAAAGTCTACTTCTAACTTCCCTGCTGTGTTCCTGGGTTGCATGGATTCTGCACATTGCCTGTATGTTCAATATTCTTATTAAGGGGCCCACTTAACATTTTATCTCTCTGTTTCTCATTTATATATATCACTTCCTGACCCCTTTATGTTTTTCAACCTGACATTAAGTCCACCAGAAATTTCCTTGGTATTCTGGAGTGTTGTACGACCCCAAATTTATGATTACCAATCCCACTAAGGCTTGGTCTATAAGTATTGGTCATTAAGTTAATCTGAAGAGTCTGAAAATCTCTGTTGGAGACCATATACTCAGGAGGAGTTTGTGCCAACTTGCTTGCTTGGCTTATTTATGCCGAGTGATCTACTTGGGAGACTAATTTTACTGTGTCAAAAGACAACTTAGCCAGCTGTGATGGATCTGCTGTTGCAGGGGACTACAAGGTGTTGCGGTGATAATTGTGAAAAGAGCATTAACTTTAGGACCTTGGATGGCCAGGTCTCTTTTACTTTCAGCAAAGCTGATGTTTCTGAATTATTTCCTACAGCTTTACAAACAGGTTGTCTCTCTATCCCATTGTGTGCAGAATGAAAACAGTCTGAAAAGTCCTCTGTGTGTGTTCGCATGAGTGCATTTCTTTACAGCAAAAAGCCTCCAATTTATCTCTTGGATCCATTTTCTTTTGTCTATTATGGGGGAAAAATTCAATGGACTATTTGATCTGCCATTTGCTTGTAGGTAAAGTCCAATTTGTGAAGTTATGTTTGGAGAAAAGAGAAGGTACTCACAGACAATTATTGTAATTTGCCAGATAGCCTATTCTGCAATGTATAAAGTATTGGACTCGCATGTGTATTAGAGCCAGCACAAGAAAGAGCTCTTGAAAAATATAAAGAAACTAAATATGTGGCATACAGTGTATTATTTCTCCTAAAATACAGTTTAAGAGCCCTTGAAAAACTACAGACAAGCTACACACAGAGCATGTGTATTATATCTCCTAAAATGCATTTTATGAAAAATCGAAATGTATTTATTGTAAGTAATGCTGTGTTCTTTCTTCAATTTATAGTTATGAGATTATTTAGTCATTAGCTGTGTCCTGCACTATAGCCTTGCAGCACCGGAATTGAATTTGTATGCTCTCTGTGTTTGCATGGGTTTCCTCCATGTGCTTACCGTAGGTTTCCCCCTACAATTATTAATACAGATTATGAGCCTATAGGGCCTGATGTAAATATATAGATATGTAAGATATAGTGTTGGATGGCAACTATACTTAAAAAAATACTTTGCCTTGTCATATTCTATAAATAAATATGTTAGTAGCTTTCAATCCAGTTCATGTTGTGCTCAGGCTCAGTATTCCTCCACCCACTCCTAACTGACTCCTCCCATCTGGCATGACATGACAAGTCAAGCATGCTCAGTAATAACCACCATTGGCAGAGGGATTTTCCCACAATGCCATTCATACATATCAACTGAGTACAAATGATAGATGTGGTGAACCCAAAAAAGCATAGGCTATGCTGTGAATATAGTTGTGTTTATTCAAACAACTGCACAAAAACATGACATGTTTCGAGCGACAAGAGCCCTTTATCTAGTGTCAAGTGAAGTGACTCCTACCTCCCATTCTGTCCTCTATGCCATGTGTTGAGTTAACAAAGAGCTGCTTCAGACAAAATAAAACATGTTGAATGAATTGTTAAAAGCCAGTGAAAGTACCCAGGGTAAGGACTTAAACCGCCAGGGTTCTTGCATCTGTTTATTGCCTAATTCGGTAGAACCAGCTTGCTATAGTTGGCTTCATGAAGCCTGTTTTTGCCCATTGGAGAGTCCAGGATTATGACAGGGGACCAGGAAGTGTGACTTCCCAAAGCCTACTTTGGAAGGCTTTTTCTAATGAATTTGGTTGAACATAGGAAAGAGAGCCTAGTAGTTTATGGGGATTATTTATAAGGGTTTAACACAGGGCTGTAACTACCAGGAGAGCAGTCAGATTTCATCCACAGCCACCTTATAATATGGTAATACGATTACCGTATGACATTCATTATGAATAAAGATCATTCAGCAGAATCCAGCCTATCCAGCTTAATATTTAGAATAGCCACTGTATTCCTTTGTTAGACCTTACAAATTCAAAGGATCTATCCATGCCATTGTATATAGTTTCTCATTCCAGTAATGATTTCTATGCAATATAAAGATTTGTGGAAAGATATGTTGTTTTTTTTAATTTCTTTTACCCTATTTGGCTTTTTTTTGTGTGTATTTAAATTGCCTGACGTTCACCACGCAATACATAATTAATGTAAGCAGGTATCCATTAACTGTGCTGTTCATCAGAGACAACAGTCACAGCAGATGAGAGATATTATCTCTTGCAGGTTAGAAGGTTCTACAGAGTTACTAGTGAGATACCATTACAAAGCACACAGACTGCTGCCTGCTCTGCTTTTCTTTTTCAATTTTACCATTATCAGAGACATTTGTCTTCATATGAAACATTTATGTTTAACAATCCATAAAGCAACTTCAAAGAAAACGAAAACAGTTAAATAACCAGAGTTCCATTAGAGGGAAAATTGGAGCATGCTGAAGGGCATAGCTAACTTAAGGTTTCTACGGCACTGATTTTGGCCACACTAATCCGTATTTTCAAACTGATGTATAGCTCATGGTTACTAGATACACGATTCCTTTCTGTTGTGTTTTTTGTTTTTTAATACGCAGTAAGTTAATTGGAAATGCAAGATAATGAGTAATCTCTATTTTTATGTTTTAAAAAGACTTTGTTGCTTAAATGAGTCTAAAATCCACGTAATGTGATGTAATATTGGGTTAGTGTCTGTCTTAAGTAAAGGGTTAACAAGTAGAGAAAATAGAATGCAAAGGTTTTTTTTCTTCAGTTCATAAATAAAACAATAGTTTGCTGGAAGATAGGAGTCATCACTCCTATCTCATTTTTACTTGCATTGCTCGATAGCTTCCAAGTCTCCCCCTGGCCCCTTCCTTCTCCCCTCTTCTCATATATCCAGCACAGAAGCACGCCTATGTAAGAGATGGGTCCAAGCATCCCTGGACTGGTTCGCAAGCAAGGTGGAAGAGAGGCAGATGTTGAATAAAGTAAAAACAGGCGATAAGAGTGATGACTCCTATCTCCCAGTAAATAGTGGTTTTGATTTATTGAATATTTAGTGTCCCTTTAATTTTCGCTACTGCATTGGGGTGTCTAGGGGTGTGCTCCCACAGTTCCGCCATGGCCCCAAAGTGATTACACCATTTTAGGAGCTCTGTCAGGAAAGTTGATTTACTGGAGTTTATTGCATTAATTTCCCCCTATAGGTACATGAAATTCTTTAAGCAAAGCAAACCCTATCTTTACAAAAAAAAAAAAAATAACAGGGAGTTTATGTACTGCACTTTAATTCAAAGAGTGACAAACTTTACTTGCCCAGAAAGGAACTCTTTAGAAGATAACATGGATATCAATCTATATTTCAGGGCACATTTTCTTGCGTTAGCGCCCACCCATAGATTCAATAATCAGTTTACCATATTTACTGCATTGCAGGAGAGGTAAGGAGTGTTTTCTTGCAAGGCTTTTTCAGGCAGATCCAGTACTCACTAAGTTTTGGGCTGGAAAGTAGTGCATAATGAGCTTTGCATTGGGAACACTGCGCTATTTTCAAAAAAAATTTGGTAAATCAATGTACTGTATAACCCACGCTAAAATGGCTTTGGGTAGCATAGATTTTTCACTCATTTTACAATGTAAATGTAATGCCATTTAGCTGTATTCAAACTTTACAAATACAAACACAAATATCTTACTGGACATTTCAAAGCAAATTTTGCAACTTGAGATGCTTTAGAAACATCCTAAAAGTCCCTTGGAATCTGTGTGTTGGTCTCAAATTATCCTCTGAGTTTCCCTGTGAGACACTGAGTTGAGTATCGCGTACTCTCCTGCTTCCTTGAGATTAAAGCATTATTATTTTAAAAGTTCACACTGGGGAATAGAGGCTCTAAGTAACAAACTACTGTGCCCATGGAGATAACAGTCTGGCACTAGGAACCAGCCTTCCTCCCTGTTGCTTTCTGCTTGAAGTTTTACTCTGTATGCCATATGGAACAAAGCTTTTAACAAATGATCTTGACATGCTTATTGAGGCAATAAATCAATATTAATATATTGTAGGTAACAAGTTAATAAAACACATTATAGCATACTCTGCAGCATTGTCAAATGTTTTAAAGGAGAACTCACTTAAAATATTTCTGAGCTTATTCTCAAGTAATGCTGCTATATTTTACCCTGTCTAAATATTTATTTATTTACTAAAAACATATACTGTTCTTGGGCACAGTACAAGCCTTAGTACCCATCTATACAGCCGAGGTCGGGTAAGTCTATTTCTGGGCTAATTTTTAGGTTTTCGAGCTGACGTTTAGGGTTGGGGATGTCTCCTACAGTGTATGAAGTTTATATTTTTTTTAAAAACAAGATGCAGTACTGAGGGAACCGGAGGGGAAGAGGGAGGGAGGAGAGCTCCAATGCACATGCCAGACTCCAGGGAGTAGCATAGACAGGCTCCTTTCTGGATTTTTCAGTAGGCCGTGCAGGACAACCATATGGAGCAGAGGAAAAAGCTAAGAGATTTTGTCCAACACTACACATTGGGGCCAGCACTGGGGCAAATTTTAGGTAGGGGGGCATGCCATGTAATTACTTTATTGTTGGCGGTTTAGTAACCTTTTACTACAAATTTTAGAGCATAACAATTAGGAAAAATATTTTTGTTTCCACAAGGAGCACCAGCACAAGGAAAACTGCTTCTGCCAGGGTTCTTCATGGCTTCGGCACTATCTTTACTACAGGAAAGTCCAGGACACCAACCTGGCAGATGAAAAAACTGTACATGCTGGTGCTTCTAATCAAAATATTATTAAAAGGAGTCAATCCTACCTCTGTGCCCCAGGTATTTCTATTTTGTAAATAATAAGTAAATGTTTACTATATCGTTGTCCTAAGTTCATGTAGTTCATTGGTACTCATTCCCATGAGGAATGCAAAAGGAAGTTCATCCATTCTAATAATATGGAAAAGTTCCCTCACCCATCCACTTTTTGCTGCTTTTGGTGATCCTGAAAGCATTGACAAATTATTATATTGAAGATTTGAGGGCTCCTACAAAGCCAGCAACTTCTGGTGTTCTGTTCCAGTTTAGAATGGTCTGTGTCTTTCCCCAGGAAGAATGCTGGGCTTCCCAAGATAGGGGTGAAAGGACCAAGGGAATTTTTGACGATCATAGATATGAATTCCATGTTCGGAATACAGGGTAAACTTATGGGAATTACAAGCCAGATTTATTCAATGGCCAATTAAAGAGGGAACAAGATCGAAGGAGCGCCAGAACAAAGGAAACTGCTTCTGCCAGGCTTGTCTCCTGACTTCAGCACTTTCTTTTCTATTGGAATGCTCTGGACACTATTCTGTAAGATAAAAATTGGATGTGCTGGCACTCCTCAATGAAATGATATTGGAGAGGTAGGATTAATCCTCCCCACTTTCCTGCCAGTACTTTTTACAGGATAGTTGCCCTTTAAGTAGCTTTAAAGACATGTATAGGAAGCAAGTGTGAGCTTTTGACCCCCTAGTATCTCTTTGTTCTTGTCTGATACACGCTGTTTTTCAGTTTTTTCCTGTTTTACTAATACAAAATTAGTGAAGAACGGATTATTTCAGTGCAGCTAGGAATTGTGCACACACACTATAACATAATATATAGGAAAACATGTATGTATAATTCCCATTCTCTAGTCTGCTGCTATTTATCATAGTATTGACACCAATATTCTTTATTTTTCAGAAAGTGAAAGGAATGAGTCTCGATGATGTAGTGGTTTTGAATGTGGACACTAATACTTTGGAGACGCCATTTGATGACCTGCAGAACCTCCCTAATGAAGTGGTCAGTACTGTAAAATGATACTAAAAATATTACATTATTATTGTTATATGGAAAGCAGGTTAGAACCTAAGTTGACTGATAATGTCTTAGGCATTAAAGAATACTGTTGATTTTATATCCCTGCTATATTGACACAGTCATCCTTTGCAGACTGGTATCTAAATTAGTTGTCCTAGGACTTTTACAATCTATCTGCCTTTGGATCTAAAACTTTATGACAAATTATATACAAAATGTTTAGGCTGAGCACTTATCTCATCCTATTTTCACATGTGCTTAACAAGGCTGTGTGTTGATGACACTCCTCTATGCAACTGTGTTGCCACTCTTCCCACCAACAGTCTCATCAGGTTTATAGGCAATAGACAGTGGTTGTCTTATATCAGAGGGAGACAAGACACATTATACAGGGAAGGAAGACACTTGCAGTGAATATTGCAGTTTCTGAACCAATACATATTACGGTAATAAAAAATGTAGAAAGAATATTTAATTTTAGGCTTCTAGGCAAATCCATTTCTGAGGATTTCTCCAGGAGTACATCCATAGTAGTTATGTACTTGTTGTATCTCAATGGGGTATGCCAGCTAATCGGCAACAGAGAGACATTGAAAAGGTCATCATTACTTCCCAGAAGATTATAGACTGCTCTTTGCCCTCTTTAGAGAAATTGTTAATTGTTTATTGTCTAAGTAGAGCAACTAATATACTTAAACTCATCTCATCATTTGTTTGACTTGCTGCCCTCTGGCAGGTGTTTTGTTCAATAATTTCATAGACAAACAGATGTGAAAAACATTCAAGTAATGAACAATATCATACAATAGGTTTCTTTTTGATACTTGCTATTTATCTATTTATTTGTCTATCTCTGCCCATTTGTGTGTTGCCTTAAACATGCAAGTTCTCTTTATGCTGCATACAAAAATGTGGGGGTGGGGGGGTTCAAGGCTAAGCAGGCACTGAAAAACTCACGGAGTGCAGAAAAGCACCAGTGATCTTAACATGAATGAGTCATTTTATTGCACTCTCACGGCAACACTATCATTGTTTGTAAGTTATATACATATTGTGTAGTTTGAAAATTGCATTAAAGGTGGAGTTCAGTGCAAATACATATGCTTTTCAAAAAAAAACTTCCTGTTTGCAGGACCCCTACTAGAGCCCGTTATGGTCTTGCCCTTGACCCAGCGCCTGGGTTGATTTAGTTGCTCAGAAGAGATCTGAGTATCTTTGACCCATCCAACAGCCAATCAGTAGAAATAACTGTTAGGAACATTTCAAGGATGGGGTGCATCCTGGGAAGAAGATGGGCCGCTAGAACCTGAAATGGCAGCTCACTAATGTCAACTAATGTCAACAGCAGGGAACAATGAAATCAACTGATTTTTCAAAATGGGAGAGAATATGTAGAATAACCAAGAAGGCATTACACAAACTAACAATTTAACAAATATTGATCATTTCCACTGAACTATCCCTTTAAATGTCAGCCTTTGCACTAATGTTAAAGTGCCCATAGACGGATTGATATTATTAGCCGATCGTGGGTGATAATACAGGAATTTTCATCCATTTCGATAATGAAAGCCTCGTGAGTGGACACCATATGCACATTGAGAAAATATTTTTTAAGAGATAATCGGTCGATAATGGGCAATAATATTGCTATGTCTATGGCCACCTTTTGATTCTAGAGATTCTAAATATTTTATCTTACCTTACTGACCAATGTGAAATAGAACTGGTAGGACCTGATTGATGTGCCAATTACAATTAGAGAACTGTGTGTGACTTTACCGAGATGATTAAATTTAGATCAGTTTCTATGTGTTTTTATTCAAGAGAAGTTTGTTACTTTTTCCAGATAGATCATACTAAAGCATTACCTGCCATGTGTGCATTGTCTTAGCCATTTCAATATACTTATATTGCTTTCGGACATGGCCTTTTATACTTGCCCATTTCCCTGACAAATTGAGAAAAATAACTCAATATTAATCTGGTCCTTGTGTTCTACATCTTTCCATTGTGCTTTAGACAGGCTGGCGTGTTATTCAGCATCTAAAGTGCTCAAGCAAATGGATGAGTGATGCTGTTGGTTAAATGCTTTTCATTTGGAAAGATAAAGTTGGAACAATTTTGCTTGCGGTTGTATCGATGCCACCTGCTACTGAAGTACTCTTAATTAATAGATCAAAGCTGTAGTACAGGGGCTGCAGAATATACAGACTGAGGAAGGTAACAGAGCTCTTTGATCTGAAACACGCTGTGTTCAATAGAGGGAGGGGCTGTTTTTATTCCATCTCATCATCTGTTGTTCCAAATTAATTTATCCTTTAGCAAAGACGATTGCTCATTACTTACATTTCTATAACTCCCTCTGCTCTCCAAGGTTACATGGAACAGAGTACAGCAGACCAAAGCAGTTAAAAAAAAATTATTTCTTTTAGGACATCTCTAACCAGCTTTAAATGTGTGAGGACAACCTTCTTTCTATAGATCATGATGATTTTTGGACTTGTTATTCTCTAGATGATACTTAGCTACATTTTATGGCATATTCAGAACCTCTTTGTAAATGGAAAAATCATAGAAACATTGCCACATATTTTTAAATATAACAGAAAGACATCACACATTTTGCCCCATTAAATAATTGATGTGCCTAGTCATTTGAGACTAGGGATGATGTCCGGTTCTGACCGAACGAATACATTTTTTGATTACGGGACTTTTCCTGGATTTTCCAGTTATTTTTTAAGACTGTGGTGGACCTATCTATCTATGTATACCATATAGTCATTTCAGCAACAATTACCACTACGCAGCCAGCACAAGATTTTTATATGGTGGGCCGACCTAATATTTGTGTAATAAATGTCAAGCATTCAGAGATCATTTGTCCTGAGTTCTTCTATACTCTATTTTTCTGTTTATTCAGACCGAGCTTTGTAAAAACCTTGCTGTTTAAGGGAAGTTTTTGTTTGTCTCCGGGGGAATGGTTGAGGCGTGCAGAATAATAAGATAACTGTTTTCAGTCTTAATTTTTTATAGGAAAGGAAGTGGAATCAATTTGTAAAATTGACTTTGAGTTAAATTGTGTGTAGTCTTCATACAGGAAAGGTCTTAGAGTTTCACTGCCCACTTTACAATATAAAGAACTTCTCTCAGCAGTTGGATTGATTACCACCCTGTGATCCTGGCTTCCCAGGTTCCCAGTTGGCTTGACTACCTTTTAGATCTCTAAGAATACTGTCCTTTTGGAAAACAACAAGTGCATTAACAAAGAAAAATAAACATTGTCTTAAGAAGCAAAGGTGACATTTAATCTTTTATTTATCCCATTGGCCACCTAAAGTGCTACATTTACTCTTAAACCTTAACAAGATTTAGGGGTTGTTCCTTCTTATGAAATACAAGATCTGTCTTAGTTCGCTTTTTGCTTATTTAAAAAAATAAAATGTTGTCAAATAGGATGTTTAGATGATTTGGCATTATTATTAAAGGGCATCTATACTGAAAAAAAAGTTTTTGTAAAACTATAATTCTTCATAACTATCACTGTACCATTTCTTTGTTGATCTGGCCCATTTCCATTTAGAACCATCTTACATTACAGCTGTTTATAAAGAGCTTTATTGTCATGAACTCTTTTACTGTCTGTAATTTTGCTGACAAATACAGTAGTTATATGAATTGCATGATGGGAGATTCCCTCTTCTAATGCTGCCTCATAGTGATTACTGAGCATGCTTGCTCTGGTAGAAAGTCTGGTCCGATGGAAGGAGGTGTTGGTTAAGAGAGGGAGGCTGATACTGAGTCTGAGCAAATCAAGTACTGGATTGAAGGGATGCAGCAGCACACACACACCTCAAAGCAAGGGCCACTTACATGTTGTAATTTAAACATTAAAGGGACGCTATACTGAAAAAAATACTTTTCCTCATCTTAATCTATGCAAAAATATGTGTCAGTAGTATTTACTCTGAGGTGTGTGTGTGTGTTGCTGCATGCCTTCAATCCAGCACATGTTTTGCTCAGGAGCAGTATCTCCCCTCCCTCTTTTAACTAATCCCACATCCATCTGACCTGACTTTTCCCCCACAAACCAACTGTTAAAACTCCACACATCATACAGCATTACAACTGTCAAAGCAATGTCACCATTCCAACTACAGCTCACAGAAGAAGAGTTTATGACAGCAAGGCACTTGCTTGACAACTGAAATGTTAAAACGTTTTAGATTAGATATCTAAAGAAATAGAGGGCAGATTAACAAAAAAATTGGTACAGTGGTGGTTGGGAAGTAATGGTCAATTTAATCATTTTTTTTTTTTTTTTTTTAGTATAGATGCCCTACAAGATGATGGAAAGTATAAATAACACAAAGTACCAGAACTACACTAATCCAAAGTATAGAATAAAACTGGTGGGGCTCTGGTTATGCAAACAAATTCAATTGTATTCTCAACAAGAATACAGTACAAGCTTTCCTTATATAAATAAACATATCTGTGCAGCATTTTAGAACAACGGTGCAGAATGTAGGAGTTGCATAAACACTGAATTATTCATGTTTATATTACACTGTCCATTACATTCTGAGTTACATTTTTTGGTTTATTGTGGAAAACTGTATTATTTTATGTTTGATCCTATACAATAACTAGTTTTCAAAACCATTATTGTTATATGAGCTAGTGTAGAAATACAGGTGTGTATAAGACTGCACAGCTTCTAAAATATAATGATCAGGCTAAATAAAACAGGGTGGCTTTTTAAGAGGCATTACTACAAGTGCTGGTTAGAAAATAACTGTCATAAACTTTTCTAGTTTCTAGAGTTTTGCCAGAAAAACACAAGCAATTTTGTTATACAGAAATCAAATCTGTCTTGTTATTCTGAATGTAGTTAATAAAAACTAAAAAGGGTACAAATTAATTTCGCATTTAAATGATCTCAATCACACCTCATCTATCTAGGTATCCACCTGACCGCTGACCCAGACAAGCTATACTCCGCCAATTACCTCCCAATGATCAATAAACTAACCGCTCAACTCAAACAATGGTCGGCTTTTATCATGTCCTTATTTAACTAGAAAGAACAGATAGAGGAAAATTTGGCTAGTATAAAACTTAATATTTATTTATATTATTAAAATTTATATCAAAAAGGTATCAAAACAGTAGTTTTTCAGAGTAAGAATATGGTTATACAATTAGTATGCAAATAGTCAAGGACATCAGGCATGCTAGTATAACATACCTATACCCCACCTAAACACATAAATAAGTGTATACAAACTCCCATCCTCCCCAATACTTATCAGTCACAAAGAGTCAAAGTCGTCCGTGCACGGCAGTCAAAACATTTGAGCAGAGTAACATAGTAGGAATCACTTGGACAATGCCACAGCTTCCAAGAGAGATAAGGGTGCTCCCCCCACCCCCCCACCCTATGATCTCCCTTATCTCTCTTGGAAGCTGTGGCATTGTCCAAGTGATTCCTACTATGTTACTCTGCTCAAATGTTTTGACTGCCGTGCACGGACGACTTTGACTCTTTGTGACTGATAAGTATTGGGGAGGATGGGAGTTTGTATATACATATTTATGAGTTTAGGTGGGGTATAGGTATGTTATACTAGCATGCCTGATGTACTTGACTATTTGCATACTAATTGTATAACCATATTCTTACTCTGAAAAACTACTGTTTTGATACCTTTTTGATATAAATTTTAATAATATAAATAAATATTAAGTTTTATACTAGCCAAATTTTCCTCTATCTGTTCTTTCTAGTTATATATTATTTCTAGAGGTTGGCCATTTGATTATTAATGAGGTATTTTTGTTATTGATCATGCCCTTATTTGGCAGAATCAATTAAGTAAAAATGATGACACTACCCAGAATACTATATTTGTTTAGATCCCTCCCTATAGATTTCAAGCCAGCAGATTAGCGACTCTTACAGTCCAAAATTACAAAATTTATATGGAATTGAGCAGGAGCAGAGTCTACAACCAATTATACTATTAAACAAGATTTTGTGGTTAGCCATCCCCAGAGTTTCCACCACACAACAAATATCTAACTCGTATTTGAAGTTCACATTGGACTTGTGGTATGATACTGTTAAAAATTACAAATTATCGGAACCTCTGTAACTAATGACACCCATATACCATAACCCCCGATTTTCCTCCAGGAATTTATACCTAGGAGTGGAGGGCATGGCTGGAGAGAGATATCTTTAGAGTAGAACATATAGCACCTGGGGGTCATATCCTCCAATGGGAACAGATCCGAGCCCAATGTAAGTTACCTCCACATGAATGGTTACACTAGAACCAATTGGTACACTATATAGAAAAAAATCTAACGACTATTACTAGCATTCAGCTCACACCATTTGAAAATATTTGTAGCTCGATCTCAAGAATATATTCCATATTGAATGAATATTGCCACGCCCCCAAACCAAATTTTATGGATAAATGGGAGAGTATGCTGGGAGCGAACTTGGAGGAGGAGCAATGGACAAATATGTTCTACTCCCTAAGTAAATGTTCCTCAAATATAATAGTGTAGGAAAAAAGTTTCAAGATTCTGCACCACTAGTATATGTCCCCCCCAAAAAACACATGATTTACCCACAGTCATCCCCCCTTTGCTATAGAGGATGCGGGCTTCCAGCTGACTTGAAGCATTGTTGGTGGGACTGTACGGAGGTGCAAAAATTATGGAAGGACTGTGAGATGATAATTCAGGAGGTTCTCCACACCACAATTACTCTAGACCCATGGTCCACACTTTATGACAAAGCTATAACACACCTATCTCTGCCAGGAAACAAACTTGCACACAGTGTGTGTGCTAGCGCTAGGACTCTTATAGCCGCTTCTTAAAAGCAACCCCTGCAGACAACAATTAGTATCGAAAATATGGTGGTTGTGTGAAAATGAGTTGGTAGTTAATAGGGTCAGAGGCACAATGAAACTATATGATATGGTGTGGAATTCATGGATATACACTACGGGATCCCCAGGGAGAGCCGGCCTGAGCCAAATATAACAAGAGACACGGATGGGGACTGGGAGAGCGGACGCAGGACTTTCTAGCCATAATTACCATTACAACACCAGTATTAACGCAGTGTCACTTTTTGTTTGTTTTTTTTAGGTATGAGTTTATAGAAATAAGATACAGTTCAATTTCCAACTCTCATTTTTATTTTATTTGTGTAAATTGTTAAGATTGTAAAAAAAAAAAAAAAGGAAAGAGATATTACTGTTTGAGAATATATGCGAAAACGCTTTCTTTTTTGTTTATATAAATACAAATGTCAATAACCACCAATTTGTAATTTATGAATATCTCTTCAATAAAAATCTTTGGAATAAAAAAAACTAAAAAGGCTATCTCCACCCTAAAAAAAACCTTTTTAATATATTGTAGGGCACCCCTGCCCACCCCCAACCACCATGTATGATTACTAAAAAAGCATTTGAAATCTACTTATAGCTCTTCACTCCTGTGGCGCTCTGATCTGGCCCTCTGTTTGCCAGGACTTGCAAACAGGGGCCGGACTGGCAGCCGCATCTGTGATTACAGACACGGCTGTGATAGGCTGAGAGGGTCGTGGGAGCAAAGGGCTGTAAGTATGTTTCCGCTGCTTATTTCAGTAATCTAACATGGTGGTTGTTAGGTGGAAGGGCAGCCATGTAGGGATCCAGAGGGTAGGAGGTAGGTGGGAGAGGGCTCCCCTATGCATCTCACAATCCCTGCTGGAGAAGGAGGCAGAAACCTTTTGACAGGAAGACAGCTCCTACTCTTCAGTTTTCTGGACTTTGGACAGGCACTGCATGAGAACCATAATGAGCAGACATGTAAGGTAAGGATTTTTTTAAACTACACAGTGGGGCTAGCAGTGGGTTAAATTTTAGTTTTGGAGGAGGACATACCCTTTAAATTTGATATCAAATTGAGCTTATTTCCCATTTATTCTGCCCCCTAGGTTGAGTGACATTAATGTAGTTGCCCAGAACATCAAGGCTTATTGAATACAGTACGTTATTTTTGTATCACACAATGCTGTTTCTTCTCTTTTGTTCTTGTGTATTTTCTGTTTTTCCCCATCCTTTGACTATCCTTCTTACTCCATTAAAAGTATGACTTTTAACTCATTCTTTTCTACTTATCCATTCTGTTCTCACTTTCACCTCTTTCTATTATTCTTTACTTTCCATTTTTCTCTTCTTCTTTCCACTGTTTCTTATCTATTGGTTTATCTTTTATTCATCTCTCCTTCCTCCTCCTCCTCATCTCCGGAGTTTCCACTGCACAGGACTGGTTAGAGGTGGCAGTCCTGTGTTCACATACACACACACACACACACTGGGAATTGTCAAAGATTGAAAAAAGCACAACCCACTTGTATAGTCGTGTGCAGTCCTGTGTTCAACCTCCTTTATTATCTGACTTTATTACATAGTGCACACTGATTTGAATGGCGTGCCATATACACTGAAAACAGATGATGTACCTTTAACTTCTCTGTTAAATTGTTTCAGGAAAAAAGTGAAACACCAGAATTTAACTCATTATGTCTCTATAAAGTAAAAAGTCAAAAAGCTCAAAATATTGGATTATTTTAGTATCAATAATTCTAATTTGACTCTTAAATTGTGATTTTTAATCCTATTCCTGTTTTTCACTGTAAGTTTAGAAGCAAATAGGCAGATCCTGAGAAAATACACCTATATAAAAAAAATCTCTTATTCTATAAACAGTACCCAGTTTGAGGACCAAAACTGCTCGGTACTTTTTGTCACGAACTTACCTGCCGCTCCGCTCCCGCGCCGCTCTGCACTTCCGGGTGGGCGGCGTCGCGAACGTCATGACATCACAACGCCGAAACGCCGGGCGGCGCGAGAATTTAAAAGCCGGCGTCCTCCTGGACCCGGCGCCCGATAGTAAGCGTATAGCACGTACTGGCTCCTTACTCACCTGCCTTGGATCCTGCTCCGCTCCTGCTTCTAATACTTACCTTGCCTGTATCCAGTACTTACCTTGGCTGTCTCCAGTGACCACCTTGCCAGTATCCAGTACTTTCCTTGCCTGTCTCCAGTGACTACCTTGCCTGTATCCAGTACTTACCTTGCCGGTCTCCAGTGACTACCTTGCCTGTATCCAGTACTTACCTAGCCTGTCTCCTGTGTCTACCTTGCCTGTATCCAGTATCCGTCTACTCCCTTACCTGTATCCAGTATCCAGCCTTCAGTTCCCAGCAGCACCTTGTTCCTGTTTCCAGCCTACAGTTCACAGCAGCACCTTGTTCCTGGTTCCAGCCTACAGTTCCCAGCAGCCTCTGTGTCCTGCACATTCTGGACTATCAGCCTCCTCCTAAAAGCGTACTGTAAGTACCCCCCGTCCGGCCATTTGTTACAGTACTATCGGGCCATGGAAACGCCTGAGGGGGCTATGGCCGAGTTGAGTAAAACTCTCCAAGCTTTGTCCAAACGCATGGACCTGTTTGAACATCATCAGGGCCAGTTGGCTCAGCTGCTGCCTCTGCTCCGGTTCTATGCCACCTTCTTCGCGGCCGGATCCGGTGACCTTCTCTTCGGAGAGAGCCCCATACCTCCACCCTCCGGTTTGATGGTGATGCCCAAGCCTGCCGTGGGTTCATTAATCAGTGCCGAATCCAATTTGAACTTCAACCACTCATTTTGCATCGGATCGTGCAAAGGTTGGGTACATCATCGCCTTTGAGGGCATGCACTGGCCTGGGCTTCTCCTTTATGGGAAAAAGACGATCCTCTAGTCTATAAGTTACTGACTTCCTGAGTATGTTTCGCAAGGTCTTCGATGCTCCAGGAAGAACCTCTGCTGCCTCCTCCTGTTTGATGCAGCCCGCCATGGGTCACGTTCCGTGGGTCAATATGCTATCGAATTTTGTACCCTTGCTGCGAGACTTCTTGGAACAATGAGGCACTACTGCAGCCTTTTGGCAGGGACTCTCTGATCGCCTCAAGACGAATTAGTATCTAGGGACTACCTGTCCCTTGGAAGACTTGATTACACATGCATACAGATTGATACCCCTTTCGTGAACGGCAGGCGAAAGGTCCGCAGCTTGTTCCAACCTCCCTAAGACCTTTCCTACCTGCTCAACTTTCCGCAACCCATATCTTCGGGGTGAAGCCGATGCAAATTGGCGCACTCATCTATCCCCCGAGGAAGAACACGCCGACGTACCAATGGACTTTGTCTCAATTTGCTGGGCAAGGACACTTTGTAAGAAATTGTCCCCAAAGTCGGAAACTCCAGGACCTAGAAGTTAAGTAGGAGCTCCTTCTAGTAACGTTAAGTCTCCTGCCAAATTTGAACCACTGAAACTCTTTATACCAGCTACTATCACCTGTAATGGTAAAACTTTTTCCTCTCAGGCCTTTGTCGATTCTGGTGCCGCTAGAAATTTCATCGATTCTACCTATGCAGCACAATTGGGGCTTCCTCTCCTTCACTTGCAGCAACCCCTTCGAGTTCTGCTATTGATAATAACCCGTAGCTTCAGAATTCATCTCCAAATCTACATACGAAGTCCTATCCCGCATTGGCATATTTCACCAAGAACCAAGTTTATCTTTTCTTGTCATCCAAGCCCTCTGCTCCCCTAATTCTCGGACTTCCATGGCTCAACTACACAACCCTGTTATAGATTGGTCTAACAATGAACTCAAGTCTTGGAGCCCCTTCTGTTTCAAAAATTGCTTTTCTACTCATTGCACTACCATTACATGTGAGAATAAATCGGAGAAAACCTCCCTGAATGTTATCGTGATTTCTCTGATGTGTTCTGTAAAAAGCGAGCTGAGAAGCTACCACCGCACCGTCCTACGATTGCCCCATCGATCTTCTTTCTGTACTATGCCTCCTCGGGGACGCACATACCCACTGTCTCCCTCAGAAACTCTAGCCATGAAAGTACATTACTGAACATTTGTCTAGGGGTTTCATACAACCTTCCACTTCCCCTGCTGGCTGGGTTCTTTTTTTTGAAAAAAAAGACGGAGGTTTACGACCCTGCATCGACTACCGTGGGTTAAATAAAATCACTATAAAGAATCGTTATCCTCTCCCTCTCATCTCTGAGCTGTTTGACCAGATAAAGGGGCTAAAATATTTACCAAACTGGATCTTCGGGGGGCATACAATCTGATCCGTATACGCCAAGGTGACGAGTGGAAGACGGCCTTTAACACTAGGGACGGTCACTATGAATATCTCGTAATGCCCTTTGGCCTTGTAATGCTCCAGCTGTGTTCCAAGAATTCGTAAATGCCATTTTCCGGGATATGTTGGGAACTCTGTAGTAGTATATCTCGATGACATTTTAATCTTTTCTCATATCTGCCCTCACACCCACTCATGTTAAACAGTGTTACTACTACGTCTGAGAGAGAATAACCTATATGCTAAACTGGAAAAGTGTTCTGTTTGAGTGTTCACAAGTACCCTTGGCTGCTACATCGTATCTGCACAAGGGTTCCAGATGGATCCTGTTAAAGTTTCGGCCATTCAAGATTGGTCTCTTCCTATGGGAACCAAAGCTAAATTCAAAGGTTCATTGGGTTTGCCAATTACTACAGACAATTCATTCAAGGGTTTTCGGCAATAATTTCTCCGATATTAGCCCTCATCAGTAAAGGTGGTAAGCCTCATTCATGGACCCCTGCAGCCCTCGAAGCCTTCAAACGACTCAAGGAGGCCTTTGCTGATGCTCCTGTTCTAGTACATCCAGATCCTAGTCTTCCCTTCTTCATCGAAGTTGATGCCTCGGACTTGGGCGCTGGAGCCGTCCTTTCTCAAAGACAAGGCCCTAATAGGAAACTCCATCCCTGTGCTTATTTCTCTAAGAAGTTTCTACCCAACGAGCGAAACTATGATGTTGGAAATAGGGAACATCAAACTGGCTCTCGAGGAATGGCGTCATCTATTGGAAGGCACATCTGTACCTATCACCATCCTTACCGACCATAAAAATCTCGAATACATCCAGAATCTCAAAAGGTTAAATCCCCGTCAAGCACGGTGGTCTTTATTCTTTTCCCGATTCAACTTTGTTATCACTTACCAACCTGGTTCCAAAAACAAGAAAGCTGATGCCCTGTCCAGGTCATTTGTTGCTTCCGACTGTATTAATGAAGATAAGGGCTCCATTATTCCAACCACTAAAATCTTGGCCTCTATATCTCCTCAACTTTGTTCCAAGATCCAAGCCGCACAAGATTTTGCTCCTCCAGACACACCCTCTGGCAAAATCTTTGTTCCTGTTTCACTTCGGAAAGCTATCCTTCTTCATACTCACTGTTCCAAGCAAGCCGGGCATTCCGGGGTTAAGAAAACTTTTAATATTCTTGCCCGTTCCCTTTGGTGGCCCAAAATGAGAAAAGATGTTAAAGACTTTATTCAAGTGTGTACCAGCTGTGCTCAATCCAGAACTTCTTCTAGAACCCTCCCCTGTGGTCTTCTTCAACCCCTCCCCATTCCGTCCAGACCTTGGAGCCATCTATCCATGGACTTTATTGTTGAACTTCCACCTTCCAAGAAAAACACGGTTATATGGGTGACAGTAGACCGCTTCAGCAAAAATTTTGTACCCCTCCCCAAACTACCATCCTCAACGGAGTTAGCTCAACTATTTATTTCACATATCTTCCGCTTTCATGGACTCCCTTCTGAAATTGTATCTGACAGGGGTTCTCAATTTGTTTCCAAATTTTGGAGGGCACTTTGTAAGTCCATGAACATCAAGTTACAATTCTCCTCGGCTTACCACCCACAGTCCAATGGGTCTACTAAACGCACTAATCAGTCTTTGGAGCAATATCTTCGTTGTTACATTTCCTATACTCAGGATGATTGGGCCGACCTTCTGCCTTGGGCTGAGTTCGCCCATAACAATATACCCCATATTTACGACTGCTGATCCAGTCTAGCCCTGCCCCCCAATCTTTGTCCAGGACTTGACTATTAGGAAGACATACTTCTTGTAGAGCAATGGAAACATGTGCTATACAAGAAGTGTGCTTTTGCGCATGCTGGGGGAGGGCACAGGGACTCATGATGGTATTGAGCACAACTTGTAAGGAGAGGTAATCCAGAGGCAAAACCCAAGAGTGAGGACCAGGGGGCTTAGATGTACACCCTGGATACTTTTAAGGGGAGGTTAAAGAGAGTATTATTGCCCTTTAATCATTAGGTTCTAACAAAATATACCATGAAACATTAATTATTTACTTCATATTTTGCGGGCAATTAAGAACAATTGCAGCTCTCTGTAAATCTGTTTATGGAATGTTATTGTGAACACCCCATCAGACAGAACTTCCTGGATAAGAGTCCTGAGAGAGGATGAAAAAGTGAAACTGAAAATATAGTTTGCATGAAGTTATGCATGAGAAAATAAAGCACAACATACAAATGTAATTACTTATCACTATTACTCTGTGCTGGCATTTTATCATTACTGTGTGTACCAAGCTTAAGACAAACAAAAATCTGCATTAGATAAATATCCATGTGTATTTAGCCTTTAACTCATTGTGGCATGTAAACAGATATAGTTGTGGTTTTGTATATTTCATGGCACAGTGGGGTATCTTTATGCAACTGGCAGCTTGAAAAATCCATTCTAATTCCTTATTTCTTGCACAGATGCACAACTGTTTTGATGAACATTCAGTCATTGACCATGATACATACACACATATATAAATATATAATTACTTATACATATTTTAGTGCACACAGGGTCTCTTTCAAACTCTTTTATACATAAGTGCAACTACTGCAAAATTTAGCAACGTTTTGGCCCTTTGTGTATGGCCTTTCTCAAGCTCAAGAGAGATAGATAAAGCAAATGTTTTTGGTGAGATTTTTATTTTCTGTAAGATACAAAGTTTACGGTATTGATATATTTGTACCAATTCTCAATAATTCTCAATTACATAACAAAATGTACTATCGACCAAATAAGTGGGCGACCAACAGATCCATTTTCTTTTCCTTAGTAGTGTTGAAAATGAAATAACTTTGCTATAAATTTCAGATGATATTTTGGCAAAAGTTTCCAAAAGATCAGCTCTGGCAGTTGATTAGGCCTAAGCAATAGCATTGCACAGTCTGTGCCAGCCCTAACGGAGCCATACATTTGGATAAACACATGTTTATTCATGTAGCCAGTCTTGTGCACGCTTTACATTTTTGATAATATTTTGTTATATCTTTTCATTGGATAATACTGAAGATATGGCACTTTGATACAGTGTAAAGTAGTCAGTGTATAGTTTGTATAACAGTGTAAATTTTCTGTCCCCTCAAAATATCTCAACACACAGTCATTAATGTCTAAACCACTGACAACAAAAGTGAGTAAAAAAAGTGAGTGAAAAATGTCCAAATTGTGGCCAATTAACTGTATAGTTGTTTTCCCAGAAGGAAGCCATTTCTAAAGATGATGCATAAGAAAGCCCTTCAATTTTGCAGAGTAAGGACATGGATTACTGGAACAATGTTCTGTGGTCTGATAAGACCATGAAAAACATACTTGGGTTAGATGGTGTCAAACTTGTGTGGCAGTAACCAGGTGACTACAAAGACAAGGGTGAAGACAAGCAGGGTGGTGGGCGTGTGGTGGTTTCAAGGCTGCTTGAGTACTGCTGGCACTGGGAAGCTACAGTTCATTGAATGAACCATGAATGTTAACATGTACTGTGACAAACTGAAGCAGAGCAAAATCCCCTCAAGGGCAGTATTCCAAAACAATGAGAAACTGAGGGTTTTTTGTGCATCTTGAGTCATTATCAAATGAAAGGCAGAGGAGAGCGATGTCTTTAATATCCACCAATGTCATGATGGAAGTGGAAGAGGATTCCATTAGCAACATGTGAAGCTCCAGTGAACGCCATGCCCAAGAGAGTTAAGGCAGTGCTACAAAAAAATTTATACTTTGGGCACAATTTGGACATTTTTCACTTAGGTTAAGTTACTATCAGAGATTCAATTAAAGTTTTTATTGTTAAAAATGGTGCTAATTTTGGCCCATTCAATCAGATCTTATTTAACATTTGAAAGCTAACATCTGATTGGTTGGGGCTAGATTAGCACCATTTTTAGTAATAGGAACTTTTATTGAATCTCCCAGTACTGGTAAGTAATTAAAATGGTGAAAAAAATCTACTGTAATTTACTTATTTAACACACCGTAATTAGATATAAGTTAGAAAAGTAAGTGATATATCATTTAAATCAGCTGGATATAGTCTATTACAGGGGTGCCCAATCTAAGCCACATTGGGGGTCACACTAATGCCCCCCCCCCATACAGTGACCGGGCCACGGGTATAGATGCCGCCCTCCCGTGGCTGGGCCACTTCCGTCCCCCTGGGTCTATTAGGATAGGTATTTTAGACTTTCAAATATAGACTTTGCAAATATAGACTAATCTATTTGTTAATACAGGCAACGCATTACACCCTAGACATTAACAGAACCCTTGGTTCATTGTGATAATAATGCCCTTAACACTACAGTGCCCGGTATGATGACATCTTGCAGAAAATAATTCCCAGGACATCCTACCAGACTGTGTTTTATGAAACCACATTTATACAGTTGAAACAAATACCTAGACTCACCACTAAGGCTCATTTAGGGGCTGCAGTGGGATGCTCTGTAGACTGCCCAATTTTCTAGCACTGAACTATGAGACTGATTTTAATTTTTATTCTTTTATAGCCATGAATACGGAATGGAATAATTCATTGGTAGACTACAAGGACAATAACAGTGGTTTATATAAAAAGCTGATACTTCCCCTTACTGCTTTAAGCCAATTTGAAACTTTCTAACTCTACTTTACTACAAACAGGGTTATGCAAAAACAAAAAAAACTTAAGAAAAAAAATCATGCGACATCAGCAACATAGTTTTTAATTTCCCCTAAATATAGAAGTGTATTTGCGTACTTGCTGTATGAATGTATTTTGTATACAGTGGCTCTATTATAGTTAGTTTGATTGTAAAAGGCAAAAGCCTATCAAGAGTAAATGTTCTTGACAGCAACAACTAAACTCTGCCGTTAAAATAGACACGCATTATTATTGAATAATTATTGTTCATTTAGATTTCTCATTTGCAAAAAAAAAATGTTAAGTAGCTGAAAATGGATTAAAGGATTACTAGGTAAAAAGAATAATAAACACAGTGTGTATCTTTAAAACAATTCGTTTCATTGGTGACATGGTATATCATTTGTGGGTTGTTTAAATCTATGCACCTTCTAGATTATAAATAAGGTTAAGTTCAGTCATTATCAGCAACTACAGAAGATCAGAAAACTGTCTTAGCTTGGAAACCTAGCAGCCTTGTCTTGTTTCCTTGACAAAAGATGAGCTTCTTTATCAGGCAGTGAAGCAATGGGCTACTCCTGCTCGCTGCTTGTTCCTTGCACACAGAGTTCAGGGCACCTTACATCCTAGGTCAGAGCTAAGTATGTGTTATATAGAATAAACAGAGGCAGATAGTCACCTTCCTAAAACAGATGTGGTGTTAGGTAATGCTCTCTTAACGGAATCCTCTCTTACACCAATAATCCACTTTTAGGGGCAATAAAACCAGAGGAAATGAAAGACAAACTGGCTGTGTTAGGACCACAAGTTCAGAAGTTTTTTCTGGGATTTATGTTAAAATGAGTAATTTATAAGGAGACAGTATGTTCAATTTCCTGGTTTTAGGCATTGAAAACAGAAAGGCTGTGATGTAAGAGACAGTTTTCTCATGATAGGTTTATTGTGATTGGGCCAGGCAGTAGTAGGTTGATATTTTTCTTGTAATATGATTGGGTTTTTTGTTAGTGATGTAACTAAAAGCATAGTTTAACACATTGACTGCCAAGCTGGGCGCTTGTTTCGGTAGAAAGGATCTGAACCAAACTTCTGTGGTTTTCAATTTGAAGTTTCTAGATTCCTCGCACAAGCAATAGAATTTTTATATCTTAGCAGCTGGAGCCACGTCTATAATGCATCATCTAGAAAGAATGTAACTGATGTTATTGACAATAATTCATCTTGCCTTTTGTACAATTAATGTACTTCTTGCTCTTGGATTTTTTTGGGGGGGTATGAACCAGAGGAAGGCTACCAACTGCAGATCCCGATGTTCAAATGTTTAAAATGGGAGAAGCCACAGTTCCTTTTAGTACTTTCACCTTGCTAATAAAACATTTCTTTCCTCACAGTTCCTTACATGAACAGACCCACATTCTCCAAAGTGTTTTATTTGAATAGGCCCAATCTTTCATTAACCCTCTGGCTGGAGAGGATTATTGGTTGAAGCAGACCGAGCTTCTTTTTTTTTCTTTGTCTTTTTTCCCCCTAGTCATAAACAGCCCATAGAAGTGTATTTCATAAATGCAACCCTTCTCCACCGTGCTTCATGTATGTTTATATAATTTGTCAACATTTGTGGGTTTTATTAGCTTTTATGAGGCTTCATTAAAGAATGTATAGCTTGCACACTCTACAACATCAGAGGATATTCCTCCATAAACCAGCAAAAACTTCAGGCTTTGGAATGTCATAAATGTTTAAGAGACTTCCTTCCTTCCATTATTCACTATGACTTTGCTTTTATAACAGTAAGTGTTCCCTTTTATTAGTGCCAGTGTCTTGCTACAGTTTTTCCGTGGACTTTTTTTGAGGAAAAAAATCCACGTTTTATATTACTTATAGTATGTATCAAATAGAAAATGCCTTATTGGTATATTGATTGCAAGAAAAATGTCTAATGTCCAGGGTAGTTTTGCGCTCACTGTATATTTTGTCAGTAACCTCTGTGCCAGTCACTGTATTCTTCTCTGCTGTTTCTCCAAACAAAGGTTATCTAAATATGTTACAAATACAGGGCTTTATTATACATAATGGTAAGACAAAAATGCAATACCTGTACACCTTTAGCTATGGCGAATCCATTCACATCAGGCCCTGCCCAAAAGATCTTACAATCTAATCATTTGTTTGTTATACACCCTAAAGGATTGGTAAGATGATAGTACAATAAAGCCCTTTTTGGCATACATTATTGGTGACATTGAATCCATCAGGATCTTCATTCTCCTTATTATTTCAAGTATTGGACTGGAGTAGAGCGGACTGGAGATACCTGTTGGTAGCATGTATGTAGGTGATATTCTTGCAGTTGTTTTTTCACCCTATCAGTATATCTTTGATTGTGGGGGAAACCAGAGTCTTTGGAGGAAACCCAGGCAAGCACGGGGAGAACATACAAACGCCTTGTCGTCTTGAAATACATATAAATGCAAAGCTATAGAATTTACTATACAGCCTAGGCAGCCTTAAGCACACGCTATATAATTAATATATAATTATTTTTGCAGAACCTTTGCAGGTGTTTATTAATTTATAAGTAGGGAATGCTAAAAACGATATACTTGAGCCAGGGTCACTGAAATGTTTCCATTAGCCTGCACAATTATTGTTCTATAATAAAATAACTGGTGGTGCACTCCTTTGCCTAAATTACAATTACATTCTGTGTAAGAGCTACTTATCTGGCCAATGAAAAGCCTTCCAACCACGTCAGGGTAACCCCAGCAAAAGTGATTAAGACAAAACTTAAGACTTTCCTGACTGGGGTTTCTTTGGCGTACAATAGTAGGAAGGCTTCTTATTCATGTGATCACAGTAATGTAAACATTAGTAAAACCCCTGTGTTTATAATGTATGTGAGCATGCATTGTATGATATTGTATGGGGTCAAGGAATGTGCATTGATTATCTTTTCTTTATATTATTTAAATGATCAATAATAAAAACATTTTTGCAGGTATAAGTCTAGCAGCACACTATAATCTAGACTCTAAGTATTAGTGTAAAATACAGTTGCAGAATACACTTTGTTCAGTTTTAAAGGAATAATGCCACCCGTACGCCTTGCGACTTTCCCTCCAGCATTCCCAGGACTAATAATTCTTTATGACTGTTGCAAAGTGATTGGGCTAGACAATTTTTGAAAGGTCGCAGATAAGTCCAATGCAAAGTGCCACCATTGGATAGATTGCAGTCTGAGGGTGTGGGCTAGAAACAATACAGTTGCCCTTTAAGGCAACCATGTAGGCAATTTGAAAACAAAGACAATAAATCTCTTGACTTATTAGGTCTCCACTGCACAGAAACCAACACAGCCTGCAATTTGTATTGAAATGTTTTACTCAAAAACTCAAAGGAATGAATGTTTAAATACTGCACCTTTAATAGCTATACTGTAGTGTTCAATCCTTTTAACTTATTTTGGATTAAATGACCAATTTACATAACACATGCAAAACCATTAGGATATGAAACAAATACTGTACATATATATATATATAAGGATGGCCATACATTTTCAGTGTTACTGCGACGTGCTGGAATACCGCTTCAAGCACGTTTACTTTGCAAAGCTTTATAAGATGGTGACACTCACGAACACCTCCAGCAGGATGGATCCATAAAGGGGAACTGCGGTCTCCAGACAAGTTGAGTTTAAATGAAAAGCCAGTTTCCTACCTTTAAAACGAGCCATCAACCACCTCTCTACGTGCTCCACAGGGATATAAAGAAACTACTGACTAGAAAGTTAATGGGTGGGAGGCTGACGTGACATTCCTAAGGCTGCTCCTCACCTCGCCACTGGCAAGCACAGCCTCAGACTTCAGTGACCAGACAGGAGACAGGAATTCCCTCCCCCTCCCTGCTGTGTGAAGTGAAGATCCTCACAGTGGAGCTAAGGAAATATTTAGCTCTACTCTCACTATGTGAAAACAGCCTTTTCACGCAGAGTTCTCACTCTGCCTGAAAAGGCTGTTTTCACACAATTTTCTGTAGGGAGGGGGGGTCTGAGTGTCCCACAGCACCCTTGAGTGGTCGGGGCCACGGCTACCTTTAGTGGGCGGGGCCAAAGGGGTCTGCAAATGGAGGGGCCATGGGGTCCATGAGTGGGAGGGAGGGACATGAGGGGCTTGCAAGAGGTGGTTGGCTGCAAGGGGAGGAGGAGACACAGGGCAGATTGACTGTCATCCACTGACATGGTTTCAGAGCAGGATGCAGGAAGTGCAGGGGACCTGGTGATGCTGCTTCAAAAAACTCTTCAAAACTATGCAAAATAAACAATGACAATAAATTGCAAACATTCTCAGGAGAGCAATTCCTGTCAATTTACCTAAAGTCATTTTTTTACCACAGTTCCTCTTTAATACCAAAGGCTGCATTGTTTATTGAACATCATTTTTAGCAGAATAGTAAGAGAAAGGTTCTCTCTCTTGCTTGATACTCATTATCATTATAGTTTTCTCTGTAGGCAATTAACACACACATTGTCATCTTTGCCTGCAAAATGTACTGTGCATGGGGGCTGGTCAGATAATAACAAGAACTTAAAATATTGTGTTGTAAATATGTTATTTAACCATTTAAGTATCAGCAGAATTTCCAACTTTGTGCGTGCTCAGTGGTAGAAAAAACTTAAAGGGGTCTATTTTGAAAATTTAATTTTCAAAAATTATACCTTTAGATACAGCAAGATCCCACTACTTAAAGCATAAGTATACTGTAAAATGAAGTTAGGGTCAATTGGAGCCGCAGCTTTAAAACATTTTTTGCCATATTTGTTTCCCCCCTAAGCCCCTCCAGAGCCTACCTTTGTAGAGTTAAAGTTGCTGACACCTTGTTTGTCAGTTGGTGATTACTTAGATCTGCCCCTCTGAGATGTTTATCTAGATCTTGATTTTGCTAGCCTCGTTAGGTAATGCATCGATCTGTGCACATGGCGTCCGTGCATTACCTAATGAAGCTAGGCAATCAAGATCTAGATGAACATCTCGGAGGGGCAGATCTAAGTAATCACCAACTGACAAACAAGGTGTCAGCAACTTTAACTCTGCAGAGGTAGGCTCTGGAGGGGCTTAGGGGGGAAACAAATATGGCAATTTTTTTAAAGCTGCGGCTTCCAATTGACCCTAACTTCATTTTATAGTATACTTATCCTTTAAGAACTTTTTTTGCATTTTAAATTTGAGCTGTAGATCCTAAGAAATCATAATTTGAAATCACAGCATTAACAGGGAAAGACCTGTCACTCCAGAAGCAGAAATTATAACATGTGACCCATTTCTGACCTCTTACTAGGATCTTTGTCTGCCTGCAAGCACACTTTCTGCAACAATTAAGAGAATCAGTAGAGAAAAGAAGGCAGAGGGTATGGAGGGGGAAAAGGGCAAGCAGAGCAGTGTCCATGGTAAGGCTGTGCAGACGCTAGTGTCGCAGACACTACATGAACGCAGTAAGTAAGGGGGGGGAATTAGGAACATTTACTATACAATAATAATTTAATAACAAAGCAAGCACAGATAAATATGTGAGTACCACCAGTATAGTAACCCTATAACCACCCAACACGTATTTGGTTTAAAAAAGTTTCTGGACATTTGACTAGAATTTGGATGAAATATGTAAACAAATAAACATGTAAAAACAAGAGCCAATGTCAGAGAAAGGAAAACTGTCGTAAAAAAAAAACAATACAAATTTTAAAAACAATTGCATCGGTGCACACAAAAATTTTAAGTAAAAACTTAAACCCCCATGACTAGTACACACACAGCCTTGTATATCTGCATTATGACCAAATGCTACCCCCAGTATCCCACTTGCATTGGTGCATACAGGGACTTGGCCAAAATAGTGCCAAAAAGGCACACCTTGCCAGTTTTCAAATTAAGCACCATTTCCCCTTTGATATACCCATCCAAAACAATGTACTGTATTTTATTAAAGAACACACCTTCCACTATGCTTGAAATATTCCCTTTGATCACTCCTAGACTACTTAAAGGGCATGTGCACCCTTAAAACAAAAAGCTGGTGACTTGCCAGTAATTAGCCTGCAACCCAAATTACTATTTTTACCAGTTTATTACATGCATTTGTAACCAGATATTTAATAATAAATTCTCTTCCATTCTGGAAAAGGTATCTGCCTCCCCCCTCTGCTCAAAGACAAGATGTTTGAGCCTTTTCCAGAATGGAAGAGAACTTATTATTAAATATCTGGTTATAAGCATGGGGGGGGGGGGGCAACAGGGGAATCATTTAGGATTTCTATATTATTTAGTTTTTTTGGTCTTTAGTTAGCTCCAGCCATGAAAGCATTGGTTTTCAGTGGCCCAGATAAGTGCAAATGTAGTGAAAGAGACTACCTTGATGTATGAGCATTTCCATGGACAGTGATAGGTTTGTCATAGTTTTAATATTGATAGTGTGGTAGCCATTTTAGCTATGGAGGGTGTAATATTCAATTATAGAGATCATTAAAGTGTTTAGTGATCGAGACACCTAGATAAATGAGTGGACAGTCCATCTAATGTTGTAGTTATAGGTTCAGCATGGATAAGGTGCAGCATAGCATGTTAGCCTTAAATGTGTCATGGAATAAAGGAGTATCTAGTGGCCATTTTTCAACATTTATAAAGAAACTGTACCTTTCATTTAATTAAAAACATTTGCTTTTTGCAGCATTATAAATAATAATAAAGCATGGGGTAAAAAAAACAAATATAAAACGAAAAGACACGCTGAAGGTGAGCTTCACTGTAAGCAAAGAAGGGAAAAAGAGTCATTAGAAAGCCTAATGCGTGTTAAAAGGTTTTCTGTCTTGATTGAATGCTACCTTCTTTTCTCTGAACAAAGTTGCATAGGATTCACAATTAGTTTTGGTAAGAATACCTGGTGCTATTAATGGTAAATTGCAGCTCATTTTTATTACTATAATATAACTTATATTTACTATTGTAATATGGACTGAATTGATTTGGAAACCTAGACGTAAAAAAAAAAAATCACCTCTGCTCAAAAATAAACACCAGTGATGAACCTTATAGAGACCGAGTGCCCAAACTGCAACCCAAAGCCCAATTATTTATTGCACTGTGCCAACACGATAGTGTAATCTGAATACTGAGGTTTTAGTTTAGGAAAAACAATTCAAACAGATACAGTAGATAGAATTGATTATAGATTACCTGTTAACGTTTACATTACCGCACAGGAGTTTGACATCCAAAAGGTGACCATTAACCCCTACATTATCAGACAAGAGTTTGGAATCCAAGCAGATCTGAACTTTGAAGCACAAACATAAAATCAATTTTCTTTTATTTTGGGTAAGAAATCCCCTTTCCCCTGGCTTATTTGGTTCCAGGGGAATGTTTGCACAATTTTGATACAGTGATGTAGTGTGCTCCTCTTGCTTTGATTTGACGTTGGGTTCTATCAACCCCTAGGGTTGAGGGTGTTTGGTTTGTTTTGAGAGTGAGGGGTTGTTTTGTTTTAAGGGGATTGCTCCTACTGATTATTGCCAATTGCCAGCCTTGAGCTCTCTCTGCTACAGACAGTCGCTATACTTTCTAAAGCTCAGGATTGTAGAAAGTGGAGCAGAGTGGGCTGTGGCTGTCTGGCTTTCTGGTAACAAACTCTGGTGAACTCTGCTCTGCATGAGTGCCCACAGAAAGGGCTCTGAGTGCCACCTCTGGCATGCGTGTCCATACACTACATAGCTTGTAACTAGAGATGGACCCGAATCCTAACCCGGTTCCAAAAAATGTTTGAAAAGTTTTGGTTTTGTAAATTTAAAATTTTTAGGATTTTCAAAGATTTTCGAAAAATATTATGTTGAATGGCAAAACAGAAAGTGCATTCTTTTATCTCTCTGTGTGGCGAGGTTTAAGTTAACTTTTACCCAGCGTTTGGATGGAGTGTTTGTCTGTCATTTGGTTGCTGGGTTCGTTTGCAGATTTTTGAATTTTCAGGTTTTTCGAAAATCTGCGAATCTGCAAGCGGAGCGGTCCTCCGTCTCTACTTGAAACATGGATTTTGTTGCTGATTTAAATATTACCTATATTAGTAATATTAGTTCTAGTTCTTGTATTTGAAGTTTTCTCTCATATTTACTGGTTTAGTCTGTATGGTGAGGTTGGGCAGTGAACTGTAAACACATTAAGGGTAATCCTTTTTTATTGTACTTCATGCACTATTGCATCACAGACATGCTTGTTTAGTCACATATCTTCTTAAGAAGAGGTGTTTAGTTGGTCTATAAAGTAGTAAATATAAATGGACTATTGAAGGTGATGGCAAGATGCTAATTATTGTCTTATGGCAGTGATTATCGATCATGAAGGATGTCTGTTCAGTCAATCTGTTACATCTTGTGTCAGCAGATTATTAGTTTAATCAGAAATTGTAACAAGTGCCTACTCTTGTGCCAGATCCCGGAAACATTTCTTTCTCCAAAGATGTTCTACGTAGCTCTTGTTTTATGCAATGTATTCTTCTGTTAGAATATGTGTTACTTGTCCTTATGCAATTGATAAATTAAAAGTACCGTGCATTCAATTTCCAATAAAACAGAAAGATAATGAATGTAGATTAATGGAACCTTCTGTTGATAAAAATGTTAAAAGATAAGCAGCATAGGGATCTCATAGACCTGATGTGTCTGAAATGTATGGCGGGCAGGTCACCCATTTGCCAAAATTGTTTAGGGATCCATCCTGCTGGATCACTTAAAGGGCATGTCCACCCCCAAACTAAAATTTACCCCACTGTGAATTGTTAAAAATTCCTTACCTTTCTGTTCTGCTTTTTATGGTTGCCCTGCAGGGCCTGATGAAGGTCCATTAAACTGAAGAGTAGGAGCCCCTCTGTGTGTAGAAAGGCATCTTCCCTGTCCTCCTGGAGGACCATTGCATGCGCAATGGAGCTCTCCCCCCTCCTTCTGGATCCCTTGGGGGCTGCATCATTCTTTAAAAAAAACAAACTTTTTATAAGGTAAGGCAATCCCCCTCTTTAAAACATTGAAATCAGTCCCTAAATGTACTTACCCGACCTCTGCTGACCGGCCTCCGCATCAGAGATTTGCTCAGTCTCAGCCAATAACAGACGGGGCTGCTGGTCCTGCCTCTTCTGCTGTTCCGTGCACGGAAGCTGCAGAAGAGGCTGTGCCCGAGGGAACAAAGACAAGTAATTACATTTAGTTTTTGATTTAGGGTTGGGAGGGGGTTGCCTTACCGTATAAAATTTTTTTGTTTGGGGTTAAAAAAACCTTTAACATTTCCGAAAGTAATGGGAATTGTTCTTCTGCACCAGGAAAGGTCTCCTAATCTATCTCCCTTCCCCTTATTATAGAACAGGATGCTCGGCTACTGCCG
Organism: Hymenochirus boettgeri; assembly: GCA_019447015.1. Classification (NCBI taxonomy): domain Eukaryota; kingdom Metazoa; phylum Chordata; class Amphibia; order Anura; family Pipidae; genus Hymenochirus; species Hymenochirus boettgeri. Next base: position 148,526,714 of record CM033476.1, read on the forward strand.
AACAGCTTGTAAATAATGTAATTATGCAATAATTCCTGCAAATTATAATGATCTAATGTTGGATGAAAAGGATTATCGAAGAACTGCCAAATACGTTGGCTGATTTTAGAAGCATTCCATTATCAAATAAACTACTAGACATTGAGACAAGCACTGGAGTTTAAAGGTGCCCATACATTAGAACTTTCCTCCTGACCAATCCCAATTGTTTAGGAACCACCTTTCTGGTTCTTCTTCACAACTGTCATACGATCGAAAAATTAATTCGCTAGGCCGAACCCCACGATCGTATATCAGTCGCGAAAAAGAAGGCAGTTCCTGAATGGATTGAATGTTGTAGGATCAGTTGTCAGGTAGGTTCTAATGGCCACCTGTCCATCTCCCAAATTAAAATTTGCCCTACTGCTGGACCCACTGTAAAGTGTTCAAAAATCCTTACCTTTTTCCTCTGCTCCTTATGGTTGTCCTGTAGTGCCTGCTCAAAGTCCAGAAAAGTGAAGAGTAGGAGCCTCTCTTTGTGTAATCCTGTAATCCGGTTCCTGCCTCTTCCTTGTCCTCCTTGATGACTCCTCCCTCCTCAGGATCCCTCAGGCTGAGGCCCCAGTACAACGCATCGAAGCACACACGTAATTTTGGTGGGTTGTTCCACGTTTGCGCATGTGATTTTGCTTTTTCCCATTGTGCAAAAAACTGGTGCTTGCAAAACGCAAACGGATGCGCAATCGTATGCGCATGTCCTTATTTAGCAGTAGAGGCAGAGGCCGAGGGAATGAAAGTGGATAAGTCTATTTCTGGACACATTTTTAAGTTAAAACCCTAGCGTTTAGGGTGGGGGGGGGGGTTGGGGATGGAGATACTGTTTAAGAAAATCTGCTTATAAGCTTGATTTTTTTTCTTGTAACATTCTTTGGGTAGACCATTCAGGACAAATACATACACACAAAAACTAATTCCTGCATAGAAAATTTTTTTGGGAAGGTAGGAGTGAGTATTTGTACCTCTCGATTTTTCCTAACAGAAAGCTGCCAAAGTTCCACTCGTGCTCCTCCTCCTGTTCTTAGGCTTCTGGCTGACTGCCTGCACTTATCGATCATCAGATTGTTTTACAAATTGCAAAAATGCAATAATGACCAACTCAGTCATTAATGTGCAGTCAAATGTACGTGCTTGATAGTCTGTAATATTTCATAGTAGGTAGCTAATGTTTCACTAGCTACAGTTACAGTAATACCGTTCTTTTCTGGAACCATGAAATGCCATGTACTACTGCCTCTATGACGTCGGTCTATAGGCGCTTCACACTGCAAAACCAGAGGCCTGCACTACACTGATGATGGCTCAATAAAGCTGAAACTGGTCTGTTTTTGAATCTCTGGTTTAGCATTAAGCTTGTGGAATGCTGTAAGAATCTTTTCATAGATATAGTTTTCCTGCGAGCTGCCATGGAAACATGGAAATTACCCAGAAGTCTTTGTCCCTTATTTGCATTATTTAATGCAATAAAGGCAGTACACTATAGGGATTGTCACCATTTCATTGTTAAAGCTAGCTATAAATGGGCAGATGTTTACTGATTTACGATCAAGTGCAATATCAGATATCCAATCAGAAGAACCGCTCGAAGATCCCCCAGCTTGAGTCTCCGATCTTTCCACAAATTTACCCTTGATAGGGATTGGGGATGGGCTGAATGGAAAATTTTGTGCCTGAACCTATCTTCGCTTTTCGATCAGAAAAATGGCATACAGGGGATCTATATTTTGAGCGGTCCAAATTTATGGGATTGCTCAAAATGTCGATCCCATGTAGGGGGTGTAAGTTTCAGCGGTGTCCTGACAAATGGCACAGAACCTTTAATATCTATAGGGAATGCATTGTGATAGTAGTTTCCCTGTACTCATTATATAGAGCAGTATGTGCATGTATATTTGCCATTGCACTGAAGTCTGCTTAGCTTTCAGGCATTAGGGAATTACACTTATAGGAAAGTTTTTTTATCTGACCTTGTTAGCTGTTTTTGGTACCCAGTATGTGGTTTTATGGCATCACAAAAGCTGTTTGATTTTTATATAGTAATAAGGATATCTCTTTAAAATTATTTTAACATCCTGAACACAATATTGTTGTATAATGTCACATCGGCTGATATTTAATATTTTTATAAGGTGTTACAATTTCCCTACAACTGGGAACCAAAGATATAAAAATATAGTATGAAAAAGCCTTCAACCATAAAAGGATCCTTTTGTAAATAGATCCTCTTTCAGCTGAAGCTGATTACTATACATCACCTGGATGCAATTTAGTGCAGACTTAGTTGCTGGCTTTATTTGAAAGCAAGGGATCATGGTCTCGAAAATGTGTGTAGGGTTAATCCTTAAATAAGTAATTTTACTGTTGTTATTGAATTTGGAGGTGATGTAACAGATTACAAAAAAAGAAGCGGGTCATAGTTGTCCTTTAAATATTGATTATTAAGAATCGTGGTGATTATCACTTTTACCTGGCAGTGTTAATATAGAAATGTCAGTATGATTGCAGAGGCCGGAATGGATAGAAAGGCAGAAAGTTTGATTGTTTACCAGTGGGAATCCAGTTGAAATTTCCTATGAGAAGGCTGCATATGGCCTTGATTGTATATTCTCACTTAGCTACATTGGGCCCTAGTGGTTATGTACTGTATCAGCTTGTGTTTGATTGTGACATCTCCAGGGAAGGAAATAATGTGCAAAACGAAATAATTCATTTGTCTTAAAGAGACAAATTCCCATTCTTTCTATTTCTTATTCTATTATAGTCGTCTGCTTTTGTGAACTGTATCTCCTCCCACAGTTTTTAAAAAAAATTCTGTACAGATGGGCTTTTGGCATTGGAGAAGTGTGCCACCTCCTAGCTAAGGAATCCGCGGAAGCGTTACCGCATTATCAGAGAATTTCGGGACATTTTCCCCCATTGACAATAATGTTGTCCAATCCTCAAACATAAACATTTCACCTTTCCACTGTCATTTCTGGTAAATTTAGGTTATTGAAATTTGGAAAAGGTGTCCGTGGGAATGGAGATTAAAACAATGGAAACCATGATGGAGACGTATTTAGAAAAAGAGCATTAATATCATACCATTGTGTTAACGCCAGGCTTCACAATGAAAAATAGTGTATTTTTCAAACCATTGATTTTCACCATGGCAGTTTGTGGTGGGTTTCCTGCATTTGCCCCTGAATCCCTTCACATTCAAAACTTCTACAACCCGTAAAACTTCTTGTTGCCCTCCTTTTTTTAAATATATAAATTAAAAGTAAATAGATCAAATTATTTAATCCCAAAAGGTAAAGATCCATCTGTCTAGTAAGAAAGTGAAATTGATATGTGGGGAAGAAGCGTGCTTGTCTTTAACCTCAAAAACATCTTTCTTGCTATTTCAAACCGTAGCCGTAAATATTTAAATACGACCGTCTTTAGGCCGTTTTTATTTTCGTGTGTATCCTTGATGCCATTCCTGGCAGAATTGCAAAAAGATAAAGACATTTTACCCCTTGTATTTGCATGTGTTTGTGAACAAAGCAGCGGGCTTTGCTGATTAGTATATTTTATAGGGAACATCTCTTATGAAAAATGAGAACCGGTTCTCGTGTTTCTGATTTGTAAATCTCGTTTATTTTAAAGGTTGCTTCATTTTTTTTTATTTTGTAGTGTTTGCAAGAAAATGTTTCTTGGTTTATTCATGCTGACAACTGAAAAGCTTTGGACCTAATTAAAAGTATTTTCACTCGCACCTTTAGTGAACCATTTCATTACGCGGCAGTGCACAGATTGCATTTTGAAATATGGTGATAGTTTAAATCTGACCTTTTAGTCCCAAACTGCCAGAATTTCCTTAAAACTCCACTCTGGGATATGCTTTATGTATATTAGCTGTTTGGTTAGAAATTATCTTCTGTACACTCAGTGACTAACAGTCTGAAGATAGAAAAGAAAGATTTCTTCCAACAGTATGCCTGTGTAATGAGCTGTCCTTTTTTTAGTAGATATTTATATCCTTTCATTCTGTGATGTGCTGATAACCACATTTACTTTCTTTTTCTTAAAAGGGAAGTCATTTTGAAGCATTTGTAAAGAAAATATGTGTTAGTCTGTGTGTTTTGCAACTTTAATAAAATAAAATGTGAACATTGTCTTAATTAGTTAATGCAGAAAAGAAAAATGTTAGCCCTGGGTTTGAAATATTCCAATCGGCTATAATTAATATTAACAACCCACACAATTAACTGTTACGTTTGACAACTGTCAAGGTTGAAACTCACCTTATGACGTTCACATGACATCGGTTGAACCATCTGACCAATAGGAATGGGTCAGGTGGGAAACATTGCGGTGAAGTAAAAAGGTGAGAACCGATGCCTAGTCCCAACATTACTATAAATTTATTGGGTGAGTGGGCTCAGGTGTTAAATTGATGTAATGTTGGCCAGGTGTATGGTTGGCATTGCTCATAATGCCTTTTAAAGTATTTAAGTATGCCACTGGATATGCTAGTAAAACTTGAGTTAGTAAACAATCTACACATAACGGACATGCTAAATGCTAACTATAACAGTTCCTAAGTGAGTATTAATATAAGTGCACCGGGCTGCTAGATAGATCCACAGGTGTAGGAGGAATTGTGTGAGATTCTTTCCTGGGTAGTTCTTTTTTCGTCTATTTAATATAAAACTGCCTTTAACTAGATAAATATTTTATATTTACATTTTAAAAAGCATTCATTTAATGTTTTCTCTAAAATAATAAATCGCAATGAGACATTGCTTGCCTTATGCTTTAAATCCAGTATATGGTCATGGTCAATTAAACAAACTATTAGACTGCTTGTGTCATGTGATATACTGGACTTGTGTTAAAAGGACTTATTTCTGTTTAAAAGACAATTATGCTTCCCAACCCCCCAAGATGAATTCTTATACTTAGAATGCTATGTCCTCACCCTTGGGCTTACTGTAGAAGTCCTGCAATTAGCCTTTGAAGATGTGATTTCCAGCTTGCTTTGTCCTGCCGTCTGGCTTCAGTTTAGGACCTGGCCAATATCGGAAATAAATGATACATTATCAGGCTTATTTAATAAGTGGTGCAAAAATTAGCCCCATCCAATCAGATGATGTTTTTTTACCGGTCTATTTCTTCAGTTATATAACATGTGATTGGCTGCTACAGATTAATGACACAAGTAGAATTTTGCACCTCATATTAATTATATTATTAAATATATACATATAGTAGATGCATAGTCTGTTAAATAAGTATTGACATTAGTTTGTTGTGCTCCTTGAATGGTTGCATATGTTAGGATTTATTTTAAAGAAAGGAAGCAGCAAATGAAACCGGCTTTCACATACTAAACTAACCCAAAGTCATATCACTCTTTGTATAATTTTAGATTTTGGATTAAAAAACACGTGGTGGATTGCTCTTTTCAGCCAGAGAGACGAAATTAAAGCTCATGTGGCTCCAACAACAACAAAAAAAAACTAAAGACAACATTGTCCTATCAGACAAAGCACATTCACAAAGATACAGCAAGCTTTGTCTCCCATCTTCCTGCTGTGGCTACTGGGTGATTTATGAAATTAACCTGTATGTACTAGGAGTCAGCTCCCATAATCCACCCCAGCAAAGTGTACGCAATACACTTTACATACTCTGTAGTGCTCAGTAGTTTAAAAAAGGGATGCTGCAGCCTGGCTTAATAGAGCTGACAAGGCAATCATATAAAATCACAGAGAACCCACCGTTAAGGTGAGTACACACATTAGCCATAAAGGGTACGGACGGGATTGGCCCTTTATCGCTAATGTGTTTACTGCAATTCTGAGCATTCCTGAGGGCTGATGAACCTTCGCTGTCGGCCTTAGGATTGTTTGGAACTGCCCGAATATTTCCCCCTGCCACACATTCATTTGCATTTCATTTAAAAACAAAATCAATCTTTGCAGTTTATTTCCTATCAAGCACTGAGGTGAAAAAAATCACAATGAACACATAATAGATTTTAAGAAAATCCCATCAGATCCAATGAACATCGGGCATGTGTATAGATAGGTTATGATACCAATAATGAACTACTGCCATTGGAATCTTAACCTATTGGTCTGAACAAACAATTTCCGGCGTATCAGCTACTTTTACCACAGTATAGAGAGGTGAAAACACTGTTGCTGTGTATGCGGGCAACAAGGATTGTTCCATATAAAGTATATACAGGACGATCGTTCATGTGTATGTACGCATTGGGCAAACTTACATTCAGATTCTGGTGGAAGTTGCGACAGAGGTCGCATGTGTAAGGACACCTTAAGTCTGGGGATATGGGGCTGAGCCATCACAACATATGCCAAGAATACGGATACATTTAGAAACTTTCAGGGAGATTCAATAAAAGGTCTTATCGTTTAAAATGGTGCTAATTCTACCCCAACCAATCAGAACTTATGTAACATATGAAAGCTAACATCTGATTGGTTGGGGCAAAATTAGCACCATTTTAAACGATAAGAACTTTTATTGAATAACTCCCCCTTATGTATTGCAAGGAACAGAAGGGAAAAAGGCAGTAAAGTAGTCTGACAATTTTGTATTGTTGATAGGCTGGAGAGCTGTCAGCAATACATGATAACTGGAAAATAAACTGCAGAGTAACAAGCAGGTTTCAAAGTGTTATCGGGGACTTCTATATTGGTGTGGAGTCATCTGTATAGAAAATAGACTGTGAATACTGGGGTCAGGGGGCGTGGCAATAGGTGCACATGCTCACAAGGCTTTTTGATGTCTACATGGTCTGTGAGTTGTTCTGGTAACAACATGGAAGCCTTCTTAGTTATAGAATCTGTCTCTCACATGTACTCAATGCAACTTACTAGAGAAAAATAATACAGTGTATAGGTATTCTGGGAAGTAAAGCTTTCACATTAGGATTTTAAAAATCTGTTTTGTGTTTAGTTTTTCTTGAAATTATTTTAAGCATTAGTTCACCATCAAACACACACATTCATGACTTTCTTCTGATTTAAACAAACATCACTTGTCCTTCTGAATCATTACTGCTAATCCAAAAATAGGTCATTGGAAAGATCTTCTTGGTCTCTCATTTGTTTAAGTGCACTGAGCATGTCTCTAGTTATTGAGTGAGGAGAAAAGATTGAGCGGTAGAGAAATCTATATGGACCAATAATATTTATTGCTGTCTATCCATTTTATCAAAAGATTTAAAGGGCATGTGCACCCTTAAAACTAAAAACTGGTGGCCTGTCAGTTATCTGCAACCCTAACTTTACCTTTAACTATAGTTGTAAATAAGGACTGACTAAAAAAATCAGGTGAAATCACCCCTCCTTATAAGAAAGTAACTGTAGACAATCATGTACATTCAGTTTAAAGGGATGCTATAAGACAACATACAAATAAAACTGAAATTGGGTGATTACTAATTAGATCCAATATGCACTGCACTGCGCTGCTAAAGATTTGACTGAAGCTGCTTTACATTCTACTTAGAATGGCAGTTTACCATGCTTCCTAATATATAACAGTGCAGGATAAGTTAAAGGGCATGTCCACCCTTTTTTTTTTAACTTTTAGGGTACTGTAGGTCTCCCTCCCCCAGCCCCAACCACCATATTTTTATGTCCAGAAATTCCCCAGAACTCTACTTACCTTACCTCTTTCCTCCAGCATACGGTCCCGGCCCTCTGCTTGCATGAAACTGCAAGCAGGGGGCCAGATCGGCAGCCGCGTCCGTGATTGGCCGAGAGGCAGCCAATCACGGACATGGCTGCCGGCAGTTCAGAACGCTGGAGGAGGGAGGTAAGGTAAGTAATGATCGGGGGATGTTCCTGGACATAATAATATGGTGGTTGGGGCTGGGGGAGGGAGTCCTACTATACCCCAAAAGGTTTTTACACTAGGGGGAGGGAGAGGAAAACGGGAGAGGGAGGGGGGAGGGCTGCACTGGGCATGTGCAAATTCTCCCGGAGGAGAGACAGGAGGCATATGTGTTTGTCCTATATGGAATCTGCCATGCTCCTGGTGGCCAGTTTTTGGGACTTTGGAGGGGCATAGCAGGGCAGCCATTTGGAGCTGGGATGTAAGGTAAGGATTTTATTACACTACACAGTGGGGCCAGTAGTGGGTTAACTTATAGTTTTGGGGGTGGACATGCCCTTTTACTTTCTCAACAGTTTAAAAAGGGCAACTATAAACAATAAAAACATAAAGAATAATTAACAGATTAGAAAAAAAACTATTCTGTCTGCTCCTTGTCCTTCTGTTTACACATATTACTCTTGTTAATGCATTGGACTGCTTCATCTTCCTGCTCTCCGACCTAAGTATTCCCTTTGGTGGGGTGACCACCTCAGTTGTATTCCCCTCACTCAGATTGGCCAGTTAGTAAAGGAGGGTTATGATATTATACTTCAGGCCTTGAAACTGCTGCAGGACCAAGGAAATGCACTGGGAATAAAGTGACTAGGAGCAGACAGGGTAGACTTCTTCCAATACTTTTAAACTGTTAACTTGACAATAGCAATGATATGCATAAACAAGTATATAGCAAATAATTGTCCTTTTTATTTGTAATAACATTTCATTCAAATGTGAAGCACCTACTGTAAGGGCTGAATGTGGCTGCATGCTGGGCAGCTTCATCATATAGCTCACTGTCTAATCCTTACATTCATTTCTTCTGCCTTGTTTTTTGGATTATATCTTGTCCAATCAGAGCAGGATTATCTATTAAGGCTATCTAAGCAGCTGCCTAGGGCCCAGTAAATATAACCCCCTCCACCACTACAGCCCATACAATACAAGAACAAGTGGGGCACCAAATGTCAGCCCTGCCTTGTGCCCAATTTGATCTTAATCCATCTCTGTCCCCATTGAGTATAAGCACCTGAGATGAGGGACTGTCCCCCTCTATATTGATTTTATCTCCTAAAATGCTTCACCAATACACTAATCCAGTGACTGCAGCTATGCTAACAGACATTGCATTGCTGCAGACCCCCTACACCCACATTAAGGCTGTTCAGGTGGAGATGTGCATTTTTCTGGTTGCCAGAGAATCATTTCCGGTGCGTTTGGCCAGTAAGTAAAGCCAAATTCATTATTTACAGAGTTGATTTTTCCCTTTAAGTAGTTTAATGCTTTAGACAGACTCTTTCTTGTTAGCCTGTTGCCTCTGAAACAGCCTGTAGAATAAAAGTGTAGATTAATCTAAAACTGTTAATTAAATACTCCTGTGCTGTTGAATAATAATTAGCCTCGCTAATTACGTTTGCAGCAAATATGCTGAAACATCATTTTTCAACGAGTTAATGAAACTTTGTCATCAGAGGCAATGTTGGAAAATATGGTTTACTGACAATTACTTAGATGAGAGCAGATGTATTGATTTCAACCTTGACCGTGTCATTAAAATTAGGAGTGACCTGTTTACAGTCTTTTTCCTGGCACTCAGTTTAATCATCGTACTTCCAGGGTAATGGTCGGCATTGTAGGCCACGTACATGGTTCTGGGTCGTGTAATTGTCTCACAATTAACGTCTGTACACAGTTGGTGGGTTTATGTATATTACTTTTTCAAGGAAATTAAACCTTTTAAAATTAGTTTAATAATTTAAAGAAAAATGCCTCTAAGGTAAGTTACCAACTTTAGTGTCTTTTTACATTTTATTTTTTCTTTAACGTTTGAATATAGTTAAGGATTAAAAGGCACGTGTAATTATTAGAATCGTGGGTTATTGTTGATGCATATAATATAGTGAATAATGTACCCCCTACTGTAAATTATAAGGATATTAGAAGTCACCGAGGAGTTCCGTGACCATATAAAAGCACAAGGACGCAGGCCGAGTGCCTTTTATACAGGGCGCGGAACTCCAAGGTGACTTCTAATATCCGAATATTTTACAGTAGGGGGTGTATTATTTAGTATAATCCACCCCCTCATTTGAAAACCATCCAGGCCCCTGTGCAAGGATGGGGAGGAGGAATAAGAATAACTTTGCCTTGCCCTCTCCACTCCCCCTGTCTTACTTCCCCCAGCTCTATTTACTTTCCCCTTCAGGTTTACGTTTGTTCACATTCTGTGTCAGTGAGTACACTGCCTTGCCCTCTTCTCTCCCCCTGCCTCACTTCCTCCACCTCCGTTTACTTTTCCCTTTAGGTTTACTGTGTTCGCATTGTGTATCACTGAGTTATGCCGCTTCCGCACCACTGTGTATGGTGCGGCTCCACCTCTTCAAGGAAAAGTTGGAGCCACGCCATACACAGTGGTGCGGAAGCCGCGTAACTCAGTGATGCACAATGCGAACACGGTAAACCGAAAGGGAAAAGTAAATGGAGGTGGAGGAAGTGAGGCAAGGGGAGAGAAGAGGGTAAGGCAGTTCCGGAAAGTTATAATCAGCGCGCTATTACGTAGTAGCACGCCGATTATAATATTATTATTTACAGTTTGGCCCCATAGGCATCAGTGGAAGGGGTGGATTATATATTATTATATATATAATATAATGATATAATGTACATTATTACATTGTTATAGATAAAGAATGGTATCTGTCTTCCATTGGACGTGGTGATTGCAGGTTCATGGATAGTTTTTTAAAAAAAGGTCTGGATTTGTAAAAATAACAAATGTTGCATGTTAGATAAAGGTGGAGTTGATCCAGGGTTATTTCCAAAAGCCACTTAGAGTCAGGATTGACTGAAGTAGGGGGGACATGATGTATTGTAAAATAAAGAAACACACTGAAAATAAATGGAAGTAATAGGTCCTCAAGCAAGCAAAGCAAAATGTAAAAGCATATTAAAAAATAGTAGATAGTGCAAAAGCCCGCTACTCCAAAACTTTTTTTAAGTTTTATATCTGGGCTGTAGATTCAGAGAAATCGCAGCATTAACAATGAAAGACCTGCCACTCGGAGCAGAAAAAAATGTGTGTCTCACCCCTGACCTCTTACAAGCATCTTTGGCTGCCAGTCAGCACACTTTCTGCCACAATTAATAGAATCAGCAAAGAAAAGAAGGGGGAGGGAGGATGTGTAGCAGAGCAGTGTTCATGTGAGGCTGTGCAGAACCTATTAGTGTCGCAGACAACGTAAGGTTGTTTGAGTGAGTAAAGTGACTCTTTAACCTCCAGCCAACATTCAATTCCTCACACGCAATTGTAAATATTAAGCAGTGGACGAACTTTGAAGCAAGCCAAAACCCACCATCTTACCAGTCTTTAGCTGGTCGTCCACTACATACCTTATATACTCGAGTATAAGCCGAGGTTCCCATTTTTACCTCAGAGTAAGAAACATGATTGACTCGAGTATAAGCCGAGGGGTTGAAATGATGACCACTACTGCCTTCATACTACTGTATTTATTGCCCTTTAAAGACAGTGCACCCCCCTGGAAAGGCCCCCAAGTTCAGTGAGGTAAGTAAGAGTTAAGTTAGAGGGGTACCGGTAAGTACTCACTCGGGTCCCCCCAATCTGGCTGCCGATCGCTATGTAGAAGTTAACTTTAGAAGCAAGTGTTCTGCCTGGCACTGATCTGCAGGATGATGTCCATATGCGACGACTGTCTCACTTACTGCCTGGCGCCGAGTAGTGACATCACTACTCGGCGCCGGGCAGTAAGTGAGACAGGCGTCGCGTATGGACGTCATCCTGCAGATCAGCGCGGAATGCCAGGCGGAACACTTGCTTCTAATCTAAGTTACCATAGCTTCTACATAGCGATTGGCAGCCAGAGAGTTACTTGACCCGAGTATAAGCCGAGGTCGGGATTTCAGTCTAATTTTAAAGACTGAAAACCTTGGCTTATACTCGAGTATATACGGTACATCACATCATTCTGGCAACCACTTGGTCAATCATTTTGCAATCAACATTATGCTAGTAATGTAGATTGCAAGTCATGATCTGGCCAGTAAAAGTATGGTAAAGCTGGTAAAGCCGCCGCTTCAATCAATGCAAACACATTTATATGTCTTAATATAGAGCTAATGAAAGTGGTTGTGATACATGTGTCAATGAATAAAGAAGATAGATGTGCAGTCAGTATAGATAAAAATGTAAAACTGTATCATTTATACTTGACTTGTCCAGAAACTGCTGATTAAAATTTATATATCTTAACTATATATAAATATTTCCTTACTACAATATACCTGTGTGAAGGTAATAAAATCCTTATAGGGCTATGCAAGGAGAGCCGGTATGGCTTTTTATTATCTTCTCCGGGCAATGAACTGAGCCTATAGCAGCTCTCAGTCCATAGCAAATGGGGTTTACTCATTCCAAATCTTTAACCTTGCAGCGGTTGTTTTTGCGTGCCGCCGTAAACTACATTTACAGCTCTCCGTACATAGCCCTATTAATGTACTTTTCCAATGACTAAGGCGTTGGATGCCAATGTGCGTGGAAGGCATGCAAGTTACCATCTTGGCTGTGCTGGAATCTGCTAATTTGTGCGCTATCGGAGAACATGCGATCTGCATAGAAATAGTGATTGCCGTCATTCCATAAAAGGATTCTCACATGGATTGCATGCAGGAAATCTCGCAGGTGTGAATAAAATAAGGTAAAGAGTGGGCTTTTCAGTTCTGTTTATCACCAATAAGGCTGAGGCCACAATGCAGTGCATCCTAGCACACCTGAAGCGAGCACGAGCGAGCAATTGTATGTGCTTCAGTTTTTGGAACGCTGCTTAGCAATCGGCCAATACTAGTGTGTGCTTTTTAACACACATTCGGATTGCGTGTTAAAACGCTGTGGTATTGCCTAGCCCTTAGATAGCATTCCCCCACCCCCCACCCTGTTTTGCTATGCAATGTTTGTTTTCCAGGACATCATTACTAACTGCCAGTATGGATGATTCAGCCTTTTATGTGTTTTAGTTATATATGTGTAGTCTGATTTTTAAATGATCTGCAGCAGGCAGTTTTTGTTTTTTTTTAAACATGATTCCTTTCAATATGACAGATCATGAAACCATGCTGGGCATTGCTGTGAATTAATAATCCAGTTATGTGTGAGTTGGTTGGAACACAATTCTAATTTACAAAATAGATTTTTTTTTATACTTGATAAAACTGGACTCGGTTAGATTATATTACTCTCTCATCCCCATCTCTGCTTATTTCTGTTTTATTCCTTTTCTCTCTTTATTCCTTATTAAATTATTTGTGTACAAAAGTTGCATGTGACTTTGTATATGTTTAGAAAGGTCTTTAATTGGGAACTTGTATAATACTGGCTATTAGACCTTTCCCTCTGTGAATAATATCTACTGCACATGAAGCATTATACGGCTTTTTTTTGTACTTTTTTAGCTAAATTATATTCATGCAGACTTTGTTTTTGGATACAGTGTATGACTTCGGACCAAACAATAGAAGTGAAGTAATAATTCATTTTTACAATTAGGGTGAGAACAGGAATCTTTTCTGACGCACCAATGGCTTTAAGTCTTCGTATGCGAGAAGGTGTCCGGTTGATATTTGCTCAGTTTCAATGAGCGAGCGTTCACCTTTTGTGTAAATGCTAATTAGATCATTAGAAGATTGGTACATCCACCTGAAGTGTACGACTTTATGAATGCAAAGTAATTACACACCTCTATGATGAAAGAGAGAGGCCATTTAAAGGTTAAGTGTGTAATAATGCACAGGTGGAATATAGTCTTTGAGAATTCTGAAGCAAAGAGACTTGGTGGATGTATTTCAAAGGATAGAAATGTCAGAGCTTGCCACTACAGATAACTGTTATTTGCCACATATGCTTTGATGACCGGCCCATAGTAATTTTAAATATTAAAAAGCACTTAATCGCTTTGTATTTCCTAAAGCTTAGCTACATCTAAGATCTTTGCAGCCCGGCAATTCTGAAACCTTTATTTTTTAAAATTCATGTTATTGACATATAGACATACATATCAGCAGTACTTTGTGCTATGAATTATGGAATAAATCATGAAGTTATGGATGAGCCTTTAGGGTATTCGTTAGGTGGACGATTACTATTTCTATGTCAGTGAAAACATCAACAACGCCAGGCAGACAGAACATCAGATGTCATACTGTGAAATTACAACCCCCCTTTTTTGTGTCTTTATCAATAAATTATAAAACCATTCGGCCTCCGCTCGATATTGTTGAGCGGTGTATGGCTAGCTTAAAATCTGATGAAATGTTAGAATAGCAGTATGTAGCACACAAAATTTCAATTAATACGCACAGATAATACCTGTGGACAAAGCCTATAAATAATAATGTACTGTAACATACAGTCTTTGAAAGGCACTGCTAGCCACAAATGTAAAACCTAAAGCTAGCCATATACGGGGAGATGTTTTTCCAATCAGAAATCCTATTGGAAGAACTGCTCGAGGTTCCCCACCTTAACCTGACTTGGGGATGGGTACTTAAGATGGGGTCTGCAAACCAATCCTAATTTTTTTTTTTTTTTAGATATTTTGAGCGATTTATTATTTTATTATTATTATTGATTTATATAGCGCCATCATCTTTCGTGGCGCTTTACAATTACATAGTCATACATTACATACAGGGAAATACATTTTATACAAAGTCATACTTATTACATACATAGGTAATACATAATATGTGAACAGAGTGTGGAGTTTCTTACAGCAATACCGTGATACAATAGGAGAGAGGACCCTGCCCAAAGAGCTTACAGTCTAGAGGATATGGGGGTGAGACATAAGGTTGCGGGAATCGATAGGCTGTAAATTGATTGGCAGTGAAGCGTGAAAGGCGGGTTGGATCATATTGGGTAGTAAGAGGGGTAATGTTTAGGCCAGGTTATATGCTTGCCTAAAGATATGGGTTTTAAGCTTAAGTTTGAATGTGTTAAGGGATGGTGAGTGACGGACAGACAGAGGAAGGGTGTTCCAGAGCAGAGGGGAAGCACAAGTAAAGTCCTGAATGCGGGCATGGGAAGAAGTGACCAGGGTGCATGAGAGGAGGGTATCGTTTGCGGAGTGGAGGTTGCGCCTGGGATGCTGAATCAGCTCTGAGATATATGGAGGGGCTGCGTTGGATAGTGCTTTATAGGATAAGGTAAGCAGTTTGAACTGGATCCTTCACGTGATGGGCAACCAGTGGAGGGACTGACAGAGAGGAGAAGCATTAGAGAAGCGAGAAGAAAAATGAATGAGCCAGGCAGCAGAGTTGAGAATCGATTGAAGCAGTGCCAGGCAGTTGTTTGGTGAACCACACAGGAGTGTGTTGCAGCAGTCTAGCAGGGATATGATTAGGGCATGGACTAGGATTTTTGTAGCTTCCTTCGAGAGGAAGGGTCGAATGCGAGAGATGTTTTTGAGTTGGAGCCGACATGAGTTGGAAAGCAAATTGACATGAGGTTTGAAGGAAAGATCGGAATCTAGCTTTATTCCCAGGCAGCAGACATGAGGAGATGGGGATATGGGTGTGTTGTTAATATTAATAGTAAGACTAGGGAGGGGAACAGAACATGAGGATGGGAAAAGGACTATTTCAGTCTTGTTAAGTGGGAGGACATGAAGGCAGAGATGGCACTAAAGCAGTCGGGGACCCGGGATGTCAACGTGGGGAGATCTGGGACAGACATGTCAATTTGGGTATTGTCCGCATACAGGTGATACTGAAATCCAAATGAACTAATGAGTTGTCCAAGGCCATAGTTGTAGATGGAGAAAAGAAGAGGACTGAGTACCGAGCCTTGCGGGACCCCTACAGGGAGGGGGCGAGGAGTGGAACTAATTCCAGAGTGGAAAACACTAAAGGTCCTACCAGAGAGATAGGAGGATAGCCAAGAAAGTGCAGTGTCCTGGATACCTAAGGAGGCCAGGATCTGAAGAAGTAGAGGGTGATCAACAGTATCAAAAGCAGAGAACATATCAAGAAGAATGAGCAAAGAGTAGTGGCCTTTAGATTTAGCACTTAGTAGATCATTGGTAACTTTAGTGAGGGCAGTTTCCATTGAGTGGTTAGGGCGGAAGCCTGACTGGAGGTGGTCAAAGAGAGAGTTAGCAGACAGGTGACTAACCAGGTCAGCATAGACATACCTTTGGAAGCAAAAGGGAGAAGGGAGACAGGCCGGTAGCTGGAGAGAGCAGACGGGTCAAGGGAGGTATAGGGGATAAAACAGCATGATTAAATAGAGAGGGAAAAATACCAGTGGATAGGGACAAGTTAAAGAGAGAGGTTAGGGCTGGAATGAAGGAAGAGGAGAGCGGGGGGAATAAGATGAGAGGGAATGGCGTTGGGGGGGCAGGTGGTGAGACGTGTCCTGGATAGGAGAGATGAAAGTTCCAGTTTTGTTATAGTGGTGAAGTTCGTTAGGGGGCAAGTAAAGGGATTAACCAATGAAGGGAGGTTAGACAGTGCAGTGGTAAGGGGTAGAGACAGAGGGGGTGAGCAACGAAGGGAGGTTGGGCAGTGCAATGGTAGTGGTTGGAAGCTGTAGGGAGGAGCTAGGGCGCACAGGAAAACCACTTCGGATGTTTTCGATTTTCTATGTGAAATATGAGGCTATTTCATCAGCCGATAAACAGGGGGTGGGCGGAGGAGGTGGCAAACAGGGCAGGGAGTTGAATACTTTGAAGAGCTGTTTGGGGTTATGGGATTGGGAGGATATGAGTGAAGAGAAATAGTTTTGTTTGGCTGAGGACAAAGCACTTCTGATCCGACAAAGTGCACTTTTAAATTCGAGTCGATATTTTTGTTACTCTTGCGTCAGCGTCGCTCGGCTATACGGGATTGCCTTTTCGACTTTTTCATTTGGTATGTAAGCTATGGGTGGATAAGGGAGCAACAGAGTCGAGGGCATTGGAAACAGTGTTATGGTAGTGAAAAGCTGCAAGGTTAGGGTCAGAGAAGGAGGGCATAGAGTTAAGTTGTTGGAGAGGGATAGAGAGCGAATGGGGGTCGAGATTATGCAGGTCCCTGCATCTGTACGTTTGGGTTGTTAGGGTTTACGGCCGGGACAGATGACACAAGATTAAATTTATGATTATGATCGGACAGAGGAAAGGGGGAGTTGGAGAAATTAGATAAGGAACAGAGGCAGGTAAAGACCAGATCCAGTGTGTGCCCATTACAATGGTTCTGGGCAGAGGACCATTGGATAAGGCAAGGGAGGAGGTAAGAGAGAGAAGTTTAGTGGCAGCAGAGGTGTTGGTATCGATGGGGATATTGAAGGGCGTGATGGGTTTGAAAGTACAACTCTCAGAGAGAAGAATACCAACTCCCCCACCACATTTATTATCAGGCCAAGTGGCGTGGCTGAAGTGAAGGCCACCATATGAGAACGCGGCAGGTGAGACAGAGTCAGAGGGTGAAAGCCATGTTTCGGTAAGACCAAGAAAAGTAAAGCAGTTAGAGATAAATAGGTTGTGTATGTGTGAAAGTTTTATTACACAGGGCCCCAGATATAGGAGCAGGGGGAAGGGAAGGGAGAGGTACATTAGAGATATTGTGTGTGTTTAGGGTACGAGTGGATGAAGGAGCGTTACGGGCAGTAGACATTAGGATGGGGATGGGTTGATCATACAGGTGTGGTATGGGAGAGGGACGATATCACCAGCTGCCAGTAGAAGCAGGAGAGAGAACGAGAGGAGGTGAGAGTAGGATTTAAATGGACCATGCGTTTGCCTTGTAGTGGAGGAAGCTGGGGGGTGTTTGACAATGGAAAGGAGTTCATGGTGGGTAAGAAGGGAAGACGATAAAATGGAGGCTGCAATGTAAATAGACTTACCAACAGTGGGGTGTTGCAGTAAGGTGATGGAGCTGAGTAGGTAGGTAACCAGGCAGAAAAAGAGCAAGGTTATATGGAACATGATGATGGGGTAATAATACAATGGGAAGGGTTCAATGGTCTGATCCAAATGAGCAGAGTTCAGTGTCAGGCACTTCAGGTTACTTCTGGTTTAATTCTGGTGTTAATTCAGTCCTACACTTAGAAAATGCTGCACTTAAATTCACAGAATCGCTGAAAATATCGACCCTCTGTATTGGGGGTCTTTACTCTTATAGTCTGTTTGGAGCTATACAAATCCACTCTTTCCACTCTTTCAAGACAATTTTGTTATTTATTTAACTTCTCTGTGGCTAAAGAAAGTCCCACAATTCCATTCTGTATTTATGTGTTTGAGCTCATTTTTTCAACTTAACATCAGGTATGCATGCTCTCTGCATGTTCAAATGTAAAAAGTGTGTGTGTGAAATGCTTATAAAGATATGATGTTCCTGCAGAATTACATTTTGAGGGAAATATTTTCTACTTTGCACTGTCGCTGTGGGAATCCATGGTTGTTGGGTTTTAGTCAGTATAAGAATTCGAGTATAGCTCAGTGTAACGAAACACACTTAATTCATTGTTTCAGAGATTTCCCTACATACCTTATAGTATATATTTCAACTGTCTACTGCTTTAAAGGGAAATGTCTTACATTTTACATTCACTTAATAACACTGGGAAAACTGGGCATCCTAACTTCAGGTCACAGGTGGATTACATTATCTAGTTCTACAAAAATTAAGCTAGATATGAGCTGCTTGTTTTTAACAAACATGTACACTATCCAAACCTCCCAGCTTTCCCCTTTAAAATAAGGCATTCAGAAAGATGCTTTGTGTGGAGCTGGGTTAAATCAGGTTCCAAAAATTAGCCTCCCTCTGCAACTCTTTATCATGTTGCTTAATACTTTTTCAAATTTCTTTTTTTTAAAGGTGAGCTATTTCTTTTTATAATTGTAAAGGGCTACGTAAGATAATATGATCCATTGTTGCCGGGTGGCTTTGATATGACATCAATAGAATATAACTATAAGTTGTGAGTTTCAGACACACTGAACAATTGTTAGTAGGCTTGGTTTATAAAGCATATTTGTCGTTTCGGTTTCTTTGATTTGTATATCTTCAGTCTGGTAATTGATCTGTTTGTTTAATTAATCTACCTTTAACATGATTGACCATGTGTTGTCCTAAAATTCTAACAGACGCTATATCACCTGACAAAATGTCATGTACAATCTTAATGTGACTTTCTGTTGGCTCAGTGATTTTTTTTTTTTAAGACTTGATGTGTGTTCATGAATAATTAAAATAACCTTCAATGGTATTTACACTGGAATGTAAATAATTGTTCTACTACATATTTGTTTGATGGGTCCATATCCTTAAAACAACAGTCGGATGACTAGCGAAATGTCTTCAAGGACTAAGTTTTAAGATAAAAATGTTTCTCTCCACTCAGGTTTAATTGGGTGAAGGCACATTTGTTAAGGTCTTGAAGATTCCAAAAACAGGATGTATTTAAGTATACAGGCTCTTAGCTGAAGAGCATTTTTAGGTAAATAAATACAAAATCTGGTAGATGTATATATCTTCCTATACTATATAGAGAGGACTAGGGTAAGATTTACTTGATAGTTGCTCCTCAGCACTGACAGATTTTATCCATGGCATTTATTCCTTCTTTGAATTTTTCTTCTAGACACAAAGGTTGTCTGTGTGGTACAGTCTTTTTATTAAGTGCCTTTCAAAGGGTGTTTAGCATGCCATACATTGCATCAATATTTTAGCTTTTTGGCTAATTTAAAGGGCATGTTCACCCTTAAAGGGTATCTCCAACTTTAATTAAAATTTTTAGTATATAATAGTAAATTTGCCCCCAGCCCCAACCGCTATAATAATTTTCTTAGAAAGTCCCCAGATAGTTACTTACCATGCCTCGCTCCTTCGCCGCACTTCCCAGCCCTCTGCTTGCACAGAAATGCAAGCAGGGGGCGGGACCGGAAGACGCGTCTGTGATTGGCTGCATGGCAGCCAATCACGGATGAGGCTGCCAGCTTCTCAGTGCGGCGAAGGAGCGAGGCATGGTAAGTAAATTAGCCAAATTAGCAGCCAATCACGGATGAGGCTGCCAGCTTTTCAGTGCGGCGAAGGAGCGAGGCATGGTAAGTAAATTTGCCAAAAAGCTAAAATATTGATGCAATATTCTAAGAAAATTATTATAGCGGTTGGGGCTGGGGACACATTTACTATTATATACATAAAGGGATTTATGCTAGGGGGAGGAAGACCAGAGCGGGTGGGAGAGGGAGGGAGAAGTGCTGTACTGCGCATGGCAAAATTCTCCCGGAGGGGAGACAGGAGGCAGAGTCCATATGGTGGGCAGTTTTTTGGACTTTGGTAGGGGAATACAGGAGAACCACTTGGAGCTGGGATGTAATGTAAGAATTTTATTGCACTACACATTGGGGCCAGTAGTGGGGGGAATTATAGGTTTGGGGGTAGACATGCCCTTTAACACAAAAATTGGTCAATTGTCAATTACTTGCCCCCAACCCCAACTGATATAGTTTACACTTCATTACCTGCATTACAAACCGTATGTATATTTAAAGGGCATGTTCAGCCTTAAGAAAATAAAAACATCAATGCAATCCTGTGTTATGACAATTGTTCTGCTGTGAATTGAAAAGCATTAAAACATTTAAGACCTAATATGTTATTCTTCCCCATTTTGTTGGCTTGCATTTCAACTCTAGATAACATAAACTTCTTTTACAGGTCTCTGCATTAAAAAGTCGACTTAGAAAGATGTCTACAACTACAGGAGATGGGGTTGCCCAAGCTTTTCTAAAGGCCCAGGCATCTTTGTTTGGTAGCTACAGAAATGCACTAAAAATTGAGCCGGTAAGTGAAATTGCTTTTCTTCATTTGTACTGCTTTCTGCATCTACTCTGGAGTCGGCCTTTAAATGTGTCTCTTCTACAGGTATTAAAAAGCAATAAACATGAAAGCCATGTTATATTTTATTAATAAAAATGAGAAATGATTATATTGATATGATTAATTTAGATTTAATTTTAATTTAGATTTGTTTTTCCTTGTGGTCACAGTCCTGTTTTCTTTATGTAAAATAGGTAGTGCTAAAATTTTTAAAAGGGAACGCTGGTCCTTATACAAGCATCATCTATTAAAAAAAGCACATTCCTAACAATAAAATGACTCCAGAATCATGCTTCTATCTGTAATCTTTGCAAATGTACAGCAGTGTAAGGGGTTATGTAATCTGCTTACACTATGGGCTGTGACATCACCAGCACCATTGCTCCGCCCCTCCACGTGTAAAAATGTCAAACAATTCAAACAAAAAGGGAAAATAAAATTCAAAGAGAAATGATAAATTGTGAAGATGAAATAGCCTCATTTACCAGCAATCCCTCCAGGTAAATGTCCATATTATAAATCAATACATGCTTTGTGCATGCATGCAGCTATTAGCTGGCATTAAATAGTTGTGGTTTTATGCGAAAAACATATTGAATTACTTGCACTGGCTGTGTGGGTGTCTTTTCCGATACCCGCTCAGCCGGTGCAAGGAAGGAGTCAAAAAAATTTTGAATCGGTTAGCGTGACTTTAAAAAAGAGCACTGCAGCTCTCGGCAAATGAGGCTTAAAGTCCTGGAATGGGTGTCTCAGTGGGCACTGTGGGGTTAACGATCGGGGACCAGAAACTATACCAAAGCAAACACTACCTATAAAAGGTCAGCAATGCCTTTAAAGGGGCTGGAGGTTATTTTATAAAGTGAAGGTGCACAGGTTAGTAGTCATATACTGGCTTCTGAATACATTTGTTTGTATGGATTTAAACAAACAATAAGCCATTGTTTCTAAAGAGTGTGGGATTTGTTATTCTAAGATTTCAAGTTTTTAGAGATTGCCAAATATTATCATAGCCACTCAGATGGAATGCTGGGGAAGAAGATTTATGTCAGTTGAGACTAAAAATGTCAGAGACTCAAGAGACGTAGATCTAAAACTACCCAGACTTCCAAAGCTTTTTAGTTAAAATGATGTATGTTAGTGACAGCCATATATGATGAGATTGCTTTTCATGAACAGTGACAGATTGTCATGTTAAAATACAAGGCAGAATGGATAGTGCAAAATACAGTCAAGAATTTTTTCGTTCTCAATTTAAAAATCATCCAGATTATAGCTCAAACACTTTTTGCATCAAAAACAAGAGAATGAAATCTAAAACATAAATGGCCCTCCATAGATACTTAAATTCAGTGATGCCCAACCCACTGCTGAATTTTTTCATGGCCCGCATGGAGCCACAGGTGGGAATGGAAAGGGGCGTTCTGGGGCGTAACCTGGCAGGCTGGGGGCGGGGCTATTCCCCATAGCCCGCTCACATTGTTCAGTGCCGCTAGTGCACCCCCCAGCATCGGCTGGGTTGGGCACCCCTGCTTTAATTCCTACCACTAAATAAATTTGGGCCTTTTACCTATTAATTAAATTTGGGCCTTTTACCAATTAATTCAGCAGCACTTTGGAAAAATCATTGATATTATGTAATTGTTGCCCTACATCCTTTGCTGGTCCCAGATACAGCCCCTGTAGTTACTTCTGGAGCTCATAAAGCACCTAAGTCAGAATAAAGGCATTCAATTTACTTAATCTTAGTCAATGGTGTAACTAGGAATCACAGGGGCTCCCAGCAAAACTATGATGGTGCCCAACACCCTGCTTCATCTACAATAGTTTCCTGGGGGAGACTGCATCTGTCATAGGGAAGTTAAAGAGCATGTCCACCCCCAAAACTAAATTTTGCCCCAGTTCTAGCCCCATTGTGTAGTGTTAAAAAATCCTTACCTTTCTCCTCTGCTCCTTATGGTTGTCCTGCAGTGCCTTCGGAAGTCCAAAAAGGTGTCTGATCCGATGCTTGCTACTTCCCTGTCCTTACTAAGGACTCTGGCATGCGCAGGGTAGCTCTCCCTCGCACCCACCCTCCGGATACCTCAGTGCTATACTTTTCTGTAATGTAGGGGGACTTTTCTGTAGTATAGGACACCCCCCAACCCTGAACGCTATGGTTACAACTTAAAAAAAGCGACTTACCAACCTTCATTCCCTTGGCTCTAGCAATAGACGGCTGCTGCGTCTGTGATTGGCTGACTCTCAGCCAATCACAGATGTGGCTGCCAGTTGGGGCCCCTATTGCTGTTTACGGGAATGGAAGAGCAATAGCGGCAAAGGCAGAGGGAATGAAGGAGGGTCCATTTCTGTAGGGTTGGGGGGTGCCCTACACGACAGGAAAAAAAAATGGGGGTTGAGTTACACTTTAAGAAGTTGGGGGCTCCTTGTCTCCCGGGCCTCCCTGCGGTCACAGGGTCTGCTCCCATGGTAGTTAAGCCCCTGTTCTCAGAAATGTGTTGGTATGTTATTTTGTGTTTGTGACATTTTATGCACCTTACCGTAGTAAAAATGTCTCAAGGTGAGGCTTTCTCACCTTGAGACAGTTACAGCCCTTTTAGTCTTCTTGCCATCAGTATAATGTATTAACTTACCCTTTAATAAAAAAAACATATCTTGCTGTTACAATGCATCAATTGTTACTGTGAATGTGATCATTGGTTGTTTCATTGACACTAGAACTGTGCTGAAGTGCTTCCTTTGAACAGATGGTAACTGACACAAGTTAGAGAGATAATAGTGTTAAATGAACAAAAGATGTAATCACATTTTGTTGGAGGCGAACACGCTTTAACTGCTCTCTGCTGAGTTCACTATTCTATGTATACTCCCCTCTGTACATATAGAAATGTTTTAATAAAAACGACCGTAATTTCTAGAAAACAACTAAAAGCAGAGTTTATGGTCCATATGTATATTATCAATCGAAATGATACGTTATTGCAGGATTTGGACAAATCTCTTTTTTATCTCTTTCATATTGTGAATTTCCATAGTTATTATTTCAGGAGTATAAGCAGTTTTCCTGGGAATTGTGTTTTACTGGGACCTCGGAACATTCATTTCCAATTATATGCCTGTTTTGTCTTTTATTAAGCTTTATCAGTGGTGGATACCATCTGGCCTAGCCTTTTGAAATATTCGTTGGCAGCTTGGCATCTGCAGGGTTAAGCAGTGACCTGCTGGGCTTGTTCACATTCGTGGACTAAAATTATTTCTAATATATGGATCCTTAAGTAGATTTTTGGCATTTGCAGAGAAATAAGAGCCTTGTTATGGTCTCAGACGTTCAACCAAGCATCTTTATACACTTTTTACCTTGAGGGATAAAGAAGGTAATGAAATGCACACAGCAGGTCCAGATTTGGCAAGATAGACACCCACCCTGCCCCTTTGCAGAATTGCACTACTCCAGAAGTTTTTGTTATGGAAAACTTAAAACAATTAAAGTGCCCTACCATGTGCTGTAACTCTTATGCCCATGTTAATAAAAATGAGAGACTTCTGGGTAATGTCCATGTTTCCATGGTAGCCTTTGAGCAAGTGTTTTACCTTCTATAATGTGTTTACCAGCATTATATTTATAGAAAGCTCAGGGTACATGCTTTTGTTATTTCTACCCAAGTGCAAAAATGTGCAAGTGGTTTGGGATCCATCTGCCCCTCTCTTATGTCTCTAGCCAGTAGGCCTTAGGACTAGAGAAAGGGTTTCATGGATCTCCTCAGTTGGTAGACATTGGAGACCCTTCCAACTCGCCCTCCTTTTCTGCTCCCAATTGCCACCAGGACACATCCAGGGGGAGCTTAAATGGGATAAGCGTGAAGGTCTTAGACAATCCCACCACATACACGAACAAACAAATGAAAAAACATTAAGTGCTTGTGCGTTTCACAGGATAATTGGGAATACAACTTAGGCCTGTTGTCTGTACAGTGAAAGCACCTTTAGATGAAAGTCCCCATGATAAGTTAGGGAGCATTCAGACTAATGCTTGCTTTCTCACATTTAAATAAAAGCCTCACAGAGCAGTTGCTCAAAGGCTACCATGGAAATTACCTAGAATGAGAAAAGGAGTTATAGTCTGAATTATGGTATAGTAAATCCTGCCCTACCATTCTGAGAAACAATGGGGAAAAATAACATGCAACATTTTAATAGCTGACTTAAAAATGAGCGTCTTGGACCTGATTCACACAAGTAGGCAAGTCTAGGCATATTCATAAAGGGTCCTTTCATTTTTCATTGCAGTGAGCAGTTGAGGGACATGACCGTGTTACATGAATGTAATCCAGCTACACATGTTCTCAGTGGATAGCTCGTGGCTAAAATAAACTTTAACTATAAGCCTAGGAGCTGGAATTTAATTTATACAACAGTGCCTTGTTAATGTTCTTTTTTTTTTGCAGAAGATGCAGTCATACAGTATTTTATGTTAGACCACGTGTCATACTATCCAGTAACATTGCCATGGTATGATTGGTTTTGCTAAGGTGCAAACGATCTGATTGACCTGAAATACTTAACTTGCTGCTGCTTTAAAGGGCATGTCCACCCTTAAAATATAATACTGGTCACATGTACGTTACCTGACCCCAGTCCTAACTGATATATTCAGCACATTATTAGATATATTATTAACCAGATATTTAAGGTTAATTATTGCCATTCTTCTGGCAAAGAAAGCCGGCTCCTCCCTTCATGTAGCCAATCAAGGCTGTGACTGCAGACATCACAGGGATTGATTGCTGTTTTCCCTGTTGCCTCCACTGCACATGCTTAAGCTTATAAAAAGCTCATTGAACAGAAAATAACATCATTAAATACCTGGTTACAAACTGTACTAAACTCTTAAAAATAACAGTTGGGATTGCGGACAGATAACTGACAAGTCACCTTTTTTTTGTTTGTTTGTTTTAAGGGTGGACGTGTCCTTTAACCAAAAAATTTCAATTCTTGCTTTATATGTTGCCTGAAATTGTCAGTAACTCTTTTAAGAGTGTATTTTTGGTAGTGTTCAATTTGTATTCCCTAAGAAAAGATAAAGGATTAACCTAATGTGTATGCTGCATATTCAATGTCTACTTGTTTGTTCAAATTTCTTTTATTTATAACCTAATGGGAGCTGCCTTCTTTTCTAGTTCTAAGAAAAATTTGTATTCAATAAATAATTTATTAGGAATTTCCCCCCAAAATGCAATAAGACAGATTCTGTTAGAAATCTATATAGATAGCTTAAAGGATGTAAAAGGGTGTTTCATGCATAAACACATATGGTGAATGACGTATAAATTAATGTTAGGTATAGTAATGTAATGTTGTAAGTGTGGTGTTTTGGGCTTGTGTTCTATTGTGTACTATGCATTTGGGGGGGGGGGGTTATAATATTTATTATTAGATTTCTAAAAAAAGAACCTGAACTGTACTTACAGTTCAGCTGCGTACTGATCCACCGTGGCTGTGATTGGCTGAGAGGAAGCCAATCACGGCTGCGAGCAATAAAGAACGCCACGGGAGAGAAAGGCTATAAGTTCAGTTCGTTTTTTTTATTAGAAATCTAATATAGCGGTTGGGGGTGGGAAGGCATGCCCTACACGTTAAATAAAACATTTTACACTAGGTGAAGGGCAGCCAGGAAGGGATCAGGAGGGGATCCAGTAGTCGGTTACATTTTAGTTTTTTGGCAGCACATGTCCTTTAACAAATCTTGTATTGCCTATAATATAATTAGCTCAGTGTTAAGTGAATCTCTGTTGGAAAAAGTATTTGGGGTTCTAGTAGGTATCAAACACTGTCAGATGGCCACGGCTAGAGCTTGCAAGATATTGTCTTGTATAAAGAGGGGAATAGATTCAAGAGAGAAAAATAGTATTCTCCCTCTTTTCAAAGCATTGATAAGGCCTTATTTGGAATGTGCAGTGCAGATTTGAAATCTCATTTATAAAAAGACATCTTGGAAATAGAAACAGTTCCAAGAAGGGAAACAAAAATTATAAAGGGAATGGAGGGGCTTAACTATGCAGACAGATTAGACAAGTTTTGACTGTTCATATTTGAGAAGCGATGTTTGGGTAGGGATATGATCACTTTATATAAATATATTAATGGGCCATATAATAAACTGTCTGGTGCATTGTTCACCAATAGGTCATATCAGAGGACTCGTGGACATCCTTTAAGATAAGAATAAAAGAAGTTCGTCTTCAGGTTAGGAAAGGTTTCTTTACATTGAGAACGGTGAACATCTGCTGGTCTTCCAGCAGATGTGGTAATGGCAAGTTCATTGAATATCTTTAAAAGTGGCTTAGATAAGTTTCTAAAACTAAAAAATATTGAGAATTACTGGTATTAATACATATACTGTAGTTCTGGTTGGTACAGGGATACTATATAATATTGAGAATTACTGGTATAAATACATATATTGCAGCTCTGGTTGGTACAGGTATACTATATAATATTGAGAAATACTGGTATTAATACATATACTGTAGTTCTGGTTGGTACATGGACACTACTGTATATAATATTGAGAATTACTGGTATTAACACATAGTGTAGTTCTGGTTGGTATGGGGATACTATATAATATTGAGAATTACTGGTATTAATACATATACTGCAGCTCTGGTTGGTACAGGGATACTATATAATATTGAGAAATACTGGCATTAATACATATACTGTAGCTCTGGTTTGTACGGGGATACTATATAATATTGAGAATTACTGGTATTAATACATATACTGTAGTTCTGGTTGGTACAGGGACACTATATAGTATTGAGAATTACTGGTATTAATACATATATTGTATTTCTTGTTGGTACAGGGATACTATATAACATTGAGAATTACTGCTATTAATACATATATTGTATTTCTTGTTGGTACAGGTATACTATATAATATTGAGAAATACTGGTATTAATACATATACTGTAGTTCTGGTTGGTACATGGACACTACTGTATATAATATTGAGAATTACTGGTATTAACACATACTGTAGTTCTGGTTGATATGGGGATACTATATAATATTGAGAATTACTGGTATTAATACATATACTGCAGCTCTGGTTGGTACAGGGATACTATATAATATTGAGAATTACTGGTATTAATACATATACTGTAGTTCTGTTTGGTACAGGGACACTATATAGTATTGAGAATTACTGGTATTAATACATATATTGTATTTCTTGTTGGTACAGGGATACTATATAACATTGAGAATTACTGCTATTAATACATATACTGTAGTTCTGGTTGGTACAGGTATATCATATAATATTGAGAATTACTGGTATTAATACATATACTGTAGTTTTGGTTGGTACAGGAATACTATATAACATTGAGAATTCCTGGTATTAATACATATACTGTAGTTCTGGTTGGTACAGGGATACTATATAATATTGAGAATTACTGGTATTAATACATATACTGTAGTTCTGGTTCGTACAGGGATACTTTATAGTTGCCATTTGGAGTCAAGAAGGAATTTTCCTGACTTTGGGGGGGGGGGGGGGTACAAAAGGTTACAAAAGTTGGACTAGAGGGTTTGTCTTTATTCAAAACCCAATACTGTATAACTGTGTATAGATATACTGTACTAAACCTATAGAAACAGGCTGATGGAGAGAGTAACGACTCACAGAAAGTTGTAAAAATTCTTGTCAAAATTCATAAAAAAAATGTAGAGTCAACGTTTAATTCTTCCGACATTCCCACTTCTCTGTCCTTCTGGATTATGGTTTGGTTCAAGATCAGGCCCGTAATGACGGTCGCAATGTGTGGGAGGATTTCCAAATGTTCAAGGAACCTTCCCCTTCTAAACTTTAAGCCTTATTTATAAAGTTTAATGCATTTTGAAATGTCCTGCGGGGAAGAATAGGCAAATTTAATTTAAAAAGTTTTATTTATATTTAAAGGAATTTGGTAAAATAAAGACACACACGTTGATGCATGTTCTATGCATTTTAGCCATGTGTTTAAAGGGCAAGTTCAGCCCTGAAATGAAAACTTAAATACAGGTAAATCACCCCCCAAAACCCTAAACTGTAATAATTTGAAATGTGAAATATATAGGTCTAACCCTGAAATCCTGCACAATGTGCTGTTGCCCCTATTTCTGCTTCCTGGTTCTTCCAATTAGCAACTGTCAGTTATGGAATTGACACTTGACATCACAGCCAATGAATGAATGCTAATCCCCTATCTGCCTCCTCTGAGCATGCTCAGGCTCAGTACAAGTCACTAATTTGCTCAGTTTCCATGAAGAATCCTGAAGTATAGCAGGCATACAGTAATGAATTCAGAGGACAAAGTAGGATATATCAACATATTTTAAAGAGGTTATTCTATCTAGAAGATTTTATTATGAGGGTGGAGTTGTTCTTTAACATTTTGCACTTTTTCCAGCTATGTGAACAATAAATACAGTGTATATATTTAGAAAGAGATGGTTATAATTTTTGGGTTCGTATCATACTGGTGATTTAACAATAGAAGTATAATGTAGATTTAGGAAGAAAGCGAGAAATGTGTTAACAAATGAATTAATGTTTTCTCTTTGGATAGTTTAATGGCATTAAAAACAGTAGAAGGCTGAATCTGACCGGAATGTGATTTCCCTCCATGATCTTTCCAAGACTGCCACCTAGTGGCTATTTAAAATACACACTCTTCTTGTTATATTTGTTTCTATTTGGAAGTTCATGCATGTAATGTGACTGTTTTATGACCTTGTTGATAAATCAAGGAGAAATCTAAGCTATCCATATCAAATATTGTTCTTCTAAATGATAGGTGACTTTCCTATTCAGTACATATTTAGCACAACTCTCTTGCAGCTTCTGAGATATACCATATGATTAGCGTATATTTGGAAAATGTAACTTTAAAAATGAAAAGTACCTGGGGCAGGAGGGTAGGATTGATAATTCCTACCTCCCAATATTGTTTCGTTAAGTAGCCACAGCACATACAAATTTCATCTGCCAGTTTAGTGCCCTGAACCTTCCTATATTAAAGATAATGCTGTACTCAGGAAGCCTGGCAGAAGCAGTTTTCTTCATACTGCCACACCTCATAGAAATTATATGGGAAGGTATTACCTCCCTGTCCCAGAGGTAGTATTTTTTTTAACTGTTTTTGGAAAAACTTTTTACGCACAATAGTTCTCTCTGAGTGGCCTTCACAAATCATGTAAAACTCATGAAATTGCCCCTTTAAAGGGCAACTATACGGAAATCACTATAGTTGCCCTTTTACGTTTATTACATTTCCATTGTGAAGAAAATCTGCTGCATACTAAACCATGGTTGATTGCCACAGGTAGGTTAGCGTAGGTTTAAGGCTATACAGTTGCAGCTCTCAGTACATTTGCTCTAATAGCTTTCATAGAACCTTCTAGATTGTCATAATTTAATGTCATTTTAAAAAAAATAATGAAGTTTTTTTAACTTGCCTCTCTGTTCTTTTCATCTTTATTCATAATTTGCGGTAAATTCTGAAAAGTAGATGAAAGTTTTCATGAGGTAAAGAGGGACATTATTTAATGTAAAGTTAGATTGTTGGAATTATTATTATTTACATACTTATTTTTACACACTTTATCTTGTGTTCATACATTCATCTGAATCCATGTTCACCTCCATCAGTCTGGTATATGTGGTGCCCGTGTATCATACATGAAAGCCAACATTAAAGGGCATGTCCACCCCCAAAACTATAATCCCCCCAACTACTGGCCCCACCATGTAGTGTAGTTTAATCCTTACCTCACATCCCAGCTCCATAGGGTTCTCCGGTAGTGCCCCCCCAAAGTCCCAAAAACTGCCCACCAGGAGGCTAGCAGGTCCATATAGGACACTGCCTGCTTCCTGGCCTCCCGGAGATTTTGGCCATGCGTACTGCAGCTCTTCTCCCCCCTCCCTCTCCCTCCCTCTCCCTCCCTCTCTCGATTCCCTCCCCCTAGCGTAAAATGATTTATATAGTATATTCCCCTAGGGCTCCCAGCCCCAACCGCTAGATTTGTATATTTAGAAATCTCCCCAAACTTTACTTACCTCTCCTCTTTCCTCCGGCGAAGTGAGCTGCCGGCAGCCGCGTCCGTGATTGGCTGCCGCTCAGCCAATCACAGACGCGGCTGCCGGTCCCGCCCCTCTGCTTGCATTTTCTAGCAAGCAGAGGGCCGGGAGCGCGGCGGAGGAAAGAGGGGAGGTAAGTAGAGTTTGGGGGCTTTTTAAAAAAATAAATAATGCGGTTGGGGCTGGGAGCCCATGGGGAATACCATATAAAAAAATAAAAATTCGGGTGGACATGCTCTTTAAAGGTTTGTATCATAAATATTGACATTTTGGGAAATAATGCAATTTTGTTCATGTGTTAAACTTGCAGTCAAATGGATTTTCCCACTTCCAAAAAAATAAAATAAGATTGTGGTATTGTACGATCAGTATTGGTTCAATAAAACTTAGGGGGTTAAAAAAACGGACTACAATTGTCAATGGGCAATTGTCAATGGGCTAAATACGATCCAACGATTTTACGATATAGGCATATCCCAATATTGCACAACCTGGATTGGTATGTAGTTCTGGTTGGTACAGGGATACTATATCATATTGAGACTTACTGGTATTAATACATATACTGTAGTTCAGGTTAGTACAGGGATACTATATAATATTGAGAATTACTGGTATTAATACATATACTGTAGTTCAGGTTGGTACAGGGATACTATATAAAATTGAGAATTACCAGTACTGGTATTAATACATATACTGTAGTTCTGGTTGGTAAGGGGATACTATGTAATATTGAGGATTACTGGAATTAATACATATTCTGTAGTTCTGGTTGATCTAGGGATATTTTCCAATTGTCGTTTGGAGTCAGGAAGGAATCCACCCCCCACTTACCTCTTCCTCTTCTGCCTTCCTCTGGATCAGCTGTTAGGTAGGGTTAAAAAGGTTGGACATGATGGACGTGTGTCTTTATTCAACCTCAGTTACTATGTTAGCACACTGTAAACTGCCACTAGTGCAGAAGGAAAATTAGGTGGTGGGTCACATTGTAGTGACAACTAGAAAGTTATATACTGTGAATTTGTTTTTTTAAAACTAATTGACATTTTTATTGTTTTGAATGAGGGCATGTACGTTTCAAAATGTATTCTGAGTAAATACATCTATTTTTATTAGTCTTTAGAGATTTTATTTTAAAATGGTGTATATGTGAGTGCCAGAGAGACACAGAGTAATGCTAGCCATACATTATCTAGATACAAACTCTGAATCATTTAAATTGGTATAATTAACATTATAATCAATATAGTACTATTGGCATCACTTGTCAAGGTGTCCATACAGTCATGCAATGTTTAGTGCATTCAACATTCAATGTTGCTCCACATCTACTCAAAATGAATATAAAGTGCAGGTGATGTGGCTCTCATTTTGTGATCTATCGACACAAAACTTTCTTGCCCGATGATTTTATGATCGATAAGATATAATGTAAATTTTTTTTTATCTATACACTATTTTAGAACAGCTCTTTATTTTAGACAATTATACCCTAACTAATCAAGAATCCATGGGTTCTCTTTATAGAGTTTGTAACAAGCTGTCAAAGTCCGTTCACCTAACTCCCCATTCCCTAAGTTCGAGACTGTAGTGAGACACACTCCTTTTCCATTGACCAGAATGCGGCTTTCCATTGGCCAAATCTCAGAGTAGTCCAGGAAGCAGGGAGTCACCAGTGCAAGTGGCTCGACTTTGACAGCTCGTTACAGACCCTATAGGGATAACCCAGGGGTGAGGACCTAGTGGGTTAGGTCCTAACCCTGGGTGCTATC
Source organism: Hymenochirus boettgeri (assembly GCA_019447015.1). Lineage (NCBI taxonomy): Eukaryota > Metazoa > Chordata > Amphibia > Anura > Pipidae > Hymenochirus > Hymenochirus boettgeri. The sequence continues at coordinate 148,559,411 of CM033476.1, forward strand.
AAGTGAGTTGGGGGGTGTTAGTATGGGTATCATTTTCCTTTAATGTCCAATGTCAAATTGTTAAGTGTATGGCCAGCATAAGTCAGAGTACTCTCCGATTAGCTGCAAACACGTGTAAATGTAATCAGCCTTAATTACATCTGCAAACACTGGTGTAATCGAGGAATAAAAAAAAGATTTCTTTAGTAAAAGATTTGATAAATTCTAGTATATTTTCTGTAAAGTACACATTATTTAAAGCAATAATGTATAAAGAGCAATGTATCCCCACCCCTGGGGATACATTAGATCTGATGAAATATCTATAAGTTATGATCACCGCTCCAGTAGTCCAGTCTGGCCCTCCCCTGTGCTAGGCCCCAGACTGAGGAAGGGGGCCGAGAGAATTGCCCTTTAACTCCATATTAACCTCTGCGCTTGCAGGTGTAATAAGGTATGCAGAGGGTGCCCATAGCCTGACTTATTTTATGTGTTCATTTAAAGAAAAGACTGTTTATTCTACTGTATTCCACAATAGTTAAAATATTCCCATTGCTGTACATAATTGGTAAATCCTTCTGCACAGGCATTTGTCTGATATTTGCAACATATCGATGTATATATACTTTATTGTACACACAGTCTTACTGACACATTTGCACGGTGATGATGTATTAAGAATGCACAACTAAAGCATTAAAGCCTGTTCGCCAATCTGGTCTTGGGATCTTGGTGGCAATAGGTGCTGCATTTCTACAAACATTTAAAAATATTTCATCATAGATTGGTGGATAATTTGCCCTCTGTGTGCAGCAGAATAACCTGCGATAATGGGGATGGCTTTATATGAACCATATAATCATATAATCATGTGTATTTTAAGTTAATATCATCCTTGGAAGCAAATACATATGCTTTTAAGAAAAAAAAAGAAGTATTTTTCCATTCTTATGGCCTTTCCCTGCCCATTCAGCATTTTGTCTGTGTATAAATAAATGGTTCTGAAATACTGACTTCCTGTTTGCAGGACCCCAGATAGAGCCGTTATGGTCTTGCCCTTGACCCAGCACCTGGGTTTATTTGGGTTGCTCAGTAGAGATGTTTGACCCATCCAACAGCCAATCAGTAGAAATTACTATTAGTGATGCGTCCTGGGAAGAAGGACTGTTAAGCTGGGTACACACGATGCGATATTTCGGTCCGATTGACCGATAGTTCAGTGTATCGGTCGATCGGACCGAAATTATCGCATCCGAATGCGCTCATGTCTGACCGTTTGTCCGAATCGGACGAAAGGATGATCGGGCATGGTGGAAAACCTTGTCCGATTGTGCAGTCCTCTATGGACCGCATGATCGGTCGAGGTAACTATCGGACGCGGCTGCTTTTGCTGCGACCGACAGTCCTTCCTCCTGGCCAGGAGGTCAGGGGGAAAAATCGCTAGGTGTGTACCTAGCTTAAGAACCTGAAATGGCAGCTTACTTATGTCAACAGCAGGGAATAGCAAGGGGTATATATTCAAAATGGAAGAGAATATGTAGAATTACTAGGTATGCATAATATAAACTAAACATTTTAAAAACAATGATATTTTCCAATGAACTCTTTACCTTTAATAGTTTTTTTTTGGTTATGAATTGTGTTTCCTTATGGAAAAAAAAAAAATGTAAGTAGTTAAATTTGCTTCTACTGCAAGGTCTTTAATGTGTTTGCTGTTCTCTACCCTATAAAGGAGTGCAGGTAAAACAGAGCTCCTGCTCCAAGCAGACAAATGAAACCACCCAGCAGCTGACAGTGTAACGTCTGATTATCCTAGACTGGAGGTGTGCACAAGTCTTGTCTTGGCATCCAGTTTCTTGTTCCCCCATCTCCACAAAAGTGAAAGCTCATTAGTCTCATTTTCTACCTCCGCTGTGCTAGCAGCCGTACGCAGGCTGCATCTATTCCAAATGAGAACAAATGGCCTTCTTTTGGAAAATCATTAGGTGCAAAGATATTTGTTTTACTCTCAGATCACAGACACCTTTTTAATATCTTGTCGTTTGTCTCCTGTCTTCCATCATGCTCCATAATTCCTATCCTTGGTGTGATCTTTTCCCTCTACTGTAAGCTTATGATGTTTTTCTTTTTTGTTGTTTGTAACACTGCATAAAAATGAGCATTATTGTTGTTAGTGTGTGCTTTAGATCTGTTCACAATTTTAAACATTGAGTTTTTTCATTTAAACACACATACAAACATTTTTTTGCTGTAAACTTATGGTGTAGGATAGTGCTTTGACTTAACATCAAACAAATGCAATAAATAAAGAATATGTAGTAAAAAGGAACTCTCCCATGCACCAATGTGTTAGTAATTGTAATGCACAAATTATATGGAACGTTGAAGCTCAGAAGAACAGGAAAAGGGGTTTGCTGGAAAACAAAGGCAGTGAATTAACTTTCATTTGAAAGATTTTCCATATGAAGGTCCCCTTAACCCATACCTCTCAATAATTGGCTGGTGGCAGATGGGCCATGGAACAGGCTTATCCACCTTGTGCTCTCAGAACTTCCCGCTTCATCTAGGGCATGGCTTGTGTTAGTTTGACATTGAAGAATTCACATTTCTTTGACATTACAGAATCCCTGGAGGTTCAGTCACATTTTAGCTTACGGTAGGTTCCCCTCTGTTCTTTCTTAAAAAGTGTGTTATGTTTTCCATATCTTAAGGTGGCCATTCCATTGGTATCCGTAACGCCGTCTGTCATTCCGGATGGAAAATTTCAGTTACCCTGTATCAGCTCCCTTTACTTTAGTAGAGGGAGCTGTTACGATTGTCGCTGTGTATGGACGAAGAAAAGATAATTCTATAAACCTACGTATATGGAATCATCGCTCCTGTGTGTTTTACTAACTCAGGCAAATTCACAATCGGATTCCAGTGGAATCCAGTTGCATGTGTATGGGCACCTTTACAAACTAGAGTCCGGTATTAAGAGCACAGGTGTGTTGCAATGAAATATGAAAAAGCTATAGAATTCCTTTATAAAATTCAAGATAGTAAGGCAATGGCAGAGGGCAACGTACATTAAAATCCTGCGGCGACCATTTCCCGGACGTTAATCCGCGCGATAGTCTGCCATTTGAGCGCACGCTATCCCCAAAAATGTGACAACATGCGTTCTGGAAACAGATTGACACGTACTGTTATTCTCACTTGCTAATCAAGATCTCTAGCACGTGTAAAAATGCTCCAGTGGGGCCTAGCTCTGAAGGAAAATTTACACACTCCTGCTAGCCTGTGGCTTATAAAAACAAATTAGAAATACAGCAAATGAATTATCCCTATGGAATTCAAATATATTAAGAACAGCTCTGCATCCAGGTTTTATCTGTAGAGTTGACCGTTGAAATTTCAATGGCGAAACCCATAGTTTTGGCTTTAGTCTACCTCTACTCTGAAAAACAGATGATAAAAGTTGGAGAACCCCTATCGTTTATTCAGACACAAAACGCTTCGGGGGGGCCATTCCACCCTTCCTCCCTACCAGATTCCCCTCTATCCCTGTCTGCACAGTGTATATCAATGTTGTTATAATTTTTGTTCTATTTTTTTTTACTCCTATGCCTGGATACAGGTTGTAGAGTCATTGATAACCAGAAATAATAAATGTGGAATCCTGCTTGAATGGTTTTGAGAATAAAATCCCAAGAGAAAATAGAAATGTGTGATGGTACCTTTATGGAAATTGTTAATCAAGTGTGAAACTGAGATTAAGTTCATGGGTGCAGTAATGCAAAGATAAGGGAGATAATAAAAGGTTAGAATATAAAAGATCAGTATAGAGAAAAATTAGAAGGTGATTCATTGAACTACTCGGGCAGAAAAAGTCCTCTTTATTTATTGAATTATGGCCACTAATCAAAATTATTTGTATTTTAATTAAATTCCATTGTACGGCCATTTAATGAGAGAGATGTACCCAATACACTACAATTTCTACAGTTATTTCTATAAAATATGCAATGTTTCCACTTTATTGCACAGGACGTCAATGGTTTTGATAGTTGGGGGTTCATTTTCATAGGATCAAAACTTGAGTTTTTTGGTGAGGGGTATTGTTACATTGTTTAATACACCTGATATATGTGTTTTGTTACAAAATAAACCTACACCCATGCTGAGACCCCAACCTGGCCAATTGGAACAGGTGCTTCTTGCAGATCGTGTCTTTTGATTAGTCATGCCTCAAACACAAGTAGAGGGACAGGTGAAACAGATTGGTACTTCAGCATTAGATTTCAGATAAGCCCAGGGGTGAGGCCCAAACATAGGAAACACAAAGCTCTCCATATAGACCTCCAAAAGAGGGTACATCCACTTATATGATCAATCAGGTACTGAGGAATTTTTTTCATCTACTACCTATAGAATTACAACTATATCCTATGCATAAAGTGCAGTGCATAATAGTATATAATAAACCCCACAATCTAACAGACCAGTAAAAACCAACTGGGCATCCCCAATTAGAACTAGGGGCACAGGTGTGCAATAGAAATAAACCTCTGAGCAACAGAAAGTACTAAAAGTCACTTTACAATAGCACTGTGTATGGGAGGCCTCTGTCACATTTCCAAATTAATTTTGTGTTACTTATAAGTGCTATTAATAATACAGGCTAATTGATAACCTGGTCCTGCTCATCCATAACTTGCTTCAGAAGCTGGGTCCTTCCAATGCTCTCTTGTATTCAGGATAGCTACACTCTTTACTCTGTAACCACAAGCTGCCGGACCACCAATTACAGCTTTCCAAGCCCCCATCAGCTTATCACAGAACTGGCATCAATTGCCACACACACCGAACCACTTCTATATGACCTTCTCCCCCTGCTCCTAGACCAAAGCCTGGGTACTTTTATTGGGAGTGAGTGAGTAGGAAAGGTAAAGTGTCCCTATAAGAAAGGTGGTTACAACCTTTCACTAAAAAAAAAGGAAGTTAAAACCTATTGTATGTTAAAAGACATGATGATTTATGTCCTGAACCACTATGCTGTTTTGTGCATTTTTCATTTTATTCTTTTCTTTAAAAATTGCCTCAAACTAAAACTTTTTAGCTTGTTTCCTGTTCACATTGTGAAATTACTATACATTATTAGGGGCAAAAAAGCTGCCACGCCGAGTAGTTGTTCTGAGTTGCTTTCTGACAGGAAGGTGTGCATAGACCTCCTTACTAATTCCGTGTGTGGAATCTCTGACCCCACTGCCACGCTAATTAAGGAAGGTTCCCCTCTCTGTGTTTGCCCTAATGAGGAGTTGCCCTTTCTGTGCAGTATCAGATGATAAAGACAAGTTATCATTTCTTGCAATGGGAAACATTCCGTATCCTAGCATTAATTCCCAGGTTTTGTTTGCACTTTTGAACTTTTCTCCCATTCACAAATGCATTTTTATTGAATATTTCATTGAGATAAAAAAAGATTAAAATCAAGCTTAGCTCTATTTGCAACCTCAATGGCTTAATACTGCAAAAAAAAAAGAAAAATTACCCATGATTGTGCCAAGTTGTAGGTCAGTGGGCTAAAGGAGAATGGCCTGAGGAGGAGTACCAGAATTTACCCTCAGACTGGCGTTGAGGTGCAAGCTTTAAATGGCATTACAGATCTCACTTACATAGGGTATTAACTAAAATAAGATTTAAGCATTAAGTTAAGCCCCAAGTATTATTTTTTGTGTTCTGGAAAATCCAGAGACACTTTTGAAAGGATAATGTTCAGTGAGGAGCATCTAGTAATGAAATAGGTTACCGTACTTAAATGTTTTATCTTCCCTGATCTCTGTACTGTATAAATAAAAGGTTTATACAATAAATATTAGGTTAACACCCCTGGGTTTGCCTTACATTCCCCATACCAGGGCTTCAAAGTTCCAATATCAATGCCAGTCTGGCCCTACCTGCATCATATTTTGGAACAATGGGGTTATTTTGGGCAGTATAATTGCCATTTAAGATAATTTCCTGGGCATAAGGTCCTAGCTAGCTAGTTATTTTTTTGGCAGGTTGGTGGAAGGTTTTTATCACTACTAGTGTTGTGTTACGTTACGTTGTATATATGTAATTGGGAAATGCGCTAATCATTTCTTTATATTCTCCAAGAGCTTCTCTTTAGTAAATGGTAAACATTTCTTTGCTCAGCTGTCCAGAAAGTGATTTTTGCCCTAGAAATATCCACTCCTCCAACAACATGTTATACTTACTTTCCTTATCCCTGTAGATCCTGTCCTCGCAATTTTTGTTTCCTTAGCTGTGTTCCTAAAGTCCAATAGTCAGTTGGCACTTTTCAGGCCTCTTTACCTGTTGTTGCCTCTTTGTAAAGATGAACAAGATCACACAAGCACAGAGGTGGCCTGTTCAGCAGAAATTCAGCAGAAATTGTCCGCAGTGGCATAACTAAGCATCATTGGGCCCCACAGCAAAATTTTGCCATTGGGCAAAATTAGCATCTTTTTAAATGATAAGAACTTTTATTGAATAACCCTGATAATATGTTGTAGCAGGGTTGATATGCACTTTAAAATTTCACACAAATACATTTCCTATGTCATATATTTGTTCATTTTTTGAGGCCTTGGGAATGTATTGTTCACTGAATGAAAAAAAATTCTGTCTGCCTTGCCAAAATAATGAATTTATATAACAACCTGTGTTAATCAAAAATATGGTTTACATATTGTTTAGCCAAATGATTATTTTCAGTTGGCAGTGTTCTGGTATCTGCAGTAAAGGTCATTGTTCATATTGAACTTCTTTTCCCTCCATACAGGTCTCTTACTTACTGTACAACTCCTTCTGATTTTAATCCTTAACAAAATTCTTTTCATACCATTATGATGATTATTGTTATTATCATTCATTTATCCTTGAAACTAAAATTTGAAAATACAGCATTTTAAGCCAACTACCCTTGCAGCTAACCCCAATTAAAATATATATATATGTGTATATATATATATGCCTTTTGTGTTCTGACAGAAGGGAGTATAATGTTGCCTTAAAGGGAGTTTGGGTAAGTTAATGAAAGGTTGTACCTCCATTTTATACCTCATTAAATGGAATGAAGGATTTAAAAAAGATAGCCATGAGCATATAGCCACATATTTCATTAAACATTAAACATGTATAGAGAATTTCTTAAAGGATAAGTGCACTGTAAAATCAAGTTATGTTAATTTGGAAGCTGCAGCTTTAAAAATACTGTTGCCATATTTATTTTTTACCTATGCCCCTCCAGAGCCTAGCTTTGTGCCTTGAAAGTTGCTGACATCTTGTTACTGGTTTACTGAATGTTAAGCTCCGCCCCTTTGAGATTTCCTTTGCTTTCTCCTGCTTGAGCCTCAAACAGTAATGCTTGTGAGTTCCGTGCACACGCACGTGCACAGATCTCATAGGCATTACTGTTTGAGGCTCAAGCAGGAGAGTGCATGGAACTCACAGGCATTACTGTTTGAGGCTCAAGCAGGAGAAAGCAGAGGAAATCTCAGGGGGGCGGAGCTTAACATTCAGCAAACCAGTAACAAGATGTCAGCAACTTCCAAGACACAAAGCTAGGCTCTGGAGGGGCATAGGTAAAAAAAATATGGCAATGGTATTTTTAAAGCTGCAGCTTCCAAATGAACATAACTTGATTTTACAGTGCACTTATCCTTTAATAAAGTGCATTACATTGGTCATTGTAATCAGTGGCTATGCATCATCATTGAGAGAGTTGAGGGACATTTTTTAGAACACTGCTTTGCTTTATAGAAAAACTAGCTAACCCCGATTCTTTAAAGAAACGGAAGTCTACCAACGCGCAACCGCCCCACGCACCCTGTCGCGCTCTCCCCTGCAGGGCCCAACCCTCTTTTCCCAACCTTTACACCAGCTACGCTGGTGTAGTCCTTCGGTTAGAAATAAGAGTTCTTCCCGTCTTTTAGTATATAACATACCATTGGTCAGCCTTCCACTCCAAGCTCAATTACAGTTAAAGTGTGTTTGTGTGTAAGTCCACTATGAGGAAAATAGGTACAAGATGCTCAAGCAATGGTTACATCATTGAGGACAAGAAATGGAAACTGGATGTATTATGTGTTATCTGCAATAATGGTTAGTTCTTTGTCAGTACATATTAGCAATGTGCAAATGCAGACAATAAGAGTTATTTTTAGTACCTTCATATACAGTGGTGGTGTGAAGAATACAGATGGTTGTAGATAAATACACTGGTTGCCTTGGCTTTCTGTTGACTTTATTATGCATTCATACCAGCCAGTTTAGGATTCTATGATATTAAGTGGAGAAATAGAAGATTAGCTTGGTTTATTATATTTTTGTCAAAATATTTTAGTATCATATACTATTATTGGTGTACAAGTGCAGTGTATTTTTACACTATGCAAAAATATATAATTCTGTTATACCACATAGCAGTAAGTAGAGATTTTATTTTGTAGTGAACATATTCACAGAATCTTGAAAATCAATGATGATTGCAGATAATCCTTTAGCAAAACACATATAAAATTACATGGCATGTCCAACCCCCCAACTAAAATGTACCCAAATGCTGAGCACACTGTAGTGTTAAATGAACTCTACCTTTCTGCTTGTGAAGGTTCTCATTCATCCAGGTCATGGTATATCTGTTGTATTCAATTAGATCAACTGGACTTAAAGTTTAATCTGCTGCTTTTGGTTGTCCTGCAAGGCTGAAGTACAGTACAGGAAACTGAAGAGTAGGAGCCTTTCCCTGGTGTAATCCATTTCCACCAATAATTGTTCCTCTGAGAGGTTTCTGGCATATGGGTTAAGAGTTTCCCCCCTCCCTCCTGCTTTCTTCCATGCACGGAACTTTTGAAGTGTAAAAAATGTGGATCAATCATAAAATCTCATATACCTAGACTTTGCTAGGTTAAAATGTGCCAAATCTGATCCTAAATACTTACCAGCTCTTTTTCCGAGAGCAGAAGGGGCAGACCAGCAGACGCTTAGTGATTGATTTAGTAAAGTCTAGGTATGGGGGGGATTACATGCTGCATCCTCATATTTTTGAATGGTAGTGCCCTTTAACTCTAAAAAGGAATAGTCTAGTCTAAATTTCATACATTAAATTATCTTTAAAGGAAATCTGTAGAAAAGAACATCTAACAGCACTAAAATTACAGTATCAGTTGTTGTTGATTAATGTACTTTAGTTAAACTGCAGAAATTTGAGTTTGATTGTAAACCCCCAGTCAAAAGTTCTTCAATATTAGTTAGAGGACCCACTTTTTTTGCTAAAAGAATTTTTTAAGGACAGACCACCCCTCAAATGAATATTGTTTGTAAGTAAACCACCCCCCAACTCCAAAAATGCAATATTTAGAAAGTGATGTAAGATTCAAAATCATGCAAAGCAAAACTTGTTTGCTATGTGGTTTGTGTTAGCCTATAGTGGTCATGAAGGAAACACCAACCTGCCACTGTAAATACCGTACAGCCTGAAAACTGAACCTCGACAGCCTGTAGGCCCAAAGAGCCCGGTGCCCTTAGCCCCACCCTTAAACACAGACCACATCCATTTTCTCTTTTTTGGGGGAAGAAAATAGACTATAAAAGGGGTTGGATTGGCGAGAGGAGATTGACAGCCGCCCCTCCATACTCAGACGCCCCATTGCGTGTGCCTAAATGGGAAATCTGGCCCTGCTCGGGTCAGTCACTTACTTGAATGAGGAATCTAGCTGCTGCATCCACCGATTGCCGCATCCACTGACGTCACTACTCGGCACCGGGAAGTGAGATGGGCACTGAGTGACGTCAGTGGATGCAATGACTAGTAGATGCGGCAGCTGGATTCCTCATACAAGTTAGTAACTGACCCCTCAGGCGCGATATCAGTGGATGTGGCAGCTGGATTCCTATTTCCAAGTTAGTGTTAGACTCATTTGTGACTACATGTGATTACAGTTATGTTTAAAGTGACACTGCTCATCCTGGCTGGGAGGGTGTATGCAGTTCCACAGCAGATGTTTGTAAACTACAACTCCCAGCAACTAAAGCATGCTGGGAGTTGTAGTTTCCAAACATCTGGAGTGCCCAGGAATTGGGGGTTACAGTGTGGGATTTAAAGGGCAACTAACCCACAATACAGAATCAGGAGGATGGTATCTATTGTTAAAGATTGCCTTCTGATTCTGTATTGATTGAGGCTTTATTTGGGCTTTAAATGGACAGCAGAATTCCCACACAGTAGCCCATACAGTAATAACCATACTGGATTTGGCTATTACTGTATGTGACTACTGTATGGGAATGCTGCTGTCCATTTAAAGGGCAACTAAATCCTGAAAACAATACAGAATCAGAAGGCAGCAGTGGTTATATTTTCTACCCTCGACTTGTACTCGAGTCAATCAGTTTTTTCTAATTTTTTTGATAAAAATTGGTACCTCGACTCAGATCGACTTATGTTCGAGTATATACAATATCAATAAATATCAGTCCTAATTCTGCGTTAACCCAATATTTTATGTGTATAGAATACAGAAGAAATGAGGGCCTTTTGAAAAGCTATTTTTAAAATTGCGCCATGAAGGCAGTTGGATTCCTTTATAGCTGATGATCGTGTACCATGGATGAGTAGCAGGAAATTCACCACATTCTTGTAGGTTTATCTTGAAAACTAAGCACCAGGGTATCCAGTTGTGACAATATTATAATACAAGGTATATATGTAGAAATTATTGGGTCACCAAATGTCAGTTACATTTACTGTGAATATCTCTAGTGGGAATCACTGTGAATATGTACAGCCGGTTTCATTTGCTAGAAGATTCCCTTTTTTCATCCATTCAGTTGAAACAAAGAGCAAGAGCTGCACTGGGTAATTCATCTAACGTGTAAAGCAAGCAGGTGCAGATAATTATGCAAATACTTTTACCTGCCACATCTTGGCACAACGACCATTGGAGGCCTAAAAATGCCACACATGAGCTACCGTCTTCAGCATCTTTGCAAAATAATAAAAAAGAAAGGAGAGGGTCTGAAGTCGGAGTGAGTATTTTCATACTGGCCAGTTAGAATCAAGTAATGATGTGAATCGCTGCATAAAGTAAGAAGTTATGTGTATGCTCAAGTACAATGGCTAAGTGGTGCATTTGCCAACACATTGCCTGTTCATACTCAGTAACCATAATGAGTGCTGATAGCGCAGCCAATATAACTATAAATATAATGGTCCATATTCACACATTCGGTTACATCTGACACTAACATAAACAATTATGTCTAAATTACCAAGATGCCGTTTTTTTTACCAAAGAATTGTTAGAAAATCTGTTCAGTTTGCAATGAGATGCATTTGACAGCAATGAGGTTATTGCTATTGGCTCTCCCCACCGTTTCTTTTTCTAATCCCTCCAGTCAGACCTAATCTAAGTTTACTGGTAGGAGTTGATTACCCTATGTAAATAAACACTGCAAAGGCATTATGGGTGACAAAATAGCTCATAACATGCATCTAAATCACTAAGTTAAATTGCTAAATTCTTAATGTTTTTCTCCCCTGGCCTTATCATTCGAGTGCGTAGGATTGAATCTGTGCAAGAACTGTAGGTTTTCCATCTTAATGGCATTTGTTCTGTACATGCCTGAGTGATGCCAACTGTGTCGCACAGTGTCTCTTTGGTGGCTAATGTATGTTTTGATTATGAACTAGTTAATCAGGGGGTAGTATGTGTGGGTAAGCGTGAGATCTTTTGCACAAAAAGTGACCTTATTCATTTGTGCACCGAAACTGCATATTTGTAGAATCTAGAAGAAAACCAACTACATTTTTCTTTCTTACAGTTTAATCCTTTTATTGAAATCATATATTTCCACTGTTTTCCTTGAGAATTTCCATTTCTTGTTTATATTTATCTATATGTATTATAAAACATTATATATTATCTTCAGCCATTAAATGACATACATTTTGATACTTAAAAAAAGTAACATTTTATTTATTTTTTTTTAAAAATGTGTTTTTTACATGTAAGTTTTTAAGCGTGATAAAAATCAATCTTTTGGAAAATAGAAACAAGCTTCAGATTATGTGGTGTGTAGCTAAGAAAAAAACATACAGAGAGGCTTGTATATAAAAAAGAAAAGAACAGAAAGGCTTGTACGGTATATCATCAGCAATAAATCCTCCTCATATGTTACATATTTTACGGGAAAAAAGTCTTCAACCTTAAGACTTTGCAGCTTAAATCTGATCCAGCAGTATCTGCTCGTGCTCTGTAATTATAGAATAACACAAATCTAGGACATCTGATCTCTCTAACCTGTCGAAGCAATTTGTATGGATTATAAAGGTGATTATTTTGGCTTCCGTTAGCCCATCTGGTTGTGTGTGGGGTGAGTCCAGTTTAGATTTGTCATTTAATGACTTGTTACCTGTGCCCCTGGGAGTTAGAGCTTAGTGCTATCAGGTGCACTGATGATGTGATCTAAAGGAGGGATAAGCAAGGGATTGGTTTAACAAGGTCCTGAGGGGTTGTGGCTTGTATAATCTTTCCAGTGATGCCAGGATGTACGGAACACACCTTAATCAAATACTCCTGTAATTCTCTATTGCTTTTTACTGTTTTAGCAAGTTTCTGCTTTATAATTTAATGACCTGTGATATATCAAATGGCAGTTCCTGAAGCTGAAATGTGAAATAAATATGCTACAAATATTGCCACCCACCATCCAGAAAATCTAATGAGAAAATTAGTAGAAAAAAAAAAAGAATATATAGAGCCATAAATCTGTATTTTGCACTGACAAGATATAACAAGATCAAAGCATGTCATGTCTGCAAGTCGGATGAATGGCTCTATACCATAGGCTGTATTGCATGTTAATAAGCCACCGGTTTTGGACACATGCATTAGCCACAGGACATAAAGGAGAAAGTTTGCATATCTCCGCCTATTTCTCTAGGAATCCTGGGAGTGACAAATTGCTCTTTATTTCTTAGATTTTGTGGGCAATGCTATTCATATAGCATAAGACTGCAAAGTACCCTCTATTTTAAGAAGGCTCTATTTCTTAAAAAAAAAAAAAAGAAGGGGGGTGATGGGAATAAATAGATTTATTTTGAAGACAGAATGATTTCCAGACGTCTTATCGTCAAAAATAGTGCCAATTTTGCCCCAACCAATCAGATCTTATTTAACATTACAAAGCGAACATCTGATTGGCTGGGGCAAAATTAGCACCATTTTTGATGATAAGACCTTTTATTGAATCTTCCTGTAAACATCTGGAAATCATTCTGTATTCAAAATAAATCTATTTATTCCCATTACAGTAATGAGTAGGCTACTGCAGCTCTCCCCCCCCCCCCCCCGAACACACAGTACCAATCTGTAAGGTTCTATCTGTCATCTGTTAAAAATGTGGTTACACAGATCATTTTGGACTGCCCTAGCCATGGTGGCTGGGTCCCTTAACTACAGTACATGGAGCTGACATGGTTCGAGGGAAATTTTCAGTCAGTATCGCTTGTTACAGTGACCGACGAACTTGCAGTGCTGGCTTCGGGAACATTTGGTACTGACTGAAAATTCTGAAACCATTGTTTTCCCAGTGCAAAACTGATACTGCTGATACTGTGTGGACACAGCTTAAGATGTGACTAAAAAAGTAAAGAACCTTAAAGCAGCAACATTTTGGAACTTCCTGTTCCTTTATCAAGCTGAGTAACAGGTACAATTTCCAAAGCACATGATTTTAGCAACTCATCTAATCACATGATCAGATTAATTCATCACAAGGTATAAATCAACAAGTTCAGTTTAATCTAAAAATAATCTAAAAATAATCTAAAAATGTATGCCTTTCTTGAAGGCATACATTTAAAGGCATATCATAAATATACATCATAATCTTTATTTAGGCCTTTTGGCTACAATGTGTTAAGTCTGTGTATCCAGGCTATTTCACATTGTCTTTTGTGACTACCTCCCCCACTTGGCAATTTGCCTCTTTGTTCTAATACACAAATTTTTTTTCATCTGGAGAATGACCTTTGTCCAGAAAAGGTTTGGGCACAGGTAAGGTAGTCTGTAAACATTGTATGGACGACCAATGTAAGATGCGATGTTTGCTCTTATGTATGGTTTCACCGACATATAAAAGTTACACAGGCATCTGGATTGGAATTGCCAACAGGCCTCTGGATTGGACCGTAGTGGCGACTACGGTTGTTCATCGGCACTCTGGCTGGTCGGGAAAAGCCCATATGGCCTGGCCACCTTAAGTCATCTATGGGGGACTATATCAAAAGCCTTAGCAAAGTTCAAGTATACTACTACTGTGCCAGAGTCCAAATTCCTGCTCACTCTTCACACTAGCCAAGCAAGTTTGTTTGACAAGATCTGTTCGTCATAAATCCACGCTGGTTACTACTTATAATGTCAGTCCTTGAAACATACTCTAGAATATGTTCCCATATCCAACTTTACAGTATCTTTCCCACCACTGAAGTTTTACTAACTGGTCAGTAATTATTAGCCTGTGAACTACCTTTTTTAAATATTGGAATTACATCAGCTTTTTTCCAATCCAGAGGCAACATCTCCAGACATGGATCACCCTCAAACGGTCGTTTCCTCCAACAAACTACCCATACACAGCACGATCATCAGCCACAATGGCTGTGCATACACATCGTGGATCACCTTTATACCATTATTGCTACTATACTCTATGCTACCTGTACTTGGATCTTCTATAGTGTACATATACAGAGGGAAAAACTTGTTTGAAACACTTTATCGGCATTCTCTCTAACTATCCCCATTACTTATTAGCTCCGCATTTTCAGCCCACATCTGCTTACTATTAACATACTTTCGAAAGTTCGGTCCGTTTTCGAACTTTCGACCTATATGGAAAGTTCGAAAACGGACCCATGGGAGTCAAATAGTTCGAAAAGTTCTAATGAAATACAATTAAAATATCAATGGTAACTTAATGTAAATGGCTGTGGGACCTGGGAAATGGTCTGGGGAACATGTTCCAATATCCAGGACATTCGAAAAATAAATTTTACTCTCACTCGCGCTATTTTCGAGCTTGTTCGTGCCTAGGTACCATGTACATTTTACTCACGGATTCGATGCTCACGTATAGGCTTTAATGGACACTTTACTCATAGATTCGATGTTCACACCTAGATACCATGGACATTTTACTCGCAGATTCGATGCTCACGTATAGGTTTTAATGGACACTTTACTCATGGATTTGATGCTCGCGTTCACGCCTAGATACCATGGACATTTTACTTGTGGATTCGATACTCACGTATAAGTTTTAACGGACCCTTTACTCGCGGATTCGATTCTCGCGTATAGGTATAATAGGCATTTTACTCGCACATACGTACGGTGGAACATTCAATATTTATCGAAAGTCCGAAAATATTGAAAATCCGGGTCCGGGATAGTTCGAGAAGTCTGAATTTGTTCGAATTCGAATAGTTCGGCTCGAACTCGGGTTCGAGTTCGAGTTCTAGTCCATCTCTAATTATAACTATATATAAGGCAGAGAGTATACTATGATTTTGCTAACTGCCTTTGTTTCTCTTTTAGAGAACAATGCTGTGAAATAAACTTTTAAACAACCTTATGCGAGTCTGTTTATTAACAAAGAGACATGATGGTTTTCCTATAAAGAATATTGAGCACAAATTTGAATTTTGAAAAGTTCATTCAATGTTTTTTAAATTTTATTTATTTTTAAATGGCAAAATGTGAAATGCTTCCAAACTGTCATAAATATCTTTATGATAGTAATGAAATCTCTCAACACTTCTGGTAGCCTTTATAGGTTTCACCTTTCTTAACAAACCCCCTTTCCCCAGAAATATAATAATATTGGCAATGATAATAAAAAAAATGTCAGGAGTATCAGCCTTTTCCAGGGTATCTGAAATGCTGTAGTATTAATTGGCTGTCAGTTCGTGAAAAACTAATGGATTAACGCGTTTGATCGTGGCGCAGTGTTCACAGACCGAAGTTTGATCCTGATGTCCCCAGCCTCTTTACTTAATGCAATTACAGATATGCATCCAGGACATCTGAGTGAATTGCATTTCATTAAAATGATTGGAGCGGACAGCATTAAGCTGCTTTCAGGGCCTTCTTTGACAGCTAATTACTTGAATAAGCTTTGTACACTGATAAAGAACAATAGAGCACTTGTCTAGAACACTAAAGGGGTCCATTCTCAGCAACTCCGCCAGCTCTGCCCCAAACGCATAACTTAGGAATGTTCCTGTAGCACAATCTTTTCTTTTTCAGAGGGATCAAAAACTGATTTATAAAATAACATATGGCCCTTTACAATTAAATCTGTATTTGCCTTGTGAAATATATTTTTTAATATGCAGTAAGCTAAATCCAACACATATACACATTGTCTGTATAGAGAAACTTATTTTCATCTTTGCTGGATCATTTCCTAGCATCTTATGGTTCATACGCATATGCGATGCACGATGTGTGTGCACGGCCAATAATCGCGCTGTGTATGGGCACTTTGTCTACTTTGGCGAAAAGGTCATTTGGCCGGGGCCCATTGAAGATCCGCCAGGCAAATTGGGCTATGATCCCCGAGCAAACGGCCAACATACACACGTGTTTGAAGCTTTAGTTATATAACTTATTTTGATTTAAAAACAGAAATAAGTTAAAAACCTTCAGTTTAAAAGATCACCAGCATAGTTGAAAAAAATAGAAATTAAATGTATATTATTTATTGGGCTGGTATATGCATGTCTTACAATTCAGCTGACGTCATACACCTGCCATCTGTTACTGTTCCAATCACTGGCTGTTCCAATCACTGGCCCGGCTTGACATGCCCCCGTCCTGGGGCCTGGCCAATCAGAAGACATGATCTGCCTAAAGCACATGTTATGTGGGGCAGGTCATAGACTTAGCATGAGGGTAGAGTTAGGCCGTATCAGCAATCGAAATTTTGTACTGTCAGCCCCTTTAAATTCCTCTAAAGCATTCCATACAACACACTTTCTATGCAGTTCATTTAACTGGCCCATTGGCTGTGCATTTAGATATTTCAATTTATTCACACATATGGAAACCCAATTTGCACTGAGCTAGATTACTAGTCTGTAGTCTGTTGTGTAATCATCCTTAAAGTGGGAGGGAGGCCTGGCCTTCACACATACAGCAAGATGCTTAGCAATTTCTTTAAAAAAAAATTGATTTGGCCAACATTCTAGTGTATGCCTCTATTAATACATTGTTTGATGCTGTTGTTTTCATGCCTTTTTCATGTCCCCAGCTTTGTATATTAATATATACCCTATTATACATACCTGCTGCCTGAGGTGACTTCAGATCTAAGGTTATCTAGGTCAAAGAGCATGTTCAGTGTTTGGCAGCAGAATGCATTGTTAGATAGAAAAGGAATCCATCGTCCTGTTGTCTTTACAACAGAATCAAATGTACGGGATTTTTAGTCTGTTGAGAAGCAGGTTCAATTTATCTGCATTTAAAGGAGATGTAAAGTCTCATAACAATATTCTAGGTGATTTTTGAACATGTCGACCTGTTTAAAACAATCTGTTTCATACCGTTTATGCTATATTGATTCTGAGGTACAGCACAATGGGTAACATGTATTAAAATACGTGCAATAAGGTACAGTTCATTGTTTTTTCAACAGTAATGCAAAAGACTGTATAGTTGCTTACTGTAATAAACAACTTCTCAGTATGTGATATTTAAGCATGAATAAATGCATTTAAATGTATTTAGTTGTAATATTTGTATCTCAAAAGTTGTATTTTATAATAAGCTGTTTGATGCAATACACACCTATTGTTATGTAGTGATGAATAGTGAGGAATGATTACTGGCGACTATCCTTCTGACAGTGGAACCTATTGAAATTTGAAAATCCAATTCTAACGCAATTGAAAAATAATTTTTAGAGTTTTGAAAATTCCGTCAGATCACTAGGGATGAGCCCCGGTTTTGAAAAAAACAGGTTTCAATTTGGAACTGCCGGTTTTGAGAATCCGCAGATCAAAATATAGAAATTTTCAAAAAACTTATGGACAGAAAAAAAAAAAATTAAAAGATTTTGATCAAAAATTGGAAAATAGCAATCGAACATTGAAAAATTTTGATTGAAAATTGAAAACATTATTGAATCTTCAACTTGCCAGCTTCTCTATTGTTATGAGGCTTCACGTCTCGTTTAAGTTAGTCCTCTAACTTTTTTTAGAGTTAGAGGACTAACTCAACTCTAAAAAAACACAACGGCTTCTGTACAAGTGTAAGATCTTGCCAATACAACATTTTAAACTCTTATGAAGAAATTCTTTTGCTTCAAATGTTTCTTAATATGTCATGTTAATATTTTTGGAAGAATGTCTGTTAGAGTGTAATCAAGCAGAATGATATTTCAGAGATGTGTTCTTATTATTTCTCATTCATGCAGGTTCTTTCTAACAATGGTTCCGAGAACCTATTGATGTTTTGAAAAAATTAATTTCAAATTTAACTGAATCAAAATGTTTTCCATTTTCATTAACATTTTATAGGAATTCTATAGAAATGTTCGATTTTTAATTCAATTAGGAATTTTCAAAGTTTGGAATGGAATTGTAAACTTTTTGATTTTCAAATCTTTGAAAAATATCAACATTTTTGAAAATGTATAAAAATCCATCTGATCTGTGGATTTTTGAAACCGACATTTTCGAATCGAAACCAGGTTTAGTTAAAAACCGGGATTCATCACTAATATTGGATTATTTTATTAATACACCATCACTAATTAATTCCAAAAGAATCAATAAAAGGGTCAAATCATCAGGGTTATTCAATAAAAGTTCTTGTCGTTTAAAATGGTGCTAATTTTGCCCCAACCAATCAGATGTTAGCTTTCAAATGTTAAATAAGATCTGATTGGTTGGGGTAAAATTAGCACCATTTTAAACTATAAGAACTTTTATTGAATCTCCCTGCATGTGTCATAGTCAAACTTAATTGTCAATATCTTATGGATTCCTATTGCAGTAAGAAGTAATCTCAACTAGCAGAAGCCATTGCCTAAACGTCAGGTAAAGCAGTGTATTCAATGATTAAAGTTGATGGCGAATTAAATCAATCGGCTTTCATTTTCTCTGGCTTTTGAACCATGACTTGCACAAGACAATCTGTCACATTCATATTTTTGTTGTAAGTGTCTTTGTAACACATAAAGAAGCAACTTTGAATTAGAGATGTCCGAACTTCGCAAAATCCGGTCCGCTCGAGGATCCGTGAATCCGCGGTTCGGAAGTTTGGAAGGCAAAAAATCCGCGAACGGGATAAATCCGCGGCGGATCCGGGTTCGGATCCGCGAACCGGCCATCCCTACTTTGAATGTCTCTGCCCACAATTCTGAAGGCCATTTTTTAAAATTTTTATTTACTTTCTATTTAGTGTCATCATGTTGATCACATTGTGGAACTTTTGAGGGGGACCTATTATTTTTATATTATTATTATATACACAAAGTTGGAATGTTTAACGCTGATTTTTCTATAACTGGGTTCACACAGTACCAATCTCTAGCAGACTGAATACAGACAGTTTCCCTGGATTCTGATGTAACTACACATAATTTCTATTGTCAATTGCTGAGCAAGGCCATAGTTGAGGTTTGTACCGTGTTAGCCATAAGTAAGAGAAGAAAAGTAGAGCTGTGATACCTTTTATTGGCTAACTAGATAAAAAAAAAAATTAAACAAGCTTTCGGGAGTCCTACTAGATGTAACATCAGGCTAGATGTTACAAAAGAAGCTGAGAAAACTTATATACACATTGGGACAGTAAAAATCAAACAAATTGAACAGATGACCAGGTACAGATACAGACTCGGGGGGATGTGGGAAAAACAGTAGTGGAGGTGAGCAAGGCCATCAGTGGAAGTGCAGCAGTTGTGGGATTGTGCAATTTTTCTCAATACTGATACTTTGTGTAGACATCTTAAAAATTAAAGAACTTTTCCACCCCAAATGATGACAGGTTGGCAGAAATATTTTTATAGATAGTACCTATCTTTTTATAGGTTATGTCTAGATTTAAGTTTTATCTTTTTTTTGTTTTTGTCCATAAATTCATGTTGCTAATGTGGATGAAACAGATCTTGCATCCAAGACCTCCTGTGCCTGGTAGACCTTAAAATGGGTTGGTGATCTTTCCTTCATGATTGTTGTTCTGCCACCTGTGCTTATTTTGTCTTTTGTGAATTTAGAACATGTTGAACTGATTAAAATAAGGTGTTACATTACTTTTATTCAAAATTTTTCGAGATACAGCACAATGGGTAAAATTTATGCAACTGTGCAGTAAGTTGCAGTTCAAATTTTTTTTAAACAGCGATGCAAAAGACTGCCTGGATACTGTAATATTCGATTCCTCTTGTGGAGTAAATGTGTTAAAATGTATTCAGACAGTTGGAATTTCTAAATCTGTATTTTATAGTACGGTGTCTGATGCAATACACACCTTTAATATTGTTATATTAGATGAGATATAGAGATGAAGTGGTGAGTGGTTCTGCGTAACCTATTGAGATTTGCAATCCGATTTGAACCCAATTGAATCAAAATTTTTAGAGCATGTGTGTGTTTGTGAAAAGTTCCGAACAAACCTGGTTTTAATTTGGAACTGTCAGTTTACAAAAGCTGTGAATGTAAATTTTAAAAGGTTCAAAACTCGGAACTTGTGATTGGAAAATCAAAAAGTTATATGGCTTTGTGGCTCTTTTAAGTAGGAATTCTAAGCCATTATGGGTTTTAGAAATTTAAAAACTGATTATCTTCTATCAATAGTAAATTACAAAACAAACAGCTTCTGTACAAGTGTAAGATCTTGCCAATACAATATTTGAAACACTTATGAAGAAATTCTTCTGCTTCAGTGAAGATTGCCAAATATGTCATGTTTATATTTTTAGAAGAATATCTTTTAGTGTGTAATGAAGCAGAATAATGTTTCAGATGTGTTCTTATTATTTGTTACACCTATTCATGCAGGTTCACTAGCTCTGATAAAAAAAGAGATGGCTTGTTATTTAACTTTTTAGTTGTTGAATTATGCTTTATTTAAAAACTATTAAAATTAATGTTCATAAAAGAACACTAAACTGAAAAAAATGACCTGCCTTTATCCTAATATTCTATATTTTTAGTGCTGTCAGGAACGTTATCCCTTTTTGCTCTCAGTGCTCCCTGTCACTAGATCTCCTGTTCATCTCACTCCTAGTTAGTATGCATGTCTCCTCTCTATGTATCCACCCCCTACAAAAACTGAGGCACAGCTAGAGTGTGGAGCATGTGCAGTAGAGACGATCTGTGCCCCCCTACAGCAGAAAGAACACAGTGATTTTGTGTGAAGTGAAAGTAAAACTGCTTTGCCTATGGGAAGGTAAGCAGCACTGGGATCTGTAATAACTGCTTGGATCAAGATTTTGTAGGAGTTTGAAAGTGTGTGTGAATATGTGTGTGTGGGGGGGGCTTTGTGATTGATTGCTTTAGATACAGTGCTACATTGAGACTTCAGTAACACAGACAGCAACTAACTGCCAGATTGGTTGTTATTTGCACAGAGAAACAGATCAACAGATAATGCTTCTCTTTTTCCTGATCTTAATGCTGAATCAATTAACCATGCAGTAAAGGAGTAATAATCTTTACTTTTATAGAATGGATAGTTTATACATGCAGTGAGCCAGGAGGAGGGACTGGGTGAGCCCCACCGTCTTAAAAACGTAAAACTCCCAGAACTTCAAAAAACAAGGGATAGGAAAGTCAGAGAAGAAAAAAAGAAGCAGATTTAACATTGGTGATAATTAAACATAATTACTGTGTGATTATTTAAAAAAATGGTTTGGCACAGTTTACACACAGTCCTTTAAAGAGTATCTATACATATATATATATATATATATATATATATATATATATATATATATATATAAAACTGTAGTGGGTTTTTTTTGTTGTTGATCTGTCCCGTTTCTTTAGATATTAGTCTATAGCATCTAACATTTTAGCTGTCAATCATGTGCCTCATTGTCATTACCTATTTTGTTTTGTGAAGTTTTGCTGTTAACAGTTACGGTAGTTTGTATGAACTACATGGTGGGGAATTCCCTAAATCAGTCTAGGCCTCATAGTGATTGCAGAGCATGCTTGTCTTCACAGAAAGTCACATGGAAGAAGGAGTCGGATAGGAGTATAAGGGGGATACAATTACTGGATGGAGGACATGCAGCAACACACACCTGGGAGTATTTATTTATAGATTAAGATAAAGCAAAGTTTTTTTCAGTATAGTTGCCCTTAAAGCTGGTTAAAAAGAATGTGTATTAGATTTGTGATCAAACTTTTAAAGGGCATGTCCACCCCCAAAACAATAACTATAATATCAATAGATCAGCTACTTACATGCTGCATCACACTCTCCGTTTTACTAAAAGCTCTCTTGTAGCTGGGGATGTGCCTTGTACAGTTTCCCAAAACGAGCACTAGGAGGCTGAGAACGAGGAAAATGCTTCCGCCTTTTATCATTCTTTGTCGAGGTTTGCACGTGCGCATTAACGCAATTCAGTGAAATCCGTGCACTCTCCTCTCCTCACTCCCTCCCGGGTACGCGCGCTAAAGAAATCCCGACGAGATTTCAGACTGTCAGTGCTTAGCGTTCACTGACCAATCAGCGGCCGCCAATGTATTCCACCAATGAGAGCACTGTACCCGCCCAACAGTAGTAAAACCTGCCAGCCAATAAAAATTAAGTATTCACGATCTCCGCACATGAAAACAAGAAAACAGTAAGAGTCTCTGCGAGACTTTGCAGAGAAAATGCGCGTTCACGCGCATGACTGACAGCAAGAGGGGAGCCGCGAGGTGAGGCAGGCCGCACATTTTGAAAGCTGAAAAACGGGTAAATGATCTTCTTTTTTGAAAAATGATATAGGCGTTTGGGGAGGGTTACTAATAATCTTGTTAATACATAAAAGTTGTTTTTGGGGGTGGACATGCCCTTTAATACAGTTCTCCAAATTGCAACATAAATGGTTGTCAGTAATTTGCTTAAACTCCTACAGCAAAAGGGGAACATAAAAAGTGTTTTGTTCTTTTTTTTTGCCCCTGGCAGTGGTAAACCTGGAAACCTTAGTTGTGAATACTATATGGGTTTGCACTTTGCATCAAATGATTGTTTTAAAGATTGCACAAATAATGCACACCCCAGCAGATTCCTTGCATGAAACAGCAGAATTAACTTTTTTTTTTTAGGAAAGTCGGGTTAAAGGGCATGTCCACCCCCAAAACTATAATCCCCCCCCCCCCCCACTAATGGCCCCACCATGTAGTGTAATAAAATCCTTACCTCACATCCCAACTCCGTTTGGTTCTCTTGTAGTCCCCCCCCCAAAGTCCCAAAAACTGCCCACCAGGAGGATAGCAGTCTATATAGGACTCTGCCTCCTGTCGCGCCTCTGGGAGAAGTTTGGAATGCTTATTGCAGCCCTTCTCCCCCTCCCTCCCCCTAACATAAAAACCTTTGCCCATATAATAGAATATGTTCCCCCAGCCCCAACCGCAAAAAAATTTTTTTTAAGAAAGTCCCCAGAACTCTACTTACCTTCCCTCTCTCCTCCGGCATTCTGAGAAACCGTGATTGGCTGCCTCTCAGCCAATCACGGACGCGGCTGCCGGTCCCGCCCCCTGCTTGCAGTGTCTTGCAAGCAGAAGGCCGGGCGTCGGAGGAGAGAAAGTAAGTAAAGATCGGGCACTTTCTTAAAACTATTTTATAGCGGTTGGGGCTTATAGGGCAATTTTTTTATAAGGGTGGACATGCCATTTAAGGTAGCTTGTAAAGCACAGAGCTCAATTATTCACACCACTACAGATGTTCCTGCCAAAGGCCAAGAATTTTTTGTGGGCCATTCACAATGGAATGTTCAATATTACTGTATGTTTCATATTTAATTCCTAGTGCTCCTATGGCCAAATCATAAAGACAATACTGTTAGTTCCTCATGATTAGAGAGAGGGAAGGATGGTTACATATTTGTCAATATTGTATGCTAAAGAAATCAGGTTAACTAATTTTTCATTGATTTTCAAGCAAATGTACAATTGTTTCACAACATATTTATTCTAAAGCCTTTGTTATTATTTAGATGTAGTGTGGACTTTAGTGGATGACATGTCCAAACTAAATATTTTCTCCAGTAAAACAATGTGTTGGTTATGTTACTGGTATTGATATATAAAGTAGAGTTGATCCAGTGATATTTCAGATTGCCACTTTTTTATCCCCTTCAGAAATTTGGTGTGGGGGTGGGGGTTGTCTTCCTTTGGATCAAAAGTTAGGCTGGAGATGAGGGTATTGCTAGATGTGTTGGACTGGATTGACATATGTCTTTATTCAACCTCAAATACTATACTATGTGATTATAGTCCTAATTTCATCCCCAGTTCACAACTTTGGCAACATGACTATTATGCAGTACTGATACAGTGCATGAGCCAATGTCAGCTTTCCATATCTCACTAAAACTACG
Source organism: Hymenochirus boettgeri (assembly GCA_019447015.1). Taxonomy (NCBI): domain Eukaryota; kingdom Metazoa; phylum Chordata; class Amphibia; order Anura; family Pipidae; genus Hymenochirus; species Hymenochirus boettgeri. The sequence goes on from CM033476.1 coordinate 148,584,023, forward strand.
TTTAAGAGGGCTAACAAAAATACAGGAAACAAGGAGTCTTATCTTCCTATAAATTGTACATTAAGCCCCTAATTCTCTTTTAAAGGGCATGCCCACCCTAAAACTAAACTTTCAATATAAGGTATTTGTACTAGATGGACACATTTCTTTATTCAGCCTTCCATACTATGTAACTATAACCCAGGGTTGTGGATTTTTGTGTCAGCTTTAATAAAGATGGTACTGGATTGCTGCGCTGTACCTTCTTTATGGGTAACTTTAAACTCACAACTCTAGGTAAAATTTGTGAGAAGTTACTGCTGGAAAAGTTTGATGTAACTTCCTGTACACTTTCTGCTTAAAGACTTCCAGTTTTCAGAACCTTGTAGCATGTCACCAACTTGTAGACATGTCATCAGCCACTGCATACATTAATTTTTATTATTATTAATTTTTTTTTTGTCTGTGCAGGTCTCTCCCAACATTAAATCTTAATTTATCATGCTCCCTCCCCTGGGGAGAGGGGAGGAAAAGGGGATTGTGTAATGTCACTCAAGCCACTGGAAGCAAGATGTTTAAACATTCCCTGCAACATGCTTTTATTTAATCCTTTTATTGTTTTGTTAACGCTCCTTTCTAATATAAAGTATGCAAATTGTAAGAGAGACTTTTGTATAGTTGGGATTTATTGTATTATCTACAAAAGTCTCCTGTTCTATAGTTGTAGATCAGTTAGGTTTGTTTTAACTGACCCCCCCCCCCCCTTTTTTTTTCTTTACCAGAAACCCCAAAACTGAAGATGGCCTGGAAGCATTTTAGTGTACAAAATACCACTTAAAAATTACATTTTGTTTTTACAGTAGATATTTATTGTTAAAAAGGCATTGTTCTATCATGTTTTTTTTTTGTTTTTTTTAATAATGTGGGCCTTAAATTCCTTGTTTAATGCTTGCACTGGCTACTCTGTGTGTGTCTCCTCTGTGTTGTTGACATGCAGCGTGGCACTGCATGTTTTTCCCCACAAGCACCCCCCTATGCCACGTTGATTCAGTTGTGGGTTGTGCAGTCATTGCTTGTTTGTAGTTCATTATTTATGTATTTAAATTTAAAGTTTCCACTGTTTTCATGGGTGAATTCACTGTCGGCCACCGGGGCTTCCCATGTGTTCTGGTGGGCCAGTCCCACCCTGTGTCATGGATTTCCAAAGCAATTTCTCAAAGGTTCACATGTATATGTGATGTCTTATTAATAACAATTATTTTGTTGTTTGTTTTGGCTGTTTGTTTGCCCTTGTTCTTTTCTGATGTGTTAGTTGGGAGCTGCAAGACATTTGCAGTACTTACTGTATATGATTTTCTACATTTTACATAAATCCTGCTCTGTTGCTCTGCACCATAAATGTACACAGGTGTGTATGATATAATGATCAATATCAGGATCCAACAAGTCTCCAAGGAATCCCATGGCTATACAGAAGTATGAGGCTACTGGGAAAGTTCTTCTGTAAAGACCATGGAACTGCAAGGTTGCCTGATCTATAAAATACTTATTATATATCCAGGGTGTCTGCACAGCTGCCGCAATCTATGTAATACATCAATAGCTGCAACTTTTGCAGCATTCGCCATGCAGCATGATCTCCACAAGTTTAACACCGGATTGCAATGCACCAGTGCATCACCCTGATCATTTTCTATAATACACAAGATTCTGTGAATCATACAACAGTTGTTTACATAGCAAAGCACCATTTATAAGAATATAGTTTACACTATATTCATGTCTCATTTGTTTTTTATTCACAAAAAGCACTTTGTTGACCAATTAGACATATCCTTGACTTATTTATACTCTTTTCTAACCTTTCAATAGATTTCTATCCCTGTTCTTGCCATGAAAATGTTTTAGGGTCACTGTATTTTATTAAGTAAGCCTATAACAGAGGAGGAGACTGGATTTTCCTTGCATTTCAGTTGGTGGTATTAATTTACACAGCCAGACATTCTTTGTTAAGTAACAATATGTTCATGTAACGGCCCTAGATTAACAGTGTTAGCTTTCCTTCCTGCAACTGCTGTAAGGGAAAAGAATATCCATACACTGGTCCCTAACCTAAAGCTGGATATGCAGCACTTCAGCTTTAAGGAATTTCCGATTAGTTTCAGTGCTCAGGTGCTCAAGAAATTCTCAGTAACATCACCCAGGAGCCTTTCAGTGGCTGTTATATGATGGAGATTACCAAGTTTAATGATTAGCTCCTACAAGATGCAGCTGATGCCAGACTCTACCCCCTTTACACCTAATTAGCCTCATTAATGAGCTCTCCTGCTTTCCAGAGAGGGCTTCCTTCTTGGAATATGAAGCAGAAATACCTCAAACAGGTACAGTCTGCTTAAACCCTTAATTAATGGCCCAAACCTGCAAAGCCTGGTGACTACTGTTGCCTGAGTGATGAGCGGTGCTAAAATTAAGTTTGTTTACGTTGGCAATATTTGAAGGTTTTAACTCTTTGAAACCCTGCACGACCACATAAAAGCTAAATTAATTTTATAATCGTAAATACTGTGCAAAGCCTAGTCTTTTGTGCTAGTCTTTTATTCTAACAGTTAAGATTAGTAACCATTAATTGTCTTTCTGTTGTAATAAATGGTTACCTCGTGGAAAGCCAGAAATCATCAACTCGTCAGTAGGAATGAAGTCCAGATTCCAGTCGTACCTGGTTCCAATTTGGAACTGACAGTTCGGAAGTTCCAACAAAACTTGGATCTCCTGGATTTTCGATAGTCATCAAATTTTCAAATTCAAATATTTGGAAATGATCCAATATATACAGATCGATTTCGAGGAAATATCGAATAAGTTAACCCTGGAAACTGAATACGTGAACCCTGGTTTCAAATATTATACATTTTTGAAAATGTGACACAGAAACTCGAAAATAGCTTGCACATTTACCAGGTCCTTGAGCCATTTATACTAACTTATAATAAGCTTATAAATGATTGGTCGATAGTTCATTAGAAGAATGATACAGTCTGAATTGGTTTTAGCATAGCTATACAGCATGCATTTAATGAACTGGTGTTTAGACTTGCTTGTTTGTAGTTCATTCCACTTTTTGGAGGTCATGATCCTTTCCAACTTAAGTCAACTACTTATCCTGCATTAACTTTGCTGAGATTCCACTAGCTTTACCTGGAAGCAACATCTCTGTTAGGCTGAGGCCAGACTACAACGCACCAAATCGCGTTGTTCTTGTGTGTTTTGCGTATGCGATTTTGCCATTTTCCGTTATGGAAACGCATGCGTTAACGCACCAAAAATGGTAAACGCATGCGTTACCAAAACAGAAACATATGCGCAATCGCATGCGCATTTCCATTTTAAAGAAAATCACAGGCGCAATCGCGAGCGAAAACGCCGACACAAACGTGCTAGTGTGACCTAGCCCTAAAGGGGGATAAAAGCTACTAACATCTCATCTAAAGACTACCCCCCAACCCTAAAAACTTACCATTTCACCTGACTGCACACAGATATCCCTTATCAACTCTGCTGGCCCGTCTTCTTTTTCCTTATTTACAAAGTCTTGATTTGCCTCCTCTGTGGTTGCTCAACCATGAAAGTGTCAGAAGGTATGAGGCTTTAAAAGATAGACTGGTGTAATTTGTGTCAGAGGTTTCTCTTCGCACTCTTTTTATTATAAATCTGCTATGGTGCTGTACTCGCCAAGACTGCTAACCATTAGCAGTATGTGTATACTCCAATATATGATAGTGGGGAGACGCACTCTTAGGAGATATAAACTTTTTATTGTGACATACTGTGCAGGACGTTTCAGGGTTTCCCCCTTCCTCAGGCACCTGAAATTTACCTTGAAGTCTGACAACCCCTCAACAATTGGTATTGGCCGTGACGTGGCCATGACTGACAGCCTTACCAGGAAGTAGAAGGGAGCCGTGTAATTCCTCAGCCTCGGAGCATAAAAATCGAGTATGTTAAGGAGCACCCCCCAAAACCTTATTAGCATGTTCAGGGGTCGTCAGACTTCAAGGTAAATATCTTTAAGGAGCTCTGGTGATAAAGGTATTGTTAAAAAAGCTTTTTGATAGGTCTAGGATGTGGGGTTAAAAGTTTGTTAGGCATGACATGGCCTTTAACTATTTTTGACTTTTACATTTCTCAAGACTAATCTAAAAAAATCTTAAACAGTGACACGGAATACATTGATGCAGGTGCCTAAGTTATATACATTTTTCCATAGCTGTTAATAGTAATTCACAGCTATGATTTAAAGTAGCTATACGGCATGTGCTTATATATTGCTACTTGAAATGTTGTTTTAATAAGTTGCACAAAGATGCACTATTGCCATTTCTAGTCTTAAAGCCACACTAATTGATGTGCCAAGATATAGTTTTAAGATTGATTGTATAAGTTTTATTGGTCCTTCTAATGACAGAAGATAGTAGAGTTATACAGGGGTTTTACCTGGATCAAAATGCACTTAGAGCTGCAATTGGCGTTTTGTGCGTCAGAAGAGATATAATTGAGTGTGATAGCAGCTCTTTGTGCGCATTGCTCTTTATGTGTTTGTCCAAAAGACCCTTATTAACTGCCAAATTTCCTTCTTAAAGGCATACTACCTCTTTCAAAACAGGATTTCAGGTGGTTTTATTTCCACTGCTGCACAGGTATTGTAGCAGAGATGTAGCAGATATCAAATAGCTTTAAAGGAATAGTTCTCTCGAAAAGTGAACTATTCCTTTAATGTATTGATTGAAGACTGGGAGTTATGTGTGTACGTTCGTTTCCCGAACGAGCGCGCGGCCGCCGAACGATCGGGTCGGCCGAACGCTCGTTCGGCAAAGCCCGAAAATTTCCATCGGCCGCGCTAGACTCCATATAGATAAGTCTAGCGCGGCCGATGGCAACACACAGTCCCAAGCGTGCTCGGGGCTGTGTGTATGCAGATCTTTGAAAGATGGCAGACAGGATCTTGCAGATCCTGTCTGTCATCTTTCAGAAATCTGGACTGTGTGTACCTAGCTTTACCTTCCGTTCTTCAATCAATTGAGCAGGTCCCGACCGCTTCCTGATTCAGAGTAACTGTAGTGCACATGCACGATAATGTACGCTATAGTTACTCTGAACAGGAAGCGGACGGAAATTCTCACTGCTGCAGCGGAGGATCGAGTGTAAGGTAAATATACTCTGTCTTCGTCCGTCACTCCTGCTCAGTTGATTGAAGAACCTCCCAGTCTTCAATCAATACATTAAAGGAATAGTTCACTTTTCGAGTGAACTATTCCTTTAATGTTTGCAAATAGTTGCAGTTAAAGGTACAGACAGGTTAAGAAAGGATCAAAAGGTACCTAGTCCTGCTATATCTTTGGTAATCTGGATTATGGGTAAGAGGAGAACAATAGTGGTTTCTGATACACTGACTTTTGAAGTCTCTGCATGGGAGTTAGTTGTTTCTTTCAATCAGGCACCATACCTTTAGGACCAAATGCTGTAAACTTTTTCATGTAAATACATTTCCGGCAGGGAAAGAGATCTGAACCTCTAATTCTATAACTTAATCAACGTGTTTGTTTTAAAGGTTATTCCTGCAATAAAATTGCATTAATACAATGGTTTCATTGAGTTTATTTTTAAAATATACCATACATATATTCCCTATAAATACCTTAATCATTCAGTCATTTAGAATTTAAATCTTTTTTTCCCCTTATTCATCAAAAAAATGAAATGAAGAAAATTTGTGTTGCATTTTTTAAAAATGCTTACTTTTTATGTTGTTAGATATGTTTGTCCCTAGAGATACCTTATCAGAGAAATGTATTATATTAATATCCCTTTTCTAGTTTCACCTGTGACCCTGTGGGAATCCAGAACTGGTCTATGGAAAAAAAGACAAGCGTAGATTTGATATACGGTGTTGCCCTGACGTAAAAAACACGGAACATGGCAGTTCCTTGCAAACAAAATGCCCATCTGGTGGCGTATTGAGTGTATCTGACCCAGGAACTGGCACTTTAGCTCAGAGTTAGTCATGTGATGGTCTCCACGACAACTGGAAATGTGGTGTGAACACTGAAGCAGATGCTGTTTTTTTTAATGTATTGTCTAATTAGACACCTCTTGTGTAGGTGCAACCTTCTCACACACTTTGATACAGAACCTAAATTCATAACATCGGGCTGACCACTGTTAGAAGTTTTCCATGCTCTCGTTGTAAAGTCCAAAGCTTATCCATCGAGCATAGACACTTTTAATTGTAATTTAACTTCTGAGATGATGAATTTACAGAATAAAATACACAAATCACAGACTGTGTGCAGAATGAACACCTGACATTAATCTTTGTGTTAATCCAATTAGAGAAAAGCATTTGTATGGTGTTTCATGAAAATATTTCTGCACAAAATTAGATGCATTAAACCTAGTGTGTGGGGTAGGGAGTAAGGAAAGATAATGGGGGGAAGAGAGTGGGAAGCATAGAGAAGAGGGAGGCATGTACAGTGCTAGCCTTCCAATAAATGGCACCCTGTGTAAGATTTGTTCCTGGTGCCCCCCATCCGATTTAATAAGTGTTATTTCAAAACAAACCAACTGATTAGTAGTATAGTGACATAATAGTCTGGTATGGGGTTGGCTTGGTCACTGGGGGGCTGAGACAATTTGACCATTTTGGTTAGTAAAAAAAGGCGAACTGCGTTTTTTAAAACTACCCTGCTGGCTGGCGCCCCCCAGCGATGGTGCCCTGTGTGGCCACACACCTCAAAGGCCAGCCATAGGCATGTACATCAAAATGTATAAATAAATTAAATGATAATCTAAAATGTATCTTTACAAATTCGAGAACCCTGGCTGGAAAAATTGGAGAACTTAAAAAAAAAATGTGATGTTATTGGTATAGAAGAAACATGGTAAACAATTCAGATGACTGGGCAGTAAATTTAGAATGTTATTCTTTATTTAGACATCATAGAGAATAGAGATGGCCAAACTGTTGAAAGTTCGAAAACGGACCCATTAAAGTCAATGGGGGGTAAATAGTTTTGAAAGTTCGAATGAACTTTCCGAAATATTGCAGTGTAAACTTACCTTACAGGCCCTTGGGAAATGGTCTGGGGAACACATCTGTGCGCGGGGAACAGCATAAAAACCGGAAGTAGCGCACATGCGTGCTATTTCTGGTTTCCACATACCGCTTTTGGTAATTTCCAAACGTTCTAAACTAGAACGTCCGCTTCAGAAAATCCCCAAACGGCTGAAGATTCCCGGCTGGACGTTCGGGGGTCCCGCAGGTCGAAAGCAGGACCCCCTCCTGGGTCCTTACAAGGACCTTTGTGGCCCTGACAGGGGCCCTTTGGGGCTTAAGGGGTCCCGCAGCTCGAACCAGGACCCCCCTCCCCGGCACTTATAAGTGCCCTTGTGGACTTAACAAGGGCCCTTTGGGGCTTAAGGGGTCCCGCAGCTCGAACCAGGCCTCCCTCCCCAGCACTTATAAGTGCCTTTGCGCCCCTTGGAAGGGCGTAAGTGGTCCCGCAGCTCGAACCCGGACCCTCCTCCCCGGGCCTTGTAAGGGCCCTTGCTGCACTGAAGTGCCTTTGTTCGGGGTCCCACAGCTCGAACCGGGACCCCCGGCAGCTCTTAAAAGAGGCCTTGGGCAGCAGTCTTCCATTCGGTGACACCAGCTCCTCTGAGGGCACCAGCCCCAAGAAGTACCCCTCTTTGTATTTTTTGCTAATATACACACTGTAATATAAACAGCTTTAATCCCTGCTAGTTGTAAGTAATCAGTGAATTTTACTGCATTATTATTATAATTATTATATTGTACAATATTATACTGTACAGAATACACACAGCCTGGGCATTTACCTAGGCCTTTATATGGCTTAGTTAAAGTAAATTCCAAAGTTCTAGCTGTCAAAAAGTGTTATATGGCCGGCAACCAGTAATAACAAATGATGACTCTGGGCCGTAAGCATATTAATACGAGTTAAAACTTAGAGCCTCTGTGTTAAACGTTTTTTTTATTTTCTAGGGGGCATTAGCATGCAGTAGGGCAATTGTGTCTCTAGGTTGGCATTGCATTTTAGGTTCTCTCTGTTTGTTTCATTCCTGATTTCCACATAAAACACCAAGGCAGATGGCAAAGGATGGGAGGGGTTGCAGGAAATAACAAGGGATGCCTGACCTCAAGGAGGCCTTTGTGCCCCATAACTATAAAGAGGAAATTTCACAGAAAAGCAGAAGGGGGAAAATATACAATTAGACAAAAAAAGAGATGTGGATGGAATAGGGAATCAGAATCATGCTAAATGTGTTAGCGTGAAAACTGGGGGAATGGGTGAGAAGAGGGTCAGATTGCAAGTGGTGTGAATGCAGGTTTAGGAGACATAGGAAGGATTAAAGGGCAGAGAGTCGCAATCTGAAATCAAAAGGGTGCTAATTTCATGCACCTAGGAGAGGGATTAAGGAAGCAAAGTGATAATAGTCTGAAAGATCATTACAGTGCAACCAGCATGTAGCAAAAAAATCTTTCAGAGAAGGATAAATGTAGTTTTTGATGTGAGAATACACAAACTGAGAGTTTTGTCTGTTTGGTCCCGTGGCATACAATAAGAGCAGATTAAAGCAGCATTAGACATTACAGATTGCTTTAAAGATTTTTTTTTTTTTGTATTTGACTTTCAGTGTAATCAAATTCTGTTTCTGGGATATGACATGATATAGTAGATTGCCTCCCAACATATGGGAAGTATGTAGGAGGGAAATAACTGTATAGCAGATATGTGCGTTGTCATTTATTGTGAAAAAAAAAGGATGTCAGTGTATACATAAAAAAGTGAATAAGGGATGGTACATATAATCCGCCAGTTTGGCCCCGTTTATGTGCGCACAGCTGACCAGTCCCCATATTGCCTATAGGTCAGGGCCGTGTATGCAGTTACCAATGCATGTGTGCTGACATTCGATTGGAATCTGCTTGTACTCATGCAATCTTTGTGTACGGCCCCCTTTAGCCTTTGTTAGACCAAACATTTTCATTATTTGAGCATTGCTCCCCTGCAGTCAATCAGGGTTTTTCAGTAAAAGTTCTTATCGTTAAAAATGGTGCTAATTTTGCCCCAACCAATCATGTTAGGTTTCAAATGTAAAATAATATCTGACTGGTTGAGACAAAATTAAAACCATTTTTAACAATAAGAACTTTAATTGAACCTCCCTGAATATCTCTTATTTAAAACAAACTTTCTCCACCACTAAGCTTTCATCAGATAGCGGGGTTCCTTCATTAATTAAATATGCAAAGAAAATTAGCAGCTGGTTAAGAGGATAGCTCTAGTTAGGAGAATGACTGGGTGCTAAAGGCAAAACAAATTTGCTTTAACACCCAGCTTTCATTAGAGCCCTAAAAATATTTTTCTTCTGTTGTGACTTGGAGGTAAATATTTCTATTACAAGAATTACCACCGGAATGCATCTTATAATATTAAAAGGAGAACCTTTTAATAGTTACAGTGGCGTAACTAGGAATCACTGGGGCCCCCAGCAAAACCATGATGGGTTCCCTACGTTTCGCCACCTACAGTGGTTTTCATGAGAGAAAGCTGTATCCATCATAGGGAAAGTAAGGAGATGGGGCCCCCCTGGATTCTAGAACCTGTTGTGGTCACAGGGTCTGCTCTCCTGGTAGTTACCGTATATACTCGAGTATAAACCGAGTTTTTCAGGCTGTAAAATCAGCCTGAAAACTTGAACTCGGTTTATACTCGAGTCACTACTTTCTTTACCTCTCCGGCAGCCGCACGATCATTCTCTGTACTGGCGCGCTGGCCGACGTCACTGCCCAGCCAATGCTGACTCTTCAATGATGGCACATTACTGGATGCACAGGTACAAACTGAACTGGGTGGGAGGATGAGGGTGGCATTCAAGGTGTTTGGAAACTACAACTCCCAGCATGCTTTATTAGCTGGGAGTTGTAGTTTCCAAACATCTTGAATGCCAAGTTTCTACCCTCGGTTTATACTCGAGTCAACCAATTTTATTAGATTTTTTAGGTGAAATTTGGTACTTCGGTTTATACTCGGGTCGGTTTATACTCGAGTATATACGGTACGCCCCTGCCTTCAATTGTCGATGCATTCATCATTTTAGTTATTATTAGTTTCCAAAACTTTCAACAAAGTTTTGTTATATTTCCCATTTCTTATTGGTGCTTTGTTTGCCAATAGATCATTTCAGAGGACTCTTGGAAATCCCTTAAGATTAGAAGAAAAGAATGTTAGAGTGTAATTTTGGATAGAAATTTGGTTGATGAATAGGATGCAGAGAGTAGTTGTTAATAGGGCTTTATCAATATGGACTAAAGTGCTAAGTGGGGTGCCACAGGGTTCTGTGTTGGGGCCGCTTCTATTTACTGGTAATCTGTTTATTAATGATTGGGAAGTGGGTATTTCCTGCAAGGTTTCTGTGTTTGCTGATGACACCAATCTTTGTCGACTATTAAAAGCTTCAGGATGTGCAATCTTTGCAGGTGGATCTAGATAGATTGTCACATTGGGCTGCTAAGTGGCAGATGAGATTTAATGTTGAGAAATGTAAGGTGATGCATTTTGGACTTAAAAATCCATTTGCTGCTTATACCATGAATGGCTCTGTGTTAAGTGAATCCCTGTTGGAAAGGGATCTTGGAGTTTTGGTGGATAACAAACTTAAAGGTAGCAAGCAGTGCCAGGCGGCAACAGCCAGAGCCAGCATGGTATTGTCTTGTATAAAGAGAGGTATGGATTTAAGAGAAAAAAATGTTATTCCCCCTTTTTACAAAGCATTGGTAAGGCCTTATTTGGAATATGCAATTTTGGAATCCTGTGGACGAAAAGGACATCTTTGAAATGGAAAGGCAACTTAATTAATAAGGGAATTGGGGGGGCTTGAATATGAAGAGAGATTGGATCAGTTACAGTTATGTATGCTAGAGAAAAGGCGCTTGCATGGAGATATGATTACTGTGTATAAATAAATTAACAGGCCATACAATAAACTATCTGGGTCATTTTTCACCAATACTATGTCATAGGACACACGGACATCCTTCAAAGGGTAACTGTGGTCTCAAATTCTTCCAAACTAGTAAGAATTATATAAAATGCCCTCCCACTGTACCTTCAAAGTAAAACCTAAATCACAACAAAATTTGTAAGAAGTTATTGCTGGAAGGTTCAGCAATATTACTTCCTGCTTGAACACTTCCTGTTTTCAGTCATGTGACCAGCCTCAGCCTGCATTTATAGGCTCTCCTTGTCAACTGTCAATTTTTTCCTCAGGTACTTCCTGATTTCCCCAGCATTAAGTCATAACTGAGCATGCTTCTCCCCCGGGGCAGACGGGTGGGGCAGAGGTCAGGTGATGTCACTCAATCTACTGGAAGCAGGAAGTTTGAACATTCGCCCCAATGTAATTTCTCACAGGTTCCAGCCAGAGATGTGGCTCATTTTAAAGGAAATACTGCAGGCTTTCATTTAACCAGAACTTGTTCTGAGACCACAGTTGTCCTTTAAGACTTGAAGAAAATAAGTTTAGGCTTAGTGCAGAAAGGGTTTTTTCACTGTGAGAACGATTGCCACTTGGAGTCAGAAAGGAATTTGGTGGGGGGTTTTTTTTGCCTTCCTCTGGATCAACAGTTAGGCGGGAAATACTGCTAGATGGCTTGGACTAGATGGACATATATTTTTATTCAACCTCAAATACTATAATATACTAAATAAAATAAAAAAATATATAATGGCCCTGAATGAGTTAAAATTTCCCAGCACAGGATTTGGAACACATACAAAAGATAAGGAAATCTGCTGAAAAGGTAAAATCTTTGAAACACACACAGAAAAAAACATATCCCAGATACATTAATTAAAGGGACAGTTCAGTGGAAGTTATCAATATTTGTTAAATTGTTAGTTTGTGTAATGCCTTCTTACTTATTCTACATATTCTATACAAATATGAGGGTCTTAAAAAGCAAACATCATATCAAATCTTTATTAGTGCATAGTGTCTACGCATTTCAGCCCCGTCCGGGACGTCATCAGGACTAAATAATACAAACAAACATCTTGCCTATATACCCAAATCACGCCCACCCACCTCAAGTGTCACACCTAGATGTGAGTAACTGGGCCTCCAATTTCCTTCAGTATAGATGAGCCGATACCATCCACAGCGTGCGTGCAGGGAAATAATTCCCTGCATCCGCACGTCCTGTCACTTACAAGTGGACTTTTATTTAAGCAATTTCTTTTCCCTTATGGCCGGAGGGTCCTCAATGGGTATGTGATCAAAACATGCAACGGAGGGCAGATAATTGATGGCCCTCTTTTTTAAAGTGGCGTGCTACAGACAAATCACCAAATTTGTTATTCTCTTTAAACAATTTGTTGTTACAGGCACTCTTTATAGCACTTCTATTATTTGCCATTCTTTCCCTGAAGAAGGTAATAGTTTTACCGATAAAGTATAGTCCACAAGGACAAGTAAATAAATAAATCACAAAAGAGCTGGTACAAGTCAGTCTATGTGTTATCGTCACATGTTTTCCCATGTGGGGATGTGGGAAGTCTTTGCCCGTTATCATAGAATTACAGGTGGTACAATTCAACGAAAACATTCCAATTGGGGAACACCAAAATATGACACTTTGTTTTAGCCGCATTTGTTATTACTACAGCTGTCAGATTGTGTTCGCGATATAGCAATGATGTTAGAGAGGGGTGAACATCTGGAAGTTGGTTGGTTGGATGACTCCATGTGATGTGAAGGTGTGTACGGAGGTTGACTTACCCAGAAGTATTTGCCTGTAAAGCTGAGACCATGTGGACGCGCTGATAAGTGGCAGGACGTGCGGATGCAGGGAATTATTTACCGGCACGCACGCTGTGGATGGTATCAGCTCATGTATACTGATAGGAATTGGAGGCCCAGTTACTCACATCAAGGTGTAGACACTTGAGGTAATTGGTGGGTGGGCGTGATTTGGTATGATGTTTGCTTGTTAAGACCCGAAGAGTGCTTTCATTATTGGTTGGAGCTTTCATGTGACTTGGAGAGACACCCGGCATGATAAAATTAGAAGTGGAGTGCAATCAGGTCATATATACTTACTGTTAATTATGATGTGCACCCCTGTTAAAGATTGTTTTACGTACACCTGGCCTTGCAAGTTGTCATTATGGAAGATATTCAAGTTATTACTCCCGCAGACAAGGAAATAGGGGATTATTTTTCTTCTTAACAACAGGATGCTGAGAGAATCTTATGCTCTGAATCACTGGACTGTATGGGTGAGGATGGAGGGTCCCTTAAGAAAGTGTACTTCAAATTGTTGCATTATAAGAAAAAAGAGGTTGATATGCACCTGCATGCAATTTATTTGTCTGATTATCATAGGGGGCGCAAAATCCCCAGAGGCTTTAGGGTTAGGCATGTTCCTACCCTGGGCAGGTTGGACAGAGATTTCTGCATTAGATGGTGCAATATTTTGAACAAATGTTCATTTGATTTAATGTTACTGGTCATTGAATTTGTTGGTAAGGAGCTAATTAAAACCAGAGAGGAAATGAAAAGTTTTGAGACCACATGTGGAGATCAGTTGAAGCAGGATACTGATAATGATTGGTATAAAACGTTAAAGGAGCAAATTGATAATTTAAAAAAAGTATTAATTCGCTTTAAATGTAATAAGTTACATAAAGTCGAAGGTGGCTATAAAGATTAACATGTGTATCCATGGCTAATGGGTCAAATGAATCCTTTGTACCGTAAAAAACATAGAAGGCAACCATTTGGCCCTACTATTGATTTGTTTTGTGAATCAGGACATTCAGATGGTGAGACGAATCATATTGAGAGGGATGGCTCAATGGCTGCGGTCCCCACTCACCCTTTTCGGGGGGTTTCAACCCTTTCCTAATCCCTAAGAGGATGAGAAGGATTACCCGAAGGGGGGGGTGTATAAACAGAAGATGGCGACCGCCATGCAAGAGACGTTAGTATTCAGTTTAAGTGATCACGCACTGTCCCAAGAGGAGAGGAATTTATTGAGTAGGGGTCTATCATTTGTCCCAACACAGGGATTCAATGATGTCCAATGTGAGATAGACCTATATAAATTCCAGCGCAGTTTAAAATTGCATGATCACTTTAAGAATACTGCAGAAACCCAGTGTGTTGATAAATTTAGACCCCATAGCACATTTGATCCTATTAACACCTCACCTGCAATAAAGGTATTTACACAGATGGTGAGGACGGGTGTATTACATTGCAGCAAGAGACACAGCAGACCCCATTATAATCTGTCCAAGGATGAACGTGAAGCAATTCAGACTCTGAGGGCGGATCCTGAGTTAATCATACGTCCAGCGACAAAGGGGGTGCTGTGGTGTTGCTGAATCGGTCGTACTATAGGGAAGAATTGCTTGCCCAGCTTAATGATACCCAGACATATACCTTGCTGACAAGTGACCCGACTATGAGTATCAAGAAAGAGGTTGATTGTGCTATGAGGAAGGCTTTTGAAGCAGGGTGGATATACATCATATACATGTGTGAAGTTTTTAATTGTGGATACTCCAAGATGTCCAATTATTTACACGTAACCAGAAATTCATAAAGATATATCAGCCCCACCTGGTCGGCCGATAGTGACCTCTCATGGCTCACTACTTAAAACTTTGTCTATATTGATTAATTTTTACAACCAGTTGTTAGCAATATGAGATCTTATTTGTGGGACAGCGGACATTTAAGGGAGATCATAGATGGTCTTAAGGTCATATTGGTGACATATTGGTGACGTAATGTTAAGAGCCTCTACACTGTAATTCCCCAAGTTGATGGGATTCAAGCCTGTAGACGAGCGCTCTCTGATGCACACCATACTAGTCCTCCTATTGAATGTGTGATGGAATTCCTGAATTTGATTCTGAGTAGGAATTATTTCAGGTTTGAAAAACTATTTTTTATGCAGGTTCAGGGCACAGTGATGGGGTCCATTGTGGCCCCCTCGTTTGCCAACCTGTATATAAAATATTTTTAAGAGGAGTATTTATTACCTCGGTTTGGCTCCAGGGCACTGGTCTACAGAAGGTTCATAGATGACCTATTTATTATTTGGGATGGTAAGGAAAGTGACATCCTCCATCTACTTGGTGAGATCAATGCCCTGGATACACCCATTAAGCTTACTGTTTCTAGATTTACACATTTTGAAGAGTGGGGATAGGTTGGGGACCACCCTGTTCAGAAAGGAGACCGATCGAAATACGGTTTTGCACGCTTCAAGTTTCCACCCGCCATTGTTATTTGAAGGCCATCCCATACACACAGTATTTAAGAGTGATCCATAATAACTCCGATATAGAGGAACAATTGAAGGAGATGACACCGTATATACTCGAATATAAGTCGACCCGAGTACAAGTCGAGGTACCAATTTTTACCCCCAAAATGAGTCAAAACCAATTGACTCGAGTATAAGTCGAGGGTAGAGTAGAAGAAGGGAGTAGTAGTTTACCTATGTTATTAATCTGTTATCTGTTTAATCTGTTATTAAACTATTACAACTATTTGCTTCCCCACAACAGTCCATTGGTTGTATATAGTAACAAACAATGGAGGGAAATCCCTGAAATAAACAGTAAGAAACAGCCCAGTATAAAACTAGAATTTTATACTGGACAATAAAATGAAAATCGGAACCACAACAAAAAGAAAATAATGTGACAATTTCAATAACCCACATTTAGAGACAAGGTATTTTACCTTGCTCTTTCTAGTTCTTGCTCTTTCTGTGCCAGCTGCACCTTAAGTTCCGTTTCCGATAGAACCTACTTTCCCTGCACCCTCTTCTCACCCTGCCACTACAGTACACATCCTTACCTTTTTCATAGTTAGGAGAGTCCCGGCCCCGACATCATTCACTTGATAGAGGAATCCGGCTGCCGCATCCACTGATGGTCGCATCCATGACGTCACTACTCGGCGCCGGTATCATTTCCCGGCGCCGAGTAGTGACGTCAGTGGATGCGAACTATCAGTGGCGCGGCAGCCGGATTCCCCATCAGTAAGTGACTGACTCGTATAAGTCGAGGTTCAGTTTTTAGGCTGTTTTCACAGCCTTAAACCTCGACTTATTCTCGAGTATATACGGTATACAAAGGGGATCTAACATCTTGACGCTTAAGGAACAGCTAATGAAAGCCCTATCTATGCCAGTGACACTACATCACGGTTAATTCATGGAGACTTTGTAACGTTCCCGACGGACTTTGTAAGTTTCAATGGGGAACTTAATAAGGTGGTCCGCAAAAATTGGGATCAGATGATACATTACCGTTTAAAGATATGAATGTCCGATGTGCATACAAAAGGGGACGTAATTTAATAAACCTCCTGGCTGGTTTGGACTGATTTAAGGCAAGGGGTGCCATCCGAAGTGTCATGTTTTGGTGTTCCCAAATTGGGATGTTTTCGTTGCCCAAATTGCACCACCTGTAATTCTATGATAACGGGCAAAAACTTCCCACATCCCCATATGGGAAAACGTGTGCCGATAAGACATGTAAGACTTGTTCCAGCTCTTTTGTGATTTTTTTACTTACTTGTAAAACTATTACTTCCTTCAGGGAAAGAATCATAGAAGTGCTATAAGGAGTGCCCGTACCAACAAATTGGCTAAAGAGAATAACAAATTTGGGGATTTGTCTGTAGCACGCCACTTTAAAAAAGAGGGCCATCAATTATCTGCCCTCCGTTGCATGGTGTTTGATCACATACCCATGGGGGACCCTTTAAGGAAAAAGAAATTGCTTAAATTAGAGTCCAAGGGTTAAATGAGATGGTGACTATGAGTTGTTTCTTATAAAGCAGGGTGGTCCCCGGAGTAACTATTGATTTTTGATTACAACGTATACATATCAGTGGGTTGAATATATGTTTATTGCAACTTTGTAAGCAATAAGCAAGAGATTGTGGATTTTGCAAAGTGATTATATTTGTATGTTTGACCCTTTGCTCCAATCTGTGGGAATGTAATGCTTGATGACTGTTTTATATGTTTTTATCTTTTTAACATTGTTTTTAATATGATGTTTTAATTGGTGATGTGTTACCTGGGCTCCTTTCACTTAGTTATAGCCTAAGCTGCATTTGTTATGACTACAGCTGTGATATTGGCAATGATGTTAGAGAGGGGTGGACGTCTGGAAGTTGGTTGGTCGGATGACCCCATGTGATGTGAAGGTGTGTACGGAGGTTGACATACCCTGAAGTATCCGCCTGTAAAGCTGAGACCACGCGGACGCACTGATAAGTGGCAGGACATGCGGATGCAGGGAATTATTTCCCGGCATGCACACTGTGGATGGTATCGGCTCAGGTAATTGGTGGGTGAGCGTGATTTGGGTATATAGGCAAGATTTGTATTTGTATTATTTACTCCTGATGATGGCCCGGACGGGGCTGAAACGCGTAGACGCTATGCATTAATAAAGATTTGATATGATGTTTGCTTGTTGAGACCCGAAAAGTGCTTTCATTATTGGTTGGAGATTTTATATATATTTATATATATATCTAGCAATAAGTAGCCAGATGCACTCCTCCCTTGCCCACACACGTTGCCCGGGTGCCTCCGGTAATTCACAGCATAAGAAACGGATAGGGGCACTCCATGGACTGCAACAACTTTGTTTATTGTAACATCAAACGGATGGACGCATTTCAGCCAACACGCGGCTGTCGTCAGTTATATATATCTATATATACAAAGGTATACAAGATATATATTGTACACACAAGATGCTTGCCTTCCTCTACTGCCAACTCTAGTTTTGTGGTGGCTTGTGTCATTCATTGATCTGGCAGGAAGAATCATAAAGACAAGACCCAAATGCATCTGCTGCAAGTGATTGCCAATGCAATTACCGCACTTTTGCCTGACTCTCTTTAATGTCGGGGAAAAGCTAGGGTTAAAGTCAGGCAAAAGTTATTGCAGAGCATGCTCCGAAACATCAGTAAGCCACCATTTGAGCTTATCCATCTGCAAAAGTTATATCTTGACATTTACCAAAGTGCTCTTCTAAAGGACTCCACACAAAGACAAATCAAATAAACAACTTATTCCATAATACTCATCAACAGGTCATGTGACAGGTTTCATGCTTAGCAGACTACAGTCATAGGAACACTTGTGATCTAGATCCATGAGTGCAAAATGCATCAGGGGACCTGTTGCTAAGAATGCTTGAATACCGTTGTGTTTTTACTTAGCTTCACATAAAGTCTTTATAAAGAATAACTACCAGCTGCATCTAGTTCTCTCCATCAGATCCCTACATTGTCTTCATGCAATTATTATAGTTATACGGAACTATGAAAAGTTACGTGTTATTGCGGTTGACATACAGTAGTTATGAACAACATTAATAAGGTATAAGGCCTATGACATTTCTGTGCGATCACTGTAAAGCAAGTGTATTATTTTGCTAATAAGACTGAAGCATAACTGCAGACTGGCGTTTATTCACCCAAGAGCTGTTTTTAAAAAGGTGAACTTCATTGATCATTGTTTTGGATTTTTTTGTGTGTTTTTTTATTTTCAGCCCAGCTTGCAAATCCTCCGTTGCTCTTAAATCAATCAATTTTGTCTCACAGTATCAAAATATGTGCCTCCTCCTATGTCACTAATTTGTGTTCTGTTCCTATCCAGTCAAAGCTGCCGCATAAGGTCTTTCATTTGAGTACTGACTGTACGGATTCTCAAAAACATCAGGAAGCTGTAACAATGTTTTAACAAGCTCCAATAAAACAAACCATAAGAGGTTTGAAACCCCCTTCCACCTTACATTATCTGGATTATCCAAAGCACAGAAATAAGACTCTGGGACTAATGAGATCATCAAATAAGGCTGAAAAATCTTAACTAAATCATACAAAATATATTGCCCCCGTGAATTTGGAACATAAAGGTTTCTTAGGAACAGTTAAAAAACAGAATAGTAAACTTTGTTAAGTAACTTCTCTTTCACTTATTTGATAACTTCTTATTCTTACTGGTTCATATACATGAATACCAAAGTCTTTTTAGTTGTTAAAAATTACTATGCGCGTAAGGTAAAATCTATATCTAACAGTGTTTATGAAAGGTTATCTCTTTTTCCCCATTTTATAAGGAAATGTAAAAGTTTTCATTAGAAGAATATAAATGTGAATAACTATTGGGTATTTGGGAGGAGGGATGTGTATAGAAACATTATCACTTTAACAAGCCTTTCTGAGAGCACTGTGATTTATTGGTCACTATCATTTCTGTCTTGTATATAGTTAGCTAGTTTACATCTAAAAGAAACATATTTATAAGCGTACCACAAAAAAAGAATATACAGCCAATAAGTGGTTGATAAACAGTATTCATTAGGCCATCTCTTTAAATATAAAAGTTTTTCACCATGAAATCGTACCCTTTGAAGAATGAGGACCTTGGCTTTTTTTCGCCTTCAATCACAGCAGGACAATCATACCCATATTTAACTTGTCTTCTCATCATTTGAAGTGCCCAGGGTGAGGAGCTAAACTGCTAGGTCAGTGTTGATCAACTGTTTAACTTACTGTAAGTTTCCCTCTTCTGCCTTGTCTCCTCACTCTGCAATGTGGCTAATGAAGTGGTTTTGTCATTGACAGTCTAAGGCAGCAGTGAAACATCAGGTTCCCCCCCTTCCTTCAAGCTTCTACGTATTTTAATTTATATGCATTAATTAATTATGATCTACAGCAGGGATGTCTAACCTGTGGTACTGCAAGAGTGGCATATATGTTGCCCTTAAACCAAACATGGTTGCAGGGCTTGGCACCTTTGACTTAAAGTATCACCACACGGGAGGAAATTAATCATCACATTGTGAAACTATAGGCTTACTTGGGGAGGTTTTATTTTCCTTAAATAGGATTTATTATGAATATGCAGTGTGCACACCTTCAATCAATTTAACTATATACAGTTATTGCATAAAATACACATCATGTATACCTGCATTTTAATGAAT
Organism: Hymenochirus boettgeri; assembly: GCA_019447015.1. Classification (NCBI taxonomy): domain Eukaryota; kingdom Metazoa; phylum Chordata; class Amphibia; order Anura; family Pipidae; genus Hymenochirus; species Hymenochirus boettgeri. The sequence continues at coordinate 148,604,122 of CM033476.1, forward strand.
CCGTATAGATCACATTGCCCCTTTAACTACAGGCATTTCTTGACTTTCTTGACATTCTTTAACTTGTAGGGCGTTAATTATTATTGTATGTACCACCTGTTAGTGAAGGATGTACAGGGAGATTCAATAAAAGTTCTCATTGTTTAAAATGAGGCTTATTTTGCCACAACCAATCCGATCTTATTTAATATTTGAAAGCTATCATCTGATTGGTTGGGACAAAATTAGCACCATTTTTAACGATAAGAACTTTTATTGAATCTCCCTGATAGTGTCCAGTTTTAAAGGAAACTTTTAGTAAACATAGACTGATTCCATGGCTTAAAAAATAAGATTTTATCCTTTTAGAAGTAAACACACAAAACGTGCATGCTGCCATTCTAATTATTAAACTTGTCACCTCATCTCTTGTGAGGTGTGAGGTTAATGAGCATTTACAGTAATTACATGCATACTACAGGCTGCACCAGTTTCATTATATTTTGTTGACTGGATTAGACCTATTGTAGAATTGAGTAAAGGTGGGTACACACAGCTCTTTAAATGATAACCGACAGAATCTTTAAGATTCTGTCATTTTTTAAGATTCCTCTACACACAGTCCTGAGTGTTCTACCTATATAAATGATTGGGAGGACTGACACATTTCCTTCAGCCATGGCCGACTCTATACTAGTACAGGAGGACGACTGCAAGCAACAGAAATTTTCATGCAGTTCTAAGAGATCCCAAGAACTCGGTCTGGGAACACTCAGAACCATGATACTCATCTAACAATAAAGGGGCAATTCCATCAAATCGTTCTTTTATCGTTAAAGTGTGTTCCCAGCTTTAGGAAATATGCCTTTCCCCTCCTGGTACAAATTGCGTGAGTTCATACTGTAATATTATGAACTTTCGTTGAATAATCTCTTAAAGGCAAAGTCCAGGCAAAAAATAACTTTAGCTTTAAATGATCTCCATCCCCCTAAACCCCACTTAAGCATTAACAATAATTTCCAAAGATGCCCCTGAACTTCCTTACCTGACCCAGTCCCTCGCCGCTCCTCCTCAGCTCTGTGGCTGACAGCCGCTCCACTTCCTTGTTGCGGCTGTCAGTAAAGGCGCAATGTGATGTCAAGCTCAATCGCCTGACAGCCGAGACCAGAAAGTAGAGAGGCTGTCAGTACCCCTGCTCCTGTTTTTGCTTGAAACAAGCTCAAAACAGGAGCAGGGGGCGGCGAAGGACCGGGTCAGGTAAGACCCTTCAGGGACATATTTGGAAATTATTGTTAATGCGAAAGTGGGGTTTGGGGTGGAAATTATTTATAGCTTAAGTTATTTTTGCCTGAACATGCCCTTTAAATAATGTAGTGAGGCATCATGGATACAATAAAATAGTTAAACTTTTATTTATATGTCTTTATTTATCTGAGGCAGGTAATTGTGTTATGGGCAGAGAGCTAAAGGTTTAACACTCCTATGGTTTATAGTTTAAATATTTATTTTCTTCACAGGGAGAACCCATTACTTTTTGTGAGGATACATTTGTTTCCCATCGTTCCAGTGGAATGAAGCCATTCCTTCATAATGCAATCCAGCTTCAGTTTTTCAAACAGGTACACCATTTCTCTAGTTTCTTTTTTACACCTAAGGTTTAATTGAAAAGATACATTTATCCTACTTTTTCTTTTTAGTTCATTGATGGGAGACTGGATTTACTTAACAGTGGGAATGGATTCAGTGATGTCTTTGAAGAAGAAATTAACATGGGAGAATATGCAGGTAAGAGCAGAGTACCGTAAATGGAACCCAATGCATATAATTTTACATTTTGTGTCATGGCCTTCACTGCTGCTGTTTGTTGCAACAGCAGAGGAGGCATAGCAAGTGGTGATGGATCGTGGAGTTTGTAAGTTGGATTCCTCAACCTGGGAGCATTATTGAAGAGAGTAAAATGCAACTGGGGTTTTGGGGGTCTTAAATAAGATATTACATTTTTGTAGAAGGGTGAACTTTAAGCACTTTGCCAAAGTAACAGTTCTCTGATTGGGCCATGGTTGAATTCCCACACACAGTCCCACTATTTATTTCTGTGCTACGCAAACAGAGATTTAAAGGACAAGTCGAGCAACAAAATGAAAACTTACATACAGGTAAATCACCCCCCAAAACCCTAAACGGTAATAGTTTGAAATCTGAAATATTTAAGTCTAACCTAAAATCCTGCATAATGTCATGTTTCCCTGTTTCTGCTTCCTGGTTCTTCCAGTTAGTAACTGTCAGTTATGTATTTGTCAGTTGACATCACAGCCAATGACTGAATGTTGATCCCCTAGCTGCCTCTTCTGGGCATGCCCAGGCTCAGTACTGGCTCACTACAGGTTTCTAAATAGCTCAGTTTCCATGAGGCATCCAGAAGCATAGCAGGCATACATTAATGAATTCATAGGACAAACTATGATTTATCAACATATTTTAAAGAGGCCATTCTTTCTAAAAGATGTTCTTATGAGGGTGGAGTTGTCCTTTAATGTTTTTAATGACTTTTTTTTTTAATTACATTTTTCTGTTATCGATAGCATTTAGAAGAAAGTTATCAGCATCTCAAAAAATAAAAATAGTGCAATTCTTTACTGATGGAAGTATGGAACCCACAGCAAATTCATAAATGTAAAACTTTCATTATCTATGTTTAAGAAAAAATCTTGTGACAGTATGCTGTGTTATGCTCACCATGACTTTGTTTGACAATTGCTTTGAGTATTATGTTGGGATAATTTTCTTTGTTTTAAAACTTTTCTACTCATTTAAATAGGAAGTGATAAGCTGTATCACCAGTGGCTCTCAACTGTAAAGGTGAGTAATGTCAGATTTATTTTTGTTTTGGCTTAACTCACACAGAAACCATCAGAAAAACATCAGCCTGATGTATCTTCAACAGACTTCATTTCTCTTGTCTTTGTTTTTATGTTTTGTGTGCTTATTTTATAATAATATTATTGTGCATATGTGCTTAAGCTACCTTCCTCTCTTTGCATTTTGAAAACCTGTTTGTCAAAAATGATTGTTGTATATAAATTGGGAAACTTCCCTTTTAATTATTTCCTACAGAATGGTACACTTGTGTGAATTCAGTAAAATATTTCATTACAGCACGTCCCTTAAGTACTTCAACCTTGGGGCACCAAAGAAAAGCGAGGAAGCACTATCTGCATTTTAGTAAAGCACCGGGCTGCCCTGTATAGTTCCGCTTTTTGAATTCCCTAATGCCTCACACCCAGCCCAGCATATGCCATACATAATCCCTACCTATCTTGCCACCCTACTGGCCATCGGGCATGATGTGTTCAAATCAATGATCAATATTCCTTGTTTTAAAAATGCAATATGGGCTGCATGTGAACTGAGCTTCTGGTTTAACTACATTTTATTAAAACTAGACATTGATTGTTGTAGCGGTTGAATTACAGCTGTAATGATATATTCCCCAGTTTGCCCCATATGAATTTTACGTGCTTTAACATCAAAAAATGGACCCATATGTTTTCATGACTTAAGGTCTCCATAAATAGAAAAAGCCACTTAATCATCTGGGGTCATCACTAGAGCATTTTGTTCCTGGATTTTAAAATATCTGGTTCCAAAGCACTTGAATCCCTATCCCCAATCAGACTAACCAAAACAATTTGGAGTAATTTGTATGTAAATTTAAGTCAGATCTCTATGAACTGTAAGAAATGTCCCAAAAGACAACCTAAAGGCTTCCTCTAGTGTATGGAAAGTATACTGCCAATACTAAATGCCTAGCTAAGGTAATAATTAATTTCCCCATTGAAGCATAAAGCATTTTTTTAACCAATGTAGATTGTCAAAGCCTTGTACAGTAGATAAAGTGGTCTTTTTAACAAAGTGTCTCTTTGGGGTCTTCAAGTGGTCTTTAAAATATTTACATTGTATGTGTGACTGGATTTGTAAATACTGAAAAAAGTATTTTTATGTCTCTGAGAAATTGAGTAAAGCTGGGTACACACAGTACGATAAAGCCCCGATACCGTTGGATCCGACGGTATCGGGGCTTTATCGTTATGTGTGTACGTTCATTTCGAGCGCACGGCCGCCAACGCTCGGGTCGGCCGACGCTCGTTTGGGAAAGGCCGAAAATTTCCATCAGCTGCGCTAGACTCCCTATAGAGGAGTCTAGCGCGGCCGATGGAAACACACAGTCCCGAGCGTTCTCCTTATGATGTTCATAGGGAGAACACTCGGGACTGTGTGATGCAGATCTTTGATAGGTGGCAGATAGGATCTTGAATCCTGTCTGTCATCTTTCAGAAATCTTGTACTGTGTGTACCTAGCTTTATACAATTTCAGTCTTTTTGTCTTTACTTTGGAGGCCAGATATTTCCTTAAAAATATCTAATAGCCAATAAATATTGGCAAGGTAGTCAGGGCCACACGTTTTTCTCCCCTAGACCAGTTTGACTCCTATCTAGTTTCACTCAAGCGACATGTTTTTTTCTTAGGTAACATTTAGATAACATCTTAGCGTTTACCCTAAATTCACTGGAAAAGTACTGAGTGCCTACGACAATGAATATGTGAAATAATTATATAAAATGGATTTTTATAGTTCAGACCAACTTAAAGGGGAACTGTGGTCTCCAAACAAGTTAAGTTTAAATGAAAGGCCAGTTTCCTTTAAAACGAGCCATCAACCACCTCTCTACGTGCTCCACAGCCCAAGATATACAGAAATGACTGACCAGAAAGTTAATGGGTGGGAGGCTGACATGCGACATTCCTGAGGCTTCTCCTGCACAGTGCTGCTGGCGAGCACAGCCTCAGACTCCCTCAGTGTGTGAGGGAGACAGGAAGTCCCTCCTCCTCTCTGCTGTGTGAAGTCCTGACAGAGAAGGTAAGGGGGGTCTGAGTAACCCATGACACCCGCGAGTGGGCGGGGCTTAGACACCGCAAGTGGACGGGACTTAGACACCCGCGAGTGGGTGGGGCTAAGACACCCTCAAGTGGGCGGGGCTTAGACACCGGCGGGTGGGCAGGGCCACATGGGGCTGTAAGATAATGGGCCATGGGGGCTTGCAACTGGAGGGACCATGGGGTCCATGAGTGGGAGGGACCAGGGGGGCTGCAAAGGGGAGGAGGAGACACAGGACAGATTGACTGACAGTTTCAGAGCAGGAAGCAGGAAGTGCAGGGGACCTGGTGATGCTGCTGCCATATCACACACAAAAATGTAAATATCTTCAAAACTATGCAAAATAAACAATGTAAATAAATTGCAAAAATTCCCAGGGGAGCAATTCCTATCAATTTACCTCAAGTCATTTTTAAAGTTCCCCTTTAAATATTCTGTTATATGGCATTGTGTGAAAATCAATTAACCATGTCCCAATGCAAATCCTCAACCTCACAAGGTCTAAACATTTCAAACCTGCTCCTAAATATACTTACCAGCCCTCGTTTCCTCACCTTGCTTCTGTTCCGTGCCTTACCAAGCACAGAATCAGCAGAAGGGGACAGACCGGCAGACGTGTATATGATTGATTGCGTCTCTTATGCACGGTTTGTTGCAGGTTAATTGTTTCAACTCTATTGGGGGGTGGATTATATTGAATAGTGTACCCCCTATAGTAAATCATTTTTATTTTGTCACAGAACTCCTCTGTGTCTTGTAACATCCTTATCATTTACAGTAGGGGGTACATTATTCACAATATTTATAACTTTATACAAGAAGTACTTCCACCAATAAAGGGATAAATCATGTAATTAGCAGCTTCAGGGCAGGTCTGTCTGAACTTTAAATGCTTGTATTTAATTAATTGTTATTACATATTAATAAAATTATATGAAGACTGAGGAACTAGATTTTAACCGAAAAAACACGAACATTAAAGGACTACCAGAAACATGAAGATCGGAAGAGCGTCACTATATATTTATATACCTCTCCTGGTAATCCCTTTATCTATCTGACCTAGTACGCTTGTCTGAATGTTGATAGAATCAAGTGTCGCTGATCCCTTCTCCCCCCAGCCCCTTTAGAATGTTATTTTTAGTTTATTTATCTCCCTGCTGGGACCTATTCAGACCCCCAGGAATACCTGCCTATAGCAATATGTTGTCAGTTTTATTTTTCTATACACCAATTGTATATAGTCGGTTATTGTTTATTTTATTTTACTTCGTACCCTTGTAATTCCTTTAAAAAACACTAAAAACAACTAATAATCACATCTAATGTAGTAGTGCTATATTTTTATAATCTACTTCTTCCATGGATGCCAACTGTAAATAATATCTGTATAATTTACTGTAATTATTACATTATCCACTATATAATACATAAGACTATGGGCTTTTAATGGGGAGCTGCAGTGTAATATATTCCTGTAAAAACCTCTCGGCTACAAAACTGAGAGGTGTTTATAAGAATTTATTCCACCTCACTATTGACAGCCTGTCCCCATTAACAATGAAGGATTCCAATAATTTCCATATAAAAACCTATACCAGGACACATACCTGAACCATAAAAATCCCCTCAAGCAGCACTGGGGTTACTTCTCCCTTTCCATGAGTTTCAGTGCCCATGTCCATGGTGACTCTATGTAAAGTGCAGCCCGAAAGACCGAACCCCTTCCTATGACTCATTGGAAAGGCATCTAGGTCTTCCAGGCTGCACTGTACTTAGAATTATCACGGACACCAGCATTTAAACTCACTTGAGGAAAAAGTTACGCTGCTGCTGCTTGAAAGGATTTTAACTGTTCAGATCTGTGCCCTGGTATAGGTTTTTACGTGGAAATTATTGGAATCCTTCAGTTTTAGTGGGGACAGGCTGATTACAAAAAAACAAGTGTTATTTAAAGCAGTACACAGCTTGTGTATTATAAGAAATAATGTGCCCCTTAACATTGTAATATATGGATATTACACTGTAAGGGGTGGGTGGCATTATCCCTTATATATTCTAATATAAAAATCCTATAAATTATATTGTGATCATGTAACATGTCAAATAATAGGCAACCTTTGGGGTTGCCTGTAAATAATTTTAAGTTAAAGTGCATATAAGATTGGATAAACAATAGTAATCCAACAGTGCTAACTTTAAACATGGCAGGGAGACAAGTCTTTTTCTTTTTTCCCGCCAGCCCCCACCTCTTTTGGACCAGAATGCATTAGTCAATTTTGATTCTGTCTTTCAGACCGAAAGACTACCGATTAGTAAATTGAGCAGTAGTCTGCTGGTTAATGTCCACCCCTTTTTGCAACTTTTTATATAATGTAGGTATTGGTCCCCCAGCCCCAACCACCATAATAGAAATTTGAGAAAGTCCCCCGATCTTTACTTACCTCTCTCCTCCGCCGCACTCCCGGCCCTCTGCTTGCACGGAACTGTAGCCGCGTCCCTGATTGGCTGAGTGGCAGCCAATCAGGGACGCGGCTGCCGGCTGCTCAGAACGCCGGGGGAGAGAGGTAATTATAAATAACAAAGAGAAAGCAGATGTCATGGCACTCGTATCAAAAATTTATTATACATAGGTATATCAAGAACAGGGCTCAAAAAGAAGGGGAATAAGAGGCAAATGATGCTAATCAATAAATGCAGGTATCATCACTGCACTAAAAGTGCCAATGTGCAAGTTAAAGTGATATTGTGCAAAATAAAGTGCTACCTATCAACACACCATTAAAAGAAAAAGGAACTGCTTCCCAACATGTACAAACAGGCTCAGTAAAACTATAGTCAGCATGGTCAGTGTCTCAGTAAATCATTATACACATCTGATGTTTAATTTGCAAATTCAAAGATTTTAAGCACCCCATATAGATATGCGTAACACTGAAGTATAAATATATCTTAATTCAGTGGTAGAGGTAAATGTACCCCACTATCCCTCACAGTCTGAAAAATGATACATATAGTAAGTATCTGAGAATGGGAGCCAAACAACGACCATGTTGGGAGCAGAGCTGGACCCGTTTCACCTGTTAACTACAGGCTTCTTCCGCAGCAAAAGCGGAAGAGAGAGGTAAGGTAAGTAACTATTGGGGTACTTTCTCTAAATTCTATTAAGGCAGTTGGAGCTGGGGGACCTATACCTATATTATATACAAGGGGTTTAGAGCTAGGGGGAGGGAGAGAAAAACGGGAGGGAGAGGGAGGGGGGGAGGACTATCCTGCGCATGCCTCAAACCTTGTTGAGCACAGAATGAGTCACTGGGAGCTTCTACACTGCTGTTTTCCTGGCTTTGGAGGGGCATAGCAGGAGAACCGTTTGGAGCAGAGATTTAATGTAAGGATTTTTGTACACTACACAGTGGGGTCAGTATGGGGTTAAATTTCAGTTTTGGGGGTGGACATGCCCTTTAACAAAATTTGAGCAGCTGTCGACATTTTGGTACAACCAATCATGTGGCACTTTAAGACAGATGATTTAGCTGAAATTTAGCTGAAACTCGTTTTTTTCCAGTTTGGGTGAATTTTGACTGTTGGTCAAAAAAGAAATGAGTATCAATATTTCCGCCTGATTGACTGGAATATCGTGCTTGCCAGTCTGGTTGGGGGATTCATAAGAGTAGAAGGAGCAGGAGCAGCTATTTGAAGAGCTTGTTCTCCACTCTTTCGTGATGCACAGTGATCCGATGTTTTGGGATGGGTTGTGTGTCTATGAAATAACTTGTAGGCTTGTTGTACAAGTTATTCTACAGTGATAAACAATTATAATCAGCAATTTAAGAAGAATTAAGTAATAATTCAGGGGGGAAAAGTCAATTGCTTTTCTATAAGCTGGCAGGCAATGTGCATGTTCTGGCCTTGTGGTGGTGGAAGATGGGGTTGAGAATTTTATAAAGTTTTTAATTGTTATCCACATTGTTACAGAAAGGAAGTGGGGCGTTTATTAACACAATGAAGACCAAAGCAAACCCAGCCATGAGAAATGTCTACAAATTTGTAAGTAACCGGTTATAAAGATTTTTTTTCTAAATCTCAAGTTTTCAGTCATTACGGGGGGGGCGGACCAGGAGAAATGCGAACAGTGATTTGCAATTTGTTGCATGATACACTACATTACAAGACTCACTTCAAAAGATGTTACGTCTTTTGAAGTGAGTCTTGTAATGTTTGATAACTACAGCTGGCCAGCTTACTATAATAACACATCTATTAAACACAAGTGCACTTTTTTAGGGCCACCCCTAAATATTTACGGAATTGTTCACTAATAGAGCATGTCAGAGGACACACAGACACCCCTTAAGACTTAAAGAAAAGAAGTTTAGTCTTGAAGTTCGGAAAGGGTTTTTCACTGTGCGAATGGTAAAGCTATGGAACTGTCTTCCAGTGGACGTTGTTATGGCAGGTTCATTGGTCATTTTCAAAAAAAAGCTGGATGAGTTTCTGAAAAAGAGGAATGTTCCATGTTACTGGTATTGATACATTAAGTAGAGTTGATCCAGGGAAATTTCCGATTGCCACTTGGAGTCCAGAAGGATTTTTTCCCCCTTCATAATTTGGGGAGTTTTCACCTTCCTCTGGATCAACGCGCAGGAAATGTGGGTATTGCTGAGTAGGTTGGACTGGATGGACGTATGTCTTTATTCAACCTCAAATTCTATGCTTTACTGTACTAAGCAGACTGCTGAGAAATCATGCAGATAAATGTTTTTAATTCTAAGACTGTAACACTAGCAGTTCTATCCTTATGATGGGCGCATTTCCTCCTAACCTAGGCACTGAATGAAATTTTTTTTTAACACCTAAACAGACATTTGTGAGAAGTAAACTTGAGCTTAAGAGTTCACAATGGTTATGGATGTTCGAATCTGTGCCAGTAGAAAATGAGGGATTCCGTGGTTTAAAAGAAATACGAAGTGGAAGGACAATGGGTTTAGATGGCTTTTGTTTAATGTAAATGCCAAACAACTGACACTTGCCCAAGAATATGGAAGGTTGCACAACCCAGGCCATTTATACCGTATATACTCGAGTATAACCCGAGTTTATACTTGGACTCGGTTTTAACTCGAGTCAGTAGCTTACTGAGCATTCCGGCAGCCGCACGATCTTTCTGTGTACTGGCGCGCCGGCCTGACGTCACTGCCGCGCCGCCAAGCCCGCGCGGGCAGTGACGTCAGCGGCCACCAGTACTGGAATGACGCGCGGGCTCCGGAATGCTCAGGATACCGCACCTGCCAGGAAGCCCTTGGATGTAGCAGAGCCCTTGGATGTAGCAGAGCCTTTGGATGTAGCAGAGCCCTTGGATGTAGCAGAGCCTTGGATGGAGGAGAGGGGAAAGAGCCCACAGGTAAAAACTGACTGGGTGAGGGGGCCATTCAAGATGGTTGGGAACTACAACTCCTAGCATGCTTTATTAGCTGGGAGTTGTAGTTTCCAAACATCTTGAATGCCACCCTCACTTGGCATTCAAGATGTTTGGAAACTACAACTCCCAGCATGCTTTATTAGCTGGGAGTTGTAGTTTCCAAACATCTTGAATGCCAAGTTTCTACCCTCGGTTTATACTCGGGTCAACAACTTTTATTAGGATTTTTAGCGTTTGAAGCAGAAGGTACAGTACATTGAAAAGGTTATTTTATTGATTGCAACTGTTATATGTCACATATGGAACTGAAAATTGCTTAAACTCGGTATCTAATTAGACATAGTATTTTTTCCGCTTTGTTTCTTGGTTTTGCTTGGGAGTTTTTATTGTAGCCCCTTTAGAAGAACAATGTTTTATTTTAGAATTGTTTATTTTTTTTGCAAAGCATAACGTCACCAATAAGTATAATTTGACTTAACTTAAGAAGTATGATGAAAAGGTGAGAAAAATAAATAAAGGCTATCAGGATAATAGTTGTGACACGTACATAGCCGACTGACTATTCCCTGGCATAGTCGACTGACCGATTCCCGGCACTTTCGGCCAAAAATATTGGCTGGTGTGGGGCGGGCGGCCATGACCAACATCGATCGTCTGTTCAGCCAAATCGGCCGAACGAACGATCGGACGTGTCGGTAAGTTCCATATGGGACCGCACGATTGATCGCTCGCAAATTCGCCCGTGGACTAATTTGCCGCGACCAACGGACATTTGTCCCGGCCGAGCGCTCGGCTTGTCCCTCCATGTGTACCCAGCCTCATAGAATTTTTTGACTTTCAAAAGTGTGAGCTTATTGAAAATAGTGGTTGAAAAAAAAGTGTTAAAAATATGAAAATCTCTGAAGAAAAAAAAACCACTAGAAAAGTCAACAAGTGTGGTTCTAAAAATTTTGTTTCATTAGGGATTGAATGGATTTTTTTTTTTAATTTTCAGATTTTCAATACATTTAGTTTAATAGTGTAAACATAAGTCAGGTCATTTTTATTAAAACTATTGTACTGTTTGGTGTAATTAGTTTGTCTGAGAAATATTCAGCCTTTTTGTCACACTAACAGCACAGAAATATCCCAAACTGCATACAGAATTGCATTCACATTTTAATATGACACAAAGGGGCAGATGCAGTAGGAGGTGCTTGTGTAGTAGTAGAGAATTGTACCGTGTTAGCCATTGATGAAAATGAAGACATCTTGGATATAAAATAATACCTTTTATTGGCTAACTAAAATGATTGAAAATGCAATCTTTCGAAGCACTTAAGGTTCATACACACGTGCGATCGCTGGTCCTGACCCGAGACGCACGATGTGTATGAACGAACGTTTCAGCCGATAATCTTCCTATGTATGGGCCCTTTATTGGCCGAAACAGATGTTCGGACGGGGATCGTCTCCCGACCAACCTAACGGATCTCCGAACGAACCTCCGTTTCGGGCGATAAAGGACCCATACACGGGCCGATTATTGGCTGAAACGTTCGTTCATACACATCGTGTGCCTCAGGTCAGGACCAGCGATCACACGTGTGTACGAACCTTTAGGCTTTTTCCTCAGGCATGATACAATAATAAATCTTGTAAAGCACAATATTTTATACATACTAGAACAAAGACTTTCTGACATTACATAGATGTTATCTTTTGCCCGCCCCCATGCCTGGCAATAGCTGTAGTAAATAAAACAGTAAATACACATTCAATGATCACAGGTAGTAATAAAAGAATTAGCAAGGGTTAAACAAACAATCAGATACACTTCACCTCTAGTGTCCATGGAGGGTCTGGTATAATTGAGATATTTATGGGTTTGGGTGGTTTAGAGGAATTTAGTCTGATTAAAGCTAGGTACACACCTACCGATTTTTCCTCCTGACCGACCGTTCGATACTTTCGACCGGTCGGCCAGGAGGAAGGACTGTGGGTCGCGGCAAAAGCAGGTGCATCCGACAGTTACCGCGACCGATCGCGTGGTCCATAGAGGACCGCACAATCGGACGAGGTTTTCCATCATGTCCGATTGTCCGATTTGGACGAATGATCGTCCGGACATGGCTGTATTCGGATGAGATAATTTCGGGCCGATCGACCGATACACTGAACTTTCGGTTGATCGGACCGAAATATCTCATCGTGTGTACCCAGCTTAACTCTACATGACATTAAGATTAGAGACATAGTGACACATAAAGTTTAGATCTTTGTGGAGTGCAGAGTCCCAAATTTTCGTATAAGTTTATATTCCCATTCTTACCTCTTCTTTTGGGATCTGAAATTTCCCATGAGCACTGTGACTTTTAGGTCTTTCAGGCTGTGTCCTTTGTTTCAGAAATGGGCTCCCACAGGGACATCTTGTTTATTTTTGTTAATTGTGAATCTATGCTTGTGCTAATTATCTTTAGCAACCAATCAGAAGTTAGCTATTTTCTAGGTTACTACAGTTAGATATAATTAATAACATCTGATTGGTTGCTGCAGATTAATAGCACATGCAAAATGTTGAAGACGTGTCGGTTAAATACAATCCCCACCGAAAAACGAAAAGGAAATATTTTAAATATTTAGGTGAGATATTAACCAGAAAACCCAATGATTTAAAATGCCAATTAAAACTATACACGCAATAATTGATATGTGGGCTCTTTCAGCCCACCTGCCCATGCTCAGTATATTTTTATGGGAAATTGACATTATAGGAGAATTAAGCTAAAATGCAAACGATTCTCTAATTATCAACTAGCAGTAAAGTTGGGTGCACACCATCCAATAATTTGGCCTGACTGACATTTCAGTATATAGGTTAATTGGGCTGAAATGTTGGATGGTTTCCTGGGCTGGCCACGACCGAGTTCTGAATGGTCGGTCGGGATGAAGAATCTGAAGGTGTGTACCCAGCCTTAGCTGTTACTGTCGCCTCTTAAATCAGCAGCATTGTGAGTAAATCATTTTTGTAGCTCCTCCTGCATGTAAAAGCCAAAAACACCCAAAATTATACTGGACACACATATAGCAATATTTTTGTCCAATACGTGTTTTCGAACTATGTGGTATCCAGTGACTTAATAAACCTGACAAACTCATTTCACACATCTTTTATTGAAATATTATCAGCCAATAATATCACTGTGTGTATGACCACCATAAATACACTATCTCTTATCATTTTACAGATGAGAGATACAATAGTTGGTCTGTTATTTAGCCAATATAGAATTCATGCAGTGTCTTTTATATTTTAGCTTTTAGCTCGCATTTGATTAAGAAAAGCTGGTAATTAGCTAATAATAACAGATCACTTACATGAAATAAGTTATTATTAGTGTGGAGAGATAAAGATAAATGGACACCCATATAAGGTGTGGTTTAGGTTAGCTGCATGACCAGTTGCAAAGTGATGTTATGTACTGCTGGATACTATTGCACCAATAAGAATAGCATGGCAGGTCTTTGTTAGCAGCCACAAGTCATTGGCTAGGATATCAATGAGAGGGCCATGACTGATGGCAACTACTAGAATGGACCTGCAAGAAGGCAATCAGGAGGAATATCAGAGTTCAGAAGTATTGTGGATGGGGGGGGGGGGGATATGGGGACCCTGAACATGCCCTTTAAGAACTTTCCACCGTCTGATCCTGTTTCATTTTGTTACTGTGAGTAACGGCTTTAACAGAATGCAAAACCATACAACAAAATTTATTACGGATTTAAAGAAATGTATGGAAAATATAATCCTAAATGAAGTGGTTGTCTGGCATTTGCAGAAATGTAAGCCTTTGCTTTGAACTTTTCTTGTACGGTACTTCTAAGTGAGCCACTTAGGTCAACTGATAGGTACTCCATGAATAAATGTTTTTAAAGGAGAAAATTCTAATTGCAAAATAGTGATTGTGTTGGAGAACACCAGTGAGGTAAATAGAAACTGTTTAATCGTACAGAACAAGAACAAGCAGGATTTTTTTATATTTGTTATACTTTCCATTCAATTTTACAGTGGACGGTTTGTTTCATTAGTAAAGACGGCCATGTACGTAGAGATTTTTTCTGTTTCCTGATCATTGCCCTGCTTCTTCTTTTTTTTGTTTTTTATTATTCTTATTTACAATGAAGCACTAACCTTTGTACAACCTTGGGGCAGACATAAGCCTTTCTTCACACATATCCATTGGAAATAAGGACCTTAATTCTGTATGGGTCTTTAAGGGCAGGTGTCAATCTCTTTGACAGCAGATAATTTTATTTCTTTAATGTACATGTAGCAGATTCAGCATAAACAGAGGCTTGCTGTCCAATAGGTGACATGACCTTCTTTGAAGAATGGATGTTCCATAACATTCTCAGACCCTCATTAATGGCTTTTCAGTACTTCACAATTCTCCTCTTTAAGCTTTTTAGCAGCTGTTTTGTACTTGGTATCTGCCCGTCACATAATGTAATAAGGTTGTTTGCAGCTTGAAAACAAACACTCAGTATTGGACGAGGCTGTAGCTAATATCTTCCTGTTTTCATTTCACAGGGTAGTGATATATCTGTTAAATTAAACCCACCATGCCTTCAGTTTAAGGAATATAAAAACAGGACCTTTTGCATTTGAAACTAAAGTTGGCATGGGATCTAAATGGTGATCTAGAAAATGGTGCATGGGATCTAGAAAATGGTGCACCAAGACTGGACAACTTGGTCATCTTTCCATTGTGATAAAACTAGGCCAGTGATAAAACTAGGCCATGACAAAAAAAACCCTATTTATTAACACATTGACATGAACTGTCTTAGCACCAATGTATTTCATACTCTGGTCTCTATCAATATTAGACTAATACAATGAAAAGTGCTAATAAGTTGGTTAATATATCTGTTATACTGGGAGGATAGCGTTCAGTTATTATCCAGCCATGTATTTCTATTTTAATTGGGTAAGGCTGACACCTGTCAGTCCTGTGCAGGTCATTCTGATATCTGTCAGTAATCAAACCGTAATTACCTCCCAGGAATAAATAGATCACTGATCACTAGTATTTTAGTGGCAATAACATGCCTTGCTGCTGAAGATTAAAGGGGAAGTTCAGTGCAAATACATATGCTTTTCAGAAAAAAGACGTATTTTTCAATCCCAATGACCTTAACCTGCCCATTCAGCATTTTGTCTGTGTATAAATAAATGCAACTGAAATACTGACTCCCTGTTAGCAGGACCCCTAGTAGAGACCGTTATGGTTTTGCCCTTGACCCAGCGCCTGAGTTGATTCAGTTGCTCAGTAGAAATCTGAGCATCTTTGACCCATCCAACAGCCAATCAGTAGAAATTACTGTTAGGAACATTCCAAGGATGTGGTGCATCCTGGGAAGAAGAAGGTCCATTAGAACCTGAAATGTCAGCTCACTAATGTCAACAGCAGGGAATAGCAAAGGGTATGAAATCAACTGATTTTTCAAAATTGGAGAGAATATGTAGAATAACTAAGTATGCATTACACAAACTAACAAATATTGATAACTTCCACTGAACTTTAATATATTTTTAAAAGATAGATCTGAAATGGTTAATTAGATAAATATCATCACTCACAAGGTCTACATAAAATATATAAATATATATATATATATATATATATATATATATATATATATATAAATATAGTTTTATAAAAGGTTCCTGCCATTAATTTAAATATAAGTGAATTTTTTTTGTGCTTTTACTCAGGATATGTCTGAAAATGGTTTTAACTCTGTGCAAGAAGAGCCTCCCCCTCGGATATCCCCATCACCCTCTAGTGAAAAGAAGGATTTGAAAAGCAGAGAGGAGAGGCGACCAATCACAGTTCATTTTGGGCAGGTATGTCACTTTTCCAATCTTTTGCTGTGAGCTCTTAATTCAGATGTTAAATCTGTTTTTCACATTACTGAGAGCAAAACTTTTCCTTTTTTATATATATATAATCTTCTGTGCTTTAGTGGTGGGGTCAATATTCTAAATATATTGTAGAGATTAAATTTTTTCCCCCACAGAGATAAAGCAGTGGGGTGGCTATTAGTAACTTTACAGAAACCAAAATGGCAGAATATAAACGGAAAAATGCTGTGGAAGGCTTATAGAAAGATTGATATACGAATTTATTGTTGGATGTCCGTCTCACTGCACTTATTTGCTCCTGGGCATTGCAGTGTTGGACTGTTTCTATCTGAACCTGGGTGAAATTTCAAAATGTTAGTTTCAACCAGTGAAACAGAACTTTGTACAGTTTTGATCTAGAAATTTTGCGCAAGCTATGTTTATTAATCCTTATAACATGTACTGTAATGTAGGATTGTCTAGCAGCACAGTTATTAGCCTATCCTAGGCATGTACTCCAAGACCGTATCAAATCAAAAGGGTTCTTATACTGAAGACCTCTGGGTAATCTATATTACATGGCAGCCCTTTTTATGTGCTGTGCTTATCTAGAGTGATATCTGTAGACCCATTTCAACTTTGTTGAGTGCAGAGTAGGTAAGTCTGTTAGATAAATTCCACATAGGAAAGAATAAGTCCCAAATATAGATTACTTTTAAGGGAAATAGCAGCTATTTATAAGAAACTTATCTCTCTGTAAGAAGCTGACTACTCTCTTATCCATATAAATCTGAAGAATAGTAATTAAAATCAGCTGATTAGTTTGATTATGTGTGTTCATATTAATACTTTATTGATTCAGTGTAGGAGTGATTTAAGCATATGGGGAATTGCAATTGTTTTCAATATGATGTTTAATCACAATGAAAAAATACCGTAACACTTGCTTTTTGCCCTTTGGCGAACATTTAAGAAATATTGTATTATTTCTTATTATTGTATATAGTTTTTTTCCCAGAAAACAGTTAAAATGAAAAGTAGTTGAGACGAGGATATAGGACTGGTAATTCCTACCCAACAATATTGTTTCTGTGAGGAGCACCAGCCCAAAGAACACTTATTCTGCCAGTCTTCCTCCTGGCTTCAGCACTATCTTTAATAAAGGACTAGTCCAGGACTAAACTGGCAAATGAAAACTGTTGGTGCTGTAGCTCCTTAACAATATGGTATTGTAAGGTAGGAATAATCGGCCCTACCTCCCTGCACCAGGTACTATCCATTTTTGAAAAGTTAAATTTTATCCTTTAAGACCTTAGGCTCTATTTGATCATTAACCCTCTATAATCAGCCCACCAGTAAATTTTCTATATCGGTAGAAAAGAAAAATGTTTTGTATATAAAAGATGAAAATTAGCACAGTCTATCCCTTAGATTACCATCTGACCTAATTACATGAGCTGGAAGAACATTCTTTTTTACCATTTCTCTTGCGGGTGGATCGCCTCTCACACTAGTGCTAATCGCAGGAATCCTTCCTGGAAAATCTTGCCCCTCACGAGTACTCCACCACCACCCTCTATGTATCAGCAGCTCATCTGCCAACATAAAGAAACAGATCCATGTTTTTTTGCTTCCAGAGTAAACCAACAAACACCGTTTTGGACATCACGTAGCATTTTAATGCCATCATTAGCCTGCTTGCGTTTAAAGTCAGAAAACATCTCTGTGCTTACGAATTGAGGACACAATTAAAAAGGCTACGAAAGCTTTGCGCTTCTCTTGCTTCACTGCAAAGAGGAGGAGAAGTCTCCCTCTCCATCTCTCACTTGTTTTACATATCTCTTGGCATTATGCTAGTTTATGTAGAAGAGGGAGTTTTTTTTTAATGCATGCATGCGGATTAAGGTCAAGCCCTGTGTATCACTAATGCAGTTTTCCTGGCTATACAAGTGCAGCTTCTGAATCCAGCAACAGCAATAAGATGCCTAATTGAGACACACTGTCAGAGTGACAAACACATTTGCATACACTCTATTTATTTTCACGGGAAAGGTCTGCAGGCTGCTGTTGCTTGAACATTTTTAATCAGCGTCTCTGTAAGTAAGCTGGCAAGTAAGCTGGCAGCTAGCTGTCCTAGTCCTAGCTGCTTCTTCATTATTTGACAGGTTAACTAGATTGGGGGATGGGTGTTTGGAGTTCAAACATATCTATATTTCTATATTTTATCTTTTTTTTTTCCATTCACAACAATAACTAGTAAAAATATAATTATATAAAATATATTAAATGTGTGTGTGTATATATATATATATTTTAAATGTGTGTATCTATCTATCTATATATATATCTATATCTATCTATCTATCTATCTATATATATATATATATATACATATATATATATATATATACATATATATATATATATATAATATATATATAATAATATATATTATATATATACATATATATATATATATATAATATATATTATATATATGATAATATAATATATACATACAAGGGAAACCGTTGAAGAGACAGGGCACTAACGTGTCTTTGTAATTTAAGTAAGTGTATGTACTACAATTGATACATTTCTGCCATCATCTAGACTTTCATCAGCATCTTGATGATGGTTTAGATGATGGCCGAAATGCATCGGTTGTAGTTCATACACTTAGATTAGGAAGACCCGTGAGTGCCCGATATTACACATAGGAAAGGTGTATATGTATGTGTGTACTATCTCACTGTGACCATTTAAATGACCATCAGTAAATGTATATAAAATGTAGCGCTGACTTATATTAGGTACAACACAAAATATATAAAATACATAAACTTACTTACAGAGCTGAGACCCCTATTTTAAAATGGAATGGTCAAATGGCAGCTTAAACCACACCCCTGTGTCTGCTCCATGGGAAAGGAAGTGTAATCCAGAAAAGGTTTCTGTCTGCTACACAGGATATAATGTGTATTGTAATGGACATATACACCAAGGCTCCTTATATACAACCTCCAACCTACAGGTGGTGTCAGTGAGTAATAAAATACAAGACATCCCTGCTCTCTATGGTAGGAGGAGAGAAAGTGAAGTGGATTGTTTTGTGTGCTTTGGAGTGATATTGACTGCAACACAAGATCCTGTGTATAAGATACTGTTACCACCTGTTGTGAGGACAGATTATTGGACAGACCTTATTGGATACAAACTCTGAGGTAACAGATAAGTGTACACCAACATACAAGGACACACAATATACAGGCCTGGTCAATATTCAAAGTGGTGCACCATAGACAGGGACACCCCTGATTACTGTACATGTTATGTGGGGAACCTGTTTATGTGCACTGTCTGCTTTGTGCCAGTAACCCACTGTGTGCTGTGCTACCCATAATCATTCCATAAAGAAGTGATCTGGTACAAATTGGTGGCAGGGGTGCTGGTAATACCATTTATTCTTCCTGTTTTCTTTGCATATTTGTTCTCTGTATTAAGCTATGGAGGCTGCTACTGATAGTATTGATTTAAATACTCCTGTCCTTGTACCTGCAGATTAAATTGCCTAATTAGACTCAGTAGCTCTACCAGACCCAATTGCCAAACCTATTTTTGAATCTGATCCATTTGATGGGGTAACTAGGGAGTAGACTGATTGGCTAGAACAATTTGAACTGGCAGCCACTATTGGGATGAAGGTGCTCACTTGTAAGTCCTTAGCCTTTTGCTTAGTGGTAAAGCCAGGCAGGTGTACCAAGGATTTACTGTAATACTGAAATAAAAAGCAGTTATCAGTTATTGCTCTGAAGCAACTTTTTTTCAATTAGATCCGTATAAGAGTATATAAAGGATAAATCAATTTCTTTAGGTAAACTGGGAATGAGAAATGTTTGTTTATACGTTAGATTATTAGGGCAATGCTATTACAATAACAAAGTTGTGAGATACCTTCTGTTATGATATATGAGGTACCATCACCACTTGCTGTGGTGAATACTAATAAGTATTAACCTAGCATGTTTAGTTTCAACCACACAGTGTGGCAGGATTGCCTGGGTCTACTCTCAGACCTGCAGAATTATCCTATTTGGTTCCTCTGGAAGCTGGTGAAAGTTTAAAATATACCTGTGTAAAGATTCTATATCCACTATATCCACACATAGCAAAACATACACACACATAATTTCCATTGTGCACCAACGGGCACAATTTTGATATATATATATATATATATATATTTTCTCCCAAATGACTGCACTCACAGGTCTTCTTTAGCCAATAATTTATTAATTTATGTCATGTTGACGCGTTTCAGTCCCCACACGGACTGTCATCAGAATGTTCTGATGACAGATTAGTAACATAGTACCATAGTAATTGAGGTTGAATAAAGACATACATCCATCAAGTCCAACCTTTACACTCTCCTCTTTAACCCTACCTAACAGTTGATCCAGAGGAAGGCAAAAAAAAACAAAAAGGGGGAAAATTCCTTCCTGACTCCAGATGTCAAGCGGAAAGTATTCCTGGATCAACCAGAACTATAGTATATTATTAATACCAGTAATTCTCAATAGTATATAGTATCCCTGTACCAACCAGAACTACAGTATATTATTAATACTAGTAATTATCAATATTTTTTAGTTTTAGAAACCTATCTAGGCCACTTTTAAAGTTATTCAATAAACTTACCACATCTGCTGGAAGACAGTTCCGCAGTTTCACTGTTCTCACTGTAAGGAAACCTTTTGTAACCTGAAGATGAAACTTCTTCTTTTCTTCTAATCTTAAAGGATGTCAATGTGTCCTCTGATATGACCGATTAGTAAACAATGCCCAAGAGAGTTTATTTTATGGCCCATTTATATATTTGTATAAATTGATCATATTCCCATGCAAACGTCACTTCTCCAATGTAAACAGCCCTAACTTGTCTAAATTACCTACATAGTCAAGCCACTCCATTCCCTTTATTATTTTAGTTTGTCTTCTCTGAACTCTTTCCATTTCCAAGATGTCCCTTTTGTATATGGGATTCCAAAACTGTACCGCATATTCCAAATGAGACCTTACCAGTGCCTTGTAAAGAGGGAGATAAATATTTTTCTCTCTTGAATCTATTCCCCTCTTTATACAAGACAATATCTTGCTAGCTCTAGCCATTGCTGTCTGGCATTGTGTGCTACAGCTAAGCCTGTTATCTACCAGAACCTCCAAATCTTTTTCCAGTCGACATTCCCTTAACACAGAGTTATTTATGGTGTAGGTGGCACCAGGAATGTTAAAACCCAGATGCATCACATTACATTTAGAATGGATGAATACAGTAGATAGATACATGTAGATACTGACTCTGCCAAGTATAAGAAATCTCAATAGCAGAAGGTGCAGATAAGCAGCAAAGGTAACCAAATTGGCGGACCAGTTTCAAAACAAAAATAACTTTGTCCCCATGTTGTAGCATGAAATACACACTGATATAATATATGGTATTACATTTAATAAAATAAATGTCACCTCTATATAGTTATGTTCAAAGAAACTTGGGATCATTACCTTTAATAGTGTCCTGCAGGATTTACTATATAATTTGTTCTCAAACTTTTTCAGGCCGTGACACAAAGAGATTTTTGATTAATTTCCTTCTAAGTTACAGCCTTTCTATCTCAGATTGATCTATTGATTGAAAGTACCAAAAGCAGCATTTCAGATGAATAATGAAATTATTATAGCTCATTGGCAATTTACAGTGTCAAAAGGGGCTGTTAAATGAACCTTAAATTTCACAGCAGGTTTAAGGCTGGGTACACACGATGGGATCCTTTGAGGATGAACTTTTTTTTCCTTACCCATCCAATCACCAAATCAGACAAACGAACGATCAGTTGCAGGCACACAAAGAAAATCATCCAATATTTTGTGCCGATCGACCGATACACTGAAATAATGGTTGCTCGCCCGGAAATATTGGATGGAGTGTACCCATCTTAACACAGATAGGAGTCACTTGGAAACAGTTGAGACAACACTTATTGTTTCTGCAATGCTCCTGATTGATTAAATATGTATGTATATGTTTTCTGATTGTATTGTTATATGCCCTGCAAAAGAGAGGGAAGATTATGTGAAGGAGGCAGGCTTTACAATAAGACTTTCGCTATGTTAAATGGAGCTGTACTTTTATACCAAGACTAATTATTATTAGTATTATTATAATTGAGGATTTATATAGCGCCAGCTTCCATAGTGCTTTACAATTACATGTATACATTCACATCAGGCCCTGCCCCGAAGAGCTTACAATCTAAGCACATTTAATTGACACATACAACCTATTCCTTTATGTCTTTATTATTGTGGGGAAAACCAGTGTGCCTGGAGGAAACCCATGAAAGCACAGGGAGAACATACAAACTTCTTGCAGATGTGCCCAATGGTGGATTCAAACTCAGGACTAAAGCTAGGTACACACCTAGCGATTTTTCCTCCTGACCGACCATTCGTTACTTTCGAACGGTCGGCCAGGAGGAAGGACTGTTGGTCGCGGCAAAAGCAGCCGCGTCCGATAGTCACCGCGACCGATCGTGCGGTCCGTAGAGGACCGCACGATCGGACGAGGTTTTCCACCCTGTCCGATTTGGACGAACGGTCGATCGGACATGGGCACATTCGGATGCGATAATTTCGGTCCGATCGACCGATACACTGAACTATCGGTCGATCGGACCGAAATATCTCATCGTGTGTACCCAGCTTTAAGCACTCTAAGGTATCGGTGCTAACCACTGAGCCACCGTACTGCCCGTGACTAATGTAAAAAGTTATTAAATTCACTGCTGTGCTTCACCAACAAAACAGATTCCTAGTGCAAAAACATTTTATAATAAATGGTTTCCAGGGCAGTCATCATTTTGAAAAGGACTTTCTGACAATTATTTTTGGGTCATTCATATTTCATTAGGTTAACAACAAAGTGAGTTGGTATATTTATTTTTACTAACTATAAATCAGGAAATACATCTGGCATAGAAAATTGGATTTCCTCTTGCTCTTATTATGTTATATAATAATTATTTCCTAGTAATATAATGGCCACAAATTTTGTTTAGTACTGATGTGTATGAACAGTGGACAATGGAAGTTAGTATACTGGCTGAAGTTCATACAATAGGAAGGTTGTGTTATCTGCTATCAGATTGTACTGTTACAGAATTTATTGATCAATGCGTTGTTTCAAGGGACATAAATTCTTCTTTTTATCTCACTAAGCTTTGAGATTTTACTTTTTCCCTTTGGGAATCTATTTAACAGTGCAACGAAGCTCACTGACAACTCTACCTGCCCCTAAGAAATTATTCAAGTGTTTCATTTGCTACCACAGAAGTATGCGCTGTCCAGCTGTCTATTGGACAAACTTAGTTCATCTCTGGTTTTAAATGTGCATAATAGTTTTTATACATCAGAGTGGTCGAGGGAAATTCTAGCTTTGTGTTAATGGTGAAAATATTAGAAATATGTCGGCACTGCAAATTTAAAACTTTTTCTAACTGGTTATTTAAACGTCTGATACATTTGAAACTGAAGGTTACCGGCACATCCATGCCAATAAAGCCTGAATAGCTACAGTAGGATGAATTGAAGTGTAGCTTATTGGATGTTAATTCCAAGGTAATTTTCACCTTTTAACAAGTAGCATTACTTTCGAGACCTTGTTTTTTTTTAGCTGTGCAGTGGGTTAAACAAGCGCAGTGTCACTGGTGAGAAAATAAAGCATAAAATTTAGAGATGAGTGAGCATCCGATTTTTTATTTAGTCTCCAAAGTATGTGGGAAAATAAATATTTGGCACCAAATCAGAGGTGAGCTGGAATAAGAAGTCAAAGAGAAGACAATATGACATGTGCTGCTTTGTACTTAATGATAAGCTGAGCGCCACTGCTGGAAAGGTTGCCAAAGGTGAGACCAGAGCCGTGAAGAGAAACGGTTCAAAATGTGGGAGACTTTGTCCAGACAGAATTATTCATAATGGGAGAAAGTTCCTTTGTTATTTTGATCTTGCACGTTGGTGGCAGGATTCTAAAGGCCCGCAAGCTTGACAGAGGTCACCAGAGAAAGGAGCAACCCCTCCCCCTAGCACTCTTCATTGAGCAACCCTACAAAGAGAAAGGATAATGGCCAGCCACTGTGCCGGAATGAAAGAGAACAGAGACAGTCACCAGATGGAAACCTCATAAACAGTGTTCAGCCAAGGTATAATTGGGCTTCTCTCACTTCTCGTATCCTATTCCTAAAGCAGAAAGGGCAATATTCACTTTGCTGAACCATAACATGCTAAAGAATATATATACGTGTATCAGAAAGTCACAAAAACAAATTGCACCGTATTTGCATATTTAACCCTTCTAGACCAAAATGAAAAAGCAAAGATGCTGCAGTATACCGTTTAGTGTTATAGACTTCTCTTGTATATATTTCCTTTCTGCTAAAGAAATAAAGCTATGATGATGTGTTGGTTGTACAAGTTAAAGACCTTGAAGTTATCTGGATTAATATTTGTGTAGAACTATTGTGTGAAAACCCTAGGGGAGGAACAGGTAAATTGTAACAATCCTATACTCTAAACTAGTGATGGGTAGGCTGCACCCCTTCAGATCTTAGTAATCCCTAACTCTAAGCAAACTTCTAACATCCCCAACAACACTATTTTAGCATTGCCCCGTTTTATAATAATTAAGTGCCATGTTTTTGTGAGGTTCTATGGTGCCATCACTTTAAATCACCTGAACAAATCTAGCATAATAAACAGGGAACTATAAAAATGACTTGACAGCAGTAAATGCACTGTACCTTCATAGATTGAAATGGCAGTGAGCAATGGTATAAAACTGAATGCAGTGCTGGATTTAAGTTCAAAGAGGCTGGTAGCCAATAGCAGCACTTTCTGGTAAGTTTTGTGTGAGATTGTGTACTAATTAGTATAGTTATAACTATAAATTAGCGCCAGTAGGAATGATGGAACTTGTAGTCATCTTGAAACACCCATGAACTAGAATTAGCGCGATGTTAGGTCTCATTAAAGAAATGGAACTCTTCAACACATGTCTGCGTAGGGTTCAAATTAGCTGCCTTAGACAATGACAGACCAGTAGCAGTTGTTTTGTCTTGGAGAATATGCATGTAAATATTTGTTTAAATTGTGATTTTAAGCTAAGTGGAAGTTTTTCTTCGTAGCCCTAAGCAGTATATGGGAAGCTTTGCTCACCACACTACTTTTAATATCAAGACTGAGAAGCTGGTTTTTTAAATTAGAGTCGTCTTCGAACATTTCTCTCATCCTAAATATGTGTTAGTGCTGCCTGAATAACATGCCTTCTCCACTGCTTTCTGCTCCCGTCATTGAACCGGTATCCAGTGCTTGCAGCAAGCTGCGGAGCTACATACAAACCAGCCGCAGGGCTGTGCCACTTCAACATCCAACAAACTGATTGATCTGTGGGAAAATTAGAGCTTAGATTTCAATTCTGATTGATTGAAGAGGAAATGCTCTAAAAGATCCTTTTACAACAACAGTTTAATAGATTGTGATAGACATTTCCTTCAGCAGATCAAGTATCAAACAAAGAAGATGTAGAAACATGACATTTGCTGTAAAATATCTTCCTGTTGCCCATTATCAGACCTGACGTGATTTTAGCTTAGCAGTATAATGTTGGCAGTGTATTTTTTATTTCAGCATTTCAGCCTCATGTCCCAGTAAAATTCCCAGTGTAGCAGGGCTCTTCATGCATTTTGTTATCTGTAAGGCTTCAGTGGATGCCAGGAGAGCCTTTGAGCACATTTTACGGTTTAAAGTTGTGTATGGTAACACAGCCTGGTGTTTGCATCCTCCACAGCCAGCAGAAGAATCTCTGAGTTCCTGCCTGGAGCAAGCGCTTTACAGCTCGACATTTCTATGCATTGTTTTTCTGCATTGTTTTTCTACATTGTATTTTGAATCCCAAAGATTTTTGTTTTTTAAATTAAAGTACGAATGGTGAATGGGACGTATATCCCACCGTAAAGTCGATTGCTATGCACTTACTGACGATAGGTAGGTTGTTATGCTCCTACCCTCTAAAGGGCAAATCTGCCTACTTGTTATAAGTAAGCATCAGCCATTTCATCATAGATGTGTCCATGAAGGTTGCCACCTTGGAGAAGGAGTGCCGGGACTATTCTGAGGGGTTGCAGGCAGGTGTTTAGTTATAAACGTTGAGTGGTTGGGTTAGTTGGTCTCCAATTTCTAACTGTATGTACATTTTTCATTTTGATCCGATTCAAATTCTTATTCAGGGGTGTCTGACCCAGCTCAGACGGCAACCCAGCCAGTAACTGGCTCTGTCCCGTTTCTCCCATGTCCTGCCCCACCATGCTCATAGATAGTCCACCTAGACCTTGTCTATAGCCCTGCCCAAGGGCACCTTTGGTCTAATTGTTTTGTGCTTCCTCTGTTTTATGGGGGAGATAATGAACACGTAAGCTGAGTACACCCCATGCCATATTATGATCAACCGCTGGTGTATCTGTCGATTGGGTGAAAAAAAATTCCAGGTTTTTTTCAGACGGGACCGAGTGTTCATTCATCCCTCTGATGAACGCCGATCGGACATGTCCGAAAATCACAGGCAATTGTGTGGCAAACTGTCAGCCGTGGCCACTATTGCCTCCTTCCTCCTGGCCAACCTTTCAGAAGTGCCTAACAGTTGGTCAGGAGGAAAGATTGAAAGGTGTGTGCCCAGCTTTACAGTTGGACTAGTCCCAAGATCTGTCTGTTACTATAGGTCCTTATTCAAGCTAGCTATACATGGGCCAATTTTATTTTGTTAAAGAACTAAACAACACTACCTTGCGCCGATGATCTTCTGTACATTTTCAGCATCTGAGGAAGATGGGGACTGGAAGATGAGGTAGATGGAAAATATTCTGATCTTCGCTTTTGTCGATAAATCGGTCGATATGTCGATAAGGTTCGCCAAGTCGATTAAAATATCAATGCCGTGTATGACCCGCTTTAAAAAAAATATCTGCAAGTATAACTTTTTTAGAAGAGCTTTCCCCAAAAAAAGCAAGAAAAAAACACAACAAAAACATTGGGTCATAGGAAAACAAATTGTTGTGTCTATCCACTGTAGAGTCCAATCTGTCGGTCCAGCATGTAAGAGAAAAGGAAATGTGTTTTATTGCATTCTAATTTGTTGGAACAAGATGTGAAACTTCCTACTTCTCATTCAGCTAATGTCGCAGCATAATAAACAATAGCGTTCCTGTTATTCATGAGCATTGGAACAAGATATACCTCTAGTAGTATGAACATAACAGAAGTCCATTAAATGGTTATTGGCTCATTAACACTGCTAAATGCTTTAGTATTGTACAGATCAAACAAACCCATGGGCCATTAAACAAATGATGGATTCATCTTGGTTTTATCCCCAGCCATTGCTATAAAAAGCAGCAAATCCACAGACGGGCTACAGAGCAGGTGGAGAAGGTGTTTTAGAACTTATCTGGTTGTCTGTAAAGAGAGGGAATTTTGGACGTTTGCTGAGAGCCGCAGCAGAGATACTTGTGCAGTGATGACGTTAGCTATGTCTAAATGCAGCTGGGTATGGTCACTAGACCATGAGATCAATGAAAGACAATTAAAACATTTAATTGTCAGGACTGAACTGATGGCTTTTAAACTGCATTAATTGTAACTTATTCAACACTCACTGCATATGGTTTAATATGTTAATTTCTCAACGATCTAGCAATCCTACTATTAAGTGATGTTGGTTTGATGCCGCTCAGTTAACACTGAAAAGCCTTATTATGCAAGAACAGCTGTATACATTTGGTGCTGAGCAATTCTATTAATAATTGAATGCAGTTGAAATGGAGCCTCTCTCGTTGATTTTATGATATAGACTCCACACTGGGTGGTGCTGTTGCAGTTGCTGTATGTAGCTAAATGCCATAATAGTGTTCTGTACTGAACCTTGTGTAATAGATTAAAAGAAGATATTTTGCATATTGCAAGTTGATTTGTTTATATGGTTATGTTTTGGTATATGAAAAGGTAGTTGGGATCATTTTTGGATCATTTTGAAATGCAGGTATTTTTATTGGTAGATTATGTGGATCCTTTTTAATTATTATTTTAATAAATAATAGGATTTGACTGTCACACATACTTACAAACATCTAATAACCTGGGGTTTGAAATAACATAATCCTCATACCACATGGCTAATTAGCAGTTTGCATAGATTCCTGCTTCTGACTGTGTTAATTTGTTTGCATTATGCAGCATTGTTAGTTTCAGATTGCATTTGTTTTTTTAAGCAGGTATGTTTATTAGCTTAATACTAATGATCAACAGTAAGTCATATTAGGATGTGACACGACATTAACCATAGCAGCTGTAAGGTTTCCTATTTAAAAGTCAGAGCTTAATTTATAAAGAAGCAGAAATCATTTAATTTCTCACTTTGGATTTACATCGCATTGTTGAAAAACATTGTGTGAATTCTGGGGGAAATTGTAATATTAGGTGTACAGTACAGATGAACTAGGGCTTATTTCGGATTTTTCCATACCGCCGAACTAATTTCAATAATGATGAAAATTTTTTCGATAATCCTTGAATGTAACCTTCCAATTCAGTAACCCTTGAATGTACTGTGGTAAAGTCTCCTGCCTATCCTATCCTAGGAAAATATGGATCCTGCCAGGTGCTGCTGAAGCACCACTTCCAGTGGTATCTGTATCCAAAATAATAGAGAATCCACAGCGCATACTAGTCTTAATGTATTGTGTAGTTTATTGCAAAACACATGTGATGTTTCGGTGCTAGTTAGCACCTTCTTCAGACATAAGTGTGTTATGCAATAAACACAATACGTTAAGACCGGTGTGTGCTGTGGATTCTCTATAACCTTCAATGAACTGTTCGATTTTCAATAACCCTCAAATGTACTTTTTGATTTTCGAAAAACCCTCGAATGTAGCCTTCGAATTCAGTAACCCTTGAACGTACTGTTCAATTTCGATAACCCTTGAAATTACTGTTTGATTTTTTCGATAACCCTCGAATGTAGCCTTTGAATTCGGTAACCCTTTTACTGAAGTTTGGAAAGGAGCCAAGCTTTAGTAAGTTCGGCCATCTCTAATGATTACGTAATGTTTTGCTAATTAATTTATAAAGAAGACTAACAGTGGATTATCTAAGGAATAAAGTGTGATAGTAACCAATGATGAGTTCCATGACCAAATAAAAGCACAACTTACATTGGAAGGGGAGAATTATTCCTCATATACGCTAATAAACAAAGCCATGAAATCCCAGTAAATCGTCTACATAAATGGTAACTAGCTAAGTCATTGCTTATAATTGGTGCTTAGCTATGTCTTCAGTACCATAGGACTGAATTTTGGCTATTGCCACTTATGCACCCCATATTTAAACATAATTAAATTCAAAGTCATCTCTGATTTCTATGACCTGTATAAAAGCAGTTCCATATCTGAATATTGCAGTCACCTAAAATATGTCTAGGGCTCATCTGTTTAAAAATAAATGACACCTGGGAATAGGCATATCTGCATACATTTGTAGTTTATTGTTTCTGTTTAATTAGTTTGTCTGTTTGTATTCAAATATTTGTGTTGCCTCTACAGAAATAATCAATAGCCAAAACTATAATAAAAAGATAACGTTTGGCACTTGGAAGGTCCATTATGGCCTCTTAAGATCACTAGATTCCCAAACAAGTGGGATACATTTGTGTGGTTTACAGATGTACAATGATCACACCTTACGATGCATAATGCCGTTGTTATATTGAAATTGTACCTGGTGATAGTAAACAAATTGAGATCCTTCTTGAAATTACTATGGAACCTGTGTGCCTGCCATAAAAGAATTCACTCCATCATTAAAAATGTTCAAGATTGGATTAGTTTTTGGATAGTTGAACAGAACCATGCAATGTATGACGTGGTGCCTTGTATTTTATTTTATAATGGATATAATGTGGGTAATATGGATCCAGCCTATGAATAATCTTCTATAGAACAATCACTGCTATAATTTGCTGGCCATACAGTTGGCCTGTATGATTAGTTGACAACAAATACCTATATATATATATATATATATATATATATATATCACATGTGTCTACTGTAAAAGGCTTTTACCCAGAAGTCTCTGTTCCTTATTTACAGTTTTACAATAAACTGTAAGGGAGTTGCAATATGCATGAGGGACCCAGTGGCAGCTCACAGATCTATTAAGGAGAGCATCATGGGGAAGTGTCCACTGCTTGTTCCAAAAAACCCTTGCCTGCCCGGTGCACACACAGTCCTAAACATGCTAGCCATTCTGTAATGCTCTGGGGCAAATAAATAAACCTGAGTACACAAATGCAAGCTTTGTCTGATATTATTCTCATGGAATCTGTCTGTTATATGAAATGACAAACTCAATCGGCCTCCATAACTCTGTATGGGAATCAATCGTTTGGGTGAATATACATTACCTTGATAAATATAAGCTCAGTTTATTTAGAAAGGTGACCAATGGTATTTTTTGTCAAACAATGACAGTTCTGTCAGTTCTCATGCTATAGAATAGGATAGACTTGGATAATCAGAAAACCTTGTCAAATCAGATGGAATTTGTCAAAAATCAGCCATGTGTGTATCCAGCTTTAGACTAACTTCTCTCTTTTAGTGCAGTAATGGATTCTTTATGTGGTTTGTATGCATATGCAATATATAACTCTTGGAGGACAGGTTACAAAGCTCTGCACTCCTTTGACATACGTAGTTCATTCCTCTCTGAATAAAGCAGACAGCCTACTGTAACAAATAGATTGTAACACCTTCCTCCGTCAGATCCAGGTATTATTTACCTATTAAAACTATTTATGACTTTGTTTATCCTTTCAAAAGACTGTTGGAGCACATAATTTGTATTTAGCAAAATGTGTCTGACAGTGTTTTTTTGATACTCAGATGCTGAATGGCTGAATTAATTTGTCAGTTGTTCTTTGCAAAAAGATAAAAAAAAGAGAGACGCGAGATATTCACAACAGCACCAAGAGATCAGCAAGGAGATTGCAAACTGACATCAGGAAAGGGGAGGAAAAAATGCAACACCCTTAAAATTACAAGTAGCAAGTTCCAAATGCAGGCTCCTCTGATTAGAATGCAGCGTTTAGAGCCTGTGAACTGTTACCTTGATTCATTCTTAGATTTCTCTTTTACTTTCTTACTAAGAACACTTTAACCCTTTCCCTTTTAGACACATTTTTTTACACATTTTGTTGACAACTCTCGGCAAAGAAAGAGTTACTTTGCTGATAACTGGTGATCAATCCCAATTTTGAAACAAGCCTGGTTTTGATTCGTAACTGCCAGTTTCGGAAAATCCATGGATCCGATGGTTGTTTCAAAATTTTCACAAATCTCTCTTACTCTTTATCGAAAATATCATTCGAAACTTTGAAAATTCCATTCAAAAAATCGAAAATTTCAATTGGAAAATCAAAAATGTCTATTGAGAATTTGAAAAATGTTTATCTAAAAATTGAAAATGGTATAAAAAATCTGAAAAATTCTGATTCAATTGAATTTATGGAACTTCATTCGGTTACATGGAAATTCTGTCGGAATGAAACTCGCCAGTTTTGTTTAATTCTACTGATATCCATGGTTATCAATTGTAACAAGAGAAAATGTGTATTTTACATGCAATATGATCGTAAAATGATTATGTTTCGTTTATGTGTTTATGCATCTTAAGGATAAAGGACATACCTTTGAAGATTGTAATGTTAACATATTGGCAAAGGAACGTGACTGGTTCAAGAGAGGTGTTAAGGAGGCCATTTATGTGAAAATAAACACTAACTGTCTGCCATGTACAATGCTGGTTTGACACCTTACTCTGGGCGTTCCTATAACACCTCTTAGCCACTATCCAATCACGCCCTTAACACTTGGCTGTGATATGCTAATTGGGATTTTCCAGGGTACATAATTGCCACAGATTCTTGTACAAGTCATTCTGAATCGAGAAAGCCAGTCAGATGACTAGCGAAACGTCTTCAAGAACTAAACTTCAAGTCTAGTTGATCTAATTGAATACAACAGATATAACTCAAGCTTTGTACACACAGGCGATTGTCACTTGTGCGTGATCCTCTTTTAATATTTTTACAGACAATGTTTACATATATTGCTTGTAACTGTGCACATCCTTAGCGTGTTGCACTTAAAATAAATATGCTGAAAGGTTCTGCACAAGCACTTGTGTTGTGTGTTTTTAGATCCCCACAGCCGTATTATGATTAAAGTTAGAAAAATAGAAAATATTGTGAAAATAGACATTCACAGAGATGTTCCATTACTATTATATAATAAAAGAATGAAATATATAATTCATGTTGTTTTTTCCATATAAAGAATTAAATGAGCACACTTTTAATAACAAAATTCCTGTATATGTTTACATATATATACGTGGGAGTGCTCAGAAATAGAACAGTACTTTTTGAATGGTAGTTTCCTGTATCTAACCATGATAAAAAATGACTCATCCAAAACAAACAATATGATCCAATACAATAAATATAGAGATATATAAAGGAATGTACATACACTACCTCATATTACATATGGATATTTGGATATTAACTTCAGGTTTTTAAGACCCAATCATATGCTAGCCTAAAAAAATTGCCCAAAACGGACATTATTCTGGTTTCAGATTCCTTGCCAAATGGCTAATTTTTTGCTATTGCTGCATGCACCAAAAAACATCTTAAATGTGCTAATCTTGGTGTGTCCCTGCAAACTTGTTACCATAGTTTTTTTTTTTAAGCAATGGTGGCTCTCTGTACTGCCTCCCAAATATGACTTGTGTGTCCCCTTTGAATTCAGCTATTTTATATTTTGTAAGATTTATGGAATACTTGGTATCATTGATATATTTTTAAGGGGAAGCTTGCCCAGACAAACCTCCCTCTTAAAAAAAATATTATGGGAGCCGATAGTGCTTAACCCAAGGAGCTAGGAAATCCTACCACCTCCCTGGGTGGCCAAATCTACTGCACGGCTGTGACTATCTCTCTCAATGCAAAAGAGGGGAGATAGTTGTACAGGTCACACAGTAAAGCAGGCAGTCAGCTGTCAGACACTATTAGAGCGGTATTTTGACAGCTTGCCTCTTATAAATGTGGCCACCAAAGGAGGTGGGTGTAGGATTGGGGCCATTGTCGCCTTTTGAAACTTTGGCCTCCAAACAAGATTCCTCTATTTAAACAATCTCAGGATCATATCTACTTGCACGGCTTGCTGTGATATCACTACAAGCTTTACACCTCCACTATATCCAAAGTCTCCGCAGGGTGACTGCTCTTTTCACTACTATTTTGCATACTAGGAAACTCAAACCTAAGGTGGCCATAGAAGATTCAATATTATTGGCTAGTCGCAGGCAATAATATTGATTGGCAAACATAGAGGCATGTAGAAGGAATTTCCATGAGTCTGTGTCTTAATAATAAAAATATCATTTTTTGCGGTATGCTAACCAGTAGCTATCGGTGCAGAGGGCTTCCACTGTGTCACAGCTAGAAAGGAGAGTCAGTGCAAGCAGGAAATAATGTAAACTGTTACTTGTTTAGTGGATACTGATTTTATAAAGCATTTTGCGTTTTACAGTTTGCATTCCCTGGATTACATTCAAAAGTGTAGAGCTTTTAGACTTTATTTCAACAACTTTTACCATGGGATGCATCCCCAGCTATTAGATGCTTCCCATCACCTAACATTGCATAAAAGCCAGCTGTTTTGTTTGATTCTATACCTGAAAAGATCTTATATGAAAGGGCAGGGCTTAAAAACAATTGTGTATATGGCTGTCTTTTAAAAAAATTTCCACAGTAACTCCCTGCTGTGCCCACGCAACACCACAAAAAAGTGTGTGTTGTAAGATGTGATGGGGAATAGTAAAGGAACTTGAGAAAAATAGCACTTAAGATTTCTCATATTTAAAAGATTCTTTGGAAACTCTTTGGGAAATGTAGAAAGGCCATTTTGTAAATTTAGATGAAGCCTTTTTGCCTAAAACAAGTCCAGGTGTTTATATTGCTTGATATACAATGACCTGGATGACTTAAAGCCTCCACAGAGTAAGCTTATGGTTACTCTAACTGGTAACTAAGAACTTAAAAAAAAAATTGCATCCCTTTATTCATTGCCGCTTCTATTATTTTGTCTGCAGCCTTGTTTCTATGTTTACCATCTTAAAAAAATGTAACTGCAGCTGCAGATGGTGCATTTCAGAAAACAGTGAGAATGAGTTTCTTTAGTTCCTTATCAATAAAATAATATTTTATATGTAAGAGGCAGCAGGAGGTCAAACTAATTTTCTGCTTCCTTCTGAACGCTAGTTCATTTAATATCTAAAGATCTATGTAGGAATACGGCCTTTTATCTTCATATCTTTTAATGATTAAAGAGTTTCTTTATTTATGAGTTGGCTACATTCAAAATCTGTGTATGTTAAACTGGCAGACTATACCAAATAACCCACCAGGCCATCTTTGCTAATAAACATGTGGCATAGTGGTGCTTGGTTGCTACTGTATGTTAGGGTACACCCACCATTAATATATATATATATATATATTTGTTTATTTTAAACTCTTGCTGGCATAGAAGTAAACACTGGACCGAACCATGCATAAAGATGTGTGAAAAGGTATCTGTCTTTGCTGATCACAAGATTTTTAAAAATCTTGTGATGGTTTCCAATTTGAAAAAAAAATTAGAGTTCAGGAAGGATTCCAGGTAGGATATAAAGGTTGGACTAGATGGACGTATGTCTTTATACAACTTCCAATATTATGTTACTATGTAACTGTTATACAGACATTATGGGTAGGGTATAAAGGTTGGACTAGATGGACGTATGTCTTTATACAACATCCAATAATATGTTACTATGTAACTGTTAGACAGACATTCTGGGTAGGGTATAAAGGTTGGACTAGATGGACGTATGTCTTTATACAACTTCCAATATTATGTTACTATGTAACTGTTAGACAGACATTATGGGTAGGGTATAAAGGTTGGACTAGATGGACGTATGTCTTTATACAACTTCCAATTATTATGTACTAGTAACTGTTAGACAGACATTATGGGTAGGGTATAAGGTTGGACTAGATGGACGTATGTCTTTATACAACTTCCAATATTATGTTACTATGTAACTGTTAGACAGACATTATGGGTAGGGTATAAAGGTTGGACTAGATGAATGTGTGTCTTTATACAACTTCCAATACTATGTTACTATTAGACATTATGGGTAGGGTATAAAGGTTGGACTAGATGTATGTATGTCATTATACAACCTCCAATACTATGTTACTATGTAACTGTTATACAGACATTATGGGTAGGGTATAAAGGTTGGACTAGATAGACGTATGTCTTTATACAACCTCCAATACTATATTACTATGTAAGTGTTATACAGACATTATGGGTAGGGTATAAAGGTTGGACTAGATAGAGGTATGTCTTTATACAACCTCCAATACTATATTACTATGTAACTGTTAGACATTATGGGTATGGTATAAAGGTTGGACTAGATGGACGTATGTCATTATACAACCTCCAATACTATATTACTATGTAACTGTTAGACATTATGGGTAGGGTATAAAGGTTGGACTAGATGGACGTATGTCTTTATACAACCTCCAATACTATGTTACTACTGTTACTGTTAGACATTATGGGTTCTAGATCGACATATATCTTTATACAACCTCCAATACTGTGTTTTTTTGTAACTGTTAGACAGACATTATGGGTAGGGTATAAAGGTAGGACTAGATGGATATATGTCTTTTATTACTTTATCATGATGATATTCTGAAAGCAAAATCTTCACTTATGGTCTCCTTAAGATGATTTAATTTCCAATATACAACATCCAGTGGCCTATCAAAAGTCTTTTTTTTTTTGTTAAAATAAAGCTCTATGCTACTCAATCACTTTAATTTTCACTTTATTTAAAGCTGGAGAGCCACCTTGTGGCTTAATGTTAAATGTATTTCTATGAAATACAGCTCTTCTAATAATGATGGGGATGTCAAATAGGAAAAACGATGCATCGCAAACTCTAAGGCAAATTTTCTAGGTTCAAATTGTAGGTTAAACTGTTACAATATGATACGGTTATAGATAAAGCTATGAGCCCTTTAATCAGGATATGCCCTGTGGATTTTAAACTATTTGTGATTCACGATGGCTGTTTTGCTGCATTGCCCTCCAAAGGTTGCTGGTAAGTTAATTGAGGTTTTGCTACCTGCTTTAGCTTTTCCTTTGGCAGGGCATTAAAATTCCAGGTTATAGGTGGTTCATTACTGGAATGATGGTTTATATTGTGGGATGAGAGGATTGTGCTTTAAAAGTGCCAAATTCCTAATTTTTCAGGTGCCATTTTGTTATGTTTCCAATTTGATCTAAAAACAAGAACTGACATCTTTAGACCATATATGGTACAGGTACTTTCTGGTGAAGGTGCTGTGATAGCACCAAAATGCCACATGTTCACGCCTGGCCATGGTAAATGAGCGGCACCCAGCAAATAAAATGCTATAACTACGATTAGGATCGGAGTGTGGGAACCCTGTTCACAGTTAGCACAATAACGTTGTGTTATGTTTCCAGGCCCAACAGGGTTATCTATTCAATGTAATATACTACTGTTTATGCTTCTAGTAAAATGTAAAATATTGGTTATAATTAAATTCCATTTAAAAATACACAAAGTTTACTGCTAAGTGTGTAAAGTATTTTAAGTTTCACAGTAGTTCAGTTGGAAAGTTTGCGAACCATTGTACAAGAATAATGAATATCACACATCACTTTCTAAGCTGCTGTTTTAGCGGTGCCATCAATTAGTATCCGGGCTTGTACCATTGATTCTGTGTTATAGAAAACAATGTACCCACTCTAAAATACAAGAATATCAGAATACTCCATGGAGCTCCTTAGGGTAATCTATTATCCTTATATTTTATGATAGTGGTGTGTCATTTAAATAGCACCATTTTGAATAACAGTCTTCGCAATGCAGAGTATATAATAATGACTAGTTGGCTGCATTGCATACCAAGCCATTCATGCTGTAATAATAATCAGTTATGTCACAGCATGGCTAGGGTTTGACTAGTTTGTTGTACTTTGCATGAAAGTCATAATTATTCCCTAATAAACATCCATCCATATAATACAGAACATCCATCCATATAATGCTGATGTGCCAGAGTTGGGTAACTAAACAAAGCTCCTCATGTTTAGAGAAATTATCCTGGATCCTACCTGAAACCATTGTTTCACATTTACAAAATATTTGTATCTACATTTTCTAGTTAAATGGTGACTGTGGTCTCCATACAAGCACCCTTTATTAAAAAGATTAAAAAGAGCACATTGCTACCTTTAAAACAACTCCAGTATCATGCTTCTAGCTGCAATCTATCCAAACCTATAGCAGTTATAAATATAGCAGCTAGCACTGTGAGCTGTGACATCACCAGCACCATTGCTCTGACCCCTGTGCCACAGGCACTGAGCATGCCCAGTTGAATCATACTGCTGAAACTGTCTTTAAATTGCTTCAAAAAAGATCGTTATTTAGGGGGTGGGGATTCTTACGCAGCTCATCATGTGACTGTTACACACCTTGTTCATCCTCACTGTAAGTTTAAAAGCCCATAACTTATGGTGGCCTTAGACACTTAGAGCCCAGTTGTACGATACAATAATGTACGATCGCCAGATCGTGTTTGGACGATCGTTGAGAAATTGTTGAACAATCTTTCGAAAATGTTATACATTATCTGCTCACAACCTAGATGGATGCTTCAGTCAGCCGATTCCTAATTGCTTGTCTCTTTCACCTTATGTGTGTGTTGGAACCACTTTGTGGGCAGAACAATTGAGGAATGAGAGCTTTTATCTCCAATTAAACCCAGTGGATTACTTTTTCCTTCATGGTTTCATACTTATATCACCTTAACTATTGTTCTAATTAACTACTAGAATACGAACTACTTCGTTGGCTTCAACCAGATTTACTCAAACAACCCTATTTTTTGAGGAACATTGATATTTTCTTTTAATTGATTTAAAGGAGTACCGAAATTTTTATACTCCAGAATTTGGAGTATACCACCCCATAACAACTGTAAAATATCACCAGATCTGGATGAAATTGTGTGCCTGTCCACACCTCTTTATCTCAGTCACATGCTCCTTTGCCTAATCTGTCCTGTAAATTGATTGGCTATAGACTACCAGTGGGCATGGGCATGGCCATCTTTAATAGGTTTCTGCTGCAGCTTAGGACTGAGCATGTGTAAAGAACATAATGGTCATTGACATAAATACTGGAATGCTGGGAAATAAAGCGCAAACCCCATGCAGGGAAGTTCAATAAAAGTTCTTATTGTTTAAAATGGTGCTAATTTTGCCACAACCAATCAGATATTATTTAACATTTGAATTCTAACATCTGTTTGGTTGGGGCAAAATTAGCATAATGAACTAATATTGAATCACCCTGATAGTTTGTATCTTTTATTTTCTTCATTTACTTGTGATGGGTTGGGTGAGATAAGGAACATGTTAAAGGTCTATATGAAACCGTATTGCAATCCAACCAGTATTGGTAATCCAACCAGCTGTGCTCCATCTGCTGGCTGTACTTTTACTATGTTGCATGTGTTGAAATCATACAGAGAATTTCAGTTCATACATATGTAAACATGCAAATGCAGAGAAGGCCGAATACAATAGTTTGTGGCCTTGTAAAGAAAGCATGTCTGGGGGGAAAGGGAAGCAAACACTATGACAGGTCCTCCTCTCAGAAATACATTAAAATATGCAGAGAATGGATATTCTTTGTACATGGCAATCTGTCCCTTCTCAATCTGTCTCTTGGGGGGGGGGGGGTTGCCTTGGATCCCCCCTCATTTTTTACATTTCATCAGCCTAATATGGTGCCACTTACAGAAGATCTATGACAATTTGATTATATTTATTTTTTTAACCTTCACTTTTGTGTAATCTCAACACCTTTAACCAGAATAAATAGCCAGGCATTGGTCAAAGTATGGAACAGCTTGAGAAACAGTGGCATGCTGCTAGCCTTTATGTAGTATATCTACTGGTAATTCCAGATGGGTAAGCAGCTTCCAGCCATCTCACAGAGGGCTTTCTAACCCCCAGAATTCCATTCTGTTGATGCAACATTCCGAGAACATATTTGCATTTATTGTGCTGATTCTGCATTTTCCAGATCTGTAGAAACAGGAGGGCTATATTTTTTTTTCTTTTCTTGAGGCAACATATTGTGAATGTTTTTCATTTGTTAGCACGTTGAAATCAGACAGAGCATTTGGAAATGCCAGCCAGTGTCTTTTTTTTCCCAGGCGTCCTTTATTATATGTGTTCGAACAGCAGCTGCACGAATCCATAAGCAGTGTGATTAGTGAGTGACATGCAGTGCTGGATATGCCTTGCAATCGAAATGACCAACAGCAACTCCCAGGCGCTCTCTACCTTTGTATTAATACCAGCCCGCTGTATAAATGAGGAGAAACTGCATATAGGGGCTACCCTGGAGGATTTGATTTGACAGTCAGATTTCCCAGCAGTTGCTCTCTTCATTAGGCTGCTAGGAGTACCTAATAAGGCAGTGGTAGGGCTGCCTGTGTTCCTGTCCCTGGGACTAGGGAAGGCCTGTCGTATATACACTTCCAGCAGGGATGATCATTACAAGGGCGTACAGAACAATGAAAGAAACATATCATTGGCACACCATCTCTATTGCTTTAGGATGACATCTCAGATCTGTTGCACATAGGGGGGCAAAGCTTCATTTCAACAAATATGAAAGAAATCCCCCCTTTAGCCTACATTCCAAGCTGCTGTGTTCTGCTTTAAAGGAATTTTAAGGCAACTGGACATGTTATGGGATTAAACTACCCACTCTCTGAATCGGCTAGACCCTATTCAATAAATATAACTGCCTGGTCTGGGTATCTGTACATGTAGTTAGTTGTTGAATAACTAGCCCTGTCCACAACACATTGGTGCTTTCTGATCTGCCAGATGACAAAGCTTTAATACAATTAGTAATTCATATAGTTTCTGGCAGTAAAATGTAAGTGCAGTAACATATAGGATTTGCCATTGCGGTAAAAAATGTAAAAACTTGTGGCATAGAAATCCAGTGTTTCCCAGATGGTCTGCCGTAGTCAACTGGTTTAGCCATAAAAGAACCAAATATCTACCCCTTATGTTTGATAACCACTACTTGTGCCAAACTAAATCTTTTTGTGTGCTACTGACAGTGTAGTGTGGAATCTGTTGGGGGGGGGGGGTTGTCTCTTAGGCCAGGAAATTAATAAGATATTAAGGGCTTGTTCACACTACATCAGTTTGTATCCGTTTTTTAAAGGCAGGTGCATTTAAAAAAAATGGACAGACAGTAAAACCCCATAGGATTTCATAATATCGCTCACACCTGCTGCGTTATAATCCGTTCCGTTCCAGTCCGTTTAAAAAAACGCACTGCATGCAGCATTTCTGTCAGTTTTTTCATGCATTTTCTATAGAAATCTATGGAATACACATTGTTAAAAAATGGATACAAATGTATGAAACAAATGGATACAAACTGACAGAAACACATGCTGTGCGTTACTGTCAGTTTCTAGTGTGAACGAGCCCTAAAAATCACCTCCGAGTTTGGTGACCTTTGTAAAAGCTCTCTGTGGTCTTGTGCTTTTAGATAGTAACAGAATTCTGTTGCATCTAATATTCCTATACTTTACAGTATGGGGTACATTATCCACTATTTTATAATTAAAAACGCACTGCAAAGTTTACTGAAAACATTATAAAGTATTAGGAGTTTCACGTTCAGCATTAAAGTGGAACTATAGTGGGTTTTATCCCCCCAAACACCCACTGCCCAATAGTACTCAGGGTGAGGACCTGAACCGTAAATTACTAACAGTCACCTCTGGGTTTGCCCTAAATCCATCACTCAGAGCTTTGAAAGTCCAGCTAGTTGTGCCAGAATAGCCCCACTCTCATTCAAACTCCAACACTCAGTCAGTGGGCTCTGCAAATTCATCTCCGTTTTTCAGAGTCTATCAGTGGGCAAGGCTTTACTGGCATAACCAGACGGACTTTGAAGGTACTGTGTGTTAATCTGATATATTGCTAGTTCTATTCGAAAGGCTTTGCAAAATCTCTACGAAAAGATGACTTTTTTTCCTTGTACCAATAAATTCAGATTCTAAGCTCCTGTGTAGTCATTTTCTAGCATGTTATTTCTATTACAATAGTTATTGTAATAAGATTGAAGGATTGAGGGTTGGATTTTTATCCTTATAAGCATTGGGCTTCAAGAAGTTAATACGAAAATGATATGCATGTAAGTGCCGTTAGCATTCCCCTGTGGATATATTTGCTTTGTTGCCTTTCAGAAAATAGGTATGAAGAGATAGAAATGACCTTCAGTCCTTTTCATAGAGCCTCATAGTTTTTCGGTACATATCATCTAATCACCCCCTGGCCCATTGCTATGTATATCTCTAAACTGTCACTGGGGGAAGGAAATGAATTCCATCTCGCAAGTGACAGAGCAGTGTTAGCACCACTCCTTCCCTGCTCCTTATGTCAGAGCAAAACGTCAAGTTTATTGTCATCTATGTTCAAGGCAGAGAAATGTGTCAGGTAGTCAAAGCACAAATGCCAGGACAAATTAACAGCTACGAGTACAAGACATGCATCAGCTCTAGAGTGTGGCCTTAACTGCAATCATTGCTTAATGGTGTGTGGGGGGGGGGGGGAATATTTTTATGAATTTTTAGAAGGGAATAAGCTTGCAACAGGCATATACTTATGCTTACCCAGCTAGCTTGTGGTAGCTATTTAATGGACTTTTCTTCTGTTATTTGTTTGCAAGGGATTTACTGTATGCAGTTTAGTATCACGTGCAGATTGCACAGATTAAACAGACAAACATTATACAGGGGCCTTGTGTGAACTGCACCTAGACATAAAATAATGTCTAATGTCTTGCTGTTGATAAACTTATATCAGGATCTGGGAAATGCAATGGAGAGAATGCAGTAGCTATACCTGTATGTTCTTTATATTTAAGGGCAAATACTGTACAGCATGGGGGCTGCAGGAGCATACAGCCAGGTGATCCACCGGTAGTTACTACTACCCACCACTGTTTAATGCCCTTCTTCTTAAAGAGTAACTAATAAAACTAGTTATTCCATATGAACTGTATTCAGACACGTGTTTTTAACTGTAAAATTGTCAATAGAAGCCTTCATAAAAGCCTCTTCCTGTTTTCTATTTCTCTTCTCAACTGGTAATGTCAGTCTATGGAGTTGGTGCCAAACAAAGGTTTAACCAGCCAAAGAGCAGTAATAGGAGGAACAATCAGTTTTTCACGTTGATTTTTAGGTTTATATTTTAGGAATTCTCAAAACTTTTTGTTAGACTTAAATTTTAAACAGAAATGTAAATAATATAAATACCCCGATAATTTTACTTGATTACCAAGTCTATTTTTAGGGGATTGATATGGCTGCTCATTGACCAATCAGCGATGCAACTTAATTTGAGGGGGAAAAAGTGAATACAGTTTTTATAGTGCCATTCACAATTGGTCTCGAAGAGACCAATTAATATGGTTTTAATATGTTGTTAATATGCAAATGGTATTCTGGAGCTAGTGACATTGTTATGGATATGCTAAAGTCTAGAAATGAGACATGGAAAGAGATGGAAAAGACGTCTCACTATTTAAATCTCTACACCAAACACAACTGTTATTTTTATTGTCAGATATTCTGCATGGTTCAAATTACTGCCCCATCTCTGGTCCATGGTACTGTATGTTTTTATGACTGTATGTCGATAACAGAAGACACATTTTTCTTACTTCATTTAGAAGAACTATGGTAATAACCACAAATAAGAAATACAAGGCTAGCATGAGGTTCTGTATATTGGATTTTGTGAGAGCTTGACTTCCATTTTGACATCAGCCTTCTCTGTTGTTTTGGAATGGGTCAGCGTTCCAGAAAAAGATTAGCATCATTAAATCAACTAATTGATGGCAAATATCAATCTATTACATAAGCTACTGTATCATTGTTACCAAGTGTTCTTAGTTAACAGCTTAGTTAAGATGTAGTCCTTGAAAAATGCAGATGGAGCTGGGGATTTGGTTTCACTTGTGCTAGAAGGGCAGCATGCAAATATCTGTTTTATATGCACTCAAAAATAGTAGTCAGCATGATAGACTAAATTAAATTCACTTGTTAATAAGCTCTGTAGGGAAAAAGAACCCTACAGTAACAGCCTTTAAACCCTATAGTAACAGTCCTAAAACTGTAAAGAACCCTACAATAAAGCTGGGTGCACACAGATCACTGAAAGATGATAGACAAGATCTGCGAGACCCTGTCTGTCATCTTTCAACGATCTGCATGCACACAGTCCCGAGCGTTCTCCCTATGAACATCATAGGGAGAACGCTCGGGACTGTGTGTTTCCATCGGCTGCGCTAGACTCATCTATAGGGAGTCTAGCGCGGCCGATGGAAATTTTCGTCATTCCCGAACGAGCGTATGGCCGACCCGATTGTTCGATAAAGCCCCGATACCGCCGGATCTGCCGGTATTGGGGCTTTATCGTTACTGTGTGTACCCAGCTTTAAGCTATTGAAAACTCCCAAGCATGCCAGGTAAACTATTTAGAAAGCTGTATAATATTATGCACACTGTGTTATATTAGAGCATGCTAATCTCATTTTATTAAAAAGATCTTTACCTTGACCATCATGGATAAATATTAAATAAATCAGCACAATTTAGTGGATATTTTATTCATTATTTTAATTTTGATATTTTATTTGTCTTTTTGTACTGTGCTTTCCTAATGAAAATCACATTGTTAACAAAATGAAAGTTTTAGCTAAGTCATGTATTGTAAACAGTGGTTATCTATGTCATCCCTTTCACATGACTTACCATAGCATACCCTGTGTAAAATAACCTGGCTTCAATGTGGTCGCAGAATTCCTATATTATATTAGATTGCCCCAGGGGAAGGGTCTAAAAAATGTAAAACTTTACCGTTTTCTCTGGTATACCCCCTTCACTAGGCAGGCCAGCCTGTTAAAACACGCGCTCTGCAGAAATAAGGTTGGGTACACACCAGCAGTATATTTACGGCACGGCCGCGGCCGAATTTGGCACATTCGACAGACATTTGTCCCGGCCGAGCGCACGCTCAGGACAAATAGTCCCTC
The DNA here is from genome assembly GCA_019447015.1 of Hymenochirus boettgeri. Taxonomy (NCBI): domain Eukaryota; kingdom Metazoa; phylum Chordata; class Amphibia; order Anura; family Pipidae; genus Hymenochirus; species Hymenochirus boettgeri. The sequence continues at coordinate 148,648,826 of CM033476.1, forward strand.
CGTGTGTACCCAGTCTAAGGGTAGCTATACATGTATAACATTGTGTAAGATAACATCAGTATATACAAGTATAAAAGTAAAGTGTATGATTAAAGATGGATTATCGAAGCTCCACAAATATGATTAAGGCCCCGTTTCTCAATTCAGTATTTGTTAATATGTTTACATCATATAATAACTGTAAACCCCCAGTTACTAACATCATTTGTTTATTATTTTAATGTCAGTGGGACAGTTTATTTCAATGGCTATATTAATAGCGGTACAGTACAGCCAAAAAACGGATCTTAGCAATGATTTATAAATGACCTTTATTTCAACCTCTGTTCTGTTGCTTTAATTTACATGTGCAGAATGTAGTAAAACTGTCAGTGTTAAGAAAATAACACTGAATATATCAGTACATTGTCAGTTGCTGCTTTGTGTTTATTGTCGAACATAAAGCCTTCCGTGGAATGAGGCCCAAGGCATATCTGATACAGTGAAGCCTATTGGCTTATTGCATTAGAGGAAGAACTGAATCCTGCCATCTTTTCCTTGCAACCCATCAGTCTGTGCTGGGTGACATGAGATGGTATTTATTCCGGAATGGAAAGAGTACAATCCTTTATCTTGGTAGCTTTGCATTCGATGGTCTCTGACAGGTGTTGCAGCTAGATGAGGTTCAATCCCGGTTGTGCATGTTTTGAGGTAGAATTGTGCGTGTAGGTGAAGTCGCACCTTTAATATGCTGCTAAGGCATCTGTTTTGAATACTTTATGGAGAAAATACTAACAAGAATTAACCGTTAGAAAGAGCCATAAAATCTCCTGGGCACCAGCTGCTAATTCACACATACAGAAACATTTTGTTATTTCTGTTTTCTTTGGTGTGAAAATATTATGTGCTGTACTGTGAAATTTCAGTGGACTTTGGGTTAGCTGTATACTTCCCCCTTCCCTAGGCTGCTTAGAGCTTCCACACACAAAGTAATATTATTGGGGTGTTTACAATGACACGTATAGAAAAAGTTTTTGTGCTTTCCCTTTTGTCCAATAAAATTGTCAAATTCGTTCAATCTTATCTAAATAAAGAAGAAAATGATCTAGATATTTGGCAAGTAGAAACGAAAGGGGCGATGCAATATGATAAGCCAAAGTCCCACAGACAGGTAACTGTGCCGGCTTATGCCTCCTATTCAAAAGCTTTAAGTTTTGCGCTACATAGCGCAAAACTTAACTTAGGAAGTTTTGAGATAATACATTGGATAGCATTGGTTTTACACTGACTTGTGCATTTAGCACCCAATAATTCATCTCTCACTAACAGAGGACCTAACATACACACCAACACAATCCCAGTGATTATTGTGCATTTTGAGACTGAGTACCATACTCTTGTCATTATTTAAAATGGGGTTTTGCAGTGCAGTGTGGGAAAAGCAGAAAATTACGGGTCTTTATGCTGTAAGCAAAATACCAACATTTAACATGGGAATAGGATGGGTGCATTGTGTTTCTTTTGCTGTCTTGTTCATTTAAGCAGAATCTAATGTGGGATGCTTTTGATTTATTTATTACTTTGTACATTGCCCTGACAGTTTTTAAAAGGGGGCTGGATGTGTTATATATGGGAGACTGTTCCATCAAATGCTTTTATGTTTAATCAGCAGCACAAATCACAGTGGGGGCAGGCTTCTATTGTTACCTATTGATCACAGCAGGTCAGAAGAAGTACTGCAGCTTATAAACTCTGGCCTGTTTTTCAATTATTCTCTCGGCAATGTCACTTAAAACAAAACATTTTCCAGACACAACAGACCCAATGGTTAGGAGGAGGAGGAGGGAGGGAATAACCTATTTAATTTTCTATTGTAGCTCTTGATGTTCCTCGTTAAATATTATTTTGAGTTTAAGAGACCCGGTAGGCCAGACCTCAACTGGGTGCTCCACTTCGGGACTGGCAAATGGTGAATTTCCAGGTATTAGGAACTCTTAACCTGTGCACATAGTTTAGTTGATCTCTAACAAATCCTTTTTACCTGGTACCAGTATGGGCACCAACACTGGCAAGAGGAATTCCTACATGTAGCTGCCTGAAAACTGGTTATTGTGGGAGATGAAATTTCCTTCCTTCAAATAAATCTTCTGAGGAACAAATGTGCTAAGATTTCTCGGGCAGACCAACCAAAATTTCCATGTATATGTTGCCCAGCCTGAAAAGTCGTAAGTGTTTTTGGCTGGCAGGTATGATCGGACATGCGGGGAAATCCTGGTCAACTGTGTGATCTTCTATGGGATCTTCTATATACATAAGTTTGGAAGAGGCAAACAGCCATTTGCAGACGAATATCTTACCATGTGTACACAACCTTACAGACTATAGAGAAACAAGGACAGCAGATCAGATTGAGGGGAGAAGAATGGATAGTATATTTGTAAAGAGAGCAGGGTAAGTGGGGACAGAAATGATGGAATACAGGTAGCAAACCCAAAGGGATTAAGGAATGGAATGGATGGAATTATGTAGAAAGCAAAGTTAATAGGTTAAGTAATAGGGTAGGAGAATAAGATAACAATTGAATTGGGATCAGCAACATTAAGAAATAAAGAAGCAAATGGAAATTAATTGAAAGCAGAAAGAAAGAAAAATGAGGAATAAAGGAAGTAAACATGGAGAAATCAGGATAGGGATTTTAAAAAAAACAAACAAATATTGAACATAGCTCAGTGATTGTGTGTCATTTACTAGCTTTAAAGCTACTGAAGGAAACAATGCCCTTTATAACAACAGTATAATGATCTACTATATAAAGTAGAAATCTTGTATGTTTGGCCCCCAAAGGCACCCACATGACTGCGACACCCACCTACAGCAACTCAGAGCTGCAGACAGGTTTCAAATATGAACCCTGGAAATACTATGTTGCTATTGGTGATTGCAACTACATTTGCAGTTATTGTTATGCTAAGAAATGATGCCTACTCCCCCAAACACCTCGGTGACGCCCATACCCCACCCATCAAGGTTATGCCCCCAAAGATCATGGCCACACCCCCAAACATCACAACCATGCCCGCAAATGTTGTGCCCCGTCTACAGATACTGCAGTCACAGCCACCAACCTCCCAAAAAAATATCACGGCCACACCCCCAAACATTATAACCATGCCCCTAAATGTCATGCCCCCACCTCCTGGACACCACAACATCACTGGCATGCCTCCAGAGCATCCACACCCCAGAATGCCATGTCCCCGCCCACCGCAACATCGCAGACATGCCTGTCCACCTACTCAAACCGGGGGGGGGGGGGGTTATCACTCAAATGTTGCGGTATTCAGTTGCAATCCATGTGTTTTTCCCAAGGTCAATTATATGTAGCATGGTCACGAGTAGTTCACACAGTTTTCTATAAATATATGTGCTATAAGACCCTCAAGCAATGTCACCTCCTCATCTTATAACTGTGTACTTTTTTTCCCCCCAGTTTCTTCCGCCAAAGCCAAACAAACCTGCACGTAACAAAAACTATACCTACATGTGTACACAACTGCTAGTATTTAATAACCTGTGTTTTCATTTTTAAATTTTTAGTCAACCATATTGCTGCAAATTTGATTGCATTCTCATAGTGTCAATTCCTCCAGCTTTGTTCCCTTTGGCTCTGGGCAACGAGAGAGCAATTAGGAACTATTGGCACTTTCTAACTGGAACCAGATTCAGTATTGGACTTGACTGTTGGGGCCCACCAGGATGAATTTAGGGGCCAACCAGGATGAATTTTGGGGCCCACATAACATCTCACATCTCTATTATCACTCATTGACATATGTATCTTACTGTCCCTTCAACTCTGTATTTATATTTTAGCAGTTTTCTTGGGTAAATGGGTTGTAGGCACACCGGGGGATTCCCCTGTCACCCAGTGGGCCAGTCCAACGCAGACCAGATTGCTTGGTGGGCCCTCTTTGTGTGGTATTATTATGTAACCACATACCTTCACCAGGAGTATCCAACCTACTGTTTTAAGTTTAACCAATTGGTGAATGACTGGAAATTATAGTTCAGCCACATTTTGAAGAATTGTTTTTGAACAATGGTGCTGCAGTTAATCCATGAAGTTATACTATTTACTAGACTATTAACCATGGCTGTGCTCCTTATTCTAAAACCTGGTGAGTAGAATCTCTGCCATCAAGTTTGTCTTCTATATGGAAGTGAAGTTTTATTACTATTTGTTTGAACACACCATATATATAAATAGTAATATATTACTGCTACAATCCCTTCATATAAGAGCTTGTTATTCCAGTAGTTTGCACATATAATAATCGCTTTTTCTGCTTTCTGTGCCATTGCAGGCAGTGCAGTTTATTCAGTCTAATTAGGATGATTTTCCAGCGTGAGCTCCCCTCCTGACCTTTTAGAAGCAATGTGTTTTACTCCATCAACAAATTAACTGCAAATCAGATGTTGCTTTTGTAAATACAGTAGGAAGCCTGTATGCCCATTGCCATAAGGAAGGCTAAGATATCAGTAGGAAGATGGCTATTGCAGTTGTATGTGGCTGTAGGATTGTGCACATTTAGTGGCCTGTGAACTGAAACCCCCAACCCCCAGCATTACTTCATGACTATGAGTTAGCTGTTTTGACCATTTACATAATTTGAAGTTCTGTTGGGGGGATAAATATTATATTAAATTAAAAATATACGTAAAATTTTTCATAAGGCATTGTTAAACTTGTTTTTGATGCTGAAATGTGCTTATAGGAGCATGTCAAATTTAGCGTTTTAGCGCTTTTAGCCCTGTCTTATAGCCAGTAAACTGTTAATTGATAGGAGATAAAAAAACAAACAAATGTAATGTATCCCCAGGAGTGAGGACCGCAATAATTGCAGAAAGCCCTTCATCCATGACATGCCCCCGTCCTCCCACAGTGTGGGACCAAGCCTATGGGAAGACTCTATAAGAACTGTATATTTCCATAGGCCAGGCCTGGACAAAATCGTAGGGATGGGACAGACTGGGCTAATGTGCATGACTTTCAGTAAGTATTCCAGGCATTATAACATTCCTCTAGGGAGGAGGACCTAGCAATTAGGGTCCTTATTCTGGGTACATCATAAGGAGGAGGAGGTGGGGTGGGGTTTGAAGGTATAATTGCTCTTCCAATCACTTCCAATCCCCCCACCTGTCTTAGTTATGTTTACTGTGTTTCACCCAATTAGAGGAGAGAAGAACTGTACAGTTTTGTTTCTCAAAGTGCTATGGGCAGAAGGACTGAGTAAGGCCTGGTATACATGGGCCAACTTCCAATATTGACCCAGCAGATCTACACCTCTGTATACTGATCTAGTCTGTTGGTCAGCCCATTAAGCTGGGCATACAAGGCATTGATTTTTCCTATTCAGTGAATTCTATTTAATTGGCTAAAATATCAATGGTGGTTTTCTGATTTTGCTATCAACTATTTGACTATATCACTATATCGATTGGTTTATTGACCGGACCCTTTGCAAATTCTCCCACACCATCAGGTACTTAGTCAATTACTCAAAAACCTCATGTAGGTGCACTTACCGCAGCAATAGGGTGGCCTAGGAGCAGCAGCCCCAGGCCCGTCGCTTAAGCCACATACTTCAATAGTAACCTTACCATAGTCGGACACACACCAACTGCAAAGGATACATGCAAACCTCCTTCTCTGTCAAAATTTCTTATTTTACAGTTATGTTAATCACCCCACCACCCAACCCCATTTTTACTATAGGATGCTCCTGAAAAGACTTACAGGCTGTGATCCCTCAATAGCTGGTTCACGCCCCCTCTGCTGCTGCAACATTCTGGTAACAAGCATGCACAGCAGCAGAGGAGATGGCTAATACCGATACCAATAAGTAAGTTCTTTCAGAAGCATCCTAGGTACAGGGAAGTATGAGAATTGGGTTTGTGAGGTGATAAATGTGGACATGGCCTTTAAAGCTATGCCAGTTCCTTCTGGCAACTCATTAGCTTGTTCCAAGGGAAACATGCATGATTAAGCAAATGCTCACCTTCTGTCAGATAATCCTGTGTGGAATTAGTCAATCTTACACTCATCCTACATTCTCTGTTAGTTGGTGAATAACCTGTTGACAGTATCTTTGCTTACAAAATTGTTTTATCCCCACACTCCTATTTCAAGCTGCTTTCAATGTGCTGTTCTTCAGTAGCTGCCAACCACTTGCAGTTATAGAAGTTTATCCCATGTAAATTTATCCGAAGAACTCACTCCTGATGCCGTTTCTCACTTTAACTTATGTTTATTTATGACATACGTGCACAACGTTTCGGGGCGTGTCCCCTTCCTCAGTGAGAAAAGGCTTCAGGAGTGCGTTCTTCGGATAAATTTACATGTTGACAGTATCTGTCTACCTGTAAAACTGCTGTGTAATACACACCTCTTTTTCCAATAGGTGGGAGTTTTACCAATGCTTCTTTTTTTGTTCTGTTTACAATGGTTGACATTTTAATACACCACTAGTGAACATTTTTATGGAAGTTGTGATTTTTTTTTTTTTTTATAACATGAGATAATTAACATAGAAAACCTGCCCCTAGTATCCTGAGAATAATTTTAAAAATGTTAAAATTTAAGAGAGGTCGTCCATGAAGATAGCTCGTATATCAGCATGCATGTTAGAAATGAACTGAGATTTTATAGTATATTGTAGATTACAAGCAATCTCGAAGCAAATCAAGAATGTCAGATTTGAAACTCCACCTGTTGGAAATAAGGACCATATAGGGGATCTCTATTTGTTCTGCAATAAGGTGGGTTATCAGTCGGATATTAATGTTACGTGACCTTTTCATGCTCGGAAACACAGAATATTATAATTTGAAACCCTTCTACTACGACACTGGAAGAGTTAAAAGTTCTACGCACAAGAACCCCAAGCTTATCAGATTTGCATGTTTCATTTTTTTTCAACATACTGGAGCTTTTCCTTCCCACAGGGAATCCAGCTTAGGCTGCTGACAAGCTTATGAGCTGCCTGGAGAGTGAGAGAGAAAAACTTTCTATTGGAAAAATTGGCTTAAGGCAAGGATTATCTGTGTTTGAAACATTACTTCTCAGGGCTATTTCATGTCCTTGGAGTTGCTGAAGGACATATGTGGGATAGGTAAATCTCCGCTTTGCAGATATTTGCAATTAAAATGAGTGTGAGAGCTCGGAGTGGTCAGCGCGCAGGCCTGTGATAAACATGTTTATTTGTTTCTTATTTCCACTGAGCTCCAAGGGGGACTGCAAACAAGACTGCACACTTTATAACCATCTGCCCTCTTGCACAGCTGTTATCACTTGGCCTATTCTTTTTGCTGCATTAGATGCAGACAGGAACTGGCCCTATTAGTGTCTACCATTTCTGGTTAAAGGAGAACAATAGTGTACATAAAGTTATTTTAAAAACAGTTCAAATGGGGCAGGGAGTAATTTCTACCTAACAAAATCATTTTTATGAGGAGAGTCAGCACAAAGAAAACTACTTCTGCCAGGCTTACTGGGTGCTTCACTACTGTCTTTAATACAGGAAGGCCCAGGGCACTAACCTGGCAGATGAAAACTGTACGTGCTGTATATCTGTTGTATTCAATTAGATCAACTGGACTTGAAATGTAGTTCTTGAAGACGTTTCGCTAGTCATCCGACTGGCTTTCTCAATTCAGAATGACTTGTACAAGAATCTGTGGCAATTATGTACCCTGGAAAATCCCAATTAGCATATCACAGCCAGGTGTTAAGGGTGTGATTAGATAGTGGCTAAGAGGTGTTATAGGAACGCCCAGAGTAAGGTGTTAAAACAGCATTGTACATGGCAGACAGTTGGTGTCGAACCCCCCCACCTCTATTTAGGCTTGGTTTCTTTATTTTCACATAAATGGCCTCCTTAACACCTCTCTTGAACCAGTCACGTTCCTTCGCCAGTATGTTAACATTACAATCTTCAAAAGTATGTCCTTTATCCTTAAGATGCAGGTACACGGCTGAGTCCTGACCCGAGGAATTGGCTCTTCTGTGCTGGGCCATACGTTGATGCAGTTGCTGTTTGGTCTCCCCCACATACAAATCAGAGCATTCTTCACTGCACTGCACTGCATATATGATGTCGCTTTTCTTGTGTTTAGGTATTGGGTCTTTCGGATGTACCAATTGCTGCCTCAGTGTGTTGTTCGGTTTAAAGCAGACAGGGATACAATGTTTTTTGAAAATTCTTCTTAATTTCTCGGAGACCCCTGCTACATATGGGATGACCATGTTCTTCCTCCTGTCTTGCTTTTCCCCTTCACTGTTGGTATTCGTGTTCTTTTCTTTCCTTCTACTTCTTTTGACAAAGGCCCAGTCTGGATATCCACAAGTTGTCATGGTGAGAAAACGGCTAGGCCAAGACAGCACTCTTACCAGCAGAACTGATCTCAACCCAGAACAGGTGTGTTCCTTGTTGGACTTGTGCCTGAATACCACCTATTTCAAATACAGGGATAAGTTCTATAAGCAAAAACATGGATGTGCTATGGGATCTCCAGTTTCACCTATTGTGGCCAACCTTTACATGGAGGAGGTAGAAACACAGGCGCTTAATACCTTTAAGGGCATAGCACCCAGCCACTGGTTCAGATATGTTGATGACACCTGGGTTAAAATCCACCAGAAGGAAGTACAAGCTTTCACAGAACACATTAATGCGGTGGACCAAAACATTAAATTCACAAGGGAAGAGGTACAAAACAACAAACTGGCTTTCTTGGACTGCTTGGTAGAAGTTAAGGAAAATGGTAAACTGGAAGTAGAGGTTTACAGAAAACCAACACACACAGATCAGTATTTGATGTTTGACTCCCACCACCCTTTAGATCAGAAGCTGGGGGTCATCAGAACCCTGCAACACAGAGCTGAGAACATCCCCACTAGCACAGAGGCGAAGGCTAAAGAAATGAAACATCTCAGAGGAGCCCTTAAAACTTGTGGATATCCAGACTGGGCCTTTGTCAAAAGAAGTAGAAGGAAAGAAAAGAACACGAATACCAACAGTGAAGGGGAAAAGCAAGACAGGAGGAAGAACATGGTCATCCCATATGTAGCAGGGGTCTCAGAGAAATTAAGAAGAATTTTCAAAAAACATCGTATCCCTGTCTGCTTTAAACCGAACAACACACTGAGGCAGCAATTGGTACATCCGAAAGACCCAATACCAAAACACAAGAAAAGCGACATCATATATGCAGTGCAGTGCAGTGAAGAATGCTCTGATTTGTATGTGGGGGAGACCAAACAGCAACTGCATCAACGTATGGCCCAGCACAGAAGAGCCAATTCCTCGGGTCAGGACTCAGCCGTGTATCTGCATCTTAAGGATAAAGGACATACCTTTGAAGATTGTAATGTTAACATACTGGCGAAGGAACGTGACTGGTTCAAGAGAGGTGTTAAGGAGGCCATTTATGTGAAAATAAAGAAACCAAGCCTAAATAGAGGTGGGGGGGTTCGACACCAACTGTCTGCCATGTACAATGCTGTTTTAACACCTTACTCTGGGCGTTTCTATAACACCTCTTAGCCACTATCTAATCACACCCTTAACACCTGGCTGTGATATGCTAATTGGGATTTTCCAGGGTACATAATTGCCACAGATTCTTGTACAAGTCATTCTGAATTGAGAAAGCCAGTCGGATGACTAGCGAAACGTCTTCAAGAACTACATTTCAAGTCCAGTTGATCTAATTGAATACAACAGATATACCATGACCTGGATGAATGAGAACCTTCACAAGCATGTACGTGCTGTAGCTCCTCAACAACACAATTTTGAGAGGTTGGAATAATCAATCCTACCTCCCTGCCCCAGGTGCTTTTACTTTTTAAAAAGATAATTTTTACAGTATAGTTTGTCCTTTAAGTGTTTGCTGCTATTACTTATAGTTCTTTTTTGGTAATTTAGGAAAAGCATTAAAATAATGAATGGGTTAATGTATTTACAATAATAGTACTGCATTACCATAAAGATTGTTCCATCAATGTATATTTAATAAAACAAAATAATGATTTTGCCTTCCTTTGTAAAGCTTTTATTTATTGCATTTAGTCTGTCATTGCATTATAATTTGTTTTCCGCAGATACACAACTGTAGCACTACCTGCAATTAGAATTAGTTATCATTGGTGAGATTAAAGATACCAATATTCTGTCATTGTATTTCCTGTGGTTTAAATGCAGAAAAAATGCCCAGGTTGGTGGTTCAGTCCATGTATGTGTTACTGTCTGACACATCTGTACGCTTCCCTTGCTAAGCAGGAAGAGCATCCCACTCTTGTCTCTTCACATTTCAGAACCTGTGATAGGAACCATATGATCGTGTTTTTGTCTCTTTACTAGAAGTGGGATGAGTGAACTGTTCCAAAGAAGCCCATGCCAGGCACAGATTTCTATGCTGGCTTGCTCCCAGTGTTTCCACCTCCATGTTTAGATAATGCCATAAAAAGTGATTAACAGCTTAATTACTAGAGTAATATACAGATGACTGCCTAGTTCTATTAGTGTTTCTTATCATTCCACATACCTCCAAATATTAATAAAGTAATCAAATACAATGGGTTATTTAAGTACATAACTTGCTGATGTTAATTGATTGCTAATCAAATCATAGAAACTTCTTAGGTGAAAATAGATTATGTAGCGATCAATGTACCTACTTGCATATTTCACCTTAATCTGCTGGAGATACTGTTGCTGTAGGTAGGATCAACGAAATATATTTGCACCGTGATCACCTGGTCAATATAGTACAAGCAGACAACTGATCAGAATGGCAACTGGTCATCTATTTTTGACCAATCAAAAAGTTGATCTGTATAAAATTACATAAAATTTATTTTGTGGGTTTTCATTCTGAAGAGAAAGGAAAAAATTTTTGTTTTTAATATCAGACGTGTTCCAAGTTGTCTATCTGCATTACTCCTCTTTGAAACTTTATATCATTATAGTATAAGCAGTGTTAATGCTCATATATATTTTTTTTTTTAGTGTTTGTAATGGGATTAATGGTCTTAGGCTTCTGTAATCGGATTTGAAATAACAAAATACATTCATATAAAATTCATAGTTTGATAAAAGTTTGTCAAAAGGTAGGCATACTCGGCATCATTATTTCGATTGAATTGATTGGAATATCGAAGACACTTTTCTGGGTTTTCAATTGACAATATCAATCCGTCAATCAAAAAAACCTGATCGGGCAAGATGGAAAATTTTCCATCGACCCCCATCTACCAGAACCAGACCTTACGTAGTTTTCAAGCTGAAATTTATGGAAGATTGCCATTGCAAGGTGGGGATATTTAAATGATCTGAATTGAAAGAATATTGGACCGTGTATGCCCACCTTAAGGCTGGGTACACATGAGCAGATATTTCAGGCTAACTGATATTTCTGTATATTGGTCGGTTGGGCAAAAATATTTGTGGTAATTTTATGATCCCCTGTGAATGCAAATGACGGAAAATCAGTCAATAGTTCGGTCTCCTGTGGACACTAATTTGGCCGGTCAGACTGGTTGATTGTGGCAAATGGTCTTACCGTGTGTACCAGCCCTTATGGAATGTGGTTACATAGCAATGTAAGATGCTACATATTGTCCAATAGCTGCTAACAAGGTGTCCTATTTCCTTGTTTGCTTTAAAGGGACACTATACTGAAAAAATGACATTTTAATCTATAATTGAATATATGTAAGTAGCACTTACTCAGATTTGTGTGGGTGGCTGCATGCCTTCAATCCAGCACACATTTTGTTTAGGAGCAGTATCCCCCCTCCCTCTTTTAACCACTCCCACTTCCATCTGACCTGACCTTTTCCCCACAAACCAACTGTCAAGCCTGCACACAGCATTCCAACTGTCAAAACTCTGTCACCATTCCAGCTACAGTAATAACTACTCACAGAAGAATAGTTTTTGAGAGCAAGGAACTTGATTGACAGCTGATATATAAGAAGTTTTAGATTGGATATGTAAAGAAATAGGGGGCAGATCAACAAAAAAATGATACAGTGGTGGTTGGGAAGAAATATAGTTTCCAGTTACCTTACATTGCTATTCAGGTCTTCCCAAGGAACCATCACTGTTTCTCATCTGACAGTTAGCTCCGGGCACAAGTTGCATTAATGTTCAGTCACTAAACAGAAAACAGGCTGGGAGTTTCTATAAATAGTAGAAAATTTACATAGGCTTCCAAGTAGGTTTGTATGGTAGAGTGTTACATTGTGAAGTTTTAATGTGGCTATGTCTGATCTGTGAGTTTCCACTTTAATACAGCAAGAAAAGGTTCGTCCACCACGACCACCTCCTCCCAGGATCCATCGGTCCAGCACACCTGTGAGTAACCGTGCGAGTCTGCTGTCCTACTGTAGCTCCTGTAACTCTCTCTGGCTCACTATCTGTAGTTCTTACACAGACTTCCTTAGTTTTTTCTGTCTCTTCTTGCAAGAGCAAAAATGAAACTTTAGTCTCCCCTTCTAGCATCCCTTAAAACTTGCATTTCTCCCATCCCATTGTGTTGTTACCTTGCAAGTAGTCTTGTTTAGTTTGATAGCTTCCCAATGCTTTAGAAACAAATATAACGAGAAATTTCTGCATATAGCTTTATCAGTTACAGAATGGGATTTGTGGATCACCTAACCTTATAGTCAACAAGCATTCGCTAACCAGCCTAAATGTCCAGTTATTTCCATAGTCATAAGCACTGTTAATTTGCACTGTGGAACACTGTAAACCTGAGAAAATGTGTACACAGCAATAGCTTTCCATTCCAGTCTTTGTTGTATTATAGTATAGTATTTGAGGTTGAATAAAGACATATGTCCATATAGCGCAACATACATGGCCCTGGTTTAAAGGGCATGTCCACCCTTAGAATACAACTTGTCAGTTTCCAGCTCCCAACCCCAACTGATATATTCAGCCCTTTATTAGATGTATTACTAGCCAGATATTTAATGATAATTAAATACATTCTGACAGAATAATATGGCTCCTCCCTCCATGCAATCAATTATGGTTGTGACAACTGATATCACAACCAATGATTGACTACTGTTTCAGCTGCAGCCTCCTCTGCACATGCTCAAGGTTAAAAAAAGCTCATTGAGCAGATGGAGGAAGCAGATACCTTTGCCGGAATGGAAGAGAAAATCTAATTTGGTGGGGTTGCTTGTAGATAACTGACAAATCAACATTTTTTTGTTTTAAGCGCGGACATGCTCTAAATGATTAGACACATTTAGCTTATGTCCTGGGCATTGTGTTTTGTATTAAAACACTCACCAAATTAGCCTGTACACACTGCATGGCAATGGCAGGTTGGTGTCTGCTTCCTGGGTTGTATTCCCTATATTGTCTCTTCCCATCTGTTTCTAGAGAGAAAAATGCAAGTTTATTTTTTTTTTAAATTTGAAGCTCATTTTTGCTCCACTTTGTAGATCTGGATAAAGGTTAAACCCACAGGCTGTTTGATTCACTGCTAACACTGCATGATCTTGTTCATTCTCTTGCTGCATAGCAAGAATTTACTGCATGTGGTTTGATATTTATGAATTTCTTGTCACACAAAGATGTGCGAAATAAACATGTTTTTCCAAAGAGGAAAATGTCTTTTTTTTTTTTTTTGCAAACATCAATCCTGACAACTTCAAATACATTATATGTTCTTGTATCATCACATATGGAGAAGTACCTGACAGATGTGTGGGATGAGAGAAACTTTCAGCTGTGAAAGAAAAAATGAAAATTAATGTTTGATGTGAAATCCTGTAGCCAAGCTCTGTGTGTTTAGCACTTGTTGGACACTATTATTCATCCTGCATCCTGATAGATAGATAGATAGATAGATAGATAGATAGATAGATAGATACATAGATAGATACATAGATAGATACATAGATAGAGATGGATAGAGCAGATGTAGACATTTGTTCTTGCAGTTTGTATGTTGCTGTTCTACTATTTACATCATTCATCTGTTTCATCTTTTGCTGTTCTACAATTCTCAGCATTCACTTATGGAGGACATACACACATCAGTCTTGGTCGTACGATCATCAAATAATGAATGGCCAATCATAGGTTATTTTGTTTTCCAAATAAAGAAGCAAATGGAGGAGCACACTGCTAGTGTGAATTCAACAATTTATTAGTGAAAACAATTCATACTATTAGCGTACTCCACCACTGCCTCCTTTATTTGGATTATCAAAACCTGTGGATTAGAGGGCTGGAGGTTTGCACTCTTGTCTGGCAAACAGCCACCTTGAGCTTCAGATGATTTAAATGCCTGTTTGGGGCAACGATTGTTTAGTGTATGGGCACTTGGTCGGGTAAAATTGCAAAGTGGCAGAGGAGGTTCAGTCTTGATTGGCAAATCAATCTTTGGTTCAGAGAAGGGCAACTAAATTAATAAGGAGAATAGAGGAGCTTGAGAAGAGGTGTATGCATGGAGATCGGGATGGGAATAGGAACACATTATACATACAGATACATTTGTGTGTTGTAGAGTAAACGTATTGTAGATCATATCAGGCAGCACACAGCACTTAACAGTATAAGACAAGTTTCATCTATAGGTTATAAAAGGGGTTTTATCAATATTAATGTAAAAACTATAGAACTTACTGCAAATGTACTATCAGGCTTATTGGACAGACTAAACAAGAATGAAAGTTATTAAACGTACTCAAATATGCTAGATTAAATCCTACTTTGTCACAGTATTGAACCATGCAAACTGCAAGCATGGATGCATAATCTACTGCTGGGTATCTATGTTCAATACTTGTCAATAACATTCTCTAACTTTATTGAATTATTGTTAAATCCACTCTCACGTGTACTTTCTACATTTTCTAGCCCAGTTTTCCTTTGCATAAATCTGCAGATATTTCAGCCAACACAGTTTGTTCTAAACGATTAGTGTTAATATTTTTAACAACATTTAGAAGATGTGGGTATTGTAAAGATCTCCAATTGTACCGCTCACAATACACATTTTAATGATTAAGCTTTTATACCGTTCTGTTGAATGGTCCAGTGACCAGGTCGTGTTCAGTTTTCTTATGCACATGTTTAACCCAATCGTACAGGTCTTTTCCGTGGGCTGAAGGATTTCATAGCTTAAGGAGTTCTTCTCTTACATCTTACCTTCCAGTGCTAGATGTTACAATTGCTTACGGAGGTTTGCAGGCAATGTGATTCTTCTTCTTTCCAAGTCATCAACTCCAATTAGTTCCAATGTTGATCAGTCAAAATAGGCCATAGAAAATAATTGCATTGTGATTTGAATGGATTAGAAACCAATGACATTGCACTTACTAAATTCTTGTTATTCTAATGGATACATAATATATTTTATTAGTCAAGTGCACCCTAGACAGCTCTTGTGCTTTAAGTTCTGGTTGAATTATTAGTTTACAGTGTGCATGCAGCTCTACTTTTGGCTATTCTTTATATATCTATATTTCCAGTAGGTGCACACACTACCATGACCGACTATACACATCACTTTTACTTCCAATTCGTTAAAGGGTATGTAAACTGAAAAAATCACTTTGCCTCATATTAATCTATAAATGAGTTATAGCAGAAATTCAGAGGTGTGTGTGTTGCTGCATGCCTTCAATCTAGTACTTGATTTGCTCAGGCCAATCATTCTCCCTCCCGCTCTTAACCGATGCCCCCTCACTGTGAGGGCAAACATGCTCAGTAATCATGGTAAACCAGCACTGGGAGATTAAATTTCCCAGGATGCATTTGCAAACTGTCACGCCTGACTGCACACTGCAGAAGAGTTTATCATAATACGGAACTTGATTGACAGCTTAAAAATGAAGATGCTTCAGATTCGAAATAGGGGACAGATCAACAACAAAAAAATCGGTACATTGGTGGTTGGGAAGAATTATAGTTTCCAGTAATGGGCAATTTTAAAAAAATAGTTTCCAGTTTAAATACCCTTTAAGCATTTCACAGAGTAGAATTTTTTTGTTCTATTTTTTCACTCTCAGCACTTTCCTTGCTTCTTCTCTTTTGCCTTCTAAATCTGATACTGTTCACTTTCCTTTCTACTGCGATATCCCTCTTGCCTTACCCCTCTGTCTCACTATGAACTCTACCCTTGCCTCTATTTTTAACGTCACCATTATAAGGTCAAATTAACCATTAACCTGTTTTGGCTGTTTTTCCTTTATGATGGATTCCACTTTTGTGCTTTATTTTTCCTTCTTTTCTCTCTTTCCTCTCCCTTAATGAAGCTGTCTGGTATTTCTATCCAATGTCCTCCTGATTGCAAACCTCATTTACTGGCACTTAGCTATCCATACGTTCAGTGACAGCTAAGCTCCCTAATTAGATCTGTTGTTCTTTTTTTCCCCTATCTCGTTACACTTACTTGCCACAAACTTTACTTTTCGCCTACTTGACACTGACTATTTACTCTGAAAAAGGATTATGTTCAGGATCTGTCTCACCTTGGCATTTCCTCTTTCTTTACTGTTTTTAGAGGGACAGTTTGGAGAAAACTGATAATGATCTCATGTCTCTATTGCCCCCCCTCCCTATCTTTTTCACAATTTTTATAAGATGTCATTAAATGTAATACATTTAATTGTCCAACTGTACAAATAATGTCCACCCTAGATTTGTCACGTGATATATATTATTTGTGTTTTAGAGTTTTGGTTATTTTTTTTTTTTTACGGTACTGACAATATTTGCTACCTATGTATTCTAAAATTGGTATGTTTATTAAAATGCAAAACCTAAATATTTTATAATATTTATATTTAATAATGAATACTAACTAGTCTAAAATATAAATTTTTACCTTTTACAATTCAAAAAGTATTTAATATTTGATATTTTAACATAAATAGGTTAAAAAGTGAAAATGAAAAATACTACCAACTTTTCAGATTTACCCTTGAAAGGAGCTTGAAAGAGCTAATAAACGTGCTAATTTCCCCTTTAAGATTATACCTAATACTTCCCCAGCTACTTTTGATCCAGTGGGTGTTTAGAAATTTTGGCAGCTGCCACTCATTACACTGAAAATGAAATAAAATTCTATGTTTTAATATAGTAAATGTAGAAATATACGGGAGTTGTGAAGTTTTATGCATGACTTTGTAATCTCACTGATATTACCTTTGGGTTCTGCGGTGTAAATGGTCTCAGCTTTACGTGTTAATTAAAAATGATTTCCATTTAAAGATGTCATACTGTGTTAGCCAATCGATAGTTGCAGGTAATACTTTTGAGACAAAACATAACAAAAACGGATGTAAAGATGATACTCTTATTATCGTACTGAGATGAAAACTATAGCAAACTTTAAGAACATTATAGATCTGTAGTTTATTAGTCCCTTTTTTAGAAAATGCTTTTTATCAACATACATAACTTTGTCTTAAAGGATAGGTTCACACTAAAAATATAGTTTTTTTCTCATAAATTAAAAGGGTTGTTGTGGTTTCCTCTATTTAAAATAGCTCTCTCTGACAGCCGCGCTGTCCCGACCAAGCGCCTATCTTCAGTGCATGCGCGCCAATACAGAAGCCAGGCGCGTGAATAGGACAGCGCGGCTGTCATCTCAGAAGCAGCTGCGAGTGGAGCGGCGGTAAGGTAAGTTCGGCAGTGTCCCCTGGGCGTTCTATTTTTCACAGGGAGGTGGGAATAAGCGTTCTCACCTACCTGTGAATAATAGAAACAGATTTTATGTGCTTAAAATCGCTGGTTTAGTGTCCCTTTAAGTTATAGGCTTGTAAATTTGCACTCAGTGTGTGACAGTCACTTGATGTGCTGTGTAAGAAGCCCTACTTCACAAAAAAACAATATTTTCTTAAGCTTTTATCGAAAGTTACAGCAGTAGGATGCTAGTGCATAAGGCATGGGGGTGGAGAGGTGGTGCTGGTGATGTCACAGCTCACAGTGCTAGCTGAGAACACCACTCCTGATACCTTGCTGTTATATGGAGGTCCCTGATACATTAATGTTATATGGAGGTCCCTGACACCTTGCTTTTATATGGAGGACCTTGACACCTTTCTGATATATGGAGGACCTTGACACTTTGCTGTTATATGGAGGTCCCTGAAACCTTTCTTTTATATGGCAGTCCATGACACCTTGCTCTTATATGCAGGCCCTTGATACCTTGCTGTTATATGGAGGTCCCTGACACCTTGCTGTTATTTGGAGGACCTTGACCCCTTGCTGTTATATTGAGGTCCATGGCACCTTGCTGTTATATAGATGTCCCTGACCCCTTGCTGTTATATTGAGGTCCCTGACACCTTGCTGTTATATGGATGTCCCTGACTACTTTCTCTTATATGGTGGCCCTAACACCTTACTGTTATATGGAGGTCCCTGACACATTGCTGTTATTTGGAGGACCTTGACCCCTTGCTGTTATATTGAGGTCCATGGCACCTTGCTGTTATATAGATGTCACTGACCCCTTGCTGTTATATTGAGGTCCCTGACACCTTGCTGTTATATGGATGTCCCTGACAACTTGCTCTTATATGGTGGCCCTGACACCTTACTGTTATATGGAGGTCCCTGACACATTGCTGTTATATGGAGGTCCCTGACACATTGCTGTTATATGAAGGTCCCTGACACCTTGCTGTTATATGGAAGTCCCTGACACCTTGCTGTTATATGGAGGTCCCTAACATCTTGCTGTTATATGGAGGTCCCTTACACCAAGCAGTTATATGGAGGTCCCTTACACCATGCTGTTCTATGAAGGTCCCTGACACCTTGCTGTTATATGGATGTCCCGGACACCTTGCTGTTATATGGAAGTCCCTGACACCTTACTGTTATATGGAGGTCCCTGACACCTTGCTGTTATATGGAGGTCCCTATAACCAATTCTCCGGTATGTTTACATATATAAGTACGTGGAGTGCTCAAAATATAACATATTTTTTGAATGGTTTTTCCGTAATCTAACATGTAAAAATGACTCATCCAACATACAATATATCCATACAAAATATAAGAATAAAGGAATGTAAACATACACTACCTCATATTACATAGGGATATTTGGATATTACTTCATGTGTTTAGGAAACCCAATCATATGCAGCCTAAAGAATTGCCCAAAACGGACATATTCTATTCTGGTTTCAGATTCCTTGCCAAATGGCTCTTTTTTTTGCATTGCTGCATTCACCAATCAACTGCTTAATTGCTAAATCGTTGGTGTGTCCCTGCACAACTTGTTCCCCCCATAGGTTGTTTTTTTTAAGCAATGTGGCTCTCGTATCTGCCCCCACATATGACTTGTATGTCCCCTTTGAATGCAGCTTGTATTTTGTTAATATTTATTGAATACTTGTATCCTGATCTACATTTTTCAGGGAAGCTTGCCCGACAAACCTCCCTCTTAAAAGACAAAATAATTATGGGAGCCGATAGTGCTACCCCAAGGATCTAGGAAATCCTAACCACCTCCCTGGGTGGCCAAATCTACTGCCCCGGCTGTGCCTATCCTCTCTCAATTCAAGGAGGTGAGATAGGTTGTAACAGGTCACCGTAACGCAGGCATTCAGCTTCAGACACTATTAGAGCGGTATGTTTGACAGCTTTCCCTCTTATAAATTTGGGCCACCCAAGGATTGGTGTAGGATTGTGGCCATTGTCCCCTTTTGAAACTTTGGCCTCCAAACAAGATTCCTCTATTTTTTTTAAAAACAATCTCAGTATCATTCTACTTGCTACGGCTTTGCTGTGATAAATTCACTCCAAGCGTTACACCTCCACTATATCCAAAGTCTAGTCTCCACTCCTCCGCAGGGTGACTGCTCTTTTCACTCTAGTTTGCATCTGGAACTCAAAACCTAATGTGGCCATAGAAATTCAATATTATTGGCTAGTCGGCAGGCATATATTGATTGGCACACATATATGCAATTTGAAGGAACTTTCCCTTGGTCTGTGTCTTAATAAAAAAATCTCATTTTTTTGCGGTCTGCTAAACCAGTAGCTAAAGCGGTGCAGAGGGCTTCCACTGTTGTCACAGCTAGAAGAGAGAGTCAGTGCCAGCAGAAATAATGAAACTGTTTACTTGTTTTAGTGGATACGATTAATTCTAAAGCCTTTTGCGTTTTACAGTTTGCATTCCCTGGATTACATTCAAAGTTGTCGAGCTTTTGAGACTTTAGTTTCATTCCACAACTTTTACCATGGTATGCATCCCAGGCTATTAGATCTTCCCATCAGAACACCTAACATTAAGGCATAAAAGCCAGCTTGTTTTGTTTGATTCTATACCTGAAAGATCTTATATTAAAAAGGGCAGGGCTTAAAACAATTGTGTATATGTACTGTCTTTTAAAACACGACATTTCCACAGTACCTCCCTGCTGTGCCCGACCAACAAGCCCACCAGCAGGAAAAAAAAGACAAAAAGTGTGTGTTGTAAGATGTGATGGTGAATATTAAAGGAACTTGAGAAAAATAGCACTTAAAGAGTTCTCATATTTAAAAAAGATTCTTTGGAAACTCTTTGTGAAATGTAGAAAGGCCATTTTGGTAAATTTAGATGAAGCCTTTTTGCCTAAACAACAAGTCCAGGTGTTTATATTGCTTGATATACAATGACCTGGATGACTTAAAAGCCTCCACAGATTAAGCTTCTGGTTACTCTCCTTGTAACTAAGAACGTTAAAAAAAAAATTGCATCCTTTATTACATTCATTGCCGCTTCATTTTTTTGTCTGCCAGCCTTGTTTCTCATGTTTACCATCTTAAAAAAAATGTAACTGCAGCTGCAGATTGTGCATTCAGAAAACATGAGAAATGAGTTTCTTTAGTATTTCCTTATCAATACCATAATATTTTATATGTAAGAGGCAGCAGGAGGTCAAACTAATTTCTGCTTCCTTCTGAACGCTAGTTCATTTTAATATCTAAGTTCTATGTAGGAATAAACGGCCTTTTATCTTCATATCTTTTAATGATTAAGAGCTTTTCTTATTTATGAGTTGGGCTACATACATCAAAATCTGTGTATGCTTAAAACTGGGCAGAACTATACCAAATAACCACACCAGCTAAAAAGAGCCCATCTATTTAATAAACATGTGGCATATGGGGCGTGGTTCTACTGTATGTTTAGGGTACAACACCCACCATTAATATATATATATATATAATATATTTGTTTATTTTAAACTCTGCTGGCATAGAAGTAACACTGGCACCGACCAGGCGATCAAGAGTGGTGAACGGTATCGTCTTTTGCTGATCACACGTTTTTAAAATCTGTATGGTTTCCAATTTGAAAAAAAAATTACAAGTTCAGGAATGATTCAGGTAGGATATAAAGGTGACTAGATGACGTATGTTCCTTATACAACTCCCCAATATTATGTTTTACTATGTAACTGTTTAACAGACAGGATGGGTAGGTATAAAGGTTGACTGATGGACGTATGTCCTTTATACAACATCCAATAATATGTTACTATGTAACCAGTAGTTAGACCGACAGTTCTGGTAAATAGGGTAATAAAGGTTGGAAACTAGATGGACTATGTCTTTTATACAACTTCTTCCAATATTATGTTACTACGGGAGCTGCAAGGGAGTAAAATATCTCACTGTACAACATGTTAACAGACATTATGGGTAGGGTATAAAAGTTTGGACCTAGATGGACGTATGTCTTTATACAATTCCAATATTATGTTAACTATGTAACTGTTAGACAGACATTATGGTAGGGTATAAAGTTTGACTAGATGAATTTGTGTCTTTATACAACTTCCAAACTATGTTACTATTAGAACATTAGGGTAGGGTATAAAGGTTGGACTATATTTATAGGGAAGAAATATGTCATTATACAACCGTCCAATACTATGTACGAATGTAACTGGGATACAGACATTAATGGGTAGGGTATAAAGGTTGGACTAGATAGACGGATTTCTTTATACAACCTCCATACGATATTACTATGTAAGTGTTTATACCGACATTATGGGTAGGAATAATCAAAGGTTGGAAGACTAGATAGAGGTATGTAACATAGTTATACAACCTCCAATACTATATTAACGTGTAACGGTTAGACATTCTGGGTATGGTACAAAGGTTGGACTAGATGGACGTATGTCTTATACAAACCTCCCATACTATAGTTACTATGTAACGGTTAGAATTATGGTAGGGTATAAAGGTGGACTAGTGGACGTATGTCTTTATACAACCTCATACTAGTTACTACTGTTACTTGTTTAGACCTTATGGTTTCTCGATCGACATATACTTTTATACAACCTCCATACGTGTTTTTTGTGTAACTTTTGACAGACATTATTGTTAGGGTATAATGATAGGACTAGATGGATATATGTCTTTTTATTACTTTATCCTGATGATATTCTGAAAGCAAAATCTTCACTTATGGTCTCCTTAAGATGATTTAAGTTTCCCATTACAACATCCAGATGGCCATCAACGTCGGTTTTTTTTGTTAACATAAAGCGTCTAAGGCGACTCAATCACTTAATTTCCTTTATTTAAACTGGAGAGCCACTTGTGGCTTAATGTTATGTCTTTTTTTTTTTTCTATGAAAATACCGTGCTTCCTAATAATGATGGATGTCAATAGGACAAACGATGCATCGCAAACTTAAAAGGCGAAATTTTCATAGGTTCAAATTGTAGGTTAACTGGTACAACAATATGGATACTTTTATAGATAACGCTATGACCCTTAATCAGGATATGCCTGTGGATTTTAAACTATTTGTGATCAACGATGCTGTTTTGCTGCATTGCCCGTCCAAAGGTTTCTGGTACTCTTAATTGAGGTTTTGCTACTGCTTTAGCTTTTCCTTTGGCAGGGCATTCAATTCCAGCCGTTATAGGTGTGTTCGTAATTCTGGAATGCATGGTTTTATATTGTGGACGATGAGAGATGTGCATTTTTTAAAAGTGCAAATTACCTAATTTTTCGAGGTGCCCATTTTTGTTATGTTCCAATTTGCTCTAAAAACAAGAACCGACATATCTTAGACCATATTGGATACAACGGTACTTCTGCAGTCTGGAAGGTGCTGTGAATAGCACCAAATGCCCACATGTTCACAGCCTGGCCATGCCGGAAATAGCGGGCACCCGCAAATAAAATGCTATAACTAACGAGTTAGCATCGGAGTGTGCCGGAACCCTGTTCACAGTTAGCACAATAACGTTTGTGTTAGTTTCCAGGCACCAACAGGCGTATTCTATTCAATGTATTACTATACTTTTTTGCTTCTAGTAAATAGGTAAAATATGGTTATAATGAAATTCCATTTAAAACATAACACCAAAGTTTACTGCTAAGTGATGGCCCTAAACGATTATTTGTAGTTTTCACAAGAGTTCAGCTTGAGAAATTGGCGAACCATTGTACGAGAATAATGTGAATATCCACACATCACTAGTGCCTAAGCTGCTGTTTTGTAGCAGGTGCGGCATCACATTAAGTATCCAGGCTTGGTACCATTGATTCTGTGTTATATAAAACAATGCCTTACCCACTCCTAAATACAAGAATAGTCAGAATACTCCATGGAGCTCCTCTAGGGTTACCTCCGAGTATCTTTATCTCTTATATTTTATGATAGTGGTGTGTGACATTTAAATAGCCACCATTTTGAATAACAGTTCTCGCAATGCAGAGATATATATAAATGAACTAGTTGGTGCTTGACTTGCCATACAGAGCCATGCATGCTGCTAATATAATCAGTGGTTAGTCACAGCATGGCTAGGGTTTGACTAGTTTGTTGTACTTTCGCATGAAAGTCATAATTATCCCTAATAAACATCCCATCCATATAACGACAACATCAATCCATAATAATGCTGATTGTGCCGAGTTGGGGTAACTAACAAAGATCTTCCTCATGTTAGAGAAATTAATACCTGCGATCCTACACCTGAAACCATTGTTCACATTACAAAATATTGTATCACATTTTCAGTTTAATGCGTGCTGCTGTCTCCATACCAAGCACCCTTTATTAACAAGATAAAAAGAGCACTTGCTATACCTTAAAAACAACCCAGTATCAGGCCTATCTAGCTGCCAATCTATCCAAACTATAGCATTATAAATATAGCAGCCTAGCACATGTGGCTGCTGAATCACCAGCACCATTGCTCCTGACCCTGCGTGCCAGAGGCACTGAACATGCCGAGTATGAATCACACTGGGCTGAAACTAGTTCTTTAAATTAGCCTTCAAAAATAGATCGTTATTTAGGGGGTGGGGATTCTTCTACGCAGCTCATCATGTGACTGTTTACACACCTTGTTACATCCTCACTGTGAAGTTTTAAACGCCCATAACTATGGCTTGGCCTTACTGACACTTAGAGCCCAGGTTGTACGATACAATAATGTGACGATCGCCAGATACGTGTTTGACGACGTCTGAGAAATGTTTGAACAATCTTTCGAAAATGTTTTATACATTATCTGCTCACAACCTAGATGGATGCTTTCATCAGCCGATTCTAATTGCTTGTCTCTTTCACTTATGTGTGTGTTGGAACCCACTTGGGGGCAAACAATTGAGGAGAGAGCTTTTATCCCAATTAACCCGTGGATTACTTTTTCCTTCAGATGTTTTCATACTTATATCCTTAACTATTGTCTAATTACTACGAACTACTGAATACGACTACTCGTTGGCCTTCAACCCGATTTACTCAAACAACCCTATTTTTTGAGGAACAGTTGATATTTTCTTTTAATTGATTTAAAAGGAGTACCGAAATTTTTCTACCCAGAATTTGGAGATACCACCCCCATAACAACTGTAAAATATCACCAGATCTGGATGAACATTGTGTGCCTGCCCCACACTCTTTATCTCAGTCACATGCTCTTCTTTGCCTAATTGTCCTGTAAATGATTGGCTATAGACTACCAGTGGGCATGGGCAGCCATCTTTAATAGGTTCTTCTGGCTGCAGCTTAGGACTGACATTTGTAAAGAACATAATGCTCATTGACATAAATACTGGAATGCTGGGAAATAAAGCGGCAAACCCCATGCAGGGATTCAATAAAAGTTCTTATTGTTTAAAATGGTGCTAATTTGCCACAACCAATCAGATATTTTTAACATTTGAATTCTAACATCTGTTGTTGGGGGCAAAATTAGCATAATGACTCAATATTGAATCACCTTATAGTTTGTATCTTTTATTTTCTTCATTTATTGTGATTGGTTGGGTGAGATAAGGAACATGTTAAAGGTCTATATGAAACCGTATTGCAATCCAACCAGTATTGGTAATCCACAACCAGCTGTGCTCCATCTGCTGGCTGTACTTTTACTATGTTGCATGGTGTTGAAATCCATACGCGAAAATTTCAGTTCATACATGTAAACAGTCAAATCAAGAAGCCGAATACAATAGTTTGTGGCCTTGAAAGAAAGCATGTCTGGGGGAAAGGGAAGCAAACACTATGACAGCGGTTCCTCCTCTCAGAGAATACATTAAAATATGCAGAGAATGGATATTCTTTGTATCATGGCAATCTGTTCCCTTCTCAATCTTACTCTTGGGGGGGGGGGTGTTGCCTTGGATCCCCCCTCATTTTTTACATTTCATCAGCCTATATGGTGCCACTACTAGCAGATCTATGAACAATTTGATTATATTTATTTTTTTAACCTTCACTTTTGTGTAATCTCAACACCTTTAACCAGAATAAATCGCCAGGCATTGGTCAAGTAGTGGAACAGCTTGAGAAACAGTGGCATGCTGCTAGCCTTTATGTAGTATAATCTACTGTAATTCCGATGGGTAAGCAGCTTCCAGCCATCTCACAGAGGGCTTTCTAACCCCCAGACTTCCATTCTGTTGGATGCAAACATTCCGAGAACATTTGCATTTATTTTGCTGATTCTGCATTTTCCAGATCTGTAGAAACAGGAGGGCTATATTTTTTTTTTTCTTTTCTTGAGGCGAACATATTGTGAATGTTTTCATTTGTTAGCACGTTGAAATCGACAGAGCATTTGGAAATCAGCCATGTCTTTTTTTTCCCAGGCGTCCTTTATTATATGGTGTTCGAACAGCAGCTGCACGAATCCATAAGCAGTGTGATTAGTGAGTGACATGCATTGCTGGATAGGCCTTGCAATCGAAATGACCAACAGCAACTCCGGCGCTCTCTACCTTTGTATTAATACCAGCCGCTGTATAAATGAGGAGAAACTGCATTAGGGGCTACCCTGGAGGATTTGGTTTGACAGTCAGATTTCCCAGCAGTTGCTCTCTTCATTAGGACTGCTAGGAGTCCCTAATAAGGCAGTGGTAGGGCTGCCTGTGTTCCTGTCCCTGGACTAGGAAGGCTGTCGTATAACACTTCCAGCAGGGATATCATTAAACAAGGGCGTACAGAACAATGAAAGAAACATATCATTGGCACACCATCTCTATGGCTTAGATGACATCTCAGATCTGTGCACATAGGGGGGCAAAGCTTCATTTCACCAATATAAAAGAAATCCCCCCTTTAGCCTACATTCCAGCTGCTGGTGTTCATGCTTTAAAGGAATTTTAAGGCAACTGGACTGTTATGGGATTAAACTACCCACTCTCTGATTCGGCTAGACCCTATTCAATAAATATAACTGCCTGTGTCGGGTATCTGTACATGTGTTAGTTGTTGAATAACAGCCCTGTCCACAACACATTGGTGGCTTTCTGATCTGCCAGATGCAAAGCTTTAATACAATTAGTAATTCATTATTTTCTGGCAGTAATTGTAAGTGCAGTAACATATAGGATTTTGCCATTGCGGTAAAAATGTAAAACTTTGGCATAGAATCCGTGTTTCCAGATGGTCTGCCGTAGTCAACTGGTTTTAGCCATAAAAGAACCAAATAACTACCCCTTATGTTTGATAACCACTACTTGTGCCAAACTAAATCTTTTTGTGTGTCTACTGACATTGTATGTGTAATCTGTTGGGGGGGGGGGTTGTTCTCTTAGGCCAGGAAATTAATATAATAAGATATTAAGGGCTTGTTCACACTACATCAGTTTTGTATCCGTTTTTCTAAAGGCAGGTGCATTTAAAAAAAATGGACAGACAAGACAACCCCATAGGATTTCATAATATCGCTCACACCGTGCTGCGTTATAATCCGTTCCGTTCCCAGTCCGTTTAAAAAAAACGCACTGCATGCAGCATTCTGTCAGTTTTTTCATGCATTTTCTATAGAAATCTATGGAATACACATTGTTAAAAAATGGATACAAATGTATGAACAAATGGATCCAAACTGACAGAAACACATGCTGTCGTTACTGTCAGTTTTCTAGTGTGAACGGCCCTAAAAATCACCTCCGAGTTTGGTGACCTTTGTAAAAGCTCTCTGTGGTCTTGTGGCTTTTAGATAGTAAACGAATTCTGTTGCATCTATATTCCTCTACTTTAGTATGGGGTACATTATCCACTATTTTAAAATAAAACGCACTGCAAAGTTTACTGAAACATTATAAAGTATTAGGAGTTTCACGTTCAGCATTAAAGTGGAACTATATGGGGTTTTATCCCCCCAAAGCCACCCACTGCCCATAGTACTCAGGGTGAGGACCTGAACCGTAAATTACTACATCCACCTACTGGGTTTGCCCTAAATCCACACTCATAGCTTTGAAAGTCCAGCTAGTTTGTTGCCAGAATAGCCCCACTCTCATTCAAACTCCAACACTCAGTCAGTGGGCTCTGCAAATTCATCCTCCGTTTTTCAGAATCTATCATTGGGCAAGGCTTACTGGCATAACCAGACTGACTTTGAAGGTACTGTGTGTTAATCTGATATATTGCTAGTTCTATTCGAAAGCTTTGCAAAATCTCTACGAAAAGATGCTTTTTTTCCTTGTACCAATAAATTCAGATTCTAAGCTCCTGTGTAGTCATTTTCTAGCATGTATTTCTATTACAATAGTTATTGTATATAAGATTGAAGGATTGAGGGTTTGGATTTTTATCCTTATAAGCATTTGGGCTTCAAGAAGTTATATAATACGAAAATGATATGCATGTAATTGCCGTTAGCATTCCCCTGTGGATATATTTGCTTTGTTGCCTTTCAGAAATAGGTATGAAGAGATAGAAATGACCTTCATCCTTTTCATAGAGCCTCATATTTTTTCGGTACATATCATCTAATCACCCCCCCCTGGCCCATTGCTATGTATATCTCTAAACTGTCACTGGGGGAAGGAAATGAATTCCATCTCGCAAGTGACAGAGCAGTGTTAGCACCACTCCTCCCTGCTCCTTATTTCAGAGCAAAACGTCAAGTTTATTGTCATCTATGTTCAAGGCGAAAATGTGTCAGGTAGTCAAAGCACAATGCAGACAAATTAACAGCTACGAGTACAAGACTGCATCAGCTCTAGAGTGTGGCCTTAACTGGCAATCCTTGCTTATGGTGTGTGGGGGGGGGGGGATATTTTTATGAATTTTTAGAAGGGAATAGCTGCAACAGGCATATACTTATGCTTACCTACCCAGCTAGCTTGTGGTAGCTATTTAATGGACTTTTCTTCTGTTATTTGTTTGCAGGGGATTTACTTTATGCAGTTTAGTATCACGTGCAGATTGCACAGATTAAACAGACAAAATTATACAGGGGCCTTGTGTGAACTGCACCTAGTACATAAAATAATGTCTAATGTCTTGCTGTTTGATAAACTTATATCAGGAATGCTGGAAATGCAATGGAGAGAATGCATTAGCTATACCTGTATGTTCTTTATATTTAAGGCAATCCTGTACTCATGGGGGCTGCAGGAGCATAAGCCAGGTGATCCACCGGTAGTTTACTCTACCCACCACTGTTTAATGCCCTTCTTCTTAAAGAGTAACTAATAACAACTAGTTAATTCCATATGAACTGATTCAACACGTGTTTTAACTGTAAAATTGTCAATAGAAGCCTTCATAAAAGCCTCTTCCTTGTTTTCTATTTCTCTTCTCAACTGGTAATGTCATACTATGGAGTTGGTGCCAAACAAAGGTTTCAACCAGCCAAGAGCAGTAATAGGAGGAACAATCAGTTTTTCACCGTTGATTTTTAGGTTTATATTTTAGGAATTCTCAAAACTTTTTGTGTAGACTTAAATTTTAAACAGAAATGTAAATAATAAAAAATACCCCGATAATTTTACTTGATTACCAAGATCTATTTTAGGGGATTGATATGGCTGCTCATTGACCAATCAGCGGATGGCAACTTATTTGAGGGGAAAAGTGAATACGTTTTTTCATAGTGCCATTCACAATTGGTCTCGAAGAGACCAATAATGGTTTTAAATGTGTTAATATGCAAAATGGTATTCTGGAGCTAGTGCATTGTTATGGATATCTAATTCTAGAAATGAACATGGAAAGAGATGGAAAGACGTCTCACTATTTAAATCTCTACACCAACACAACTGTTTTTTTTTATTGTCAGATATTCTGCATGGTTCAAATTACTTACTCCCCATCTCTGGTCCATGGTACTGTATGTTTTTATGACTGTATGTCGATAACAAAGACACATTTTTCTTACTTCATTTAGAAGAACTTAGGTAATAACCACAAATAAGAAATACAAGCTAGCATGAGGTTCTGTATATTGGATTTTGTGTGAGAGCTTGACTTCCATTTTGACATCAGCCTTCTCTGTTGTTTTTGGAATGGGTCAGCGTTCCGAAAAAGATAGCATCATTAAATCAACTAATTGATGCAATATCAATCTATTACATAAGCTACTGTAATCATTGTTACCAAGTGTTCTTTAGTTACAGCTTAGTTAAGATGTAGTCCTTGAAAAATGCAGATGGAGCTGGGGATGGTTTTTCATCACTTGTGCTAGAAGGGCAGCATGCACATATCTGTTTTATATGCACTCAAAAATAGTAAGTCAGGCATGATAGACTAAATAAAATTCACTTGTTATAGCTCTGTAGGGAAAAAGAACCCTACAGTACAGCCTTTAAACCCTATAGTACAGTCCTAAAACTGTAAAAAACCCTACAATAAAGCTGGGTGCACACAGATCACTGAAAAGATGATGACAAGATCTGCGAGACCCTGTCTGTCATCTTTCACGATCTGCATGCACACAGTCCCGAGCGTTCTCCCTATGAACATCATAGGGAGAACGCTCGGGACTGTGTGTTTCCATCGGCTGCGCTAGACTCATCTATAGGGAGTCTAGCGCGGCCGATTGAATTTTCGTCGAAACGTCCACGTATCCGAACGAGCGTATGGCCGACCCGATTGTTCGATAAAGCCCCGATACCCGCCGGATCTGCCGGTATGGGGGCTTTACCGTTACTGTGTGTACCCAGCTTTAAGCTATTGAAAACTCCCAAGCATGCCAGGTAAACTATTTAGAAGCTGTATACTATTATGCACCCCTGTGTTATATTAGAGCATGCTAACTCATTTTATAAAAGATCTTACCTTGACCATCATGGATAAAATTAAATAAATCAGCACATTTTAGTGGATATTTTATTCATTATTTTAATTTGATATTTTATTTGCTTTTTGTACTGTGCTTTCCTAATGAAAATCCAATTGTTAACAAAATGAAGTTTTAGCTAAGTCATTTATGGTAAACAGGGGTTATCTATGTCATCTCCCTTTCACATGACTTACCATAGCATACCCTGTGTAAAATAACCTGGCTTCAATGTGGTCGCAGAATTCCTATATTAATTTAGATTGCCCCAGGAAGGGTCTAAAAAATGTAAAACTTTAACCGTTTTCTCTGGTATAACCCCTTCACTAGCAGCCAGCCTGTTAAAAACACGCGCTCTGCAGAAATAAGGTTGGGTACACACCAGCAGTATATTTACGGCCGGCCGCGGCCGAATTTGGCAACTTCGACAGACATTTGTCCCGGCCGAGCGCACACGCTCAGGACAATAGTCCCTCCTGTGTACCCAGTCTAAGGGTTAGCTATACATGTATAACATTTGTGTAGATAACATCAGTAATTACAAGTATAAAAGTAAAGTGTGGATAAAGATGGATTATCGAAGCTCCACAATATGATTAAGGCCCCGTTTCTCATCAGTATTTTGTTAATATGTTTACTACATCATATAATAACTGTAAACCCCCAGTTACTAACATCATTTGTTTATTTATTTAATGTCAGTGGGACAGTTATTTCAAGGCTATATTAATAGCGGTACACAAGCCAAAAACAACGGATCTTAGCAATGATTTATAAATGACCTTTATTTCAACCTCACTTGTTCTGTGCTTTAATTTACATGTGCAGAATGTAGTAAAACTGTCAGTGTTAAGAAAATAACACTGATATATCATTACATTGTCAGTTGTGCTTTGTGTTTATTGTCGAACATAAAGCCTTCCGTGAATAGGCCCAGGCTATCTATACAGTGAAGCCTATTGGCTTATTGCATTAGAGGAAGAACTGATCCTGCCATCTTTTCCTTGCAAACCCCTCATTCTGTGCGCTGGGTGCCATGAGATGGTATTTATTCCGGAATGAAAGAGTAACATCCTTTATCTTGGTAGCTTTGCATTCGATGTTCTCTGACAGTTGTTGCACTAGATAGGTTCAATCCCGTTTGTGCATGTTTTGAGTAGTAATTGGTGCGTGTAGGTGAAGTCGCACCTTTAATATGTTGCTAAGGCATCTGTTTTGAATACTTTATGAGAAAATACTAACAAAATTAACCGTTAGAAAGAGCCTAAACATCTCCTGGGCACCAGCTGCTAATTCACACATACGAAACATTTTGTTATTTCTGTTTTCTTTGGTGTGAAAATATTATGTGCTGTACTGTGAAATTTCAGGACTTGGTTAGCTGTATACTTCCTCCCTTCCCTAGGCTGCTTAGAGCTTCCACACACAAAGTAATATTATTGGGGTGTTTACAATGACAACGTTAGAAAAGTTTTTGTGCTTTCCCTTTTGTCCATAAAATTGTCAAATTCGTTCAATCTATCTAAATAAAGAAGAAAATGATCTAATATTTGGCAATAGAAACGAAGGCGATGCAATATGATAAGCCAAGTCCCACAGACGGTAACTGTGGCCGCTTAGCCTCCATTCAAAAGCTTTAACGTTTTGCGCTCACATAGCGCAAAACTTAACTTAGGAAGTTTTGAGATAATACTTGGTGCATTGGTTTTACACTGACTTGTGCATTTAGCACCCAAATTCATCTCTCACTACAGAGACCTAACATACACACCAAACAATCCCAGTGATTATGTGCATTTGAGACTGAGTACCATACTCTTGTCATTATTTAAATGGGGTTTTGCAGTGCAGTGTGGAAAAGCAGAAAATTACGGGTCTTTATGCTGTAAGCAAAATACCAACATTTAACATGGGATAGGATGGGTGCATTGTGTTCTTTTGCTGTCTTGTTCATTTAAGCAGAATCAATGTGGGATTCTTTGATTTATTTATTACTTTGTACATTTGCCCTGACAGTTTTTAAAAGGGGCTGGATGTGTTATATATGGGAGACTGTTCCATCAAATGCTTTTATGTTTAATCAGCAGCACAAATCCCGTGGGGGCAGGCTTCTATTGTTACCTATTGATCACAGCAGGTCAGAAAAGTACTGCGCTTATAAACTCTGGCCTGTTTTTTCAATTATTCTCTCGGCAATGTCACTTAAAACAAACCATTTTCCAGACACAACAGACCCAATGGTTAGGAGGAGGAGGAGGGAGGGAATAACCTATTTAATTTTCTATTGTAGCTCTTGATGTTCCTCGTTAATATTATTTTGAGTTTAAGAGACCCGTAGGCCAGACTCCAACTGGGTGCTCCACTTCGGGCCTGGCAAATGGTGAATTTCCAGGTATTAGGACTCTTAACCTGTGCACATAGTTTAGTTGATCTCTAACAAATCCTTTTTACCTGGTACCAGTATGGGCACCAACACTGGCAAAGGAATTCCTACATGTAGCTCTGCCTGAAAACTGGTTATTGTGGGAGATGAAATTTCCTTCCTTCAAATAAATCTCTGAGGAACAAATGTGCTAAGATTTCTCGGGGCAACCAACCAAAATTTCCATGTATATGTTGCCCAGCCTAAAAGTCGTAGTGTTTTTGGCTGGCAGGTATGATCGGACATGCGGGGAAATCCTGGTCAACTGTGTGATCTTCTATGGATCTTCTATATACATAAGTTTGGAAGAGGCAAACAGCCATTTGCAGACAATATCTTACCATGTGTACACAACCTTACAGACTATAGAGAAACAAGGCAGCAGATCAGATTGAGGGGAGAAGAATGGATAGTATATTTGTAAAGAGAGCAGGGTAAGTGGGGACAGAAATGATGGAATACAGTACAAACCCAAGGGATTAAGGAATGGAATGGATGGAATATGTAGACAGCAAAGTTAATAGTTTAAGTAATAGGGTAGGAGAATAAGATAACAATTGATTGGGATCAGCAACATTAAGAATAATAAGCAAATGGAAATTAATTGAAAGCAGAAAGAAGAAAAATGAGGAATAAAGGAAGTAACATGGAGAAATCAGGATAGGGATTTTAAAAAAAACAAACAAATATTGAACATAGCTCAGTGATTGTGTTGTCATTTACTAGCTTTAAAGCTACTGAAGGAAACAATGCCCTTTATAACAACAGATAATGATTCTACTATATAAAGTAAAATCTTGTATGTTTTGGCCCCCAAAGCACCCACATGACTGCGACAACCCCCTACAGCAACTCAGAGCTGCAGACAGGTTTCAAATATGAACCCTGAAATACTATGTTGCTATTGTGATTGCAACTACATTTGCCAGTTATTGTTATGCTAAGAAATGATGCCTACTCCCCCAAACACCTCGGTGACGCCCATACCCCCACCATCAAGGTTATGCCCCCAAAGATCATGGCCACACCCCCAAACATCCCAACCATGCCCGCAAATGTTGCCCCGTCCTACAATACTGCAGTCACAGCCACCAACCTCCCAAAAAAATATCACGGCCACACCCCCAAACATTATAACCATCCCCTAAATGTCATGCCCCCCCCCTGGACACCACAACATCACTGGCATGCCTCCAGAGCATCCACACCCCAGAATGCCATGTCCCCTGCCCCCGCCCACCGCAACATCGCAGACATGCCTGTCCACCTACTCAAACCGGGGGGGGGGGTTATCACTCAAATTTTGGTATTCAGTTGCAATCCATGTGTTTTTCCCAGGTCAATTATATGTAGCATGGTCACGAGTAGTTCACACAGTTTCTATAAATATATGTGCTATAAGACCCTCAAGCAATGTCACCCTCCCATCTTATAACTGTGTACTTTTTTTTCCCCCCCAGTTTCTTCTTTCTCCGCCAAAGCCAAACAAACCTGCACGTAACAAAAACTATACCTACATGTGTACACAACTGCTAGTATTTAATAACCTGTGTTTTCATTTTTTAAATTTTAGTCAACCATATTGCTGCAAATTTGATTGCATCTCATAGTGTCAATTCCTCCAGCTTTTGTTCCCTTTGGCTCTGGGCAACGAGAGAGCAATTAGAACTATTGGCACTTTCTAACTGGAACCAGATTCAGTATTGGACTTGACTGTTGGGCCCACCAGGATGAATTTAGGGCCAACCAGGATGAATTTTGGGGCCCACATAACAATCTCACATCTCTATTATCACTCATTGACATATGTATCTTACTGTCCCTTCAACTCTGTATTTATATTTTAGCAGTTTTCTTGGTAATGGGTTGTAGGCACACCGGGGATTCCCCTGTCACCCAGTGGGCCATTCCAACGCAGACCAGATTGCTTGGTGGGCCCTCTTTGTGTGGTATTATTATGTAACCACATACCTTCACCAGGAGTATCCAACCACTGTTTTAAGTTTAAACCAATTGGTGAATGACTGGAAATTATAGTTCAGCCACATTTTGAAGAATTGTTTTTGAACAATGGTGCTGCAGTTAATCCATGAAGTTATACTATTTACTAGACTATTAACCATGGCTGTGCTCCTTATTCTAAAACCTGGTGGTAGAATCTCTGCCATCAAGTTTGTCTTCTATATGGAAGTGAAGTTTTATTACTATTTGTTTGAACACACCCATATATATAAATAGGTAATATATTACTGCTACAATCCCTTCATATAAAGCTTGTTATTCCAGTAGTTTGCACATATAATAATCGCTTTTTCTCTGCTTTCTGTGCCATTGCAGGCAGTGCAGTTTATTCAGTCTAATTAGGATGATTTTCCAGCGTGAGCTCCCCTCCTGACCTTTTAGAAGCAATGTGTTTTACACTCCATCAACAAATTAACTGCAAATCAGATTTTGCTTTGTAATACAGTAGGAAGCCTGTATGCCCATTGCCATAAGGAAGGCTAAGATATCAGTAGGAAGATGGCTATTGCAGTTGTATGTGGCTGTAGGATTGTGCACATTTAGTGGCCTGTGAACTGAAACCCCCAACCCCCAGCATTACTTCATGACTATGAGTTAGCTGTTTTGACCATTTACATAATTTGAAGTTCTGTTGGGGGATAAATATTATATAAATTAAAAATATACGTAAAATTTTTCATAAGGCATTGTTAAACTTGTTTTTGATGCTGAAATGTGCTTATAGGAGCATGTCAAATTTAGCGTTTTAGCGCTTTTACCCTGTCTTATAGCCAGTAAACTGTTAATTGATAGGATAAAAAAACAACAACAATGTAATGTATCCCCAGGAGTGAGGACCGCAATATTGCAGAAAGCCCTTCATCCATGACATGCCCCCGTCCTCCCACAGTGTGGGACCAACCTATGGGAAGACTCTATAAGAACTGTATATTTCCATAGGCCAGGCCTGGACAAAATCGTAGGGATGGGACAGACTGGGCTAATGTGCATGACTTTCATAGTATTCCAGGCATTAAAACATTCCTCTAGGGAGGAGGACCTAGCAATTAGGGTCCTTATTCTGGGTACATCATAAGGAGGAGGAGGGGGGGTGGGGTTTGAAGGTATAATTGCTCTTCCAATCACTTCCAATCCCCCCACCTGTCTTAGTTATTTTTACTGTGTTTCACCCAATTAGAGGAGAGAAGAACTGTACAGTTTTGTTTCTCAAGTGCTATGGCAGAAGGACTGAGTAAGGCCTGGTATACATGGGCCAACTTCCAATTTGACCCAGCAGATCTACACCTCTGTATACTGATCTAGTCTGTTGGTCAGCCCATTAAGCTGGGCATACAAGGCATTGATTTTTCCTATTCAGTGAATTCTATTTAATGGCTAAAATATCAATGGTGGTTTTCTGATTTTGCTATCAACTATTTGACTATATCACTATATCGATTGGTTTATTGACCGGACCCTTTGCAAATTCTCCCACACCATCAGGTACTTAGTCAATACTCAAAAACCTCATGTAGGTGCACTTACCGCAGCATAGGGTGGCCTAGGAGCAGCAGCCCCAGGCCCGTCGCTTAAGCCACATACTTCAATAGTAACCTTACCATAGTCGGACACCACACCAACTGCAAAGGATACATGCAACCTCCTTCTCTGTCAAAATTTCTTATTTTACAGTTATGTTAATCACCCCACCACCCAACCCCATTTTTACTATAGGATGCTCCTGAAAAGACTTACAGGCTTTGATCCCTCAATAGCTGGTTCACGCCCCCTCTGCTGCTGCTGCAACATTCTGGTAACAAGCATGCACAGCAGCAGAGGAGATGGCTAATACCGATACCAATAAGTAGTTCTTTCAGAAGCATCCTAGGTACAGGGAAGTATGAGAATTGGGTTTGTGTGAGGTGATAAATGTGGACATGGCCTTTAAAGCTATGCCAGTTCCTTCTGGCAACTCATTAGCTTGTTCCAAGGGAAACATGCATGATTAAGCAAATGCTCACCTTCTGTCAGATAATCCTGTGTGGAATTAGTCAATCTTACACTCATCCTACATTCTCTGTTAGTTGGTGAATACACCTGTTGACAGTATCTTTGCTTACAAAATTGTTTTATCCCCACACTCCTATTTCAGCTGCTTTCAATGTGCTGTTTCTTCAGTAGCTGCCAACCACTTGCAGTTATAGAAGTTTATCCCATGTAAATTTATCCGAAGAACTCACTCCTGATGCCGTTTCTCACTTTAACTTATGTTTATTTATGACATACGTGCACAACGTTTCGGGGCGTGTCCCCTTCCTCAGTGAGAAAAGGCTTCAGGAGTGCGTTCTTCGGATAAATTTACATGTGGACAGTATCTGTCTACCTGTAAAACTGCTGTGTAATACACACCTCTTTTTTCCAATAGGTGGGAGTTTTACCAATGCTTCTTTTTTTGTTCTGTTTACAATGGTTGACATTTTAATACCACCACTAGTGAACATTTTTATGGAAGTTGTGATTTTTTTTTTTTTTTATACCATGAAATAATTAACATAGAAAACCTGCCCCTAGTATCCTGAGAATAATTTTAAAAATGTAAAATTTAAGAGGGTCGTCCATGAGATAGCTCGTATATCAGCATGCATGTTAGAAATGAACTGAGATTTTATAGTAATTGTAGATTACAAGCAATCTCGAAGCAAATCAAGATGTCAGATTTGAAACTCCACCTGTTGGAAATAAGGACCATATAGGGGATCTCTATTTGTTCTGCAATAAGGTGGGTTATCAAGTCGGATATTAATGTTACGTGACCTTTTCATGCTCGGAACACAGAATATTATAATTTGAAACCCTCTCTACTACGACACTGGAGAGTTAAAAGTTCTACGCACAGAACCCCAAGCTTATCAGATTTGCATGTTTCATTTTTTTTCAACATACTGACTGGAGCTTTTCCTTCCCACAGGAATCCAGCTTAGGCTGCTGACACGCTTATGAGCTGCCTGGAGTGAGAGAGAAAAACTTTCTATTGGAAAATTGGCTTAAGGCAAGGATTATCTGTGTTTGAAACATTACTTCTCAGGGCTATTTCATGTCCTTGGAGTTGCTGAAGGACATATGTGGGATAGGTAATCTCCGCTTTGCAGATATTTGCAATTAAAATGAGTGTGAGAGCTCGGAGTGGTCAGGCGCAGGCCTGTGATAAACATGTTTATTGTTTTCTTATTTCCACTGAGCTCCAAGGGGGACTGCAACAAGACTGCACACTTTATAACCATCTGCCCTCTTGCACAGCTGTTATCACTTGGCCTATTCTTTTTGCTGCATTAGATGCAGACAGGAACTGGCCCTATTAGTGTCTACCATTTCTGGTTAAAGGAGAACAATAGTGTACATAAAGTTATTTTAAAACAGTTCAAATGGGGCAGGGAGTAATTTCTACCTAACAAAATCATTTTTATGAGGAAGTCAGCACAAAGAAAACTACTTCTGCCAGGCTTACTGGGTGCTTCACTACTGTCTTTAATACAGAAGGCCCAGGGCACTAACCTGGCAGATGAAAACTGTACGTGCTGTATATCTGTTGTATTCAATTAGATCAACTGGACTTGAAATGTAGTTCTTGAAGACGTTTCGCTAGTCATCCGACTGGCTTTCTCCATTCAGAATGACTTGTACAAGAATCTGTGGCAATTATGTACCCTGGAAAATCCCAATTAGCATATCACAGCCAGGTGTTAAGGTGTGATTAATAGTGGCTAAGAGGTGTTATAGGAACGCCCAGAGTAAGGTGTTAAAAAGCATTGTACATGCAGAACATTGTGGTCGAACCCCCCCACCTCTATTTAGGCTTGGTTTCTTTATTTTCACATAAATGGCCTCCTTAACACCTCTCTTGAACCAGTCACGTTCCTCTTCGCCAGTAGTTAAACATTACAATCTTCAAAAGTATGTCCTTTATCCTTAAGATGCAGGTACACGGCTGAGTCCTGACCCGAGGAATTGGCTCTTCTGTGCTGGCCATACGTTGATGCAGTTGCTGTTTGGTCTCCCCCACATACAATCAGAGCATTCTTCACTGCCCCTGCACTGCATATATGATGTCGCTTTTCTTGTGTTTAGGTATTGGGTCTTTCGGATGTACCAATTGCTGCCTCAGTGTGTTGTTCGGTTTAAAGCAGACAGGGATACAATGTTTTTTGAAATTCTTCTTAATTTCTCGGAGACCCTGCTACATATGGGATGACCATTTCTTCCTCCTGTCTTGCTTTTCTTCCCCTTCACTGTTGGTATTCTGTTCTTTTTCTTCCTTCTACTTCTTTTGACAAGGGCCCAGTCTGGATATCCACAAGTTGTCATGGTGAGAAAACGGCTAGGCCAAGACAGCACTCTTACCAGCAGAACTGATCTCAACCCAAACAGGTGTGTTCCTTGTTGGACTTGTGCCTGAATACCACCTATTTCAAATACAGGGATAAGTTCTATAGCAAAAACAGGATGTGCTATGGGATCTCCAGTTTCACCTATTGTGGCCAACCTTTACATGGAGGAGGTAGAAACACAGGCGCTTAATACCTTTAAGGGCATAGCACCCAGCCACTGGTTCAGATATGTTGATGACACCTGGGTTAAAATCACCAGAAGGAAGTACAAGCTTCACAGAACACATTAATGCGGTGGACCAAAACATTAAATTCACAAGGGAGAGGTACAAACAACAAACTGGCTTTCTTGGACTGCTTGGTAAGAAGTTAAGGAAAATGGTAAACTGGAAGTAGAGGTTTACAAAAAACCAACACACACAGATCAGTATTTGATGTTTGACTCCCACCACCCTTTAATCAGAAGCTGGGGTCATCAGAACCCTGCAACACAGAGCTGAGAACATCCCCACTAGCACAAGGCGAAGGCTAAGAAATGAAATCTCAGAGGAGCCCTTAAAACTTGTGGATATCCAGACTGGGCCTTTGTCAAAGAAGTAGAAGGAAAGAAAAAACACGAATACCACCAGTGAAGGGGAAAAGCAAGACAGGAGGAAGAACATGGTCATCCCATATGTAGCAGGGGTCTCAGAGAAAGAGAATTTTCAAAAAACATCGTATCCCTGTCTGCTTTAAACCGAACAACACACTGGGGCAGCAATTGGTACATCCAAAGACCCATACCAAAACACAAGAAAAGCGACATCATATATGCAGTGCAGTGCGTGAAGAATGCTCTGATTTGTATGTGGGGGAGACCAAACAGCAACTGCATCACCGTATGGCCCAGCACAGAAGAGCCAATTCCTCGGGTCGGACTCAGCCGTGTATCTGCATCTTAAGATAAAGGACATACCTTTGAAGATTGTAATGTTAACATACTGGCGAAGGAACGTGACTGGTTCAAGAGAGGTGTTAAGGAGGCCATTTATGGTGAAAATAAGAAACCAAGCCTAAATAGAGGTGGGGGGGTTCGACACCAACTGTCTGCCATGTACAATGCTGTTTTAACACCTTACTCTGGGCGTTTCTATAACACCTCTTAGCCACTATCTAATCACACCCTTAACACCTGGCTGTGAATGCTAATGGGATTTTCCAGGGTACATAATTGCCACAGATTCTTGTACAAGTCATTCTGAATTGAGAAAGCCAGTCGGATGCTAGCGAAACGTCTTCAAGAACTACATTTCAAGTCCAGTTGATCTAATTGAATACAACAGATATACCATGACCTGGATGAATGAGAACCTTCACAAGCATGTACGTGCTGTAGCTCCTCACAACAACACAATTTTGAGAGGTTGGATAAATCAATCCTACCTCCCTGCCCCAGGTGCTTTTACTTTTTAAAAAGATAATTTTTACAGTATAGTTTGTCCTTTAGTGTTTGCTGCTATTACTTATAGTTCTTTTTTGGTATTTAGGAAGCATTAAAATATGAATGGGTTATGTATTTACAATTAGTACTGCATTCCATAAGATTGTTCCATCAATGTTATTAATAAACAAATAATGATTTTGCCTTCCTTTGTAAAGCTTTTATTTATTGCATTTAGTCTGTCATTGCATTATAATTTGTTTTCCCGCAATACACAACTGTAGCACTACCTGCAATTAGAATTAGTTTCAATTGGTGAGATTAAAGATACCAATATTCTGTCATTGTATTTCCTGTGGTTTAAATGCAGAAAAAATGCCCAGGTTGGTGGTTCAGTCCATGTATGGTTACTGTCTGACACATCTGTACGCTTCCCTTGCTAAGCAGGAAGAGCATCCCACTCTTGTCTCTTCACATTTCAGAACCTGTGATAGGAACCATATGATCGTGTTTTTGTCTCTTTACTAGAGTGGGATGAGTGAACTGTTCCAAAGAAGCCCATGCCAGGCACAGATTTCTATGCTGGCTTGCTCCCAGTGTTTCCACCTCCATGTTTAGATAATGCCATAAAAATGATTAACAGCTTAATTACTAGAGTAATATCAGATGACTGCCTAGTTCTATTAGTGTTTTCTTATCATTCCACATACTCCCAAATATTAATAAAGTAACAAATACAATGGGTTATTTAAGTACATACCTTGCTGATGTTAATTGATTGCAATCAAATCATAGAAACTTCTTAGG
Source organism: Hymenochirus boettgeri (assembly GCA_019447015.1). NCBI lineage: Eukaryota > Metazoa > Chordata > Amphibia > Anura > Pipidae > Hymenochirus > Hymenochirus boettgeri. Next base: position 148,690,439 of record CM033476.1, read on the forward strand.
TGAAAATAGATTATGTAGCGATCAATGTACCTACTTGCATATTTCACCTTAATCTGCTGGAGATACTGTTGCTGTAGGTAGGATCAACGAAATATATTTGCACCGTGATCACCTGGTCAATATAGTACAAGCAGACAACTGATCAGAATGGCAACTGGTCATCTATTTTTGACCAATCAAAAATTGATCTTTATAAAATTACATAAATTTATTTTGTGGGTTTTCATTCTGAAGAGAAAGGAAAAAATTTTTTGTTTTTAATATCAACGTGTTCCAAGTTGTCTACTGCATTACTCCCTCTTTGAAACTTTATATCATTATAGTATAAGCAGTGTTAATGCTCATATATATTTTTTTTTTAGTGTTTGTAATGGGATTAATGGTCTTAGGCTTCTGTAATCGGATTTGAAATAACAAAATACATTCATATAAATTCATAGTTGATAAAAGTTTGTCAAAAGGTAGGCATACTCGGCATCATTTTTCGATTGAATTGATTGGAATATCGAAGACACTTTTCTGGGTTTCAATTGACAATATCAATCCGTCAATCAAAAAAACCTGATCGGGCAAGATGGAAAATTTTCCATCGACCCCCATCTACCAGAACCAGACCTTACGTAGTTTTCAAGCTGAAATTTATGGAAGATTGCCATTGCAAGGTGGGGATATTTAAATGATCTGAATTGAAAGAATATTGGACCGTGTATGCCCACCTTAAGGCTGGGTACACATGAGCAGATATTTCAGGCTAACTGATATTTCTGTATATTGGTCGTTGGGCAAAAATATTTGTGGTAATTTTATGACCCCTGTGAATGCAAATGACGGAAAATCAGTCAATAGTTCGGTCTCCTGTGGACACTAATTTGGCCGGTCAGACTGGTTGATTGTGGCAAATGGTCTTACCGTGTGTACCAGCCCTTATGGAATGTGGTTACATAGCAATGTAAGATGCTACATATTGTCCAATAGCTGCTAACAAGGTGTCCTATTTCCTTGTTTGCTTTAAAGGACACTATACTAAAAAATGACATTTTAATCTATAATTGAATATATGTAAGTAGCACTTACTCAGATTTGTGTGGGTGGCTGCATGCCTTCAATCCAGCACACATTTTGTTTAGGAGCAGTATCCCCCCTCCCTCTTTTAACCACTCCTCCCATTCCTATCTGACCTGACCTTTTCCCCACAAACCAACTGTCAAGCCTGCACACAGCATTCCAACTGTCAAAACTCTGTCACCATTCCAGCTACAGTAATAACTCCTCACAGAAGAATAGTTTTTGAGAGCAAGGAACTTGATTGACAGCTGATATATAAGAAGTTTTAGATTGGATATGTAAAGAAATGGGGCAGATCAACAAAAAAATGATACAGTGGTGTTTGGGAAGAATATATTTTCCAGTTACCTTACATTGCTATTCAGGTCTTCCCAAGGAACCATCACTGTTTCTCATCTGACAGTTAGCTCCGGGCACAAGTTGCATTAATGTTCAGTCACTAAACAGAAAACACTGGGAGTTTTCTATAAATAGTAGAAAATTTACATAGGCTTCCAAGTAGGTTTGTATGGTAGAGTGTTACATTGTGAAGTTTTAATGTGGCTATGTCTGATCTGTGAGTTTCCACTTTAATACAGCAAGAAAAGGTTCGTCCACCACGACCACCCTCTCCCAGATCCATCGGTCCAGCACACCTGTGAGTAACCGTGCGAGTCTGCTGTCCTACTGTACTCCTGTAACTCTCTCTGGCTCACTATCTGTAGTTCTTACACAGACTTCCTTAGTTTTTTCTGTCTCTCTTGCAAGAGCAAAAATGAAACTTTAGTCTCCCCTTCTAGCATCCCTTAAAACTTGCATTTCTCCCATCCCATTGTGTTGTTACCTTGCAAGTAGTCTTGTTTAGTTTGATACTTCCCAATGCTTTAGAAACAAATATAACGAGAAATTTCTGCATATAGCTTTATCAGTTACAGAATGGATTTGTGGATCACCTAACCTTATAGTCAACAAGCTTCGCTAACCAGCCTAAATGTCCAGTTATTTCCATAGTCATAAGCACTGTTAATTTGCACTGTGGAACACTGTAAACCTGAGAAAATGTGTACACAGCAATAGCTTTCCATTCCAGTCTTTGTTGTATTATAGTTAGTATTTGAGGTTGAATAAAGACATATGTCCATATACGCGCAACATACATGGCCCTGGTTTAAAGGGCATGTCCACCCTTAGAATACAACTTGTCAGTTTCCAGCTCCCAACCCCAACTGATATATTCAGCCCTTTATTAGATGTATTACTAGCCAGATATTTAATGATAATTAATACATTCTGACAGAATAATATGGCTCCTCCCTCCATGCAATCAATTATGGTTGTGACAACTGATATCACAACCAATGATTGACTACTGTTTCAGCTGCAGCCTCCTCTGCACATGCTCAGTTTAAAAAGCTCATTGAGCAGATGGAGGAAGCAGATACCTTTGCCGGAATGGAAGAGAAAATCTAATTTGTGGGGTTGCTTGTAGATAACTGACAAATCAACATTTTTTTGTTTTAAGCCGGACATGCTCTAAATGATTAGACACATTTAGCTTATGTCCTGGGCATTGTGTTTTGTATTAAAACACTCACCAAATTAGCCTGTACACACTGCATGGCAATGGCAGGTTGTGGTCTGCTTCCTGGTTTGTATTCCCTATATTGTCTCTTCCCATCTGTTTCTAGAGAGAAAAATGCAAGTTTATTTTTTTTTTAATTTGAAGCTCATTTTTGCTCCACTTTGTAGATCTGGATAAAGGTTAAACCCACAGGCTGTTTGATTCACTGCTAACCACTGCATGATCTTGTTCATTCTCTTGCTGCATAGCAAGAATTTACTGCATGTGGTTTGATATTTATGAATTTCTTGTCACACAAAGATGTGCGAAATAAACATGTTTTTCCAAAGAGGAAAATGTCTTTTTTTTTTTTTTTTGCAAACTCATCTCCTGACAACTTCAAATACATTATATGTTCTTGTATCATCACATATGGAGAAGTACCTGACAGATGTGTGGGATGAGAGAAACTTTCAGCTGTGAAAGAAAAAATGAAAATTAATGTTTGATGTGAAATCCTGTAGCCAAGCTCTTGTGTTTTAGCACTTGTTGGACACTATTATTCATCCTGCATCCTGATAATAGATAGATAGATAATAGATAGATAGATAGATAGATACATAGATAGATACATAGATAGATACATAGATAGAGATGGATAGAGCAGATGTAGACATTTGTTCTTGCAGTTTGTATGTTGCTGTTCTACATTTACACATTCATCTGTTTCATCTTTTGCTGTTCTACAATTCTCAGCATTCACTTATGGAGGACATACACACATCAGTCTTGGTCGTACGATACAAATAATGAATGGCCAATCATAGGTTATTTTGTTTTCCAATAAAGAAGCAAATGGAGGAGCACACTGCTGTGTGTAATTCAACAATTTTATTAGTGAAAACAATTCATACTATTAGCGTACTCCACCACTGCCTCCTTTATTGGATTATCAAAACCTGTGGATTAGAGGCTGGAGGTTTGCACTCTTGTCTGGCAAACAGCCACCTGACTTCAGATGATTTAAATGCCTGTTTGGGGCAACGATTGTTTAGTGTAGGGCACTTGGTCGGGTAAAATTGCAAAGTGGCAGAGGAGGTTCAGTCTTGATTGGCAAATCAATCTTTGGTTCAGAGAAGGGCAACTAAATTATTAAGGAGAATAGAGGAGCTTGAGAAGAGGTGTATGCATGGAGATCGGGATGGGAATAGGAACACATTATACATACAGATCACATTTGTGTGTTGTAGAGTAAACGTATTGTAGATCATATCAGGCAGCACACAGCACTTAACAGTAAAGACAAGTTTCATCTATAGGTTATAAAAGGGGTTTTTATCAATATTAATGTAAAACTTAGAACTTACTGCAAATGTACTATCAGGCTTATTGGACAGACTAAACAAGAATGAAAGTTATTAAACGTACTCAAATATGCTAGATTAAATCCTACTTTGTCACAGTATTGAACCATGCAAACTGCAAGCATGGATGCATAATCTACTGCTGGGTATCTATGTTCAATACTTGTCAATCACTTCTCTAACTTTATTGAATTATTGTTAAATCCACTCTCACGTGTACTTTCTACTTTTCTAGCCCAGTTTTCCTTTGCATAAATCTGCAGATATTTCAGCCAACACAGTTTGTTCTAAACGATTAGTGTTAATATTTTTAACAACATTTAGAAGATGTGGGTATTGTAAATCTCTCCAATTGTACCGCTCCACATACACATTTTAATGATTAAGCTTTTATACCGTTCTGTTGAATGGTCCAGTGACCAGGCCGTGTTCAGTTTTTCTTATGCACATGTTTAACCCAATCGTACAGGTCTTTTCCTGGGCTGAAGGATTTCAAGTCTAGGAGTTCTCTCTTACATCTTACCTTCCAGTGCTAGATGTTACAATTGCTTACGGAGGTTTGCAGGCAATGTGATTCTTCTTCTTTCCAAGTCATCAACTCCAATTGTTCCAATGTTGATCAGTCAAATAGGCCATAGAAAATAATTGCATTGTGATTTGAATGGATTAGAAACCAATGACATTGCACTTACTAAATTCTTGTTATTCTAATGGAACATAATATATTTTATTAGTCAAGTGCACCCTAACAGCTCTTGTGCTTTAAGTTCTGGTTGAATTATTAGTTTACAGTGTGCATGCAGCTCTACTTTTGGCTATTCTTTATATATCTATATTTCCAGTAGGTGCACCACTACCATGACCGACTATACACATCACTTTTACTTCCAATTCTTTAAAGGGTATGTAAACTGAAAATCACTTTGCCTCATATTAATCTATAAATGAGTTATAGCAAAATTCAGAGGTTGTGTTGTTGCTGCATGCCTTCAATCTAGTACTTGATTTGCTCAGGCCAATCATTCTCCCTCCCGCTCTTAACCATGCCCCCTCACTGTGAGGGCAACACTGCTCAGTAATCATGGTAAACCAGCACTGGGAGATAAATTTCCCAGGATGCATTTGCAAACTGTCACGCCTGACTGCACACTGCAGAAGAGTTTATCATAATACGGAACTTGATTGACAGCTTAAAAATGAAGATGCTTCAGATTCGAAATAGGGGACAGATCAACACACAAAAAATCGGTACATTGGGTGGTTGGGAAGAATTATAGTTTCCAGTAATGGGCAATTTTAAAAAAAATAGTTTCCAGTTTTAAATACCCTTTAAGCATTTCACAGAGTAGAATTTTTTTGTTCTATTTTTTCACTCTCAGCACTTTCCTTGCTTCTTCTCTTTTGCCTTCTAAATCTGATACTGTTCACTTTCCTTTCTACTGCGATATCCCTCTTGCCTTACCCCCTGTCTCACTATGAACTCTACCCTGCCTCTATTTTTAACGTCACCATTATAAGGTCATTAACCATTAACCTGTTTGGCTGTTTTTCTCTTTATGATGGATTCCACTTTTGTGCTTTATTTTTCCTTCTTTTCTCTCTTTCCTTCCCTTATGAAGCTGTCGGGTATTTCTATCCAATGTCCTCCTGATTGCAAACCTCATTTACTGGCACTTAGCTATCCATACGTTCAGTGACAGCTAAGCTCCCTAATTAGATCTGTTGTTCTTTTTTTCCCCTATCTCGTTACACTTACTTGCCACAAACTTTACTTTTCGCCTACTTGACCACTGACTATTTACTCTGAAAAAGGATTTGTTCGGGATCTGTCTCACCTTGGCATTTCCTCTTTCTTTACTGTTTTTAGAGGGACAGTTTGGAGAAAACTGATAATGATCTCATGTCTCTATTGCCCCCCCTCCCTATCTTTTTCACAATTTTTATAAGATGTCATTAAATGTAATACATTTAATTGTCCAACTGTACAAATAATGTCCACCCTAGATTTGTCACGTGATAAATATTATGTGTTTTAGAGTTTTGGTTATTTTTTTTTTTTTACGGTACTGACAATATTTGCTACCTATGTATTCTAAAATTGGTATGTTTATTAAAATGCAAAACCTAAATATTTTATATATTTTTATTTATTAATGAATACTAACTAGTCTAAATATAAATTTTACCTTTTACAATTCAAAAAGTATTTAATATTTGATATTTTAACATAAATAGGTTAAAAAGTGAAAATGAAAAATACTACCAACTTTTCAGATTTACCCTTGAAAGAGCTTGAAAGAGCTAATAAACGTGCTAATTCCCCTTTAAGATTATACCTAATACTTCCCCGCTACTTTGGATCCAGTGGGTGTTTAGAAATTTTGGCAGCTGCCACTCATTACACTGAAAATGAAATAAAATTCTATGTTTTAATATAGTAAATGTAAAATATACGGAGTTGTGAAGTTTATCATGCACTTTGTAATCTCACGATATTACCTTTGGGTTTCTGCGGTGTAAATGTCTCAGCTTTCCGTGTTAATTAAAAATGATTTCCATTTAAAGATGTCATACTGTGTTAGCCAATCGATAGTTGCAGGTAATACTTTTGAGACAAAACATAACAAAAACGGATGTAAAGATGATACTCTTATTATCGTACTGAGATGAAAACTATAGCAAACTTTAAGAACATTATAGATCTGTAGTTTATTAGTCCTTTTTTAGAAAATGCTTTTTATCAACATCATAACTTTGTCTTAAAGGATAGGTTCACACTAAAAATATAGTTTTTTCTCATAAATTAAAAGGGTTGTTGTGGTTTCCTCTATTTAAATAGCTCTCTCTGACAGCCGCGCTGTCCCGCCCAAGCGCCTATCTTCGTGCATGCGCGCCAATACAGAAGCCAGGCGCGTGAATAGACAGCGCGGCTGTCATCTCAGAAGCAGCTGCGAGTGGAGCGGCGGTAAGGTAAGTTCGGCAGTGTCCCCTGGGCGTTCTATTTTTCACAGGGAGGTGGGAATAAGCGTTCTCACCTACCTGTGAATAATAGAAACAGATTTTATGTGCTTAAAATCGCTGTTTAGTGTCCCTTTAAGTTATAGGCTTGTAAATTTGCACTCAGTGGTGAAGTCACTGATGTGCTGTGTAAGAAGCCCTACTTCACAAAAAAACAATATTTTCTTAAGCTTTTATCGAAAGTTACAGCAGTAGGATGCTAGTGCATAGGCATGGGGGTGGAGAGGTGGTGCTGGTGATGTCACAGCTCCACAGTGCTAGCTGAGAACACCACTCCTGATACCTTGCTGTTATATGGAGGTCCCTGATACATTAATGTTATATGGAGGTCCCTGACACCTGCTTTTATATGGAGGACCTTGACACCTTTCTGATATATGGAGGACCTTGACACTTTGCTGTTATATGGAGGTCCCTGAAACCTTTCTTTATAGGGCAGTCCATGACACCTTGCTCTTATATGCAGGCCCTTGATACCTTGCTGTTATATGGAGGTCCCTGACACCTTGCTGTTATTTGGGAGACCTTGACCCCTTGCTGTTATATTGAGGTCCATGGCACCTTGTTGTTATATAGATGTCCCTGACCCCTGCTGTTATTTGAGGTCCCTGACACCTTGCTGTTATATGGATGTCCCTGACTACTTTCTCTTATATGGTGCCCTAACACCTTACTGTTATAGGGAGGTCCCTGACACATTGCTGTTATTTGGAGGACCTTGACCCCTTGCTGTTATATTGAGGTCCATGGCACCTTGCTGTTATATAGATGTCACTGACCCCCTTGCTGTTATTTGAGGTCCCTGACACCTTGCTGTTATATGGATGTCCCTGACAACTTGCTCTTATATGGTGGCCCTGACACCTTACTGTTATATGGAGGTCCCTGACACATTGCTGTTATATGAGGTCCCTGACACATTGCTGTTATATGAAGGTCCCTGACAACCTTGCTGTTATATGGAGGTCCCTGACACCTTGCTGTTTTGGAAGTCCCTGACACCTTGCTGTTATATGGAGGTCCCTAACATCTTGCTGTTATATGGAGGTCCCTTACACACAGCAGTTATATGGAGGTCCCTTACACCATGCTGTTCTATGAGGTCCCTACACCTTGCTGTATAATAGGATGTCCCGGACACCTTGCTGTTTATATGGAAGTCCCTGACACCTTGCTGTTATATGGAGTCCCTAACACCTTGCTGTTATATGGAGGCCCCTTACACAAGCAGTTATATGGAGGACCCTTACACCATGCTGTTATATGGAGGTCCCTAACACTTTGCTGTTATATGGAGGTCCCTTATACCTTGCTGTATATGGAGGACCTTGACACCTTGCTGTTAATTGGAGGACCTGATACCTTAGTGTTATATGGATGTGCAGTCATCTGGCAGTAAATGGGCTACTTAAGATTCATTAGGAGAGAACTTAATAATACAGACCAAGGAGACTTTGGAGCTGATGTACTAAAATTTGCAAAACTTTCCTGTTAATTAATCTGCAGCACCATTTAAATATTATTTAACGTGGCTTTACATGTGATTACAATGGCATGTGTGTGTAGACAGATTCCATTGGAAACTAAATGGTAGTGTGTGTAACGGCTATAATTATTCATTCCCCTTCATCAATTTAGTGGGCTGGTTGTGAGCTTGAGCATGCTCAGATGAGGCAGCTAGGGGACTAGCATTCAGTCATTGGCCATGATGTCAACTGTCAAATCCATAATTGACAAGTTTATGAACCAGGAAGCAGAAACATTACCACCAGGACATTGTGCAGCATTTTAAGTTAGTCCAATATATTTCAACTTTCTAACTATTGTAGCTTTGCGGTTTGGGAGTGATTGACTATAATTTTTAATTTTAGGGCTGGACTTGCAGGTCCCTGACACCTTGCTGTTATATGGAGGTCCCTGACACCTTGCTGTTATATGGAAGTCCCTGACACCTTGCTGTTATATGGAGGTCCCTAACATTCAGGTCTTCCCAGGAACCATCACTGTTTCTCATCTGACAGTTAGCTCCGGCACAAGTTGCATAATGTTCAGTCACTAAACAGAAAACAGGCTGGGAGTTTCTTAAAAGTAGAAAATTTACATAGGCTTCCAAGTAGGTTTGTATGGTAGAGTGTTACATTGTAAGTTTTAATGGTGCTATTGTCTGATCTGTGAGTTTCCCCACTTTAATACAGCAAGAAAAGGTTCGTCCACCACGACCACCCACCCTCCCAGATCCATCGGTCCAGCACACCTGTGAGTAACCGTTGCGAGTCTGCTGTCCTACTGTACTGCTCCTGTAACTCTCTCTGGCTCACTATCTGTAGTTCTTACACAGACTTCCTTAGTTTTTTCTGTCTCTTCTTGCAAGAGCAAAATGAAACTTTAGTCTCCTCCTCTCTAGCATCCCTTAAAACTTGCATTTCTCCCTCCCATCCCATTGTGTTGTTACCTGCAAGTAGTCTTGTTTAGTTTGAGCTTCCCAATGCTTTAGAAACAAATATAATAACGAGAAATTTCTGCATATAGCTTTATCAGTTACAGAATGGGATTTGTGGATCACCTAACCTTATAGTCAACAAGCATTCGCTAACCAGCTAAATGTCCAGTTATTTCCATAGTCATAAGCACTGTTAATTTGCACTGTGGAACTGTAAACCTGAGAAAATGTGTACACCAGCAGCATAGCTTTCCATTCCACCAGTCTTTGTTGTATTATAGTATGTATTTGAGGTTAATAAAGACATATGTCCATAAGCGCAACATACATGGCCCTGTTTAAAGGGCATGTCCACCCTTAGAATCAACTTGTCACCCCCCCTGTATTTCTGTTTCCCTAAAAAAAATTCTGTTTCATCCATCTCCATTTCCTCATCCCCAACAACTGATAATCAACATGATCGCGTCTTTAGACTCACAGATTTAGCATATACTTAGTGATAAAGCCAGATGTTAATGAAATTAAATACATTCTGACAGAATAATATTGGCTCTCCCTCCATGCATCATTGGTTGTGACAAATGTCTAACCATGATCACGTTCAACTTAGCTGCATAAGCTGCAGTCCCTCGTTGCACATGCTCAAGGTTAAAAAAAGCTCATTGAGCATGGAGGAAGGATATCCTTTGCCGGAATGGAAGAGAAAATCTAATTGGTGGGGTTGCTTGATAACTGACAATCAACATTTTTTTGTTTAAGCGCGGACATGCTCTAAATGATTAGACACATTTAGCTTATGTCCTGGGCATTGTGTTTTTATTAAAACACTCACCAAATAGCCTGTACACACTGCATGGCAATGGCAGGTTGGTGTCTGCTTCCTGGGTTTGTATCCCTATAATTGTCTCTTCCCATCTGTTTCTAGAGAGAAAAAATGCAAGTTTTATTTTTTTTTTAAATTTGAAGCTCATTTTTGCTCCACTTTGTAGATCTGGATAAAGGTTAAACCCACGGCTGTTTGATTCCACGCTAACCACTGCATGATCTTGTTCATTCTCTTGCTGCATAGCAAGAATTTACTGCATGTGGTTTGATATTTATGAATTTCTTGTCACACAAGATGTGCGAATAAACATGTTTTTCCAAGAGGAAATGTCTTTTTTTTTTTTTTTGCAAACATCAATCCTGACAACTCAAATACATTATATGTTCTTGTATCATCACATATGGAGAAGTACCTGACAGATGTGTGGGATGAGAGAAACTTCAGCTGTGAAGAAAAAATGAAAATTAATGTTTGATGTGAAATCCTGTAGCCAAGCTCTGTGTGTTTAGCACTGTTGGACACTATTATTCATCCTGCATCCTGATAGATAGTAGATAGATAGATAGATAGATAGATAGATAGATACATAGATAGATCATAGATAGATACATAGATAGAGATGGAAGAGCATATTGACATTTGTTCTTGCAGTTTGTATGTTGCTGTTCTACTATTTTACATCATTCATCTGTTTCATCTTTTGCTGTTCTACAATTCTCAGCATTCACTTATGGAGGACTACACACATCATGTCTTGTTCGTACTCTCATCAAATAATGAATGGCCATCATAGGTATTTTGTTTTCCAAATAAAGAGCAAATGGAGGAGCACACTGCAGTGTGAATTCAACAATTTATTAGTGAAACAATTCATACTATTAGCGTACTCCACCACTGCCTCCTTTATTTGGATTATCAAAACCTGTGGATTAGAGGGCTGGAGGTTTGCACTCTTGTCTGGCAAACAGCCACCTGAGCTTCAGATGATTTAAATGCCTGTTTGGGGCAACGATTGTTTAGTGTATGGGCACTTGGTCGGGTAAAATTGCAATTGGCAGAGGAGGTTCAGTCTTGATTGGCAAATCAATCTTTGGTTCAGAGAAGGGCAACTAAATTAATAAGGAGAATAGAGGAGCTTGAGAAGAGGTGTATGCATGGAGATCGGGATGGGAAAGGAACACATATACATACAGATACATTTGTGTGTTGTAGAGTAAACGTATTGTAGATCATATCAGGCAGCACACAGCACTTAACAGTATAAGACAAGTTTCATCTATAGGTTATAAAAGGGGTTTTATCAATTTAATGTAAAAACTATAGAACTTACTGCAAATGTACTATCAGGCTTATGGACAGACTAAACAAGAATGAAAGTTATTAAACGTACTCAAATATGCTAGATTAAATCCTACTGTCACAGTATTGAACCATGCAAACTGCAACATGGATGCATAATCTACTGCTGGGTATCTATGTTCATACTTGTCATAACATTCTCTAACTTTATTGAATTATTGTTAACTCACTCTCACGTGTACTTTCTACATTTCCTAGCCCAGTTTTCCTTTGCATAAATCTGCAGATATTTCAGCCAACACAGTTTGTTCTAAACGATTAGTGTTAATATTTTTAACAACATTTAGAAGATGTGGGTATTGTAAAGATCTCCAATTGTACCGCTCACAATACACATTTTAATGATTAAGCTTTTATACCCGTTCTGTTGAATGGTCCAGTGACCAGTCGTGTTCAGTTTTCTTATGCACAGTTTAACCCATCGTACAGGTCTTTTCCGTGGGCTGAAGGATTTCATAGCTTAAGGAGTTCTTCTCTTACATCTTACCTTCCAGTGCTAGATGTTACAATTGCTTACGGAGTTTGCAGGCAATGTGATTCTTCTTCTTTCCAAGTCATCAACTCCAATTAGTTCCAATGTTGATCAGTCAAAATAGGCCATAAAAATAATTGCATTGTGATTTGAATGGATTAGAAACCAATGACATTGCACTTATACTAAATTCTTGTTATTCTAATGGATACATATATATTTTTATTAGTCAAGTGCACCCTAGACAGCTCTTGTGCTTTAAGTTCTGGTTGAATTATTAGTTTCAGTGTGCATGCAGCTCTACTTTTGGTTTTCTTTATATATCTATATTTCCAGTAGGTGCACACACTACCATGACCGACTATACACATCACTTTTACTTCCAATTCGTTAAAGGGTATGTAAACTGAAAAAATCACTTTGCCTCATATTAATCTATAAATGAGTTATAGCAGAAATTCAGAGGTGTGTGTGTTGCTGCATGCCTTCAATCTAGTACTTGATTTGCTCAGGCCAATCATTCTCCCTCCCGCTCTTAACCGATGCCCCCTCACTGTGGGGCAAACATGCTCAGTAATCATGGTAAACCAGCACTGGGAGATTAAATTTCCCAGGATGCATTTGCAAACTGTCACCCTGACTGCACACTGCGAAGAGTTTTATCATAAACGGAACTTGATTGACAGCTTAAAAATGAAGATGCTTCAGATTCGAAATAGGGGACAGATCAACAACAAAAAAATCGGTACATTGGTGGTTGGGAAGAATTATAGTTTCCAGTAATGGGCAATTTTAAAAAAATGTTTCCAGTTTAAATACCCTTTAAGCATTTCACGAGTAGAATTTTTTTGTTCTATTTTTTCACTCTCAGCACTTTCCTTGCTTCTTCTCTTTTGCCTTCTAAATCTGATACTGTTCCTTTCCTTTCTCACTGCGATATCCCCTTGCCTTACCCCTCTGTCTCACTATGACTACCCTGCCTCTATTTTTAACGTCACCATTATAAGGTCAAATTAACCATTAACCTGTTTTGGCTGTTTTTCCTTTATGATGGATTCCACTTTTGTGCTTTATTTTTCCTTCTTTTCTCTCTTTCCTCTCCCTTAATGAAGCTGTCTGGTATTTCTATCCAATGTCCTCCTGATTGCAAACCTCATTTACTGGCACTTAGCTATCCATACGTTCAGTGACAGCTAAGCTCCCTAATTAGATCTGTTGTTCTTTTTTTCCCCCTATCTCGTTACACTTACTTGCCACAAACTTTACTTTTCGCCTACTTGACACTGACATTTTACTCTGAAAAAGGATTATGTTCAGGATCTGTCTCACCTTGGCATTTCCTCTTTCTTTACTGTTTTTAGAGGGACAGTTTGGAGAAAACTGATAATGATCTCATGTCTCTATTGCCCCCCCCTCCTATCTTTTTCACAATTTTATAAGATGTCATTAAATGTAATACATTTAATTGTCCAACTGTACAAATAATGTCCACCCTAAATTTGTCACGTGATATATATTATTTGTGTTTTAGAGTTTTGTTATTTTTTTTTTTTTACGGTACTGACAATATTTGCTACCTATGTATTCTAAAATTGGTATTTTTATAAAATGCAAACCTAAATATTTTATAATTTTATATTTAATAATGAATACTAACTATGTCTAAAATATAAATTTTTACCTTTTACAATTCAAAAAGTATTTAATATTTGATATTTTAACATAAATAGGTTAAAAAGTGAAAATGAAAAATACTACCAACTTTTCAGATTTACCCTTGAAAGGAGCTTGAAAGAGCTAATAAACGTGCTAATTTCCCCTTTAAGATTATACCTAATACTTCCCCAGCTACTTTTGATCCAGTGGTGTTTAGAAATTTTGGCAGCTGCCACTCATTACACTAAATGAAATAAAATTCTATGTTTTAATATAGTAAATGTAGAAATTACGGAGTTGTGAAGTTTTATGCATGACTTTTAATCTCACTGATATTACCTTTGGGTTCTGCGGTGTAATGGTCTCAGCTTTACGTGTTAATTAAAATGATTTCCATTTAAAGATGTCATACTGTGTTAGCCATCGATAGTTGCAGGTAATACTTTTGAGACAAAACATAAACAAAACGGATGTAAAGATGATACTCTTATTATCGTACTGAGATGAAAACTATAGCAAACTTTAAGAACATTATAGATCTGTAGTTTATTAGTCCCTTTTTTAGAAAATGCTTTTATCAACATACATAACTTTGTCTTAAAGGATAGGTTCACACTAAAAATATAGTTTTTTTCTCATAATTAAAAGGGTTGTTGTGGTTTCCTCTATTTAAAATAGCTCTCTCTGACAGCCGCGCTGTCCCACCAAGCGCCTATTTCAGTGCTGCGCGCCAATACAGAAGCCAGGCGCGTGAATAGGACGCGCGGCTGTCATCTCGAAGCAGCTGCGAGTGGAGCGGCGGTAAGGTAAGTTCGGCAGTGTCCCCGGGGCGTTCTATTTTTCACAGGGAGGTGGGAATAAGCGTTCTCACCTACCTGTGAATAATAGAAACAGATTTTATGTGCTTAAAATCGCTGGTTTAGTGTCCCTTTAAGTTATAGGCTTGTAAATTTGCACTCAGTTGTGACAGTCACTTGATGTGCTGTGTAAGAAGCCCTACTTCACAAAAAAACAATATTTTCTTAAGCTTTTATCGAAAGTTACAGCAGTAGGATGCTAGTCATAAGGCATGGGGGTGGAGAGGTGGTGCTGGTGATGTCACAGCTCACAGTGCTAGCTGAGAACACCACTCCTGAACCTTGCTGTTATATGGAGGTCCCTGATACATTAATGTTATATGGAGGTCCCTGACACCTTGCTTTTATATGGAGGACCTTGACACCTTTCTGATATATGGAGGACTTGACACTTTGCTGTTATATGGAGGTCCCTGAAACCTTTCTTTTATATGGCAGTCCATGACACCTTGCTCTTATATGCAGGCCCTTGATACCTTGCTGTTATATGGAGGTCCCTGACACCTTGCTGTTATTTGGAGGACCTTGACCCCTTGCTGTTATATATGGTCCATGGCACCTTCTGTTATATAGATGTCCCTGACCCCTTGCTGTTATATTGAGGTCCCTGACACCTTGCTGTTATATGGATGTCCCTGACTACTTTCTCTTATATGGTGGCCCTAACACCTTACTGTTATATGGAGGTCCCTGACACATTGCTGTTATTTGGAGGACCTTGACCCCTTGCTGTGTATATTGAGGTCCATGCACCTTGCTGTTATATGATGTCACTGACCCCTTCTTGCTGTTATATTGAGGTCCCTGACCCCTTGCTGTTATATGGAGGTCCCTGACAACTTGCTCTTATATGGTGGCCCTGACACCTTACTGTTATATGGAGGTCCCTGACACATGGCGGTTATATGAGGGGTCCCTGACCATTGCTGTTTATATGGTCCCTAACACCTTGCTGTTATGGAGGTCCCTGACACCTTGCTGTTATATGGAAGTCCCTGACACCTTGCTGTTATATGGAGGTCCCTAACATCTTGCTGTTATATGGAGGTCCCTTACACAAGCAGTTATATGGAGGTCCCTTACACCATGCTGTTCTATGAAGGTCCCTGAACCTTGCTGTTATATGGATGTCCGGACACACCTTGCTGTTATATGGAGGTCCCTGACACCTTGCTGTTATATGGAGGTCCCTGACACCTTGCTGTTATATGGAAGTCCCTGACACCTTGCTGTTATATGGAGGTCCCTAACACCTTGCTGTTATATGGAGGCCCCTTACACCAAGCAGTTATATGGAGGACCCTTACACCATGCTGTTATATGGAGGTCCCTAACACTTTGCTGTTATATGGAGGTCCCTTATACCTTGCTGTTATATGGAGGACCTTGACACCTTGCTGTTAATTGGAGGACCTTGATACCTTGATGTTATATGGATGTGCAGTCATCTGGCAGTAAATGGGCTACTTAAGATTCATTAGGAGAGAACTTAATAATACAGACCAAGGAGACTTTGGAGCTGATGTACTAAAATTTGCAAAACTTTCCTGTGTAATTAATCTGCAGACACCATTTAAATATTATTTAACGGTGGCTTTACATGTGATTACAATGGCATGTGTGTGTAGACAGATTCCATTGGAAACTAAATGGTAGTGTGTGTTAACGGCTATAATTATTCATTCCCCTTCATCAATTTAGTGGGCTGGTTGTGAGCTTGAGCATGCTCAGATGAGGCAGCTAGGGGACTAGCATTCAGTCATTGGCCATGATGTCAACTGTCAAATCCATAATTGACAAGTTTATGAACCAGGAAGCAGAAACATTACCACCAGGACATTGTGCAGCATTTTAAGTTAGTCCAATATATTTCAACTTTCTAACTATTGTAGCTTTGCGGTTTGGGAGTGATTGACATATAATTTTTAATTTTAGGGCTGGACTTGCCCTTTAAAGTGAAGAGAACCAATACAGACTGATGGAAACTTTCTGCCGGGAACCACAGAGACAACACTGTCAATATGTATTATGCAAATCCACTGTTGAGTATGCAGTTTGTTTTATTGCTGCTAGACTTCTGATTGCAACATTCTACCAAGAGTTCTAGCACTCGCTGCTTTTTCCAATTAGAGAATGTATTAATATACTCTTGCGATGATCTGTTAATATAGAATAGCACATTTGATTATCTACTGTACCTCTTATTTTCCTTGGCGAGAATTAGTTCACCCTTCCGGGTTGTCCCAAATGATATTACATTAATCAAAAATGGAATACCGTATGCCAACTGGAATTTCTTGGACTTTGGCCAGGGATGTACAGTCAGTAAAAGTCTATGTACCTCTCTTTCTTCATGTAGGAAAATTTCATTTCGAAGGGAGAATGAAAAACAGTGGCAGCTTGAGAGATGGGTAAACAGCACCATTAAAAAGAAATTGAAGCCGAAATGAAAATAAAGTTTTTGAAGTTGCTGTGCATTAAGTTGCATTAGTTAAATAGCCAAATACTGTAGCTGAGACAGGTATACATGTCTAACCTGTATCTTACCTTCATCTGAAACAGAGAGACCCCTACCTTGGCTGTATCTCCTAACCTAATGCTAATAAGTTGCCCAGATTGCTTACCTGTACTCGCATTATACCTACTATTATAACATTATAACTGTTGTATGATATTTAAAGAGCAGTGTGAAGCTTGATACATGTCATATTGACATATGAAATACCGGGTTAAAGGATAACTATAGTGCATATAATTTTGATTTCAATAACCTTAAAAATTAGAAGTTCCTGGGGCAATGGATACGTTCACCATTTTTGGTGCGCACCGCATGCGCCGCGATAGGTTAACATCAAAGGAATCACAGTGCACTGCCTAGTGGGGCCTTGCTCTTAGAATGACAATCTAGCACAATCTGTGTATCTGCTGACAATGTTTAAAGGGGAACTGTGGTCTCCAAACAAGTAAAACGAGCCATCAACCACCTCTCTACGTGCTCCACAGCCCAAGATATACAGAAATGACTGACCAGAAAGTTAATGGGTGACTTGTGACATTCCTGAGGCTTCTCCTGCACAGTGCTGCCGACGAGCACAGCCTCAGACTCCCTCAGTGTGTGAGGTAGACAGGAAGTCCCTCCTCGTCTCTGCTGTGTGAAGTGCAGGGGACCTGTTGATGCTGCTGCCATATCACACACAAAAATGTAAATATCTTCAAAATTATGCAAAATAAACAATGGAAATAAATTGCAAAAATTCTCAGGGGCGCAATTCCTATCAATTTACCTCAAGTCATTTTTGGACCACAGTTCCCCTTTAATGATCGGATTTTAGGGAGCAACTAGCTTAGTGCTTAGTCTTCCCAGTGGGTGTTCGTCTGGTTACACCAGTCCATGCCCACAGAATAGGCTGCTCGTCTACAAAAAAATCAACCTGTCTGTATGGGCAATACCAGAGAATTATTGTTTGGGACAGTTGTTTCTTTATTGTGATCATATTGCATAATAAATATCTTGTTATATATATATATAAATGTTTTCACAATATAAAAAAATACCAAAATAGTAAGTCTGCACTCGTTGCTCAAATTGCTTTCGCTAATGTATTGGTTCATTTTTATGAGGGGCGGCAGCATGAAGAAAATTGCTTCAGCAAAACTGCTTCTCTTTAATACAAAAAGTCTTAGGGACATAACCTGACATAACCTGGCAGATGAAAACTGTATGTAATGTAGCTCCTCTACGAAACAATATTAGGAGGTAGAAATTAAGCATTCCTACCTCCTTGCCCCAGGTCCTTTTCATTTCTAAAAAAGTATATTTTTACAGTATAGTATAGTCCTTTAACTCCCTTTTTCCAGGGCCTGCACAGATTTCTATTAACGGCACAGGAGCATAATGCAATACAGATGACGTTTATTTTTGCACTACTTAGTAGCATGAAAATGGACGTTATTTCAAAGCCGGAGTTACCTTCCTTACCTGCCTTCCCAGGCTGAGTACTCCATCATGAGAACCCGGAAGGAAGAGGAGTATGGAAGGTTAGTATTACATGTCCCTGTAAAAGTTTTATGATGCAGTTGCCTTCCAACTAAAGCTGACCATACACATGGACCATTTTCAGGATATATCAGTAATTTGTATTGCAAAAAAACAATTGATTCCTATACGGGCAATCTACAGCCGTCAGTTTCGAGAGCTGTTGGGGCAGGAATTTTTTAATTGCATTGTTATTACTTCAGTGATAGCATTGAGAAGTGTGTCACTGCATGAATGGTAGTTCCCATTACAGAATATAGAGGGCTAGGTATCAAGAGCAATGGCTCCAGCGATGTTATATGCTGATATCTGCTCTCGGCGCATCACAGTGCCGTTAACTATTCCAGCACTTTTAACGCCAGCCAGTTGCTGCATGATCTTCCAGGAATTGGCTGTGGCCTGTAGGGATCATATGTGTATGGCTTCCGTAACACTTCTTAATTTAAGCAATAGGTCACAAGGACACGTAAGCATAAATCTACTTTTTTATTCTACTCCAGACCTCGCTATGAATTTTCTGCCTTTGTGGAAATTGTTGTATTATAGTGCAGCCAAATGATGACACATCGAGGGAACATGTAGCATAAAGTCAGTATAAGTAAAAAAAAAATTGTCAAAACTGTAGGCACAAGTCCCATTTATTACAAAGGACAGAAAATATCCAACAGGGCCTGTTACGGTGTTAATATTGTATTTATTTTCTTATACAGCACTTGGTATTCCGCGGCGCTACATATTCTGCAGGAAGAATTGGAACTGAGGTTGCAAGGTTTCAGTTCTTACAACCGGGCTACTGTGCCTGCTGTTAAACTGTTAATAAATTGTGTTATTTGGATATGTAGCTATTAATACAATGGCAAGATGCAAGGGTAGTTGTTGAGAAAGGAAATTCCTCATCAATATATCTACTGTACGTAATATAATATAATTGAATAAGTCTGTGTATGCTACAATGATCTTTTTTATTGTGTTATTTTCATGTTTTTGTCCCCCAGAAAAAATAAATAAAAGGGAAAAAAAACTACTCATAAATAACTCCTTTCACTACAGATAAAGCTTGCTTGATTCCGTGTTTGTTAGCAATTAGACTCTGAGAGTCTACTTGGCACATAATAGCTTTGACCTTATTTAACTGAAATTACATGTTCTAAAATATACCGCTACGGAAGCCTAGTAAATATCAAATCTTCTACATTATAAAGATCATCAGGTAGACTAAGTGAACATTAATGTGTACAGTTTCCAAGCAGAGCTGTTTTATAGGAATGCGCTTGTCAGAAAATTCTCTGTTTTTCACTGATTTGCCTGTGAATGGTTTTGCTACGTTGCTGTCTCTTTCTGGTTTATTAAACTGCTCAACTAGATAGTGGATCTCACTTCTAAAACCAACCCTATCTCCTCATTCCTGTGTATCAGGAACCACGCACTGATTAGAACGTGACACAGTTGACTGCTGTTTGAGATCAGTGGGATGTGTCTCGATGTCACGTGGCTGGTTAAAAAACAAATCCTCGTGGAAGCAGACAATTGATCAGGGCTCAATAACTTACCACAACAGTAAATGTTAGAAATTATTACTGAAAGCAAATCTTATCTTTATAACTTTATCTGTAAATGACATCAAGGTTAACATGAGATATTTTTATCACTGAACAGGAATTTGGTTCCATGCTAGTAAAGTGACATAGAACATGATTTAAAAAGATAACAGTTTTACAGTGTTTTAAAGGACAATAATACCCCCTCCTCACCGATGGTAAGGCACTATAGGGTCTGTCAACTTATCGTAAGGTGGCCATACACATCCGATTTCTATCACATTGGTATCTGTCTGCACATTGCAATGGGAACCGCAAAACATGGAGCCGACCGATCACCCATATGCAGTATGGTCATCAGTTAGGCATGCAGCCATAAACGAGCCAATGGTGTCGGCTCTTTTTACTTTAAAGTAAAGGAAGCTGATACCGACAGACAGCAAATTTCCGGTTTTCCCAATCGACCGCTATGCCAACCACAGACGTTCGTCTGCATTATGGTTGGTCGGTTTCGGTTCCTACTCACTGCTATTAGGTAAATCCCGTTGGTCCATGACGGGTTGTACCTAATACCGCTAATGTGTATGGCCACATTTACACCCCAAGAAAACTGTTTCTGGACTGGCCAATAGGGAGACATGCTCCGTGCAGAGTTCATGTTCCCATTTGCCAAATCTGGGAACAGTCCTGGAAGGAGGGAGGCACCTGGTGCCAGCAGATGGATTTTGACAGTTCATTACGGATCCTATAAAGAGCACCCAGGGGTCCTCACATTGGTTGTGGGTGGGACGTAAGTTAGGATATAACTTTCCTTTAAGAAAATTCACATTGTTTTATTTACATAAAAAATCTGCTGTACGCTGAGAGGCATTTCATAAACTGAACTGGTGCTGGGTCTAGGTTGTGGTGCTGCCAGAGAAACATTCTTTGCTACATTCTATTTTAACCACTGTCAAGCTTGTTTATGAAGTCATGCATTGTTTTCCTTCTGTTGTAGCACATCCTTTAGCTTAATCAGCTTGTCACTTCATGTTATTAAATAATTACTGTTTGTTACAGGTGCGCCCACCCAGACCTACTGTGGCCCGACGACCGAAAAGTAACGCAGCAGCAGAGAGCAACAGAACAGCCTCATCTAGTCCTGACCAGTAAGTGGACAGATTGTTAATACTCTCTAGGGTTGATGCAATAAAAGGTGCAAATCAATCATGCAGAAACCAATCAGATGTTCTTAAACTGCAGTAACCCAGAAAACATCTTCGCTTGCCACATATTAATAGCACAGAAAATGTTTTACCCTTGTTTTCATTTGGTGGGGGGACTGCCTAATTGCCATTTTTAGCTATAGCACTGCCCTTTACCAGCTACAGTTATATAATACACAAGAGCTAAGGCCTGCAAATCCTTATAAACAGCTCTTAGGAATGTCTTCGATTATAATCGACTTTTTGTAAAATGTCATATGGTCATGAACCACCTCTGTGAACTATATACCCATATCATTTCACAATCGGAGGTGCCTTATTTACTATATATTGTCCACTGCTTTCATTTGGTTTAACCAGTTCATTTCATTTAAAGATTTTTTATGATGGCAGCTATAATGGATAATTTGGTGGCATTACTAACAGTTCTGTGTTAGTGCTGCACTTTTTTTATCTACTCCACCCACTGCCTTTTCTTTCTTCTGCTGTTGTACATTCCACCCTTGAGTTGGTACAGTACACCAATGTAATCTCTAGGATGGGGTGTATTTAACTTACTGGTTCAACGGGGGGAAAAAGTAAGCTAGAAATGCTGGTGTATATAGTTTAATATAACAGGGCAAACCCACAGCAGCTCAACAAGAGTAAAGATTCATGTATAGGAAGCTGCTCCCAGTAGGAGCCCATCTTTTTTAACCCAATTGATCTATTCCTGGGTTGAGGAACTGCACATGCAGCAATTTGCAAATGGTAAACGTATCTTATGGCATATGGTAAATTAGCATGCAAAAGGGTTATCAATCTGCAGGACTGATTACTACTGTACCAACTGGAAATTGCTCTGTTTTCTGTTCAGCGAAGAAATTATTATTTTTCACCTGTAGAGAATGTGCATTTTATTTGGGCTTTGTTTATTATTAGCAACACTGAAAATAGCAAAGTAGATACCAATTCAATCTATCGTACTTTTCTTACGGAGAAACAAACACCAAATATTAACTTTTAGGAACAGATAAGTGCGGAATTGCTGCCTTAAACGGAAACTTACCTTCATACTAGGCTGGCTGATGCACTCATGGGGAGAAGTAACTTCTCAGCATAGCTGAAAAGTTTATAGATATATATTTAAGTATACTGTATATTTATTTATATAATGTTAACATATTCCGTAGTGCTTTACAATTACATGTATACATTCACATCAGGCCCTGCCCTGCCCTGCCCTGAAGAGCTTACAACCTGTCAGTAGGTCTTTATGATTGTGGGGGAAACTGGAGTGCCTGGAGAAAACCCACACAAGCACGGGGAGAACATACAAACTCCTTGCAGATGTGTCAAAGGGTGGAATGGAACTCAGGACTTCAGCTGTGCAAGGCATCAGTGCTAACCACTGACCACCGTGCTGCCCAGCACATGCACAAGGTTGATGGTAGACCAGATTGTGATTTCCATCTACTGGTGTGCAACTTGACTCTAGGTGTGCATCATTATTCTAACTCTAAACATCCGATCTGATAGGGATGCAAATTTTTTTTTACTCCAATATTTAAAATATATGTAAATTTTAGACGATCTTGCCCATTGTTGACAGCTTGATCAGCTAAAATTTACAGAGAGGAAAGATCAAACTTTCGGTTCAGTTTGCATGAAAATTTAGAGTTCTGTCAAATTTTCCTTGATATTTTGGCCCAATCAATGAAATATCTTGTCAGTCGATCCTTTGTTCATACCAGATCAATCGGATATGTCTGTATATTTCAGCTGATCATGTGGTCTTCTATATGCCACACGATCGGTCAAGACTACAACACTGAGTTGTAGTCCTGTTCTTAGCCACAATCAATGGTATTTTGGCCAGTCAATTGGTGTGTACCGAGCCTTGCTTCAAACTAAGGGTAAATGAATAGATTACTAATCTGAATAGAGGTTGGCAGTGAATGCAATTTGCTTCAATATAACTATGTGATGTATAGATAATTAGGAAATATGTCTATTTGCATGGGATACTGATAGGGTTTTAGCTATTAAATATCCCATGAAAAATATTTATTTGAAAATGGACACATAGACACAATTTATTAGCATGGAAAACAGGCATTTAAAGGGTCACTATACTCACTGAAACTACTATTTGAGATAAATAAAATGGTGGTTCTCACATATTTATCTGTGTTTAATTTGTCATTAAATTATTAACCTTTCCCTTACTCACTGCCTCTTTGTAGTGTCTGCGACAAGTATGCACAAGTGTGTACAGCCACACCATAGACACTGCTCTGCTTACACATCTCACCATGCCTTCTTTTCTCTGCTTATTCTCTTAATTGTTGCAGAAAGTGTAATGGCAGGCAGATAGGGAACATATCATTTCTGGTGTGACAGATCTTTCCTTGTAAACGCTGTGATTTCAAATGATGAGTTCTCAGAATCTACAGCTCAGATTTAAAAAACTTTTTTTTAAATTTTGAAGTATTGGGATCTTGCTGTATCTAAAGGTATAATTTTTGCAAATTCTATAGATACCCTTTAAATTAAAGGTAACTGCACCCCCAGAATGTAAGATTGCTTTATTGCAATACTCCCAATACCCCATTATAAAATACATTTCTAGACTACCCTGCCTGCCTGAAGGGAAATAAACACTCTGTTCTCCTTATAAAGTTCCATTCATATGGTCTGTCCTAGTGAATCGCGAATGCCGGTTTCGTGGTTGTCTTTTGCGTGACTTTAGCTCCAAAAACCTGCCTACCGCCCCTGGATAAATGAGCCTGTTTAACTTAAATAACTGTTAAACCCCCAAAATACAGGTGGTAATTTATCCTGTTATTTATCTACCTTATGGCATGTATTTGCATGAAACACTCAGCATGTTGAATCGTTAAATTAGCTGCTCTGACTTGAGGGTAGCCCCAAATACAGGCTTAATAAAAATAACCCTACAAAACAACAACTGGAAGGCTGTTTTACAATTTATTATACCACAAAAAAAGTACAAATATGCAAACAAGTGCAATATGATCATCATTAAATATGATCAAAATCAATCAAAAGTCCCCCACTATTTGTCCAAGAATAACCAACCACTTGATTTCTTGATGTTGGAGAAATCTTTACATTAATATAGGAGGAATTGTAATTCTGTGACAGCTGGTCTGGTTGCTGCTGATGCCAGTGCCTGTTTAAAATTTTTGGTACATAAAAGGTATTTTTTTGGTCAAAAATATATATTCCTTATTATATTAAGAGTAGTTTCCTTCCACAGATAAACATCAAAGCAGCGTGTTCAGTTATATGCCTCATCATAGAACAGTACTGCCCTCTTTTGGTCAAAGTGAAATATTAAAAACATAAAATTCAACTGAATTCATTCCTAACCCTTTAACCTTTCACGTGTGTGCTTGAATGGTTTTAGATGGATGAATATAAAATGTGAATAGTATATCACATGTTTATTAATATAACATTAAACTAGTGATTACTAAATAGGTACGCTTAAGTAGTTATAAAATATCAGGATTCTCTGCAGCTTTTATGTTTTGAAATAAATTATATTGTTATTACAAAGAAGTTAAATTATTGGTATGGTATATATAAAAATACACGTTTGTATATATATATTTGACAATAAATCTGACTTTCTGCAAGAGAGGGCTGTATCTATTTATCTTTTTGTATGCAATTAAAGGGACACTGACTTCCCCTTTAAATTTGTACCTAACTTTGTACTTTGGATGCTAAACCTACCTGGAAGTGCTGATCCAATACATATATTTCAAGTTATATATATGTTTGTGTGTAACGTATTACAGTCAGATTTTCATCTTTACTGTAACTAATGATGCATGAGAAAACGTGGCAAGTTCAAAGCAAAAATCTGAGCTAACACTGTAGCACTAGAGTGTTAAAATTGCAGGATTTTGTTCTCTGAGATGGTAGTTTCACCATCCCTGCACATTATCATTTTAAAGACCTTACGTAAGCTGGAGTTTGTATTTTAATCATTTTAATGCTATTTATATTCACAGGTCTATATGTTTTGGGCGTTTCCAGTAGCCTAGCCCAATAATACATTCTCCTATTAAGCAAGTGATCTCTAATGTTCTGAAAGGTCCTTTTATAAAATGGCTTTAGTGGAACTTTCTTGACTTTGTTTAGATCATCCTCTCTTGCTGTATCTGTTCTCCCAATTGGGCAGATGGTACAAGCTGAATTCCAGTTCCTTTGCTTTCCTTCAGATTAAAAAGGACCCGTAGAAAAGGAGCTTAATATTATATTTTAAAAATTGTGCGTCAGTAGCATTTTATGTTGAACACTCAACATATTGTTTTAGTTCCCCAGAAGACAATCTATGCTTTATGATGATGTGTTTCAGAAGGGGGGGGGATAAAAATCATTTCCTTTCTTCCTTCTTTCCATTTTAATATCGTGTTCATTTAAATGTCAATTAAATTTGAAATATCTACATTTGTCAGAGTTCCCTCGTGTTGGCCACGTTGATGTGAAGCAGCGCTGTCCGTGCATTCTCACCATGCACATCATCCTCATTAAAAATAAACCCATGCAGTTGAAATAATGCGCTGAGACTCCACGCTTCCCGCGGCTCTGCTCGGATGTGTGTCTGACATGGTATTTAAAAGGAAGCAAGCTGTCACTAGTGTCACCTGCAGGTGTTAACACAAAGATGCCTAATGCTTGGACTGCTGAAAGAAACCTGCAGTGCATTATGGGCAGTGGTCCTGTTCCTTGCTGATGCCAATTTGACATTTTTGAGCCGCGGTTAAAAAAAAAAGGAAAAAAAACAGTTTAAAATATCTCTAGCTGTTTTAACTGTGGATGAATGGGATTATTCTAAGAAATTTTATTTCACTTTATTTTCCAACTCTTTTCATACTCTCTTTAGGTTAAGTAGCACTATATATATATACCATGATATCTAATAGCAAATTTAGCAGGGCGATGCCCCAAGAGCGATCGTCGATTTTATATGCCAATAACGTCTCTCGGAGCATTACTATCTGGCGTTTTTCTGTTTTGCCACTTTTAACGCCAGCTACAGTAAAACTACTCACAGAAGAATAGTTTTTGAGAGCAAGGAACTTGATTATCAGCTGAAATATAAGACGTTTTAGATTGTATATCTAAAGAAATAGGGGGCAGATCAACAATTAAATGATACAGTGGTGGTTGAGAAGAATTATAGTTTCTAGTTATGGTCAATTTAAAATACCCTATTTTTAGGTATAGATGTCCTTTAATACTTTGTATTGGACAAGTCTAATGGGACAGGTCTAAATGTATACATTTTTTACATACTTGTTTTCCCTTTTTCCTCAGCATTGTAAAACCTACAAGACACTATACTGTTTTCCTGTCTGAAGACTCCTCTGATGATGACTTTCTACAGGAGGAAGACCCTGTCTCTGCCTTCTCTGAAAACTTTACCTTCTCTACTCCCTTTGAATGGTCTTTATCTTCATCTTCTTTCTTAAATGCTCTTGTAACCCAAAGTAATGTATTTTAATGATTTGCACAACAATCTGCAAAAAATATCCCGAGATAAGTGGCACAGAGATTATGGTTTTAATGTTTTGCTCTGGGCGAGAAAAAAATTGAATAGTGTATGGAAACTGATGTCTTATCCTGTATTTTTCAGGCCTCAACAGTATCGAACCTTGAAAGAATCAGATGCAGATGGTGAGGAAGCTATTAGTTTAGAGAAGGAAGAGAATGAAGAGGCAGCAGGTGAAGAATCCCAATGTGCAGAAGTCAAACACATTAGTGTCCTAGAAGACATATTTAGTAATATAGAAGCTGAACCACCACTGTTGGTCCAAGCCAAGAGTTTAGAAGACCTGCGAACACCCAAAGAAGACCATGAAAATCACCTCACTTTTGATTACCAGGTATTGTGCTACACATGGCTAATAAAATTAAAAGCAAACAAACAGGCCACACTTCTGGATCTTCACAAAAAGCTTTATTGAAGCATCTTTAAAAGCACCTCACTCAAGGATCCCGCATCCAACGTGTTTCGTGGAACGCCCCCTTAATCATGGATGATGTTATAATATTATTAAAAGACTAGAGGCAATTGAACTCCATGGGGACTTCTAATATTCCTATATTATATAATAATTATCATTTACTATACATATTGTCAATGCACTATGTACGTTGTTTGTAGCCTAAGTTGTTTTTTCACTTTAGTTGCCCTTTAAGATACTTATACATGTTGTTGCTTGATTGGTTTTACATACTTCTTGTTTAAAGAAAGGTAACAATAGTATTCAAATATGATGGACAGTTTTTAATTAGAGCTCTCTGTATGTTCCCAGATAAAACTGACAATGGCATAAACGTCTGAGCTGTGATACAATTAAAAGCCAGTACAGACAATTATTGGAATCTGACCTCTATAAGCAAGTATAGTTCTTATCCACTAATTTCCCAGTTCTACAATTTCATACAATAAAAAAAACATTGTCACTATAAATTTTGACTTTTGGCTTGAGGGATTTTTAGTAAACTACGTATCAGTTAACATGTATCACATGCAAAAATTAATTTTTATAATGCCATGTGGATGTGTAAAGAAATATCATTACAGCCCAGAAGAGCATCTTACTGTCAGTCTAGCGGTTTTCTCTACAGTTTCTTCCACACCTTCTTTTGGGTAGAAAATGTATAAGATGGGACTTTTATTAATGGCAACACTTTGATGTTTGTTGCTCTACTTAGTCACTAATGTTGGTATGCATCTAACTAGTGTAAAAAGACACAATGCAGAACATATATCCCAAATATCCACATTATTTATATGGCTACCATAAGATTGCTGTTCCATTTTAATTAGCATTCCGTATACAAAAAAATGGAGTCTTTGTTTTTATATTTATAAACTTCCTGTTTATTTCCATAGAGAATGGATTTCACAGCATCGGATAGGATTCGTATGGTTCCCACGATGAGAAACAGTCAACCATACAGTAAGCTGTGGAGCATGGGACAGGATGATATGGCTATACCAAGTAACAAATGTCTCCAAATATCACCTGAAAAACACCTAACCCTTCCAACCAGCAGCACATTTAGACCACAAAAGGACAATGAATTAGCCACCATAGAGAAAGAGGCAAAATTAATCAGTTCCCCGAGCAGTATCACAATTCCTCGGCCTCATGGAAGGAGGACACCAGAATTAGGTATTGTTCCACCACCTCCA
The DNA here is from genome assembly GCA_019447015.1 of Hymenochirus boettgeri. Lineage (NCBI taxonomy): Eukaryota > Metazoa > Chordata > Amphibia > Anura > Pipidae > Hymenochirus > Hymenochirus boettgeri. Next base: position 148,719,037 of record CM033476.1, read on the forward strand.
CCACCGAGAGGAATTAAACAGAATGCAGGGGCAGACCCCAACAAACAACATCCCGAAAGTAGTTTCCATGGAAAAATAATAGGAAGTCCATTTAGGGACCAATCAGTAACAGATGAGCAGGGACAAGCTGTAGGATCTAGTAGTACAGGCATGTTGAAGCCTGTCAAGGTATCTACAGAGGCTAGAATGAATGATGACCTTCTAAGCTTGTTGGACCCTTTAAACATTGACAACCAGAATTCTGCAGGAATGGTATCTGAGAGTTCTGAAAGTCCTTGCAGCTCTAGTACTACCTTGCTAACTCCAATGCAAAGTGAATTTGTTACTCCAGGTTATACTCAGCTAGGGTTCTCCTCAATGCCTACCTTTCTTCACTCCCCTCTTAATCCATTTGCCCAAGCATTGACAACAGAACATTCTGTCTCTGTAATGGGACCCCCAGTGAGATTATTTAATCCACAGGCTGCATCTGCTGTTGGTTCAAACTCACTTCTGCCTACTGCTGGTTACTACCACAGTGCAAGACCTCTGGCTCCTGTTTTACAAGGAAATGTATTTAGTCAAGATTCATCAGGTCCTGCCCTCAATCCTGTGATACATCAGAGTCACAGCCTTTCTGAAACAAGACATAACTTCACTCCTGCTATGGCCTTCCCAGCAGGGCATAGAACCCTACCAATGGCACAGTCCCGCTCCCGTCTACAGGAAAGCAAAAACCGGGAGTTCCCGCCCATTCCCCCACGACCTTCCAAACTTTTGGAGCCAATCCTGCCCCCAAATAAACCAAACCAACCTGTAGATCCATTTGAAGATTTGATCACTAAAACAAAGCAGGCAGTAACACCGCAACCCGGCAAAGTGGAACAGCTTCGCAAGAGATGGGAGACTTTTGAGTAAGATTCATGTTCTGATGGATCACTTTTAGGGAAATTGGTCCGAAAAACAAAGAGGTTAGTTTGGGATAATCAATCATTAAATTAAGGATTTACTGATAGATCTCCCAAGTTTGCAATTAAAGTCTATCACAGGATACAGTATTCATGAGTATTTCCTTACTAATCATTTTCTTAGCCCCGCTTGTCTATTTTAAAAGTTAACATTACCTAGGTATGAAACTACTGAGATAAAAAAGACGACGTATTACATAAAAACGCTTGAGATCCAAAGTTATCAGAAGGGAGCAACTCTGTGCGGTTTGGATTACTCAGCAGCCTAAAACAGGTTACACACTTGTTTGTTGTAAGTGTATTACAGTTACACATATTGCCACTATCTGTTGTGCTTGTCAAGCAGAAAATACATGTAATAATATATCTAGATCTGTATGTAGAGTTGGCTAGTGCACAAGACTTCTTAGATAAAGAAGCTTATCTTCTTGTATTTTAAGGAGATTGGGGACATGTGTGTATAGTGGTTGTTAGAGACTCTGCTTGGCATGGGGAACAACAAGAAGTGACCATCAATTGAGATATATGAATCTTTTGAAAGCTCCTCCTGTGCCACAAGGTGGACATCCAACTTTTTGCCCATGCTCTTAATCTACAACAACCAATCAAAAGTTCTCAAATGTTTTCTAGTACACCAGTAAAAAGGGAACATCTGAATGGTTGAGTCAAATTAACAGCTCAGGCAAATCTTTACACCTCTTATTGTAACAAGCTTTTCTTTTATTTTCTTAATTTTTCATCTGCAGAGCAAGTTATTTTGGCATCTGCTGACTTGTGCCCAGGACCCTGTTTGGCCCAAATACACAAGCAGATTTCTAAGTATTACACCTCGATAGAACAACTTTATTTACATTGATGCTTATTGCGCAATAACACCCTGTCCCTAAACACATTACATATTTGGATATCTTGCAGTATTATCTATTATTGGTTTTGTGTATGTGCAATTTTTCCAATTTGTTTTATACCAGATGTCACGGCGCCAATGCTGTGTTATGTCTTGTCTGTTTTTTTAATATACATGGAATACATTGTCTGCAGTATTATATTCATTGTGTTTGCTTTACTAACCTTTCCTTTTCGAAGCAAAGTTGCATGTTTTGGCCCAAATACACAAGCAGATTTCTCAGGAAAACTTTAGCTCCAATATGAGTGTTTTATTATTAAATTGTAATTATCATTACATTACATATAATTACATTACTGTACTTATTGTAAATGATCGGTACTTGGTAGTTTAAATGTTGTGCTACATCTATGGAAGGGAAATATCTTCTTTGGGGCCATAAAAGGGAAATAAACGTGTGTTTATAATAACTTACTGGTAACATGTTAATTAATAGTAAAATAAAATATGAGGGAGTAGATCTAAAACCCAAATATAAATATAAGAGTAAAAGCTGCCATATTGCTTGTCTCAGTAGAAGTATTTCTGGATTGTTAGAGAGACTGTTTTGTCAAGTAGCTTAAAATAGTAAACAAGCGATAACTAAACCCCTTAAACATTAGAAGTAAAGGGTACCAATGTGCGTATACCTTATACTTCTTACTGGCATTTATCTCCCTGTACATGAAGCATTGCCTGCATGTTAATGGTAGACATAGAATATTGTGCATAGCCAGCCCCTACGTGAATCATTGCCACCATTTTTTCAAGCTGTATAAGCTCTTTTATGAGCTCACACGTGCCCAGAAGAATCAGTATAGAAAACAACCCTATGTTATTGGCTGTGAAGTCACTGCCTTACCATGAATGACGACTGCTACCAGGAAGCAGCAGGAAGAGTATTACAGGGCAAGAAGATCTCGGGAGGAATTAGGCGAAGAACATTTTATTCCTGAATTTCCAGTGGCTTCAGCAACGTTGCTGAAATTACATTCTTAGTTTTAAGCGGGTAGATTAATCGCTGACATCAGTGAGTTCTTTTTTTTAAAAATATGTATATATACTTTGTCAATAGAGTTAAAGCAAAAATTGGCATGCAGTGTGGCAGCTTTCCCTGACTTTTAGCCCCAAAACTGCTGGTTAAAATGGTGGATCCCTTGTCTTGTAATTCCTTTTTCAATGATAACAATCATTCTGTACACAGCATGAGCGCTCCATCCCGAATAAGCTTTAGCAGATGCAATGTTTGCTGGGGCAATTCATTTTGTAGCAATTTAATTTCTGCCACATTTACTGCTGTAAAACGCCAATGGGCATGTACCTGGAGAGTTTCTCAATAAGCTTTAAGGTGATCTCAGCTTGGTATTGGCCCTCAATTTTCAGCTGATGTTTTTCCCTTTGTTTAGTGGCTTTATGTGATACATAATCAGGGAGATTCAATAAAAGTTCTTATTGTTTAAAATGGTGCTAATTTTGCCCCAACCAATCAGATGTTAGCTTTCAAATGTTAAATAACATCTGATTGGTTGGGGCAAAATTAGAACCATTTTAAACGATAAGAACTTTTATTGAATAACCATGTGTAAGTCCCTCAATCATCCCCCCAACCAACTACAAAACAAGTGGCTAGTCAGCTTGGGAAATCTGCTGTATCCTGATTTTATTAAGCGGAAGTCTGGTTTTTGTTGGCGTTTGTAATGGTGAGGGAAATGTTAATGCTTCAACATGATAAAAAAAAGGAGGTCTGGTTATATTTTATCATCTTCTTTGCCAGAAGGCTCTCCATTATTAGAAGTACATTTTTTTTGGTTCTCTGGACACTATTTTGCATGTTATCCCATCACACCAAGCTGCTATCATCCAGGTCTGGCCTGTTTAGTCCCAATATTTCCGACCGACAGGGGTTTGACAGATTTACTGACCAATAATCTGTGAGGTTATACATGTCAATATTTTGTCCCAACCAATTGTCTATTGAAGGCTTCATGGTAGGCAGTGATTTTTCAGCACGTTTGTTTGTTTAGGCTGATTTTCACAACCAATCACCAGGCCGATCCAGACAAAATATTAGGTCAGTTGATATCGGGCAAATATATCACCCCATGTTTACTGGCCAATAGGTTCTGAAGAGATAGAAATGCCGGCAGAACATAAAATATTCTGTTTATTTCTATGAGTGTTGTGCACTACAATTTCACTTTTAATCTGCACTGGTTCTCTTAAAGAAATCACTGAAATCGAATTGTTGACTAGAAGTCTGTTGTTTTCCCTTTTAGCTGCCGAAAGTGCCTAGAATTTTAGTAACTGTGAATTACTTGTCCAGTCAATGTCCTGTCCATTTCCTACACCCTCCTTTGCATGCTTCTCTGCATCTTTAGCAGTTCAAATGCACTGTTTTTACCTACAAGGAGCTCTGTGTGTTTCATGTGCTTTATGAACCTATTCTGCTGTTTGTTATTATGCTGCTCTGAGACATGTACTGGCTATACACATTGATTCTCTCAGATAGACTTTTTCTATGGGCAGTTTTACCTTCCAACTTTCCCCTTCCTGGCCATTTTATTTTGCGACCAACTTGTGATCAGGCCAGGTGGTCCTTCTGATGTTGCGGACAGCTCATAGTGTATGGTCAGCATTACTGACACATTGCTATATATTCAAGGGGAATTGCAGTGCTTTGCAGCATAATATGAATTTTGAAATGTATTTGCATGGATTAAAACAGTATATAGTGACATTGTCAACTCTTGCAGGTCATATTCTACAACTAAACCAAGTCCTAGATCCCAATGTAAATATCCTGGGTCTTATTAGATTTGCCTAAATCTGCACTGAGCCTTTATAGTTATGCTGCACCTTCTATGGGTCTGTAAAAGGAAGAAGCTGCACATGTAGGTGTATATACATCGTTAATGTGTTCTAGTATGTTTGTATCTGTGCCTTTGTTAAACAAGGAACACATAGTTAAAATAAATGGGGGCTCATTATTATAAGGCTGAAAATATGGATCAGAGATGCAATTTCTTTATTGCCTTAATGTATACCCCATTGTGTTTCAATTTAGATCCTAATACAGCTCAGTTGAAAACAAAAAAATATTTTTGGCACCATTTACTTTAATATCAGAAACATTAAACCATTTTTCACATGGCTTTAGACTACTAATGGTTGGGTCCCACTGCCTTGCACACAAAAACCTAATGCGTTTTTGTGAGGCCCACACAAGGTTGTCTACAGTTTCCATTGTGGTCCATGGAGTGACCTGCACACAACCTGTACGCAAATACATCAGGAAATAATAGATTACCGTGGAGCACAGGGACGAGGGATTTATAGGAACTGGTCCCCACGTTTTACATTTCAATCCTCTTCTCCTTTCAGACCTCAAAACAAACGCACTCAGAAAAATAAACAGCATGGCATGGACTGGAACCTAAACCCTTTAGATTGCTGAAATTATATATATATTATTAATAGCCTCATTAGAACACACCAGAATGGGATTTAAACTCTTTTATCTAATATTGTAGTAGGGCAGTGCTATTAAAGGAGTTTGGATTCTGCTCATTCTTAGCTGAGATTTGTTGACTTACAATATTAAACATTATTTAAAGGGAAACGATTGTCCCAAAATCAGCCTGTAAATCATTGAATTAAAATGTATTATCTTTTGCCTTTCTAAGCAATTATTAACCAAAGATATACTTGTGGGAAGTGAGTAGATTCTTGCTTTTTCTATTGAGAGAATGAGGAGCTGCCCAATTAGTCCGAAGAAGTCAGGGGAAAAAAAGGTTTTTTTTAGACCATAGATCACCTTGGACAGCCAGACAACATCAAGTGTGAAAGGTTGTAAACTGCCTTTTTCTGGTGAAGATGAAAGTAGAGCCTAAACTGTTAGATGACTGTTAAATGTGTTGACATTTTGCAGTTATGCGTTTCATGTTCATCACTACCAAAATAAATCACTCCAGTAAGTGATATATGGGTGGTGCAGGGAGCAAAAATCTAACAAACAAAACTAACGAACCAATGATATAACCAGATATCCTAGGCTGGGTACACACCATCAGATATTTCCAGCCGGACTGAGCGATAGTGACGTGTGTCGGTCAGGCGGAAATATCTGATGGTGTGTGGGCTCGGTCGTCCACATTGGATGAATGGGCCCATTGGTAAATCACAGCCACAGGGACCTGCATGATCGGTCGAGTGAACTGCCTGCCACGGGCACTATTGCCGCGACTGACAGACACTTGTCCAGACCCAGCGCTCGGTTAGGACAAAAACTTGGCTGGTGCCTACCCAGCCTAAAGAACAGCTCCTGTCTAGCACAGTATCTTAAGGACTACATCATGTACTAAATTACTAGGATTACTAGTTCAATAAATGAAATTGCAGGAATGTGTGGTTTTATGCAGACTCAAATCGAACAATTTGAATACATATACAGTAAGAATACAACAATATATGTGTATTCAGTGAATATGCCAATTTAATCAAATCAGCGTGCATGCAGGCATATTATAAAGTATTTTTCCAAAAGTTTAAAGTCTTTCTAAAATTTTATTAAAGGTTAACTGTGGTCTTTTGAAAAGAGCTTTCTCATACCTAGGATGTTGGCTTTAGCTTCTCTAGATCTTAAGTTATAGGCTTGTAAAGTGTCTCTGTGACAGGCATGTGTTATAAGCCTTACCCCTAAAATCGATCTTTTCTGAAGCCAGTTACAGATCTGCTACCATTCTCTGTTCATTGCTTTACCTGTGGACACCTTAGGTAGAGAAACATTGTAGTCTTAGTGCTCCACCCCTTTCTGTCTCTGGGCCTAACCAATGGGAAAACACTCTGCAAAAAGCACTTAATCCTATTGGATAGATCTCAGACCAATGGGGGGATTGGCTTGTTTGGACAATGCAATTTTTTTAAGACTGAAGAATATTGGGATATTCAGAGCTAGAAACTACATACAACTATATTATATTAAACATTATACTGTGCCTACCTCCACGCTGATTTAATTCTATTGGTATATTTATTGAATATGTATATACCATTGCTTGTGATATTCATGTTATACTCTTTTTTGCATTTTTATTTATGAAATTTATATTGCTTGGGAATTAGTGAACTAGCGCTTTTAAGATGCTGTTCTAGATGGTACCTGCTCTGTAGATTACGTAGGGGATCTGGGAATATGATTGGTTCATCGGTTTTTTAAATTCACTTTTCCATTCTGATTTAAAAAGGGTTTTTTAAAAAGGCCAAAATTTTTAAATCTTTTTAGATAAACATGAAAAAAAAAAAAAAAAATGTTTTTGGGGAAAAAAGGTTTCAGAATGATATTGACTGTTATCATGCTCATTGATAGTTCTGAACCATCTTTGTTTACCTGGAAAAATAAGAATGTTCCTGTTTTTTGACTAACCTGGACAAAGTTCATAGACTGGAGCAAACACTGTTTAACCTGCTGGAAATGAATGTCTTTGGAATAATGCTGGTATTGAAATGCACTACTGAAGAATAATTGACTGAGAATAATTGACTATACCCCAATATCCCTATTTTGCTGGGACAGGTAGGATCTCGGAACACCACCACCAGAGGGAGTGTTTGAGTGTTTTCCAGGGGAGGCAGAGCTTAAATAGGTCCTGCCCCAGACCCTGGTCCCCTTATGTTGGGAAGTATGGCCACTAGGGTCTAAATAGTTTATTCAGTCATTAAAATTTGTATAAAATAGCTAGCTGAATGTGGAGCTACAACATGGCCATCTGATTTCAATATTGCACAGTGTAGGGGGGGGCCTAGCAAAATGCAGAAACGCTGTTTTTTCTTAAAATGTATTTGATTAAAAAAGCTGGCAACACACATGCCTGATAATATGCTCAGGATGTCTCATTATTGGCTGTGTGTTTGGACCAATCCCAACGATGTTCCTTGGTATTGACCGTTCCAGACAGAATTTTTCTACCAGCCATTATTGTCTCGCATACTAGAGTATAGAGAGATCATACCAATAGAGGCGTGTGCAGTACCACACGATCCATCTCTATAGTCAGTTATGTAAGTTTATTTGCAAATTATGTGGAATACTGCATGTGTATAGCTTTAGAGTATCTCGGCAGTAGGGCACAAAGCATTGCAGCCTGAATCTTCAAAAGATAAATGCTTTGGCCAAGATGTTCGAACTCTATTAATGTGCCCGTGCATGTCAATCCCTGCTACAAACCTTTCCCACCCCCTAAAAAAACACAGTCCTTGCATTACCAACTTTGCTCCTCGGCAATACTTAAGTCAGATATTCAGCCTGCACTCTGGGATCCTTGTCACTGGTTGTTGCCATGTCCACAAGTTCATTACATGTGCAGAGAAGGCAGGCCAGTCAGCAGCAGCCTTTCATTGGCCATGACATCATCCACCACAGCCATGATTGACTGTTACTATAAATAAGAAGAATGTGGACCTGTAAAGAGGACTATCGGGGAGGTAAATCAGTATTGCAAGGGCAGGGTTTTCGGGGTCTGTGGGGAAGGTATTTAGACCTCAGTCAGCTAATGGCTGTTGTATTTTTATCTCATGTCAGGTGTATGGAGTAAAAGAAAGTCTGACATGACAGGAGAGTATTTCTAGTACTCCAATGGTAAATACTTGCTGTAATTTTCTGCCACGCCATGTATCTACAGAACTGTAAATACTGTGGTAATTAAGATATAAGGAAATCAAACACCTTCTGATGAGGTCTGTAATTTGTGACCCTTGTTTACTGATTGGCTAATATTGCCCGCTGTATTTAACAGATGTGGTAGATGCTGATCATGGTCAATATCGTGGCTTTATAAATATCAACATAGAAAGAACTCCTAGTCTTGTTGGCCTATATGGAAATAACAATCATGCCCCTTAATACATGGTTTGGAGAGCTGTAAGAAGCATCTATTCATTTTGTTAGTTTGTGCACTTCTAGCTCTGTTTTATAGACAGAGGAGCCTGCAGTGTTGGTCATATTGGATTTTAGTTAAATAAGGAGCTGATATGTGGAACAGACCTGTTGCAGCCAAAGGGTAAACATTTATTTTACGTGGTGCATGTTTCTTGATATGCTGTGCTTTTTATTATTCATATTATTTTTGTTTTAAAAATAAAATAGCTGTTTCAATGTCCAGGGTTCTCTTAAAGAATTGTTTTGCCGAAAGGATGAGGATGGCAGGAGACTGTTTGAATTTGTTTACCAGCTCCTGTAGAATCCATTTTCTTTGTACAGTGGCCTGCATGCCCATTTCAGTGATAGGTGTGTCTCACAGAAAAGTATTTTTATATCATTTTTATCTTTTTATTCTGTGTTTAAATAAAAGTACACATTGTTCTGTTGACACTCAGTGAAACAGTCTGCACTTTAAAATGCGTGAAAATGAACTTTACATGTGACAATGACAGAAAATAAACAATTATAATCAACTGTAACTTTGCCTCTTTATGGACTTTGTTCAAATCGGTGCAGATTCAATATAAATGTTACTCTTATGCTGGTGAATGGATAACAATGGAAGCCACCATACACTATTTAGATCTTGGTTGGTTTGAGGTTTCTTTGTCGAATCTAATGTCTAAATAGTGCACTTTGGGTCCGGCAGTTCTCATTTGTGTTCACGAGTCATTGCTCATAAGTGCAAAAAGGAGAATGAAATATTGAAATTCATGGGGACTCAATGTGTCCCAATAATTCAACAGAAATATTGGGATACAAATGAATAAATTAATGTAGCACTACTAGACGAAAGCTCCTTTTAAAATATTGGTATTCATTACAAGTTGTTCATCCTGTTGCAGGTTATCTATAAGATCACTGTGTCCCCTACCTCTTCCTAAGGGCTGGAACGAACTGGTGAAAAATTTACCCCAACCTAACATTTATTTCATCTAGGTGTCCAGGGTTGGAGTGTTTATAAAAGAGTAATAGAAATATTAACATATACTGTACCTTGTTTTAACAATGTCTCATCAGATCCAGAAGGGCACTGCCATCTTTGATGCTACCGGGTGTACCAGTCAATATGACCGTTGCCCTTATTCAATCACTGACTTCTTCTGCTGCTGTCTGGCATGTATTTACCAGCTGGCAAGGGATTTCTATAAGGAGCGGCAGTATAAAAGAAAGTACTTCTTCCAGGCTTCCTTAGTGCTTCAGCACTATCTTTAATACAGGAAGGTTTTAAAGGTTTTTAAAGATTAAATTTTTATCTGCTGTATCTCCTCAACAAAACAATATTGGGAGGTAGGAATAATCATTCTTACCTCCATGTGCCATGTACTTTTCATTTCTAAAAAGTACATTTTTACTGTATTGTTGTCCTTTAATGGTGAGGATGGCCCTTTAACTATGAACAACTTTTATATGAGATCATTCATATGGTAGTATAACTACCAGAATCTTCTAGGTGTGTGGTAAGATTGAGTAACTCTGTGTTAATATAACAAGAACCAACATCCTGACAAGGACGCCTAAGAGCTAAAATGATCTTGGAAATTATACGGAATAAATAATAGAAGATAGTTGGGAAGTCCAAGACCATAAGGGTCAATGGAAGAAAATAGATGACATTAGAAGGAGAATAAAATATAAATTGATAATTAGGAATGGGTCCCTGCTTAGACTGGGTATACACCAGCAGATATTTTTGGCCAACCAACCGACTGATCCACGGCACTATTTTCGGACGAAAATATCTGCTGGTGTGGGGCGGCCTGCTGCAACCGACATCGATCGCCCGTTTGTCCGGATCAGACTTGTCTGTAAATCATGATCGATTGCACAAACTGCCGGCCCCGGCCATGATTGCCACGACTGACAGACATTTGTCCCGGCCGAGTGCTTGCTCGCTCGGGACAAATAGTCCCTTTGTGTGTACCCAGGCTTACTCATTAAACCCTACAATATCTATGTACATGATTGGTCTTAACATTGCAACAAAGGTAAGAAATATCGTTGTCAGGAAACAAAAAAGATCCAAAAATTGGTTAGTTACAATGGATAGTTATCTGTTCAAAACAAAGTTGAATTGATTCATTTGCTACCAAATGTTATACGGATTGCAACCAATCAATGCATGCTGCGAGTTGCAGTTTCCGAAACATCTGGTAACACAGGTTTGAGGCCTGCTCTATAGTGATACAATGCTGGAAATTATTAAATGGAGAAACAGGCTGAGCTGATGACTGATTTGATTTTACTTTTAAGCAGCAAAGGGTTGGGGGTTTTTTTTTGCCTTATTTTACATTCATATAACCAAGCCTCTGCAATATACTGTAATAGTGAATGATCATATAAAAAGTTATGTGATGCAAAGCTTCAGGTCTGCTTCATTCAACATTTCTGCATTAGTCAGTGATACCAGGTTACTCTTATCTTTATATATGTCCGACTGTCTGAACAACACCCAGAATGCATGACAGGCCTAAACACAGTGACTTCATATCTGGCCGAGATAGTATTCTACTAATGTAATGTAGTGGCAAACAAGGCAATCGCCCAGGGCCATATTTACTTATTTGGGCCCCCCACACCATAGACTTTGAATACTCAATGGTTGTGGGGAGCCCATGCATTGCCCAGGGGCCCAAACAGACTTTAAACCAGACCTGGTAGATTGCAGTCCACCATTATCCCCAAAAACAGGTATAAATTATTTATTCTGACTTACGTGTTGTCCTAATTGTGTTTTACTTTTGACATAACATGTTATGGCCCTATTGCTCTTAGGCTGTGTTTATTATCCTGTCGCAAAATGAACGGCCACCTTAACTTTGCATAATGGCACAAATTAATTTGAGAAAATAAGTAGAAACGAAAGATATTTTATTTCATAAATAGGAGAGCCACACTTTACATCCCGTTACATATTTATAAATACACATCGCAACATTACAAAAATACATTTTCACAAACTAAAATGCAGAGAATTGATTTCTTTTTTCTCAAATCAGTACGGTGTCCATTTTAGGACATCATCATGTTCAAAAAATCCATTCTTCGTCATTCATTTTTCATAACTTTCTCAGATCTCATCCTCATGTTTTATTTGTCTTTCCTCATCTTGTTGTCCTGAAAAGGAAGCTGTACAATCTGGACTATTCTTTTTACACTTACAGTGAGTGTAACTTGAAGTTTTCCGCATTTTGTCACATTACTGCTCACAACTGAAATAAATCTATTTTTTTGGAATTCCATGTGAAAGACCAATACAAAGTGTTGTACACGTGAGAAGTGGAACGAAATTCATACATAATTCCAAATATTTTTAACAAATCAATAACTGCAAGTGGGGTGTGCGTAATTATTCAGCCCTCTTTGGTCGAGTGCAGTCAGTTGGCCATAGACATTGCCTGAGTGCTAATAGACTAAATAGAGTGCACCTGTGTGTAATCTAATGTCAGTACAAATACACTGCTCTGACGGCCTCAGATGTGTCTAAGAGAATCTTGGAGCAAACAACCCATGAAGTCCAAAGAACACACCAGACAGGTCAGGGATAAAGTTATTGAGAAATTTAAAGCAGGCTTAGGCTCAAAAAGATTTCCAAATCCTTGAACATCCCACGGACACTGTTCAAGCGATCATTCAGAAATGGAAGGAGTATGGAACAACTGAAAACCACCAAGACAAGGCCGTCCACCTAACTCACAGGCCAACAAGGAGAGCGCTGATCAGAAATGCAGTCAAGAGGCCCATGGTGACTCTGGATGAGCCTCAGAGATCTACAGCTCAGGTGGGGGAATCTGTGCATAAGACAACTATTAGTCGTGCACTGCACAAAGTTGCCCTTTATTGAAGAGTGGCAAGAAGAAAGCCATTGTTAACAGAAAAGCATAAGAAGTCCCGTTTGCAGTTTGCCACAAGCCATGTGGGGGACACAACAAACATGTGGAAGGTGGTGCTCTGGTCAGATGAGACCAAAATGGAACTTTTTGGCCAAAATGCAAAACGCTATGTGGGGCAAAAAACTAACACTGCACATTGAACACACCCATCCCCACTGTCAAATATTGGTGGCAGCATCATGCTCGTGGGTTGCTTCTCTTCAGCAGAGACAGGGAAGCTGGTCAGAGTTGATGGGAAGATGGATGGAGCCAAATACAGGGCAATCTTGGAAGAAAACCTCTTTGAGTCAGCAAAAGACTTGAGACTGGGGCGGAGGTTCACCTTCCAGCAGGACAACGACCCTAAACATAAAGCCAGGGCAACAATGGAACGGTTTTAAAACAAAACATATCCATGTGTTAGAATGGCCCAGTCAAATTCCAGATCTAAATCCAATCGAGAATCTGTTGCAAGATCCGAAAACGTTGTCCATCTAATCTGACTGAGCTGGAGCTGTTTTGCAAAGAAGAATGGGCAAGGATTTCAGTCTCTAGATGTGCAAAGCTGTAGAGACATACCCTAAAAGACTGACAGCTGTAATTCCAGCAAAAAGTGGTTCTACAAAGTATTGACTCAGGGGGCTGAATAATTACGCACACCCCACTTTGCAGTTATTGATGTGTTAAAAATGTTTGGAATCGTGTATGATTTTCGTTCCACTTCTTACGTGTACACCACTTTGTATTGGTCTTTCCTGTGGAATTCCAATAAAATTGATTCATGTTTGTGGCAGTAATGTGACAAAATGTGGAAAACTGTATCTCCCACTTTATACCTATTGGGGACTGGTTGTTATTTAAATATCATTGCTGTGATTAAAGGTGCATGTCCACCCCCAAAACTATAACCCCTCCCCCAACTACTGGCCCCACCATGTAGTGTAGTTTAATCCTTACCTCACATCCCAGCTCCATAGGGTTCTCCTGTAGTCCCCCCCCCCAAGTCCCAAAAACTGCCCACCAGGAGGCTAGCAGGTCCATATAGGACACTGCCTGCTTCCTGGCCTCCCGGAGATTTTGGCCATGCGTACTGCAGCTCTTCCCCCCCCTCCCTCCCCCTCCCTCTCCCTCCCTCCCTCTCCCTCCTGTTCTGCTATCCCTCCCCCTAGCTTCAAACCCCTTTATGGCAGCCTTCCCCCATGTCCCCCAGCCCCAACCAAATTTTATTTTTAGAAAGCTCCCCATCTTTTACTTACCTCTCCCGCTTTCCTACGCGGAAGTGAGCTGCCGGCAGCCGCGTCCGTGATTGGCTGCCGCTCAGCCAATCACAGACCGGCTGCCGGTCCCCCCCTCTGCTTGCATTTCCTCGCAAGCAGAGGGCCGGGAGCGTGTCGGAGGAAATAGGGGAGGTAAGAGTTTGGGGGGCTTTATAAAAAATAAATAATGCGGTTGGGGCTGGGAGCCCATGGGGAATGGCATATAAAAATTAATATTAGGGTGGACATGCACTTAAATGGAAGCCTCTGCTCTTTAAATTGGGTTTTTATTCCCCTTACCGTATGTAATCATAGTATTATATTGACTTCCTTCTTTAGGGATCACTGCAAACCATAGAGCCATATTTATAATGCTGCAGAATTCCAGCAATTTCATTTAAAATACCGTGTAATAGTGATGTATTCCAGTGGTAGTTATTTTCAGAATAGAGTTTTAAAGAGCTTTCCCAAACTGAAAGATACCTTTAGGTTCAGCAGTGTGCCTTCTTCCTGGATGTTCCTGTTTACAGCCATTCCTATGGACACTTGTGGGCCCCTACTGGATAACTTGCTTCCTCTTAAAGCTGTGCAAGTTTTTTTTTATGGCTGCTTAGTCAGCAGCAGCTCAGCCATTGGTCAATAGCCGTGACTGACAGCTGCAACCCAGAAGAAGATTTAAGGAGCCAACAATTGTCCATAGGAATAACTGTTCACATTTATAGATATTTATTGCAGACAGGCTGAACCCCCCAAACTGAAAGTTTGGGGGGTTAACTTTAAGCTCACAAAAGCCATTTTTTTCAGTATAATGTACTTTTAATGCAATTTAATTCTTGTCTGTACCCAGAAATTGTGTTTATAGTTGTGTATGTTTATAGTTTATAGTTGTGTTTGTAATGATTACAATGTTTAATGAATATGGTGTTTTAAATGTGTAATTTTAGTATACGAACCTGCTATTTTTAGCACTTTATTACATGCAAATATTTAACGATAAGTATTGTCCTCGTTATCTGCTTTTATGGGAGAAGCTGACTTCCTCTGCCAGAATGGGGTCAATAAATATCCTTAAATATCTGATTAGTAATGCATTATATAATGCACTGAAGAAATTGGGTGGAATTGGAGTCAGGTGACTGACAATTTACCAGTTTTTTAATGGAATTGTTTTATCATTAATATGACTTTTTAACAATATTGTAGAAAAACCACTAAAGATTTAGTAATAGTCAATGAAGCTTATTTTACAAGAGGTACAAGATTTTGCCCATCTGCAGCAACCAATCAGTTTTCTAACTGTAGTAGACCATTAAAATGGTAACATCTGATTGGTTGAGGCAAATTGAAAGATCAGGTGATTTTTGCACCCAACCCACTTTTGGCACATTTTAAAATAAATGCCTAGTTGAACATGAACAATTAAATGAAATAATGTATATCACGATGGTAGATCAAGCTTTGTATGTTGAAATTTTATATAACCTCCCTGAAATGTATTATTTAATTATAACAAGGTGCAGTAATTCCACATGTTATGAGAACGAGTGACTTTCTTGGATTTGATGAGGTACCTGCCTGAAATGGGGTATTGCAGGGTGCAGTGTTTGCCTTTGTGATATTACTAACACAATGGAAAAATTGGTTCAGTCACTCAGTTTAAATGTATGTTCCATTAACTTGGTGGAAAATGTATGAATATCTGTTAACGATATTTACCTCAAATGATGTGTACCAAAATAATAGGTAGCTCTGTTACAGTGGTTTTCCATCAAAATCCCAGCTTGCTTTGCTGGATTCAGTTCATTATTTACAAAGTTCTTCCTAATGCACATGGTGTCAGGCACCAAATTGTTCTTTCTCTTCCATAGAGTTTAATCAAACCATCACCCTCCTTTGTTAGTAGTTAACGTTTTGTGATAGTTTATATTTAGTATTATATAAGACGTTCAGTTGGCGGAAGCTTCAGGACATTCCACATCTCTACCCGGGCTCCATCTTTCTCCTGACGGCTGGGACTATAGGTACCTTGTGTTGCCCTCTTGTTTCTTGTTGCCACCAAAATGGCTGTGATGACAGAAAGCAAGATAAACAGCATTCCTGTTCCTATTGCTGACCCAACCAAAGTGGAGGCCTTCGCTTCAAGGTGCCGGCGTGGCATCTGTATAGAACATGGAGGAGGTCAAAAGATATGAAGACAAACAGGAAAGAATGTGGATCTGCACTTAATGTTACCAATGTACAGTATGAAAGTTTAGATGTTCACCTATAACAAGGCTCAAGTTTTTTTTACAGATTATAAAATGTGCATGTTTAGTTGATAATATCACATGTTGGGCTTTGGAATCTGTTTAAACCAGGGATGTCAAACTTAAAATTTGAAAACTTTAAACACCCAGCATTGGTGGGAGTTATTGTTTACAAACATCTGGAGGGCTGCAAATTTGAAAGTATTACATACTGGTAGCCATGGGAATTTCATTACATACTGGTAGCCATAGGAATTTCATTACATTCTGGTAGCCATGGTATTTTCATTACTTATTAGTAGCCATGGGAATTTCCTTACATACTGGTAGCCATGGGATTGTCATTACATACTCTTAGCCATAGGAATCTCATTACATACTGGTAGCCATGGGAATTACATTATATACTGGTAGCCATGGGAATTTAATCACATAATGGCAGCAAACTGGCAATTTCATCATATACTGGGGTAGATTGTTACTTACCCCATGTGCAGGGCAATCCACTCACTATAACAGGAAAGGCAGTGGCTGCACTAATATAATGAGTGGATTGCTCTGCACATGTAGTAATGGCCTAATAGCACTATTTTGCTATTACCTACCCATGTGCTGTGGAGAAGCTGGAGGCAGAAATTAATTTGGCATCATGTTGTTGCAGAGGCAGTACAGGGGTGGCGTGTTCATAGAAGTACAATGCAGCAGCACAACATTATGCAGCCATGGAGGACTATTGGGAAAAGGAGATGCGGGGCTCTTCTATTAGGTAGGTTGTGGTAAAACATTCGGGGCACTTTGCCAAAGATCCAGGGAACGTGCCCCGAATGTTTTAACATAGCAACGCCACTGCCACGAGACCTGGAACACAGGCAATGCAAAGTTATAGAGCAAACAACAAGCGAAACAAGCCTAAAAATAAAAACAACCATCAGCACTTACCTTGTGAGACAACCATCAGTTCTAGGGGCACTCGCATGCATGAACATGCCCACGGACACGAGTGATGTCATTACCCGGAGGTAAGGAGGCCAACAGGAAGGAGCTGGTAAGTGATCCTGACAACTGCCCGTGTATGGCTAGCTTTAGTGTTTTGTATGGGTTGCCAACTCCTTCCAAAAAAATACTAACCGTAACCCACCCACCTAGATTGTAAGCTCTAAAGCTCTGTACACACCTACAATTCTGGGCTTGAGATGCCCAAGTCTCAGACAAACAGCCCATCAAGAAAGACCAGACATGTTTCCCGCTAGGAAACATTAAGGGGCCTACTTGACACAAGTCCCCCAAACGGCTAAATCATTTTTAAAGTTAGTCACAAGCCTGAAAATATTTTTCCCCCTCTCCCTAAGGAGTTCATACATAGAAAAAATGGCCGATAATGGTTACAGGTCTGTGGCTTCAGGAAAGATCAATATTTTGGGGATGCTTGTTCAGACAAACAGGATAAACAAGGAACTGTAACTTTACTAGCCTATTGTCATGACATGGTAATATGTAAGGTAGGGAAGGGTTAATAGGTGGGGACCTGTAAAGTCATAAATAGTTAGGGACTGCTCTTCCAGAACTTTAAAGCCACACTCCACCTCTTACAGAACCTTAGAAACCAAGCTAATGGACCCTAGCCCTTTCAAAACATTTAACCTTTCCCCACACCA
Source organism: Hymenochirus boettgeri (assembly GCA_019447015.1). Lineage (NCBI taxonomy): Eukaryota > Metazoa > Chordata > Amphibia > Anura > Pipidae > Hymenochirus > Hymenochirus boettgeri. The sequence goes on from CM033476.1 coordinate 148,736,875, forward strand.
GACACAATTATCTATAAATGGAGAACGTTCAGCACTGCTGCTACCCTAGGAGTGGCCGTTCTGTAAAGATGACTGCAAGAGCACATCACATAATTTTCAATGCGGTGAAAAAGAATCCTAGAGTGTCAGCTAAAGACTTAGAGGAAGGATCTGGCATCTGCTAACATCCCTGTTAGCAAATCTATGATATCTAAAACACTAAACAAGAATGGATTTTTTGGGAGATACCGCAGAGGAAGCCACTGCTGCCCAAAAAAAAAACATTGCTGCATGTTTAAAATTTGCAAAAGAGCAGCTGGATGTTCCAAAGCAGTACTGGCAAAATATTCTGTGGACAGCTGGAACCAAAGTTGGGTTGTTTGAAAGAAACACACAACACTATGTGTGGAGAAAAAGAGGCACACCACACCAACATCAAAATCTCATCCCAACTGTGAAGTATGGTGGTGGGGGCATCATGGTTTGGAGCAGCTTTGCTGTGTCAGGGCCTGGACGGATTGCTATCACTGAAGGAAAAATGAATCCCCAAGTTTATCAAGACATTTTGCAGGAGAAATTAAGGCCATCTGTCCATTAGCTGAAACTCAGCAGAAGATGGGTGTGGCAACAGGACAAAGACCCAAAGCATAGAAGTAAATCAACAACAGAATATACGCCTTCTGGAGTGGCCAAGTCGGACTCCTGACTTCAACACGATTGAGATGCTGTGGCATGACCTCAAGTAAGCGACTTACACCAAACATCCCAAGAACGTTGCTGAACTGAAACAGTTCTGTAAAGAGTAATGGTCAAGAATTCTCCTGAACTTTGTGCACGTCTAATCTGCAACTGCAGAAAAGTGTTTGGTTGAAGTAATTGCTACCAAAGGAGGTTCAACCAGTTAAATCCAAGGGTTCACATACTTTTTTCACCTCTACAGTGAATAAACTTCAAGTCCAGTTGATCTAATTGAATACATCAGATATACCATGACCTGGATGAATGAGAACCTTCACAAGCATACTCCACTGTGAATGTTTACATGGTGTGTTCAATAAAAACATGGAAATATTTAATTATTTGTGTGATATTAGGTTAAGCAGACTGTGATTGTCTATTGTTGTGACTTAAGGCTGGTACACGTTACGATTCTTCCTCCTGACCAACCGTTCAAGACTTTCGACCGGTCGGCCAGAAGGAAGGACTGTCGATTACGACAAAAGCACACGCGTCCGACAGTGGTCCATAAAGGTTTTCTGAGCTGTCAGATTGTGCTTTCGTCCGATTCAGATGAAGGAATGGTCAGTGATCTGTCTGAGACACCATACAATAATTCGGCCCGACTGACTGAAACACTGAAATGTCGGTCAGGACGAATTATTTTATGGTGTGTACCATAATATATATATATAAATATGGTGTGTACCATACTGTGTGTGAAGATCAGATCACTTTTTTGACCAATTTGTGCAGAAATCCATATAATTCCAAAGGGTTCACATACATTTTCTTGCAACTGTATATCATGATTTGTTGGATAAAGCTTTTATATACCACGCATCTGTCCCGAGTATGGAGACGTCTATATCTTCCTTATACATTGGTCTCTATAAGGAAAGGGAAGCTGCACCCCACCCCAGCACACGTGACCCTATGGCTGGAAGGTTTGCGGCAGCTTTGGTATCGCTCCTGGGTTTTTCCTTTTGATGATTGTCGTTCCGTTGGTTTCGGCCCCTACACACTGCCGATACTGGATTTACCCAATATTTGGAATGTGTATGGTCACCTTTACTGCCCATTATCTCATATCTAAATATTCAGCGTCTGTTTAATGGTGAATAGGGGGAGGGCCCTCTAGGGATTTCCCAGGGAAACCAGCCTGACCCTGCTAGTAACCCTAATAATAAAAATACTGATGTAGAAATCCATGGTGTATGTTTACACTGAAATCAAAGCAGTTTGCATATGAATTCTAATGGCAATATTAAAAGCGTTTGATGTTAATGGAACTGTAGGTGACTTGTTCTGTACCTGCACCGAGCTCTGAACCCCTGCACGTGTTTTCCTGGTCAAGAGGTTATTAGATCACATGATTGCGTTTCATCCCACAACTCCACCTACCGGATGCAGAATTAAGCGCTCAGTAGATCACCTTATTGCGTTCCAGCTGTTAGAGACTCCTACCGGATACGGAATTACGTGTTGGGTACGGAGAGTCTTGGTACACGTGGTTGCTCTGTTTGGATTCCTTCACATCTGTACAAAATGACTAAAGTGAAGAAGGTCGAGTCAGAGGAGGCAGCCGACGTCCCGGCAAAGTCATACGAAGAGCTGTTAGCTTACATAAACCCTGTGGCCAACCCATTAGCAGGGCGGAAACTCACAAAGAAGCTGTATAAATGCGTAAAGAAAGGTAAGGAGGGCACGAACCGACCAATGGCGACCTTAGTAGGGAGATGTCATGTGGATTATCTCCCTCTCACGGACTCTTCCTGCTCGGTTTGTTTTTTTACTGCTAATGTTGGAAGAGAGAAAGTGACAATGGGGAAGCCATTGTTTTCTTCATAATTTTAAGTTAGGTACACACCATCCAATAATTCCGCCCGATCCACCGACATTTCCGTGTTTCGGTCGGGGCAAATTATTGCATGGTTCCTGGTTACCGTTCGTTCGTACGAATCGGACAGGTCAGAAAACCATGGCCGATCGTGCGGTCCTCAATGAGACCGCACGCTCGGTCATGGTTACTGTCTGACACGACTGCTTTTGCAGAAAGTCTCGAACGGTTGGTCAGGAGGAAGAATTGGCGTGTGTACCAACCAGCCTTTAGTTCTCCATTATATCACATTGGTTAGGGGGGTCATAGCTTTACTAATCAAGACTAAAAATATTAATGGGGAATGAAAGTGTAAACCACACCTTGAACTTAATTTTACCCCCATCATTGTATATATAATTTTATTTATATAGCGGTGTACATTATAACAGAGTATACAAATTCATATATATAATTATGTACCTTTACATTAGGAAAGAGGTCCCTGCCCCAAAGAGCTTGCAATCTTAAGTGGGGGGGACAACATACAGATACAAGTGGGGGGAGGGATAAAGTGCTCCGACAGCTAACATCATTAATAGTGCTGTTTCTCAATAATATAAGAAGTTTAGATTTAAAAGACAGAAATTTTGTCACCTGGGGAAGTGAGAGAGGGAGTTCCAAAGGTAGGGAGCAGCAAGAGAATGGTTTTAAGAAGGGATGAAGCAGTGTTCGTAAGGGGTTTGTAGAGAAGATTGCCTTGTGAGGAGCATAAGGGACCAAGAGAGAAGATAAGTAGTAAAGTACAGTGTAGTGAAAGGATTTAAAGGTTAAAAGAAGGGTATTGAATATAATTCTTTGCTTGATGGGAAGCCTCACTATCAGGGTAGACAGTCCTCTTTTGGAGGAGAATGATGTAATCAGAGCTGCCAAGTTTATAGGGCATGTCCACCCTTATAAAAATTTTTTTACCTATAATAGTATGCCTTTACTTACCTTCCCTCTCTCCTCCAACGCCCGTCCTGGCCTTCTGCTTGCAAGACACTGCAAGCAGGGGGCGGGACCAGCAGCCGGGTCCATGATTGGCTGAGAGGCAGCCAATCACAGACACGGCTGCCGGCTTCTCAGAATGCCGGGGGAGAGAGGAAAGGTAAGTAGAATTCGGGGGACTTTCTTAAAATTATTTTTTAGCGGTTGGGGCTGGGGGAAGAAATACTATTATATGGACAAGGGTTTTTATGGTAGGGAGAGGGAGGGAGGGGGAGAAGGGCTGCAGTACGCATGCCAAACTTCTCCCGGAGGCGAGACAGGAGGCAGAATCCTATATGGACTCTGCTATCCTCCTGGTGGGCAGTTTTTGGGACTTTGGGGGGGCTACAGGAGAACCATATGGAGCTGGGATGTGTGGTAAGGATTTTATTACACTACATGGTGGGGCCATTAGTGGGGGGGATTATAGTTTTGGGGGTGGACATGCCCTTTAAGATGGACTGTCATCTCTTTCCTTTCTAGTAGCAATAGCAGAATGTTACAGTAGTAACGGGAGATTATAAGGGCATGCATGAGCATTTTAGTAGTGGAGCGAGAGAGGAAAGGGCGGATCTTTGACACGTCCTAGTGGCATAGTTAAAGGGAAAGTTCAGTGGAAAATATCAGTATTTTAAAATTTCTTGGTTTGTATTATGAATACCTAGCTATTCCACATTTTCTTTCCCGTTTTGAAAAATCAGTTGATTTCATAGCTTTTGCTTTTCCCTGCTGTTAACATTAGTGAGATGCCAATTCAGATTCCAATGGTCCTTCTTCCCAGGATGCACCACTTCCTTGGAATGTTCCTAACTAATTTCTATTAATTGGCTGTTGGATGGGTGAAACATGCTCAGATGTCTACTGAGAAACTGAATTAACCCAGGCGCTGGGTCAAGGGCAAAGCCATAATGGTCTCTATTAGGGGTCCTGCAAACTGGAAGTCAGTATTTCAGTTGCATTTATTATTTTACAGACAAAATAATAAATTTTAAGCACATTGGGATTGAAAATTACTGTTCTTTTTTTTCTTAAAAGCATATGTATTTGCTCGGACCTTCCCCTTTAATGTGATGATGGAAGGTAAGAGAAGAGTCAAAGATTACTGCAAGGCAGCATGTAGATTCAACTGGGTTAATGACCATATTGTCAATAGAGATGGAGGCGGGTGGACTAGCTCCTAGTTTAGGGGGGGAATTCAGTTTTAGATAGATTAAGTTTAAGGTGGCAGTGCCCCATCCAGGAAGAAATAGAGAGCAGACATTTAGAGATTTGGGATTGACCATTGGGGGTTAGTGTGGTGGTGGACAAGTAAATTTGGGTATCATCGGCTTATAGGTGATATTTAAAGATAAAAGAACTGATTATTTCTCCCAAAGAGATAGTGTAGAGGGAGAACAGCAAAGGTCCTAAAACCAAGAAGTGGGGGACCCCCACACTTAATGGAACTAGAGAAGAAGAATTATTAGCAAACGAGACAGAGTAAGATCTGTTAGAGAGATAAGACGACAACCATGCCGCTAGCAACCGATAGGTTGAGGAGAATATGGACCAAGAACTGTCCCTTGGCTTTGGCAGTTTGTAGGTTACCGGTATTCGAGACTTTGCAGAAGGCCATTTAAGTTGAATGACCTGGTCGGAATCCTGACTGCAATGAGTCCAATAGGTTATTAGCATGGAGGTAATTAGTAATGTGTATAGAGACGAGATGTTCTTAGTTTGGACACGTACGGTAAAAGGGAGACAGTGTGGTAGTTCGAGAAACGGGTAGGGTCCAAAGAGGGCTTTTTAAGAAGAGGTTTGACGCACGCATGTTTAAAGGCAGAAGGGAAAATCTCAGAGGTCAGGGAGGAACTAAAAATGTGAGCAGGTGAACGGATTTTAGAGCAGTGTCTCAGTAAGGAGGAGGGCACAGGGATCAACGGTACACGTTGTAAGTTGTGAGTAGCAGAAGGTCAAACAATTCAGGTAAATTTGGTTTCTGAATTGAGCCAAGGACCGGTTGTGAGTTTGGGAGGGGGGGGGGGGGGGCAGACGAGAGCCGGAGGGGGGAAGGGGGGGGGGGGGCAAAGGAGTCAACAGTAGTTGGTAAGAGAGTTATATGAATGTGTTGGAGAATAAGGGTTAGAATCGGACATGAGGGCAGCGAGGCTAGAACTGAGAGAAAAGGATAGAGCTGGAAGGTCTATTGCGAACAAGGACACTAGATAGAGCATCCGAGGAGAGAGTAGGTGGTAGAAAAGATAATTAGATTGTGATCCGAGAGAGGGAAAGAGGTGCTGGCAAACTGACTCAATACTGGACTACACGAGCCATCTAATTTAGTATAAGTTGTGTGCATATACAAAATGTATGAGTACCACCTTGCTTATATTTCAGCAGATTTTTCTGTGTGCACAAGCACACAGCTTAGAGCTGCACATAAGTTGACTGGCTTATGGCAGAAGCTTTCAGTTGATCTGGCAGATGTCAGTTTCCCACTGCTTACTGTTTAGGTAAGGCTTCAGTCACACTAGACGTACCGGCACAATAAAAAATGCATAGTAATTTGTATCTGTTGTATTCAATTAGATCAACTGGACTTGAAGTTTAGTTCTTGAAGACGATTCAGAATTGAGAAAGCCAGTCGGATGACTAGCGAAACATCTTCAAGAACTAAACTTCAAGTCCAGTTAATCTTATTAAATACAACAGATATACCATGACCTGGATGAATGAGAACATTTACAAGCATAGTAATTTGAAGTTTTTTTTTGTTTTGCATGCATTCACATTTTTAAAACTTTTTTTAATGCACAGGAATTGAATACATGAAAATTCTATAGTGTGTTCCCTATGCAAAATCTATGTTGCTACGTGTTCCGAGACATTTCTGCCCCTACTGTTAACAAGCTCTAAATGTGTTTTTTAACACTTTAATATAGCAATACAATGTTTGAGGCTGCAAACAGTTTGCATTTAAAATGCTATGGCTAGGTAAACAGGAGTCAATAATTTTGTCAATAATTAGTTTGCCGTAATGGGCAGTTTAAAAAAAAATTTAGTGTACATATCCTTTAAAGGGTAACTGTGGTCACAAATTCTTCCAAACTAGTAAGGATTCTATAAAAAGCCTTCCATCGTACCTTCAAATTAAAACCTAAATCACATCTCTAGATAAAATTTGTGAGAAGTTATTGCTGGTAAGGTTCAGCAATATTACTTCCTGTTTTCAGCCATATGACCAGCCTCTGCCTGCTTCTCCCCCGGGCTGGACTGGCTGGGCAGACGTCAGGGGATGTCGCTCAACCTACTGGAAGCAGGAAGTTTGAACATTCAGCCCAATGTAATTTCTCACAGGCTTCAGTCAGAGATGTGATTGTTGGCTCATTTTAAAGGAAATACTGCAGGCTTTCATTTAACCCTAACTTGTTTTGAGACCACAGTTGCCCTTTAAGTTGGTCTGTATATCTAGCCCAAAATTTTGCCGAAAGGACTAGTTAGACCAGGATTAGATTTCAGCCAAATGCTAGCTGTTTTGTGTAGTTACCACTCTGAAATCAAAAGTATTAACCTGTGTTTCTTATTCTTTTTATCCGTAGGGAACCCTTGAAAAATTTTCGTGTCTCGGGGGGATCCCCTACATAAAATAGTTATTTATAATTTATCTAACTCTGTCATCAAATCATCAAAATACATAATTTATACAAATATAAATGATCTATAAATATATGTTTATTTTTAAAAAAAATGCAATCCAATCCCGTGCAGGGGATGGGTCTATATTAGAGATGGTCGAACTTCCTAAAGTTTGGTTCGTTTTCGAATTGCCAAACTTTAGTAAAAGCTTGGAAGTTCGATAGTTCAAAAATGGACCCATTTAATGGGGACAAATAGTTTGGATTAAATACAATTAAAATGGCTCTGGGGCATGGAAAATGGTCTGGGGAACATTTGCATATCGTCAAAACTTGTTGAAACACTGACTTTCCCCACAATCGTGCAATTGTCGGGCCTACGCATTTGAATTTTGGATGGTTTCTACACTACATTGGAGGGTTACCGAACACTACATTTGAGGGTTATCGAAATCGTACGCTACATTTAAGGGGTTATCGAACGCTGCATTCTAGAGTTTTTGAGCGCTAAAGTCAAGGGATATAGATTTGAGCGTTCGATAATTATCAAATTTGATAATCATCATAAGTTCGAAAAGTTTGGGCCCGTTTGAGTTTGGTTCTAGTCCATCTTTAATCTATACCAGTGTTTCTCAGGGGACCCATACCTAAAAACATTGTTACTTATTTTTATTAACGGGCATGTTCACCCAAAAATATATCTTTTAATATTATGTTCCTTAGCCTTTCCCACCCCCAACCGCTGCATTAATACTAAAAATTTACTTACAGCCCCCTCACTCCTGCACCTATTTTCTCCCCTCTCTGCTAACTGGAAACATCACAGAGGGCCCCGGACTGGCAGCCGCATCTGATTGGCTGCCTGTCAGCCAATTACAGATGCGGCTGCGAAGATAGGCGCGGGAGCATGGGGCTGTAAGTATTAATTGGAAACTTATTTTAAGCATTAACATAGCGGTTGGGGTTGGGAAAGGCTAAGGAACCGAATATTAAAAGGCTTTGACTTGGATAAAAGGCCATCCAGATGTGATCTGGAGGGAGGGGGGGGGGGGGGCTCGGCTACGCATGTCACTAACTACTGAGGGGACAGATCAGAGGCAGATACCTTTTGGACAGGAACACAGCTCCTACGCTATTCTTTCCTGGACTTTGGACATCGACTGCAGAAAAACCATAAGGAGCATGGATGTAAGGTAAGGATTTTTTAACACTGCAGAGAGGGGCAGATTTTAAATTTGGGGGTGGACATGCACTTTAATCTCTTAGACATCAATACACCAAACACATAATTCATACAAATATAGTACACTGATAAATATGTAGAAAAATATCTGTATTCATCACAATAGTGGATCCAAACAGTTTGTTACAATCTCTTGAGGACCCCCATGCAACCTCAGGGACCCCAGGTTTGTATAAACTGTTGTAAATTTGATACATAGTTTTGTTTTTTTTACTCTTAATTCTTGCTTGGATTCATATGTAATTGGATTAAGCATGGGTTGAGAGTAATTTGTGGTTGTGTAAAGTCCTCTATATATTTTCCAATAAAATTTCACTGATTCCTTCACTGAAATGTATTTACAAATATTCAGGGAGATTCAATTAAAGTTCTTACCATTAACAATGGTACAATCAGATGTTGGCTTTCAAATGTTGAATAAGATCTGATTGTGGCGAAATTAGCACCATTTTTATGAGATTAGCTAAAGTAATGTTAGTAAAGTTGTGGCCATCTTGGTAAAGGTCTTTAGCCTTCTAAATATATTTCAAAAAGTTCTGTTTTTATTTCTTTCAGCTGTGAAACAGAAGAATATACGCAGAGGTGTAAAAGAAGTACAGAAATTTATCAATAAAGGGGAGAAAGGGTAAGCAAATGCATTTTGTAAATTAACTGCAGACTTTAGATTGCCAACAAAACCTGTGATTAGGTAAATATACATATACAGTTTTTAAATAACAGCTACACTCTTTCACATCTAAGGTTTAAAAGATTGGGTTAAAAATCATCTGTGCCGTATCCGTTTCAGGTGTAAAGCTAGGTACACACTATACAATCCTTCCTCCAGACCAACCATTCAAGGCTTTCGGCCGGTCAGCCACTGCAAATAAAGGCGCATCCAACAGTTAGGCGTGACCGATCGTGTGGTCCATAGAGGACCGCACGATCAGTTGTGATTTTCCGACCTGTACGCTCGTTCGTTCGGCCGATTTGGACGAGCGGTCAATCGAGGTTGCATAAAGCCGCCATACAATAATTCGTCCTGATCGACCAAACACTGAAATGTCGGGCCGAATTATTGTATTGTGTGTACCTAGCTTTAAGGGTAAAGCTTTCCTTAATGGGTAACTTTGATCTCTATAAAAGAACACTGATACTAGCCTAGGATGATGTCTCTATCTGTTGTCAATCCAAAGATATAGGTTTGTAAAGTCTGTATTGTTTCTGGGACATCTTATATGCTGTCATAAGCCCAAATCATAAAAATCTATCTTTTTCTGAAGCTAGTTTCAGTCTTTCAAGCAATATCTGTGCCTTTTCAGAAGAATTATACTGGTGCAGTGACGGACTTCTGGCTTCTCCCACAATCATTGTCAGTGACAATTCTTCCATCTCTTGGAAGTAGCAGGAATAACTGATCTGCATGATTAGAATTCTGAGCTGAAACCAATTTTCTCTAAGATATAGGGGAAGATTGTTGTCCTTTGCTTACCCATGGGTCAAAAAAGTCCCTGCTATTTGTATGCAATGCCATCTAACTTATTGTAAAGTATTGCCATATCCTTTCATTCGAGAAAGTAAACCTGCCATTGTTAGTCTTATCTCCCTAAATATATACATATGCAAATGATCATTAAATAAAGCAGATTTGATTTCCCCTTCATTAGACATCAGTATGACTGACAAAAATAGTTTATTTAAGAGAAAGTTTGGTGCAAATACATATTGCTTTTAAGAGAAAAGAAGCCTTTTCCCATCCCAATGGCCTAAACCTGCCCATTCAGCACTTTGTGCATAAATAAATGCTTCCAAAATACGGACTTGTAGTGTCTGTTATGCTCTTGTCCTTGACCCAGCGGCTGGGTTGATTTAATTGCTCAGTAGAGATCTGATCATTTTTGACCAATCCAACATCAGTAGCAATTACGGTTTGGAACATTCCAAGGAAGTGTGTATAATGTCAGCAGGGCATATCAGTATGAAATCAGCTGAAGTGGAACAGAATATGTAGAACAACTAGGTTTATGTAATATAAACCAAGTATTTAAAAAAATATATATATATTTTTCCACAACTGAACTGCCCTATGGAGCCAGCTTGGTCAATATACATGCTGGGTACTATCAGCCTTGCATGCTTTTTGCTTAAAAAGTGCAATTAACTATTTGTTCCTTATTCTAGCATTGTAGTACTTGCCGGTGACACGCTTCCAATTGAAGTCTATTGTCATATTCCAGTGATGTGTGAGGATCGTGGTATACCTTATTCATATGTCCCATCTAAATCTGTAAGTGTACTATCTTTTCCCCCCGATTTGTTACTTTCCTTGTAAATATCCATAAATGAATAACCACACATTTCAGATTGTAACATAATGATTTTGTTTAAATCTATACCAGTCTTTATATTAATGGTACAAACCCCTTTGACCTATGCACATATTCCACAGCAAAATTTTACTTACCGGTAATCTCTCAATTGTGGTGATAGGCCTTTGGTGTTAGGTCACAACAGAATCTTTATATGCAGTAAGAATCTCTCAATTGTAGTGTAGGAACTGCAGAGTAGTTCTTGGTGCAATATGGAGAATCCTGTGTTAGTGTTAACAACTTATCTATCTTTTTGCTCAGGGAGCACTGATTAGGAAATGTTTATTGCTATAGGATGTTTCATTGCATGTCTGACATTTATGAAAGTGTGCATCATATTACATACATGCTCTTGTTACAGGATCTTGGTGCAGCTGCAGGCTCCAAGCGCCCCACCTGTGTGATACTCATCAAAGCACATGAAGAATACCAAGAAGCATTTGATGATTGTTTAGAAGATGTGCAAGCACTTCCATTACCCTATTAATCTAGTGTTGTTGTTTTTTTTGTAACATGTTTAATTCGCTATTCCCATCACAGTTTATAAGAAGTTTTGTTTTATAAATATATTTTTGCACGTTTCAGAATGGGAAAGGATTTATTAATTTGAAGGTATGCAACAAAGGCAAAGCTTTTCTGTAACCCTTAAGCAGTGTCCATTTGAGTCAATAATGGAATATGCTTGTTTATCAAATAGCACTATTTGTCATTATACATACTAGTTAAAGGGGAACTGTGGTCCAAAAATGACTTTAGGTAAATTGATAGGAATTGCTCTCCTGAGAATTTTTGCAATTTATTTTCATTGTTTATTTTGCATAGTTTTGAAGATATTTACATTTTTGTGTGTGATACGGCAGCAGCATCACCAGGTCCCCTGCGCTTCCTGCTCTGAAACCATGTCCGTCAATCTGCCCTGTCTCCTCCTCCCCTTTGCAGCCCCCCTTGGCCCATTCTCTTACAGCCCCATGTGGCCCCGTCCACTCGCGGGTGCCGTGGGCCACTCAGACTCCCTTACCTACTCTGTCAGGATTTCACACAGCAGAGAGGAGGAGGGACTTCCTGTCTCCCTCACACACTGAGGGAGTCTGAGGCTGTGCTCGCTGGTGGCACTGTGCAGGAGAAGCCTTAGGAATGTCACATGTCAGCCTCCCACCCATTAACTTTCTGGTCAGTCATTTCTTTATATCTTGGGCTGTGGAGCAGCAGGTAGAGAGGTGGTTGATGACTCGTTTTAAAGGTAGGAAACTGGCCTTTCAGTTAAACTCAACTTGTTTTAAAACCACAGTTACCCTTTAAGATTGTAATAATGGGGAGCAAACACTAGGGAGATAGCTCATACAGCCTTTATTGGCATGTAGTTCCACCAGATACATACCCTAAGTCAGGGATTCTCAAGCAGTGTGCTTCCAGATGTTTGAAAACTACAATTCCCAGTGGTTTCCGAACATTTGGTGGCACACTGTTTGAGGAACACTACCCTAAGCTGCTGGCGTTGATAGGTAAAAACCAAATAAACAGATAAATCTGCATTTTGTTTGATTTCTTGTGTACCTCTGTATCCTTTCTCCTATCTGCAATAAAAAATAATGGTTTGGACTGAATTTCCTTTATACAGAAAATTCTGTCTTTGTACAATAAATTTTAACATGGAATTTTCACTAGATTGTTTATTTACCTATACGTGAAATTAGCTTTGACTATTTTTTACTTTAAGGATAAGTACACTGTAAAAGCAAGTTAAGTTTAATTGTAAGCAGCAGTTAGAAAAAGCTGCAATCGTGAGGTACATGTGCGCGCGTCATGACGTTGCATGCACGGACACGTGCGTGATGTCATTTCCGTGCTTGTGATGTGAGCGCGCCGCGTGATAACACGATCGCAGCTTTTGGAGGCTACAGAAGAAGTGGAGCAACCAAGTCTCAATTACAATTAAACTTAACTTGCTATTACAGTGTACTTATCCTTTTAAAGGGGAACTGTGTTCCTCTATTTTGTATGTGCTAATGGAGGCAGCCATTGGTTCCTCTCCTCCTAAAGTGGGCAGATCCACTTCCCTTATGTTTGTAGTCTATGGAGGTGTTCACCAATCATAATGGTTCTGCATAATAACCTACCCATGTGGCTAGTTTTTCTGACTTCAAGATTTTAGCCACAAAGAGAGCAAAAGAGATCTTTGTCCATAAGTATCCGTTTTGTCTGTTTAGTATCAGTTAACAAGCAGAAATGAACCCTTTCTCCTTCTGCAGCCATATCTGGATTAAATGTATTATTTGAGCTGCGTGTGTACCTTGCAACAATTTCTAACCGTAAAGAAAAGTCATGGCAGTTCTAACATACCTACTTTTTTTTTTTTTTTTTTTACAAAGACAATCAAAAATATTTCATACATCCTATGTTTAATTTAGTTATTTTGGTATTCATGTGTAAACAGACTGCTTATTTCCATTCTGGGATTTGAAAAAGAACACTGCACACTGAAGACACGGTAATGCTATTATGCTTCCTGTATGCAAGTTTCATTTTGCTGCATTTTTGCAAAGCATGTGTGTTTGCAACCCTCCAACACCCCACCCATCCGCCATGAGTGTCACATCAATTTGAAAAAGGAAGGAATTCCAGAGTGCAGGATTTAGCTTGCATAAAAATGAAGATAATAGTCTATTCTAAAAACCCAAGCCATTACCTTTCTGTAAAATATAACTGTATAAATGGTACTTACCCATGTCAATCACAGAATACCGGTGCGCATAGGGAAATATATGCAAAAGGAAGGTGCAAGTCTCTCATAGGGCTCTCCAGGGTCCAGCAATCCTTGCACGACTACATGCCTGTATTGGTGGTCTACCACATCTTACCTTTACTACATATTGCTCGGGGTGCAAGTGGAGACAGGTAGAATTTTGAGACAGCCTATAGCTACAGCGGAAGTAGTGGTCCAACCATTTTTTTTGTTGCTTAAAGGGACACTGCTGAAAAAATGAATTTGCCTCATCTTAATCTATAATTGAATACATGTAAGTAGCACTTACTCTGATTTGTGTGTGTTGCTGCATGCCTTCAATCAAGCACACAATTTGTTTAGGAGCAGTATCCCCTCCCACTTCCATCTGACTTTTTTTCCCCCCAAAAACCAACTGTCAAGCCTGCACACAGCATTCCAGCTGTCAAAACTCTGTCACCATTCTAGCTACAGTAAAACTACTCACAGAAGAATAGTTTTTGAGAGCAAGGAACTTGATTGACAGCTGAAATATAAGAAGTTTTAGATTGGATATCTAAAGAAATAGGGGGCAGATCAACAAAAAAATGATACAGTGGTGGTTGGGAAGAATAATAGTTTTCAGTTATGGTCAATTTAAAATAACCTATTTTTCAGTATTGATGCCCTTTAAAACAGGACTAATCTGGCAAATGAAAACTATATGCAGTAGCTCTTCAACAAAACTATAGTGTGAGGTAGGAGTTAACAATCCTACCTCCCTGCCCCAGGTACTTTCCATTTTAAGTTAAGTTTTACAGTATAGTTCTCCATTAGCAATCCTAAAAGGTGACTACAATATTAGGGAAGAAGTCACCTTCAAGTTTCATGAATTGTGAAGTGCAACAAACTATTTCTCCACTAGATGTCATTCATTGATCAGACATAGGACTGATATATACAGTAGTTACTGTAAACACACAAATAATATACCTCTGCCAAAATTATATTGACTTACTGTAAAATTGCTTTAAAGAAAGTACAACATTTTTGCACTGATATTTACTGACTGATTAACTTGTGCACAGAGATTTAAAAAAACCTTGGGGATTTAACAGGCATTAACAATACAAAAATGGTTCTAAAAGATTGGCTTTTGATTCCTGAACAATCATGATCAAAATATCCGATCAGGCATTGATTGGCAAAAAAAAAAAGGTACACACAAAGGGTTATTTTGTCCCAACCAAGCATTCGCTATGAGTGAGTGTCAGTCCGATTGTTCAGTCTCATAGGGAACCACACAATCAGCCATGATTTACATAAAAGTCCAATCGCCCATTCGTCCGGAACAGGCGACCGTCATCGGACGTGGCCGAAAGCAGCACAGATTTTTTGGGCCCAATCAACTGGAAGTATCGGTTGATTGGCACAAATAATTTGCCTGTGTGTACCCAGCCTTAGAGTTATCTGGTTAAATTCAATAAATTATGAGATTTTTTTTTTTTGTCTGCTTTATAGTGAGATTTTGTTTTTATATTTCACACTGGCAGTTAGGTCTATGGTAATACAACCTTCCTAGTATGAAGAGTATGTATTGCTTTATTTCTCAAATACTGTTGGAAATCGCAACAAAAGATTCACTTAGGAATGTCTACTATTTATATTTAGCCATTTTCATAAAGTTCTTAATGATTATTTGCTAGGTTCCTGAGCCAGGTTTCAGCTAAATACACAAGATCAGTCTCGACTATCCCTGAAACTGTTTGGCACTAATGAGTTATGTCAGCTGTTACATTCAGTATATATTCAATTCTGATTGTCTTCCATATTTCCTGCCATGTGAAAGCTGGGGACACACATTACCGCTAAAGGGCTGTTACCGATTATTATTAATAATGTAGGTACTGACGAAAATTTCCCTCTACCTCGTTGTCTCACAGTATTAGAGTATGGAGATTTAGCTGTGGCTCGAAGAAAATGTGCAGGTCCCAAATGTTCTCCCTATGCCTTACATATGAGAATGCTGTCTGCACTGTGTGTAGGGGGATCTTTAAAACATGACAGTCAGAATATTTAAGATATATAACAAAAGAAACAAAATAAGACCATTCCAATGTAGATAAAAAAAAACAAGGAAACATAAGTTTATTAAAGGTTAGGAAGTTAAAAAGAAAAAGGTGATTTATACTGTAGACTTGAAAAAGAAGCATGTGTTAACACTATGAGGTCTATTTAAAAGCATGTAATGTTTCAAATTACTGATAAATGGGTCTGTACTGGCTACATGCTGAATACATTAATCTTTAATGAATAATATCAGTAGGAATCACTGGGTCCCCCAGCAAAACTATGATGGGGCCCCTATCTGTGCTCCATCCACAGTGGTTTTCTGGGAGGATGCTACATCTGTCACAGGAAAAAGAAGATGATGGGGTCCCCTGCAGCTACTCCCTTGGTAGTTACTCCCCTGAATGAATAAATGTAAAACTAAAGAGGAATGTTCCCTTTGTTGTAATGTTTCAGGGTGTGGTGCCCACTCAGGATTTTGGTACATTATTTCTTGTTAACTACCAATTCTGCTAGGTATAATGGTGCGGTAACTTCCAACTGGACAGCACATTCTGTGGAGATTTGTCCTGTAATCTTTAGGTGTCATGGGCTCTTCTTCCTTTAGACACAGCCCAGCTGTTACTTGGCATGCTAACTTTCTAACAATTTCCATCTATATTTATCCTGTGTGTCTTTCTATTTTTATGAATGAATCTAAAGTTACAAAAGTGAATATGACTCCAAATCTATATTTAGGGTACAGAGTATAGAAAAGCAAGTCAGTAATGATGTATTTAACATACAATCTCATCTTTGTTGAAGATTGAACGTTTGGAAGATGCTTTGTTTACAGATCCTGCTCCATATGCCACAACTATACCGAACAAGTTGTAAAGTAACCAAGGTTTTCCTCAGTTCCTATAATTATTCATGCCACCTCTTTTCTGTCATTGAGCTCCTACTGTATATGCATGTGATATGTCTGATGGTCAGAGTTCTGTGTTCATAAATGCCCTCTAGACCATTGGTTTTTACTGCAGACTTAATAAAATTACCAACTGTACTAAAGAAAGTGTCCAATTTTGTTAAGCCTGATCTTATATGCAGTTTATGCAATTGCCACATTTAAATTATGCGGGCATGCCTTGACCATGGTAAGGTCCCTCTTTGTTTTTTGCACCTGTGATTTTTAACTAATCTATATATTTTGGACATTAGTTTGAAGTTGTTAGCCAAACTTGTATGTAATAAATATTCAGATCTACCACCTACATTACTTCAGGTGCTTGATAAATGGATTTATACCATTATGAGCCACAATGTTAAGATTTTGTCGCTACTTCACAGTAGGCCAGTCAAGTGTTCTGTACTTTATTGTAATCTACCACAGACAACAAAGTATTGTGATACTACAATAGACAAGGCAGCTAGAAAGCTTAGGGGTAGAGCGGACAAAAGGAGCAAAAAGCCCTTCACTGAATATAAAAATGGAGAAACACCTTCTTATAACAGAAGGCTTCTTGCAGTCTCATGCTATATGAATAGCATTGCCTCTTTCCCTAAGCTTTCTAGCTGCCTTGTCTACTGTAATCCCAAGTCCTACACCATAGAGCCATGAATCTGTATCTTGCACTGATGAGATCTAGGTCGAAACACGTTGTGTCTGCAGATCATATGATTGGCTCTATATATTAAGCTATATTGCATGTTATTAGCCGGCGGTTTTGGACATATGCATAAGCTAACATAAAGGAGTATTTTGCATATCTCCGCCCCTTACTCTGGGGAACATGGGAATAAGAAATTGCTTCTTGTTTCTTAGGTTCCACTGATACTACAATACTAATACCTGTACCACTTCCCATTAAGGCTGGGGCCACACTATGGTGCAAGTGAAATCACGCATGCAATCAGAGCGCATGCGATTTGCAAAAAAAAACGAAAAACGGATTCCAGTGCATGCAATGGGGCCAACCACACTGAAACACACTACTCTGAGAAACACACTGGTGTGGCATAGTCCGTAATATTTGTTAAAATTCACTAGTTATGTTGCAGGTCCCAAGCAGCTGCAGACTTTTTAGATGCTGTCTGTTTTATATTCAGTAGAGTATCCAACATGACCTTTGCAGGCTAAACTAGTTGCAGTTAAGATTCAAAAGTACTTGGAGCTAATGCCAGGTTTTCTTGCAGGATGTCTCCAAAATGTCTTCACCAGAGTATCAGTGTAATATGCAGATATATGGAAGGATGCACTAATGATCCCACTAAAGTGATTTAAGTGGTATATTAAGTAAGCGTTGTTTGATAGTAAACTACAGCCTTGCAACACACTATCTTGTTTTTAATGGGCTTTTGCTTTTAATTTGCTGAATTTCCTTTAATAGTTTCCTCTGTCTGCAGATGTTTAAGTTAAAACATATTTTTAAACCCAGTCTAGAAGTGTGTATTAGAATTGAAGCAAATGACTAAATTTGGCTAGTCTATTTGGCTTTTTGCCTTGTAATGAAAATCCCCACCAACACTGTTCCACTGAAAGCTGTGTAAATTAATAAAAGGTTTTTAATCAGCAACTTTCCAAGACATGCTTCTGGAGGAAAAGTCCAACACTTCTAAAACAGCCGGCAAACAGCGTCATTTTTGGGCATGTGTCGAAATTTTTCCGGTGTATTTATTGGGACTAATAGAAACAGCTGGGCTTGGTTTCTACACTGCCTGCCAAGTTTTGGTGCCACCCACTCTCAAATCCCAGACCTACATATTCCTGCAGCTGTGGGGGACAAGCTTGCACTTGCATCTCACAAAGTAAGAGAAAAACTATGAAGAAAATACACACACAGGAAATTTTCTGGGAGAATTTATACATTTGATAGACAATGTAGATGACAGGAATGCAGTGAATCAGTCACTAATAGCAGATCTGAAATACTGCAAAATTCCTTTCCAGCATACAAATGGAATTTCTCAAACTTGTGTAGATCTAGAATTGGCTTAAGGGCAAAATCAACTAGTTATAATTAACAACAGCATATTTCCTGGTTTCTGATAAGGGGAACTACATTGACTACTTTAAGGCTGAGGCCACACTGAGCACGAGCGTTGGGCACACGATTGCATGCACATGCTTCATGCACGTTGGTGACATTTTTGGGGATCCAATCTCATGTGAATTGCACTGATCATCGGATCACAGGGTAACGGGCCCCAACGCAACTAGGGTAGCCAGTCCAATTGGGCAACACTAGTGTGCCCTTTTTAACACACGATCGGATCCCTTGTTAAAATGTGCTGATGTGGCTCAGCCGTAACTATACATTTTGCTCTATCCAAAAGTTTTTCTCTACCAGTGTTATTTTCAAATGTGGGATAAACAATCAAACCTTTATAAATTCATCCTTAGTGTGAAGGACAAACCATGATATTTCAGAGCCTGGGGCTGAAGAGCTTTTTTTAAGATCTTGGTTCCAAGTTATCGTCTTATTTAAGGGCAAGTATAGGGCAATAATTTAATAAGAATAAGGGTTGTGCATGGAAAAACTACAACTACATTGGAATTATTCCAGATGGAGAGATATATTTAAAAGACTTTTTGCAACAAATCTTGTTTGGGATGTGATTTTATAGTAATCTTGAAGCAGATCAGTGATGATGTAGTCCCTGTGATGTCATCGTACATGGTGATATTCTCTACATACAGAATAATGCCAATGTGTTTTTTTAGCCGTACACATCTCTTACTTGTATTACATTACTGCACTGTACATGCCCTTTAACAACGTGTGGTTCTATAGAGGGATTCTTATTACTATTACAGCAACTATCCTTATGTTTAAAAGTAACTGGTTATTAAAAACAAGTTTTTGTATGTTATGTTTCTTTTATGATCAAAAACTTTCAGACTACTTCCAAACGGTATTGTAGGAGCAGATCCAGAAAAACACTACATGTAGGGTTTGGTGGGCAGTGACCGTCACCATCTTGAATCTGCTAGGAAAGCGCTAACCAAGCAAGAACATGCTGCTCGTGTGAAACAAGCTAGCAAAAAGGAAAAACACAATGTTTATTATGAACAGAAATCTCAGTTTATTTCTGCTACATGGCAATAATTTGTCTCACATTAAAACATCAAAGTGGTAGCATTAAAGTTTAGAAATGGAAACTTCATGAATGGTATACTACCTGGTTTTATAGGACTGCATAACCAAAAAAATAGCATACATCTGAACCCTGTGGCTAAACTATGCCTAACAATCTACTAATAAACCGTTTGTGTGACATTTCAGGAGTTTTAGATCAATAACAGCCTAAGGGCTAAAAATTGCGGACAAGTGGGCTAAATGATAAACAATGTATTCTGCAAACAATATTGACCCACTGTGTGAAATGCCGAACTAAGCAGAAAAGGCCTGCAATTCTGCTGCCAGTCTGGCCATGGTTGAGATACCATGTGCAACACAAAGGGGTCTATTAAATAAATGGTGCAAAGTTTGTCTTTGCTATTAGTCTCGCACAGGCAATCTTTTGTATCTCCTATTGTATGAGCCCCACAGGAAGTTATTAAAGCACAACTAAAGGGATGTCCTGTGTATTTACATCTGACAACATTTACACACAATATCTGAAATTCTATTAGCAAGGGAGGTATTCCAGTTTTCAGTATTAAGTTATAAAACTGACAATGCAAGTCAGTGGTCAGAAAGTTTGAACAAACAACAATATAAAATGCAATCAGTGCTATTTACATATAATTACACTGCTGGCTCTGTTTAGAGATATTAAAACCACACCAAATGTTCTGATCAATTAAATGATCCAGCTGTCATTAAATAGTTATAAATTATAACCCATCACCCCTGAGTGATGAAACCATTATACTGCTTATATTCAAAATGCTTAATATGTTTTGAGATGCACAGCAGCCATACAGTAGGCCAAAAACTGGCCCATTTCTTATTAACTCATTTGCTACAATTCTTTAGGAATATTAGAAACCTGTGCCATATTTTACACTATTACATTAATTCTTAGATATTGGCCGTTCGTTTTAGCAGTTTGACTGGCAATTAAATAGATTTTGCAGTTGCAGTACTAATGTTAAATGTGTTTTCGAAAGCTTGCATTTTCAATCATTTTAGTTAGCCAATAAAAGGTATTATTTTATATCCAAGATATCACATGGTGCAAAGAATTAACTAACGTCTAACACAGAATGATGTACTGAGCAAATGGCTACAGATAAAGTGCAGCAAATAATCCTCCATGAACAGGTATGCTGGAAACACACAGGCTGATGTTTGCCGTCAGCTGGGCCGAAATTTACTGCCATGTCTGGCTGCACGGATCAATGCCAGTCAAACGTTCTTCCGCAACGATCTATTGAGGTGAGTTTTGATATTTTTGCCCATATCATACAAAAATTCCAGTTGCAATGGTCAATCGGAACAGGTGTACACAGCCTTACACACAACTGTCCTAACTAATGGTATGTACTGTGCCTGTGAAGTGCCTGGAAATATGAGCTGTCTAACAGTATTCACAGTAGGGTAAATGTAAATACACGTTTTTCTATATATTCCAAGGGCAGATACAGTGTTAATTATTCAAAGTATTTTGGATCAAAGGGCAGTATTAAAAAAATTACGGTATCTAGTAGTAGTCTACCGCAATGGCCATCATACAATTACGTAAATGTACAATCGCGGTTATATTTGTACAAATACGATCGTTATTTTACACGCCTCTAGAAATGTGGCCCAATGTATCTAAAAATTTTCAATTGGCAACTAACCTTTATAAGGTTTATGTTTTTACACCTATGGCCTTAGAAGCCATTCTACCACCTCTGCCATACTGGTCATTTCATTAAAGAAACATTGCATTAATACATTCTGGCTACACTCAAGTGCAATAAATTGCAGCATGTTTTAACCCTCTAAAGGATCTGCAGCTTTTTTTGATGCTGCTAAAAATATAACAGTTAGCAAACTATGATGATCCAAGCCTACTGACAGATGCTTGCAAACAAATGTCATGGAGCCGATGATATTATCAGCATCAGTACAATGTCATTACAGCACAGTTGCCTTTAAAGCGTATCTCCACTGAAAATGTGTACTTACCCTTTTTCACTATAATTAAAGAACCGGAAGTAAAGGAGCTATGTCTTACCTCCCACTCTTCAATTAATCCAACTGGAGCCAAGAGGGAATCCTTTAAAATTACCTGTGATCGCACGACTTTGCTGCTTCCTCTGACAGATCCCAGGGGATATCCACACTCCCTTGTACTATACACGTATGCAGCTATTAGAAGGGGGAGTGCGATAGTGGGTAAGCTTAAAGGGTCACTATACTCACTAAAACAACTTTACACTATCTGAAACTACAATTATAGAGACGTAAATTAGTGGTACTCACATACTTATCTGCGCTTGCTATGTCACTAAATTATCAATTGCTCCATGCTCAGCATGGTTGAAAAAGCTCCCCATACTTGTTTTGTATGCAGCCATCCCACAGGACAAATTGCACCTGACCGGTTAGGACTACTGACTGGTAGGTATAAGGTTTTAGCACTTTTTGGTTCCCAATGTGTATTCAACATTATATATTGCACTTATGGATGACTGCATGGTCTTTCATTTTAATTGGTTTTATATGCATATCCCTATCGCATTAAAGGATTTTTAGATGTACTTATTCCTTTCTCTTTGATATGAAATTTTGCTGTGTTTTGTAGATTTTGCACCTCTGCCTCACTGGAGGATTTATTGATTGATTAGTCCGTGCCCTATATCCTTGTGTGTGGTGTTCTTAAATTATGTTTTCTCAGAATCTACAGTTCAGATTTAAAATCCGAAAAAGGTTTTGGGGAAGTAGGCTCTTGCTGTTTCTAAATTTTTACAAAATTCAATTTTTTAGAGTAAAGATACCTTTTAAAGGGTTCCCTCCTGACTCCTGTTGGATTAAATGAAGAATGGGAGGTAAGACATAGCTTCTTTCCATTCCATTCTTCAATTAAAGGGAAAAAGGTAAGTACAAATTCTCAGTGGAGTTACCCTTTAAGACAAAACATGTTCTGGAAACCAACTGTTTCATTGGTACTTGTTTAAAGAGAAGTTAACATATCCTCCTGACTTGTATCCCAGAATCTGCTGATTAAAACAATGTATAGTCTTTCCTAATTAGACAAGTGTGTAAAGCTGGGTACACACGATTAGATATTTCGGTCCGATCGACCGATAGTTCAGTGTATCGGTCGATCGGACCGAAATTATCGTATTCGAATGTGCCCATGTCCGATCAACCGTTCATCCAAATCGGACGAAAGGACGATCGGACAGGGTGGAAAACCTCGTCCGATCGTGCGGTCCTCTATGGACCGCACGATCGGTCGCGGTGACTATCAGACGCGGCTGCTTTTGCCGCGACCGACAGTCCTCCCTCCTGGCTGACCGTTCGAAAGTATCGAACGGTCGGTCAGGAGGAAAAATCGCTAGGTGTGTACCTAGCTTAAAGTCAAGACCCATACTTACTTCTAATCCCTCCCCCATAAGCCATAGACTCAAGCATGCCCCGATCATGTTACTGTAGTGAAAAATATTACTTGTTTCCAGACAAGTATAACACTGATTAGGAATTAAGAATAACAAACACTACTTTGTAGTATTCAGCATATTCAAGGCTATTAGTTGAGGGGGAGGCTTTTAAAGACTCCTTTAATATAAACAATTAGTACACTATCTGACAAAAAAAACCTAAATTGTTTTTATTCTTTGGGACTCAACCGTAAGGCTGGGTACACATGGCTGAATTTTTTCCCGACTAACCATTCACCGCTCGTAAATAAATTAATCTGTGGCCTACTTGAAAGAGTAGTTGTTAAAGTAGCATGTAGCGATGCGGCCTTCCAGATGATTGAAAACTACAACTCCCATAACTCCCTAGCTGTGAGATTAGCTAGGGAATGCTGGGGAGTTGTAGTTTTCAAAACATTTGTAGTGTTGTGGTTGGTGATCCCTTTTTTAGTGTTTCTCTCCACTAGACTAAAGGTTTCATACACAAGTGCGATCGTGGGTCCCGACTCGCAATCGCACGTGTATAGGCCCTTTATCGGCCGAAACGGACGGTCATTCGGAGATCCGCCAAGTCGGTTGTTCGCCGATCCCCGACCAAACGTCCGTTCCGGCAGATAAAGGGCTATACACACGGGCCGATCATCAGCAGAAATGAACGTTCGTACACAACGTGCATCGTGGGTCGGGACCCGTGATCGCACGTGTGTACGAACCTTTAGGAGCCCATTTCATTAGCATTTTTGCCATGTTTAATACACTGAGAAACTTCCTGCGGAGGAATTCAAAACACTGTTCTACTGTCTAGATGTGCATTACAAAGAAGCGTGTCATGCAGTAAGGAATAACACACAGCTTAAGTCAAGCCAAGACAGGCCCTTGGTATTTTGTAAAGCCTGGCAGCCTGCTCCTTTTTATAATATATATTCAATAATATAGCAAGGCAATAAAACTTCATTACAAAATGATACAAACTTCTCAAAAATGATTTGAGTTTAAATGACTGTGATGCCAACTAGGGCAAGTCATAAAGCATTGAAGCAGCAAAACCATTTCAGCATCACATTATTAAGCCTGTGAGGACATCAGTCTCAGTACAAATGAGACAGCAGCCCTCCATAATACAGAAGTCTCTGCTTTATTTTAGAAGCACACCATTTTGACAGTCAAGTTTCCACTGTATCCATCCATAGAGGAGGAGTGCTGGATGACTGACCAATATCCTGTCTCAGGTCTTGGATCTGTCTCTCAAGTGTCTGATTACGATGATACATCTCCAAGTAACCGGTCTGTATCTCCTTCTGGTACCTCAGTACCTTTTCCTTTTCCTCCTTCCATACTTTGCGTTCTTTCTCGAAAGTCATCATCTGTGATTCATTCTGGCGTCTTTCAAGCATTAACTCAGCCCGTAGACGTTCAACATCTGCAGCATCTGAGCTCTCTTTTACCATTCGCCATTTTGAATCATCCATAAAATTCCCACCAGTGGATACAGATGCATTTGCTGCAACCTGATGGCCAATATCCTCTAAAGCCTGGAGACGAAGTGACAGGTCTGCAGTCTCCATTTCTTTTTCCTTTGCTAGTGCTTTGGCTTCCTTAAGTTGGTTCTTCATACTGACTATTTCCCCTAACTTTAGGCTTATTTCAGCTTGAGAGTCTCTCAGCTGTTGCTTAAGAAGTGAAATCTCACCAGCTTTCTGAGACATCTGTAAGAAACAGAAAAGACTCCACGTTATTCTCAAGAAAACCCACCCGGGACCCAGTACAAAGAATATAAAAGATATATAAATAAAAATCAAAAAGACTCCATATTGTAGGGGGTTATACAATGAGTACACTTCAGGGCTTCACCCATCCAGGGAAGACAGAGGCTATATATAATCTAAATATAATCTACCCCCTTACAACTTTTCTATGGGGCCAACTGTAACATACTAATGTTATAATCGGTGCGTGCTACTACGTAGTAGCGTGCCGATTATAACATTAAGGAAGTGTTTGTCACCTGGCATCCCATGGTTCGCTCGTTCCTCCTCTCGCCTGACACTGTAATTCAGCTCAGTGCTCTCACGCGACTACTTCCTCTTCCACATGCGGGAGATATCGCTCTAACTATGCATTGTAACTACGGAAGGGAAGTGGGTTTTAAAATTTACTTACAATGCTTTTGCAGCTAGTGCGGTATCTCCTGCATGTGGAAGAGGAGGTAATCGCGTGAGAGCGCTGAGGGGGGTTTGGGGGGGGTGGGGGGGGGGGGGGGGGGGGTTGATGGCGGGGGGGGGAAAGGGGGTGGGTAGGGACAGTAAAATTAATGAAGAGAAGGGCTAAATTAAAAAAGATAATGCACCCCCTACTGTAAATTATATGGATATGAGATGTCACTTCGGAGTTTACTCGCCCTTATTATATATATTATATATATATTATATATATCTAATATCCTTATAATTTACAGTAGGGGGTGCATTATCTAGTATATTATCTCTGATGGGATAGCTGAGGCTGCTTAACTTTAATATATGGCAAAACATATTCAGTTTTCAGTATTAATTAGCATTTAAATACAATGCTACTAGTACTAGTGATCCTGGGGTTTTCAACATTCATATGAAAAAAATACATTCTGTACATGAATTTCTCACACTAGCAAAGAGCTATTAGTCAATCAGGAAAGTGCCTGGTATAATTTCGAAGTCATTCTAGTCATTTTTATTCTGTGTACAAATGAGTTTGCACACCTCAAACTGCATTAAAAAACCTAGGAATTTTGGAGTTTGCTATACTCATTTTGTCTTTTTGTCAATGTGCTAAATATGAACTTTGGTTCAGACATGCCTTACCTCCCATTTGGAGTCCTCTAATTTTGGGCTCGGAGTTTCTGTCTGAAACCGTTTTTGCCGCAACTCTTCACATTCTCCTCGTAGTGAGTTTAGTTCATCCTGTAATCGCTTCTTCTCTTGCTGCACTTTGTATAACTGCAGTTGAAGTGCTCGTTGGCTGCGGAGAGCCTGCTGGGATATCTGCTGCAATTTAGACACATACATCTGTTTGAGTTCATCCAGTTCTTCCATCCACAGTCGACGCTTATCTTCAAACACCTGCAGGAGGTGCCAGGGAGCAAAGAACATAAAATAAGAGTAATGCCATGTATGAGGAGATATCATGTAAAAAAGTATATACACATTTCATGCTTAAATCTTGATGCATTGCAGTACAAAATCCCAATCAGCTAAACAACAACAGAAACAGACTAGGAAGGACAGACTAGGAAAGTTTGTAAATCTCTACACTAAAAGTTACCAAAGCTATGCTAAGCCAATGGAAACACACAGATATGATGATCTGATAGATTTAAGAGTAAATGTGTACCCTATTGGTTGTATATAATTGTCACTTCTATGTTAAAAGTCACTGGATTCTTACAAACCTGTAAAAACAATACAAATAAATTCTTACAGTCTAGTGCAGTAATGTCAAACTTGCGGCCCTCCAGATGTTTTGAAATCAACAACTCCCAGCATACTGTAGCCAGGGGATACTGGGAGTTGTAATTTTCAAACATCTGGAGGGCCGCAAATTTAAAAATCCCTGATCTTTAGTGTATCTAAAGTTTGTGGATAAACTAGTATGGAAAATAAATACCTGAGTGAAGGGATCATCACTGTCACTTGCATTCCTTCTCAGCTGTCTTGCTTCCATTACTTTATCATGAAGTTTCTCCTCCAGCTGACGAGCTACATCCTCTACAGACTGTGAGTACTCATATGGAGGTGGTGGTTCCCCTGAACACTGCAGGCGGCTCAGAGTGGCCATACTCTTGCACGAAAGAGTACCTTTGTCACCCACCATTGTGTCTCGCATTGCTCGTGAAGCTCGGTCTAGTGACCCTCCAATATGGTTAATATGCCCCATAGAAGCACTTATTTGACCCCTAGCTACGCTAAATCCTGGACTGTAAGATGAAAAGCTGTTAATGGAGTTTTGTCTTGAGTCTGACATACTGTCATCTTCTTCCTCAATTCCTTTTTCACTCCAGTTACTCTGTTGGTTATTACTTGGTTTTAAGGGGCCACGGTTGGGAGAACCAGATACACAGCTCAGCATGTTCAGACTGCCATTACTTTTAGACAGCTTGTGGCTACCAGACTGATACAAGCTATGACCTGACACAAAGTTCTTTATATTTGAGGATTTCAGCGCTGAAGGTCCAAACCGAGACTGCAAAGACAACAGCAAGATTAACCACAAACGTATTGCGTATTGTACTGTTATTGCTTCTGGGCAAGTATTACTATAGCTTATTAATTAGTAATAAAACACTAACTGATTTGGTTGGTTGGACCTTGGTTGAATTTTCATCCAAAGCAGACAAAAGTTTGATCAAACCTATCAGTAAATTTTGCCTTATTAGTCAGTTTACTAATCAGTATTCTGTCCGTATGAAAAATATGGTTAATGTTGACCCAAGCGAACCAGGGCTCTTTTTAAATGACAACAGGCTATTATTTAACCCTAGGTTTTTTGAGGTCATCATTTTCCTTAAAAGGAATGTGTTTGATTTAAAAACATAAATCTGATCACAGAGGCTACCCCTCTTTTAAAATCCCCTAGTTGTTTGCAACTGGAAATGGGATACCCATTAAAGTGTATGGCGATGGTCCCAACTGAAGATTTGCCAAGTTGCACGGTGCTATAAGCAGCTTGGCAGCTTAGAGAGGAGGAGCAACATTCACAATCATCAATTTTTAAGGCAGATAAGAAAATATACATAAAAATCACCCGAACTTAATCATTTTCATTCCCCAAAGCAGTAACTAAATCTTGATTGAGAAATAGTAAGAGGTACAGACCGAGTATATGTGTGTGTGTGTGTGTGTGTTAATTTTTTCGTATGTTACACTCTGCTGAATTCTAATGGTAAGTACTGACCTTTTCAAAGTGCCCTTTCTCAGGAAGAGATGATTTGCTAAATTCTGTCCCATTGCCATCTTTGTGGTATACAACAGGGTATTCATTTTCTCCACCATCCAGGCTACGTTCCCTTCTGAATCCCAGGCCAGGAAACTTTTTAGAGCTTTTCCCTTCCTTCTTTGTAATGTTTAAGTAGCCCATAAAGTCTCGCTGTTGCAAACCCCTTTTTAGGGCGTTTCCTGGGGCGTGAGATTCTGAAAATGGCTTGAAGTCCAAGTTGAAACCATCATGTGGGAAGTCCTGCTTCTCAATCAGACTGCTCACACTTCCCATGTCAGAATTTATGGCTACAGATTCAGGAGAAAAGGACTGTGGACGAATGTATTTTCCTGGATCACAATTCAGGCTGAATGTCTGTGCAGCTGCCATGGAGAACTAAGAGAAGTCTTGGCAACTCTACAAAGGGAAATGAAATGTAAAAGGTCAGTTTACTGTCTAAGAACATTTGGTTATTTGTAATCTGTATTATTTTCCTATCCTCAGGGCCTGCAATACTAAGAAGTCTCGCAGAAAAAAATATGGAACTAACTGGGAATATCCATAACCTTATAGGGATGTCTAGCGACAGCAAAACTTTATTTGGTTATGGACCTTGAGTCAAAATGAATATTTGGCCCCAGAGAAGTAGCGCAGTGGTAAACTACAAGTCAAAAAACAGCACGGTTGAGTTAAGGTTATTTGTATACAATACATGTAAGAAGAAGCCTACAAAGGTAAAATACAGCTCCCTGTAGTAATTTGTAAAATGACAAGTATGCAGAGTATGCTTTATCGCTAGTGTGTGTGCCTAGCTTTACTTTGCCCAGGTCTATGATACAGGGTGGTAACGGTGTGTACCTAGCTTAAAGTTACTTCCTAAACCCATCCCAAGCTCACTGAGCTCAGACATGCTCATTGTGCTTCACCAAAGGAAAGGGACTTTTTTAAGGGGTGGTGGAAATGAATTATTTGCTGGGTTTGATGTATTAAAAGATTATACTGCACTATAAAGAGTTTTTTTTGTGTGTGGAAAACTACTAAATAACGGTTTATTATTTTATAACAATCAAAGGCACGGCCAGTGTTGCAATACAGAACGCCAGGGGAACAAAGGATCGTAAGTAGAGTTCCACAGCTTTTTTTAACAAACAGCAGTTTGGGGTGGACTAGGGTTCCCTACCATATGTTTAGAATTTTTAGTGGTAGGACACCCAGCAGCAAAGAGAGCTCCAGAGGGATGGAGGGAGGGGGGAATGGGCTCCCCTGCACATGCCACTGTCCTCTCTGAGGACAAGGAGGAGATGGAAACCTTTCACACAGGAAGGCACCTCCTACTCTTCAGTTTCCTGGACTTCCTATAGCCTCTTAAATCAATCCCACTCAATTCCTCACTTCCAGGTTACGTTAGATAATGTTGCACTTGCCAGTCCTGTCCATCCCTGCCACTTCCCTCAGTCCAGGACCCTCCATCCTGAAGGCAGATATTTACCTTGTAGTTTACCGGTGCCTCTTCAGATTGTTTCCACCACCTCTGACGGCTTTACAAGCCCACACAGCTGTGGAGAAGGATGCTAATGTAGCCATTATAAGTCATTGACGGTGATGCATAATGCCTGGATAGAAGAAAAGGGACTGGTGGACTTAATGGTGAATAGCTTCCTTCAGCACTGCCAGGGACTCGGGTAAGTATTGGGATATTAGGGTTTCAGGGGGTTTGTGATTTTTTTGTTTGGGGGGGAGGGGATTAAATATTCTTTTATATTTAATGTTTATATTCCACACAGTGGTTTGTTGTGGTGAGATAAACTTTAAGGCAATAACCTCCCATGTTAAGATGATAAATTCTGTGGCTCCTTTTCAATTTTAACTTTCATAGTGCTCACTAGTACAAGAACACTGAAATATATTTGTCTTAAATTATTTAAGTTTTCAGAATGATGTCCCTTGTAAGAAACTTCACAAATATTATGCAAGTTTAAGGCAACAATTAAGGGTGCTGGATTACTGCCCCATCTTACCCCAAAAGTAAATATTTGGCGTGTAATTTAACAGAGGGCAAGTCAGTTATTCAGCATCCTGAATCTCTGTCACTGGTGTATCCATTGCACAGTCCTGATGGAGACTTACTAACGTAAGGATGTAGCCAAATGTTTTAGAACAGTTTGTTTCACAATGCACTTAAATAACCACATAAAAGTAACTCAAATTCTCTCAAAATACATCTTTAGGACTGTTAGCTTATATTAAAGGGGATAGACTTTTAAGAAAAAAAGAGCAGTATTTTTCCATCCTAATGACCTTAACTTGCCCATTCAGTATTTTGTCTGTGGATAAATAAATGCTTCTGAAATACTGACTTCCTGTTTGCAGGACCAAACTAAAGGGGAAATGTGGAATAACTAGGTATGCGTAATATAAACTAAGAATTGTAAAAATAATGATATTTTCCACTGAACTCTCCCTTTAATAATAAGCATAATAAAATAATTGCACCACCCTATTAAAACACACTTTTCCTATTTACACAACAGGGATATATAAAGCCACTCCATGTTTTTAATGCATTTGAATTATAACTTAAGGTGGCCATACACATGCAATCACTAATGCATTGTGCCGACAGATCACATTGGTATGGGGTGGGGGACAGCATGCAGAGTGACTTGTCGGCCATGCAGCCATACATGGAACAGTATTGTCTCCCTTCACTTAAAGTAAAGGGAGAAAATATCGATCAACAGAAATTTTCTGCCTTTCCCAACCGACTGCAATGCTGACTAAGGTTGTTCATTGGCATTGTGGTTGGTCGGTTTAGGTCCCTACACACTGCCGATACTGGGTAAATCATGTTGGCCCCAAATAGGAATTACCCATTATCATCAATGTGTATAGCCAGCTTTACTGTCCTCTCAAGTGCCTGTCACCAACCTGACTGGTTGTGCTGTCTAAGACCTGCATAAAAAAAACTTAAAGGGTATGTCCACCCTTAAAACTAATTTTTGATATAGTACTCCCCCTGGTCCCCCAGCCCCAACCGCTTCATTTTTTATTTTTAGAAAGTGCCCCAAACTTTTACTTACCTCCCCTCTTTCCTCCGCCGCGCTGCCGGCTCTCTGCTTGCGAGAAAATGCAAGCAGAGGGGCAGGACCGGCAGTCGCGTCTGTGATTGGCCAAACTGTACTAGCTTCCTCTGTTTACAAACATAAGGCATAGCTTCTGTTTTCTGATGCCTGCTTTTTTGATAGATGGGGATTGTGCTTGCTGATCACACACAGGTTACAGGCATGTACATATCATCCTAGGGTGTATCAGACTATCCTCCACACTGACAACGTTGCTTGAGAGCAGACAGCTCAGCAAACCAGCATGAGAAGTGCAAGACCAGAAGAAAGAAGAATCAGGCCACATGTTTAAGTACATCAAGCTGCACAGTTAGCCCTTGTCATGAAAGTCTATTTTTATATCTAGAGTCAGGATAGAGAATGTTTACATAAAATGTTTACATCAACAATCTTTATGAACATTAACATTTATTTAATATTTCGTTTTGTCTTTCAGTTTCAATTCTTTCTAAAAGATGTTCTTATGAGGGTGGAGTTGTCCTTGTACAATTGTGTTGGCCAACCTGCGATGCACTATGTGTATGAATGGCTGAAACGGCCATTAGGTTGGGCCTCTTTGAACCGGACTGAAAGGCAATTTTGGCCAACGAAGCGGAAATACACAGCACTATCATCAGCCGAAACTGATATTCATACACATAGTCACGGGTCGGCACGTGTATATAAAGTTCTATACAGGCAAGGGGCCTAAGAGGGCCCACAGACAGCTAAACCATGTGTACGTAAGTTAAGGTGCATGCGATCAGCTGTTTTAATGTACTGCCAGTCCGGTACCGGTGTTTTAAACAGCTGATCGTGTGCACCTTTACATTTTACCTTTACTTTAAAAACAGCGTGTTGCAGTATCAGGCCTGGTGCTGGGAGGGGTGTTTGCCAGGGGCCTAACCAGAAACTTGCAGGTAATGACAGGTTGTGTGTGTGAGATAACACAAGTGATTGTAAAAGCTTTATGGGCAAGGCCTGATGTGAAAGGATAAAATAATTGTAAATAGCGCTAGATAAGAAATAAAATACATACAAATCGCTTAAAACCTCTAAAAACATATTTACCATCAGCGCACGTTACATTTACACATAAAACACAATAAACGGACATGAACCTTTATATTTTTATTTGGCTTCTTAAAGTATGATAAATAGTGCTGGTCAATTTTCATTTTATATTTATCATATTTCTTTACATCTGGGGACACAAAATTTCTTTGCAAACCGGATCAAATAAAATTTAAATTGAAAGTTAATTTCAACCAAATAAACCCAAAAAATCCCCTTATAACCAAACCTACCGAACTAGAAATGAAAAGCATATTTATAAATAGAAATTTTATAGTCCCAGACACAGGATTTTCAAGGGAGGGATTCCTGAATGGGTTATCAAGGACTGTGGAGAGCAGTGGCACCACCAGCAATATTTTAGCTAACCACGCCCTCTTTTGAAGACCACTCCTATCTTAGGGTACACCTTATTCTATTTTCCTTGCCCCTAGACTTTTACCTGCATGGCCAATGCTCCCCTTTATTTTATAAGGATATTAAAATTTCCCAAGGAGTTCCATGACCATATAAAAGTTTGAGGCATAGGCCATTTGTGTTATTGTGTGGCCTCTGTCACTGTCTGTCATCTGTCACTTGTCCTATGTTATCATGCCTATCACCAAGCAAGTAAAGGTGGACATACAGATGAGTGATACTCAACAAATCCTGCAGGGATTTAGCAAGTAACCTCAAGGTGTGTGTGTGTGTGTGAGGGGGGGTTAAAATCAATCAACAATGCAGATGAACTACCGCAGTTGGCATTGTGGCTGATCATTCATTTGTATTCAGTATTTCCACTTGTATCAGTTGTGAATGTGAATTACCAACCAAAATCACATGTGTAGGCACCTCTACACTTTATTTAAGACTGCATATTGGCTCCCATTGTTTTAATCCCCATTCAGACTGACACTCCTAAAGGCTGGTAAACATTCCAATTCTTCCTCCTGACCGACCGTTCAAGACTAACATCCGGTTGGCCAAGAGGAAGGACTGTCGGTCGTGTTAAAAGCCGATCGTGCAGTCCTCCCATATAGGACCCCACGATCGGCCGTGGTTTTCCGACCTGTCCGAACGTGCGTTCAGTCTGATTCAGATGAACAA
Source organism: Hymenochirus boettgeri (assembly GCA_019447015.1). NCBI lineage: Eukaryota > Metazoa > Chordata > Amphibia > Anura > Pipidae > Hymenochirus > Hymenochirus boettgeri. Next base: position 148,770,164 of record CM033476.1, read on the forward strand.
AGGGTCGGTGGTTGATCTGGGCGGCCATAAGGAACCATACAATAATTTGGCTGGGTCGAATTATTACAGGGTGTGTACCTAGCTTAAAACTTTCTGATGATCCTAAGGTACCAGCACTGCAGGTAACTATAAGCCAGCATAAAGGAGGGATTTTGGGAACATGTAACCCCTCCTCCCCCCAAAATTGTACAAGAATACAGTACCATTTTAAATCCATTGGATCTTTACACATCATCAACGAAACACTGTCCACTATCTATTGTAGAGTGAAATATGCCTGCCAAATCTCTGCGGTTTTATAAATATGCCCCTCGTGTTAATTCATTCTCTCCATAAATATTAACCAACAAAAAGAACATTAACAGAAATATCCTACGTTTTATCTATTGTCTGTTTTGGGGCTTGTCTCACAAGCTGGAACCTTTAAAGCACAATTATTAGCTGTTTGTACTTTTTCTTTTGAAATATATTTATTTCCATTAATTGCTTGTTTTACCCTTACACTTTGGGACCTAAAGTCACTGCTGTCCTGTAGCAATACAATATATACACTTATTTATTCTGTACAGTATATACACATTTACTTCCAGCAGGCACTTTTAATTCTCCAATATATATTAGGTTAACCACACGCTGTGTGGGAGAGGTGTGGGGCCCACCAGGAAGCATAAGTTCAGGAGCCCACAAGGAAGCATTTAAGGGCCCGCTCAACTTTTATCTCTTCGTTCCTCTTTTGCATGAACATCTTCTCACGTTTTTATTATTCTCACCTATAAACAATTTCCATGGGTGAATGGATTGTGGGCGGGTTCCTCTGTATCCTGGTGGGCCAGTCCAATATATGTGACCATATGGCCAACGGTGAAAATGCATTCAGAACGTCGGGCTATTCACACTTATAGGAGCACATTACACTCAAATTAACATCTACCGGGATGCTCACACAGATTGCTGAGTACACTTGTGCCTTAAACCACAGCTGGGTTGCAACAATTATCACATTGTAATAATTGTCATGTCCACTTGTGCCTCAGAGCTTGGAAAGTTTATTGAGGATTTGTAAAGATGTATGATTATTACCTACACTGCTTATTGTAATAATACTGTAACATAGTTTTAATCAGAGCACAAGACATTTTATAATAGTTCTTTGAATTAAACCTTCCTGCAAAGGAATGTGTTATTCCCTGCTTGCTTATTGCCATTGTATAGCAATGGATTCTTTGCTGTAGGATTCATCAGAAATCAGGCGTATGTTACAAATCCCAGCATCCATTTGTTAGCCACAAACAATTCCGAACACTGCAAATTAAGTATCCTTGTACTACTCTAGCAATAGCAGTCTTGGGCAAACAGCCATAAATATTATGTTAAATGGAAAGGCCTCCATAGGTAGTAGAAAATACATTTGGCATAGATGTACAACAGAGCATACAAGTAAAAAATGGCCAAACGCTAATAACTATTATTAGTCTCCATTCTCTGAAAAATGCTTGTTAAATAAGGCACTGGTTCGAAATAGTGCCGTGAAGGTTTTTTTTTCTGTACCGTAAAGCTCATAATGCAAAACCCTACCAGACCCGCAAATAACAGTGAAATATACCCATATTTTCTTATCAACCCATTTCTACCCAGACACTTGCAGTATATAATCCCAAACACACTGCAGCCTGACAAAGAAAGGGCCTTGAACCAGTGCACACAACATTCAGTGTAATTCATGGAGAACAAGGTAACTGAAGATTTCTTTTCTTTGCAGCGTGCTGCCATCTTTCATGATCCGGAAACACAAATTTGCCTGGTTTAGTACTCATCAAGTTCAAAAAGTACATTTAAGGCTCAGTAAACTCAGTAGTAGTCTGATTTCATAAAACGATCAATGCGGCTAATGCCAGGGGGACATTGCTTCCAGATGTGATCTTTGTAGGTCATAACAATACCAGATTCCACCGTGCACACAAAACACCACAGACCAATAAAATGGCAACTATTAGGCATCCCAGATTACAAGCTTTTACAGGATATTAAAGCTACAGGCCTAACTCTTTGCAAACAAGAGTTGCGTTTAGACCACCTGCTGATTGTGGTTACTTGTATATAATCTATGTACATATGGTGGTACCACTTATGTACATCTGCTTTGCAAAGTTATGAGTTGAAAATGGCCCAATCCTGATCTGGTTTACTGTTTTTACGTTTATCTTGTTTCAAACACTTTAATGTAAAGTTCTTCAGCTGCACGTCTGTTGCAGACATTGGCACAGAATTTGTGTACCAATCTTTCAATGTTTTTTAGGCATTTTTCTGTAGAAGTTTTTTCATTAAAGGAAATGTAACCATGGGTTACCCCACACATGGGACTCTACAAGTTCAAATCAAACGTTCCTCAGGGGGCACTTTTAGAACACTGTCCATTTCAAGACGTGCTCCTGCTACCTCTTGCTGGCTTGGACTGTAGGTTCCCTCTGACTGTCTCCTTTTCCTTGCTGTCAGCACCATGAAAATGACCCCAATAACAAGCAGAAGTAAAACCCCACAGGTTACAGGAACTGCAATTCCGATGAGTGGGAAGGGAAACATTGAGTTCACACCGCTCTTCTGCAAGAAATTAACAGGAAATCATGAGGAACCCCTACATCTGTTTGTACAGGAAATGGGAAGTGAAACACTTTAAGGAGCATTAAGTGGCAGTTGATAAAAGGGCTGCTCCTATAGTAGTAATAAAAATAAAATATATATAAAGATAAAAAATTTAAATGTAACTATATTTATTTTGCATTCTCACTGTGGCCAAAGCCTTTGGAGCCAGCAGTAAATAAAGTTAGTTCCTCTAACTATCATAAGACACTATTTTATTGCACATGACACTAACATCATTTTTTTGACTACAGCAATAATTATCAGGTTTTCCTTGGAATACAGGAAATGTACGCCAGAAACAGAAATGTAGAACAGAGCAAGTATCCAGAAAAAGAGCATGCATCATAGAACATGCAAGGACCTACAGCATGCTTTTCATTAGCTGAACCACAAGCATCAGGCACACAAGTCTATTTAATTAAAGATAACTTTGAGGGAATATACTGTAGTTAACAGGGCCACAACACAAGTGATTTTCCTATTAAGTGCAATCATTCATGTGCGCAAACTTTTTTCTTGATTTAGCCTGATACACACAAATGACTGTCCCAGACAGAAGCCAAAATAACTCATTTCTAATTTTGTTTGCATGGCTACCCCTGCCAGATGGTTTCAGATGTGAAACAGATACATAAGAAAAGTATGAAGTGGAAGATGGTTTACACTACTCATCACCACACAGTTAAGAACTGGAATTGAAAAGGTAGGTGATAAAGAGATCAACTTTTTGTTAAAAAGAGTAACAAAAAGGATTTTAAATGTAAATGATCGAGAAATAAAGGGAATGAAAAATAAGCTTCTTCAGGTAAACATCAATGAAATTAGATGTTTAAAACATCAAAACCAATCAAAACAAAATACTCTGTGCAAGGTATTCAAGCATCAGTGTCCATTTAAATATTTGGTTAATAAGGTTAAAAAGAAAAATTGTTGGTATGTAGGATGTAGATAAAGTATTGTTAATCGTGCTGAACATGCCACACAGGTAACAGACCACATAAAGGAAAACGTGAGTATTAAGTTTTTTCAAAAACAGTTAAAATGAAAAGTACCTGGGGCAGTATGATTGGTACTTTCTATCCCCCAATATCATTTACATAAGGATTGGCCCCGGGCACTAACCTGGCTGAAAACTGTATGTGCTTCAGTTCCTCAACTAAACAAAATTGGGAGGTTGGAATAATCAATCCTACCTCCCTGCCCCAGCTACCTTTAATTTTTAAAAAGTGAATTTTTACAGTTGTCCTTTAAGTCTAATAAGAAAAGGTCAGGTGAGTATGTTATGCTGCTGTCAAATTAAAATGTGTCTGGATGGAAGGTAGAACCAATAGCAAAGGATCTTGGGAAGAAGAGGCTTGTACATCACTCACAGTACTATATTTTTAGGTGACTGATGGCAGTTTAGGTCTTGGTTAGATTGGAAATCACATGAAGTATATTTATACTGAGATTTCAGTTATAGATAATGAGATACAATAACATGCAGGCACCTGGATTTAATATAACACAGGTATATTTGATCACCAGTTCACAATACTAATACATAGAGGTGAGTAAAAAAAGAAACAGTTAAAATACAAATATAGGGGACGATTTCTGTATTCGGAATCTGTTACCATGGCACTGATAAACATTACCAAAAGCTAACCTACATAGACTGTTTTCATAATTTAACTGTATTGCATCCTTTACCTACAGAAACTATTGGGCTTATTTAATAAGAGGTTTAATTTAGCCTTCTCTCGCTCACATCTGTAATTCCATTTTCACCCTGGTATTCCTTTGCTGCTATCAAACCTGCACGCCTGAGTTTCATTGTTAGAAAAGCCTTCACCCCTCCCACCATTCTAACTACTTACACGTGTCTCTTTTTCAACTACTCCTGGTCCACTCGCAACCAGGATTTTGACCATTCTACTAAGCCTTAATCTTCAAACTGCTTTTGATCCTGTGAACTATTTTCTTCTCATGCAAATTCTTTACTCACTGGTCACTGGATACTATTTCTCTATGAGACATAATCAGTTTATTGTTATAATCATATACTAAAAAGATGAGTACTGTGGGATACGGTGAAACCCTTTTTATTATGGAATAACAGTTCATTTTTACAGACAAGCTTTCGAGAGATACACTTCTTTATTCCTCAGGTCAAGCAGTACTCACCAATGGCTTGACTTGAGGAAGAGAAAAGTGTATCTCTCTAAAGCTTGTCTGTAAAAATGAACTGTTGGCCCATAATAAAAAGGTATCACCTTATCCTACAGTACTCATCTTTTTAGTATATGCTACTGGAATAACACGGCTACAGCCAATTTATCTGCTTCTTATAATCATGTACTGTATATGCTGATAATCCCCAACTTTACTTGTCCACCCATGCATAAACCCCTAAATTTCAGTCTCAATTCTCAAACTAAGACAGCTGGAAATAAAAGATTACCGCTGCACAGTTAAACAGCTTTATAGCAAACAGCAGAACTCCAGACTTCTTTAACGTAAAAGTATCTCTTTATATCAAAACCATCTTAAAAACAAATCCATAGACAGTCTATGATTAAGGGCTTCGGCCTGAAATGGACTATGTTACTGGTTCCCTGTCTATGGCAATGTTTTTAAGATGGTTTTGAAATAAAGAGATGCTTTTACATTAAAGACGTCCAGAGATCTGCAGTTTGCAAGTATATAGCCATTTAACTGTGCAGCTGTAATCTTCTATTTTGAGCTGTCTTTATTTAATGTAGGGTATGGACGCCCTAAGCACGTTGGACTGCTATTGGTTGGGGTGGACCCGATCGGAGGAGGAGAATTGGGAGCCACCATTGCTGCTCAATTCTCAAACTGTCTGGTTTGAGAATTTACACTGCCTTAAACTCAATCTATATAAAACTGAAGTACTAATTTTTCCTAGGTTACCCTACTCCAGTACCATAGACAATGTGGTTGTTCACTCCATTGAATTCAATCTTTGCTTGGATTAACTCCAGATATATTCCACCTTTCGCAACGACTATGGTTATTCGTCGGCACTGTGGTCGGTCAGTTTCAGCCCCTACACACTGATGATAATGGGTAAATCCCAGTGTTCCCCCCGATGGGATTTACCCATTATAATTAGTGTGTATGGCCACCTTTAGGAGAGAACCTACTGCTCCACTTACTTAGGGTAACTTCCCCTAAAGCATAAAGAATAATCTTAAAATAACTTCTCTTAAAGAGCATGTCCACCCTTAAAACAAAAAAAATGGATCCCATGTCTGTTACCTGCCTTCAACCCAAACTGATCGATTCAGCACATTATTAGATTTATTATTCACCAGATGTTTAGGTATAATTATTGCATCTATTCTGTTAGAGTAAGCTGGCACCTCCCTCCATGCAGTCAATCAAGGCTGTAACTGCTAACATCACAACCAATGATTGACTACTGAATCCCTTGCTGCCTCTTCTGCACATGCTCAAGCTTATAAAAAGCTCTTGGAGCAGAGAGAGGAGGCAGATACCTTTTCCAGAATGAAAATTATCATTAAAAATCTGGTTACAAATACATGTAATAAACTGGTCACCAGTTTTGTTTAATGGTGGACATCATACTATTTTGCCAAACTCTAAAATTTTAAGTAACTGTTTTTATTATCATTTTATTCATCTCACTGTGAGGGCGACAGATCACATTGGTCTATATTTGGTCAGGAATTACACAAAGGCTAGTGATAGATATATCTTTTAATAAACAATTTCTAAATGCCAGGAGAAAAAGGCTAAACTTCTGTAATAAATTGTTTTTTTGTTTAGTTATATCCCCTTTATCTTAACATGCTGTGTGAACGGTGATCAATTATGGATATATATTATATTATGTATAATATATAGGATATATATATATATAAAATAGAATCACACTCGCACTCAGTCCAAATTCATAAATAAATGGGTGCTTCAAAGGATACAGGTGCCTCCATCTGTAGATTAACCATAAAAAGAATAGTCCTGAGCACACCTCACTATCAATTTCAAATTTATTAACGTTTCGGGACTGCATTGAGTCTCTCATCAGGGACTCAATGCAGTCCCGAAACGTTAATAAATTTTGAAATTGATTAGTGAGGTGTGCTCAGGACTATTCCTTTTATATATATATATATATATATATATATATATATATCCCTTTTATTATATAAATATATTTATATTTTTATAGGAGATTACATTGAGTTTTTAGGAGCGTGTGGTGGGGGGTATAGGATATTACATATAGGAAAGGTGTATATGTATGTATCTCACTATTTAAATGACCATCAATAAATGTATATAAAGTATAGCACTGACTTAAATTAGTTACAACACAAAAAATACAAATTACTTAAACTTACTTACAGAGCTGAGATCCCTATTTGAACATGGTTTGGTCAAAATGGGAGGTTAAACCACACCCCTGTGTCTGCTCCATGTGAAAGGAAGTGTAATCCCAAAAAAGTTTCTGTCTGCTACACAGAATGTGATGTGTATTGTAATAGACATATACACCAAGGCTCTTTATATACCACCTCCAGCCTGCAGGTGGTGTCAATGAGTGATAAAAGACAAGACACCCCTGCTCTCTATGGCTAGGAGGAGAGAAAGTGACAGTAGATTGTGGTGTGGGCTTTGGAGCACACAAATTGCTCTGAAGCAATTTTTTTAATTAGATCTGTATAAAAGGGTATATAAAGGATAAATGTATTTTTTTAGGTAAACTAGGAATGATAAATGTTTGTTTATACGTTAGATTATTAGGGCAATGCTATTATAATAACATGATGCTGTGAGGTACCTTCTGTTATAATATATGAGGTACCATCACCACTTGCCGTGGTGAATACTAATAAGTATTAACCTAGCATGTTTAGTTTCAACCACATAGTGTGGCAGGATTGCCTGGGTCTACACTCAGACCTGCAGGATTAGCCTATTTGGTTCCTCTGAAAGCTGATGACTGTCTGAGTAACAGATTAAAATATACCTGTGTAAAGATTCTATATCCACTCATAGCAAAACATACACACACATAATTTCCATTGTGCACCAACGGGCACACTTTTGCTAGTATGTTAAGAAAAAAAAAAACTTTAACACAAGCTGTGTCACAACTATGTGACATATTGTTCTTACCTCACAACGGACACCTGTAAAGCTGGAGTTACAGATGCACTTAAAATTGTTCACAGAATCTTGGCACGTTCCACCATTTAGACATGGGTTTGACTCACAGTCATTCACATTGATTTCACACCTAAAAATATACAAAACATTATCTATCCTTAGATGAGTTTTAATACAGCTTACGACATTCAGTGGTTCTTACATTCCTTTAAACATATCAATGTAAATTACATAAACATCCCTGGGGAATTGGTTAGGTGGCCATGTGACGGGATTTGTTGAACATGAGCCATGTGTATGGATAGGTCGTGAAGCTGAAGAACTATCCCCGTCGGCATCTTGATGTATCACAACCAATGATGTAATTTAGAACCAATTAGATGGTTTTGCCTCAAAGTCATCTTCTGGAAGATCCTGTTTCCTGCTTCTAGTGAACTTGAGGTGTCTGTTCGTAAGCAAGTTGCTAAAGTTAACCTACAGCCATTCAGAGGAAAACATGGCTCTAAATGATATTTATTTGTTAATTATTGGTTGTTAACTATATGCAATAGCATATATCCCTTATATTATATAAATATATTTATATCTCCATAGGAGATTGCATTGAGTTTTTAGGAGCTACCAATATGGGGTTGGGTATAGGATATTACACATAGGAAAGGTGTATATGTATGTGTGTACTATCTCACTGTTACCATTTAAATGACCATCAGTAAATGTATATAAAATTTAGCACTGACTTATATTAGGTACAACACAAAATATACAAAATACATCAACTTCCTTACAGAGCTGAGATCCCTATTTTTAAATGGAATGGTCAAATGGCAGTTTAAAACCACACCTGTGTCTGCTCTGTGTGAAAGGAAGTGTTATCCAAAATAAGTTTCTGTCTGCTACACAGGATATGATGTGTATTGTAATGGACATATGCAGCAAGGCTCCTTATATACCACATCCAGCCTGCAGGTGGTATCAGTGAGTAATAAAATACAAGACATCCCTGCTCTCTATGGTAGGAGGAGAAAAAGTGAAAGTGGATAGTGGTGTGTGTATTGACTGCAACACAAGATCCTGTGTATAAGATCATGTAGACTAGACCCTGTATATAAGATCCTGTTACCACCTGTTGGGAGGACAGATTATTGGACAGACAATTTACCTTATTGGATACAAACTCTGAGGTAACAGATACACCATATATATACTATACTATCCTTTATATACTATAACGGATAAATCCATTTCTTCAGGTAAACTGGGAAATAGAAATGTTTGTTTATATGTTAGATTATTAGGGCAATACTATTATAATAACATGATGCTGTGAGGTACCTTCTGTTAGAATAAATGAGGTACCATCACCACTTGCCGTGGTGAATACTAATAAGTATTAACCTAGCATGTTTAGTTTCAACCACACAGTGTGGCAGGCTTGCCTGGGTCTACTCTCAGACCTGCAGAATTATCCTATTTAGTTCCTCTGGAAGCTGGTGACTGTTTGAGTAAAAGTTTAAAATATACCTTTGTAAAGATTCTATATCCACTATATCATCACATAGCAAAACATACACACACATAATTTCCATTGTGCACCAACGGGCACTCCAACAGCCGCCTGGGTGCACATCAAAGTATATCCAGAGTGTAAAATAACGAATGCACTTTTTTGAATCATTTTCAAAACAATACTTTATTGCACATCTACACGTTTCAACCCTGCTATCGGGCCGTCATCAGGATGTTACATCACACAGTAAGTTAACCCATTTTATTAACACCCACCATGTGGTTTGCTCCACCCACCATACAAATTGCACCTGAATACAAAACCAACAATAAAATACATATAAAGAACATTACATATAATATGTGTACTATTTAAAAACAATTCTAAAAACAAATCAAATGTTCTGTTTGCTATCAGAAAACTTCACAAGAAACAGTGTAATGTTCTTTATATGTATTTTATTGTTGGTTTTGTATTCAGGTGCACTAAGGGGTTGTCTTATGGTGGGTGGAGCAAACCACATGGTGGGTGGTAATAAAATGGGTTCACTTACTGTGTGATGCAACATCCTGATGACGGCCCGATAGCAGGGTTGAAATGCGTAGATGTGCAATAAAGTATCATTTTGAAAATGATTGAAAAAAGTCCTGTGAGTGCTATCATTATTTAACACACTCTCTCTCTCTCTCTCTCTCTCTCTCTCTCTCTCTCTCTAAATATATATATATATTGTGACATGGTATTAAAAAAAATCTGCTAAGACATAAAAGTCTGCTAAGGATTGTAATGCTAAGAGTATGATACAAACGTTATTTTATTTATATTCTAACAGGGAATTCAATACAAGTTCTTATCGTTAAAAATGGTGCTAATTTTGCCATTTTTAATGATAAGAACTTTTAGTAAGAAGCATGGCGTATCGATGGATGGCGGTAGTTACATATATATATTAAGGGCATGTTCATCCACCCCAAACCTTATTTTTGCAAAACTTATCTTTCTACTGACATCGGGTACCTTTGTTTGGAGGGGAACAACACTGTTAAATCTGCGTTTTACCAGCACAGGAGAGCGTCTGTGGCACTCTGTTCCTGGGATTTTTCCGGGGGCGTGGCCACCAAAAGGGGGCATGGCTTGGGAGGAGACTCAAGTCCGGGAGTCTAGGGTGGTCTTGAGGGTGTGCGGGAGAGCACCCCAGAAAGAGGGAGACTGCCAGGCAATCCAGGAGGGGTGGGACACCTGCATACACTTCGGTATAATTACTGTAATTGGACATTGATCTGTTTACAACTAATCCTTAAATGTTTTCCAGAGCTGTAGATTATCACTTGGGTAATCTTATGTGATGCCAATAGATGGCAGTAGCAAACATGAATGAATGTTTCTGTAAAGCTGATAAATTAATGAGTTATTAGCAGCCAATAGAAATAAATATAGAGCTATGTACGGAGAGCCTGTGACTTTAAGACATAACGTACGCAAAAAGCATGTTGTGCAACTGCCGCAAGGTATGTACCAAGTTAATGGCTCTTTAGGAAAGAATCTTTAAGGCCAGAAATAACTGGCATTAAAGATTCGGAATGGATAAACCCGATTGGCTATGCACTGAGAGACGCTATTGGCTCGGTGCATTGCCTAGAGGAGGTGGTCCCGGCTCTCCATGAATAGCACTATAAGTTGGGGTCTTATTTATATTACAATTTATATATAACAGAAAATATATGTTTGTGTGGAAAAGATGTTGTAAAAGTGATCTAATGGCTAACTGTACCAAATTACAATGCAAGGTATATTTACTTACATGCTGAAATGCAGGAGTGTTGGGTAGGATTGGGGGGCTGAGTTAAACTTGCCTTGCAATGCAGCCAATCAGAGCCCCATGAATGGTTCTTTTAGTGCCACAAAATGGCACAATTCATTCTATGATGTATACAATTATAATCTATTCCCTTCAAATTACAACTGACTCCTTTGTTCATGCCATGGCATTCATATCTGAACCAATTTAATTTATTTTACTGCTAAAATATTTTATTTTAAAGCAAGTGCTAATAATAATAAAGGACTTACCTTCTACCACTAAATCCTGGTTTACAAGTGCAATTCGCTCCCCATATTCCGTCATCACATCTCCCACCATTTGAGCATGTTAAGTTTTTGTCGCATTGTTCCGGAGGGTAAGGCCACCTGTACATATTACATATTGTTATTATTTTACAGTATAGACACCACCAGCCATAACATGCCCCACTATCCAAGTATTTTATAACCAGCCATAACAGCTAATGCCCCACTATCCAAATATTGTATCACCAGCCATAACAGGTAATGCCCCACTATCCAAATATTGTATCACCAGCCATAACAGTAATGCCCCCTATCCAATTTGTATCACCAGCCATAACAGGTAATGCCCCACTATCCAAATATTGTATCACCAGCCATAACAGCTAATGCCCCACTATCCAAATATTGTATCACCAGCCATAACAGGTAATGCCCACTATCCAATATTGTATCACCACCTACAGGTAATGCCCCACTATCCAAATATTGTATCACCAGCCATAACAGGTAATGCCCCACTATCCAAATATGTATCACCAGCCATAACAGGTAATGCCCCACTATCCAAATATTGTATCACCACCCAAACAGGTAATGCCCCAATATCCAAATATTGTATCACCAGCCATAACAGGTAATGCCCCACTATCCAAATATTGTATCACCAGCCATAACAGCTAATGCCCCACTATCCAAATATTGTATCACCAGCCATAACAGGTAATGCCCCACTATCCAAATATTGTATCACCAGCCATAACAGGTAATGCCCCACTATCCAAATATTGTATCAGACATTATACAGAATTATCAGAATATTGAGAATATACAAACAGCCTCTTGCAGCCCAGCTCACTGTATTTAATTTTGACCCCCATTTAACCCTTTACATCCCTCACCCAGCATTACATCTACTTTCCTCCCCATATACATTCCAATTCTACCTTCTTTAACCCTCGGCTGAATCACGTTCATCACACAACCCCCACACCCTTTATGGTAGAACGTAACTTAGATTCCCTGTCCATATTATATTTTCACACAAAGGGGGCTATGTATCAGAGCCACAAGAGCTTAAGCTTAAATTCACATTAACGCTGTGTCTGTGTACTGAGGGTTAGCGTGCCTTTAAGACTGTACGTGCAGCGGTTGTGAAAGTGATTCCAGTACATTAGCAAATAGCTGTGTTAAGGTCCCACAAATAACCAAGAGGAGTAATAAACTCTTTCCATTGCAAATGGGGGCACGGAGATCAATCTCCTCATATTTTTTTTTTTTTAACTCATTCTAAAATATAGAGATAAACTCGTCCCCCACACTTCCAAATATGTCTGTTTGTATACCAGTGGCCATATATATACACAAAGAAACATCAGGTGGACATCCCCTTGCCAGAAACCAAGCAGTCAGATTGCTGCCTGCTTTATAATCTGGAGAACATACTTACGGGCAGTAAGGCCCAGCATAGCTGTGTGGACATGTACATGTGAAACTGTTCACTCCATCAACACAAGATCCCCCATTGAGACACTCATGGTGCTGGCAGTCATCCAAATTAGTTTCACATTTCCTGCCAGTGTAACCTGTCATACAGTTGCACTGATAGTCTGCCTCAAGATCCATACAGGAGCCATGTATACGGGTTTTGACTTGCAGTCATCAATGTTTATCTCGCAACGCTGCCCTTCCCATCCCACACGGCATGCACAGTTAAAGAGTTGAAGAGATCCATGCATCTCCCCCAGGCTGACAGGGGCCTTCTCCACAGACATCTGCTCCTCGGCACCCCAAATCCATTGCATGAGACTTCTCTTTTATAAACTGATCCCATTGTGGGAACTTGTGGTCAGTAAATGGCAGGTATATCCCTCCAATAGAAACGCCGTCCAGGCATCCAGTGTAGTTTTCTGCCAAAATGACAGAAACATTACTTCTCATAAAATCTAGTTGCCACCATCCCATATGAAAGACTGTTCACGTCATCATCTGTAAACTCCACCGAAAGGCATTTGAGACGTATCAACCCTTGTTAAACTATTTGATGCCAAAGAGCATCAGCAATTTCTACTGTTCCAAGAGTTCAACTTCTTCCACATTGTTCCCGCTCTGCAGCTTGATGAAAAGTGTCCACCCCGAATAGCTACACAGAACAAATCCACTTCTTTGGATGCCTGAAGTAAAACTGCTTCTCTGTCTCTGGTTCGAAGTTTCAGGAGATGAATGAAAGATCAGGCTGTGGGAATGTTAGGCCTAAAATGGCGGAACTGTGGCCATGAAAGCTTGCGCTGACCAACCTGTGGCAGAAGGAAAAAAAGTTATTTATAGGTCATTAGGCATTAGAAGATGCTACATACAGTTCTTGTCTAGTTGTCTACCTTCAGTCAACCAATTCTATTGGGTATTTGTAAAATACCCATGAATCTAGACATGGACCCAAATCTAAATCTGGTTTTGAAGTGGATTTCCCGGTTCTGCCAGAACTCAGAATATGCAGATTGCTGAATTTCCTGCAGAACTATTTTAGAAAATTCTGAGATTTCGTAAATTCAAAATTTATAGAATTTTTTTACATTTTAGAAAATACTATGTGGAATGCCAAAACAGGAAGCGCACGAAGTTTAAGGTACTGCAGTGTTTTTTTGAAAATTTTGGGCATTGATACGATTTCCCCAGAACATTTTCCAGCTCTCTGAGCCATTAACAGTACCGTATATACTTGAGTATAAGCCAGGTTTTCAGGCTTTTAAAAAAGCCTGAAAATCGAACCTTTGATTAACTGGAGTCACTACTGGAGTTGTAGTTTCCAAACATCTACAGTGGAAGGTATTGGGTTACTGTATGTGATTACTGTCCATTTAAAGGGCAACTAATGCCTCAAACAACAGAATCAGGAAGATGGTATCTATTGTTAAAAATATTTCTTCTGATTCTGTATTGGTTTTGAGGCTTTAGTTGCCCTTTAAATGGAAGCAAATTCCCATACAGTAGTCCCATACACTAATAACCATACTGGATTTGGCTATACTGTATGGGAATACTGTATGGGAATTCTGCTGTCTATTTAAAGGGAAACTAAAGCCTCAAAACAACTGAATCAGAAGGCAGTTGGTCATATTTTCTACCCTCAGCTTATACTCTAGTCAATCAAGGTTTCCTGATTTTTAAAGCAAACTAGATACCTCAGTTTATACTCGATCGGCTTATACTTGAGTATATAGGTAAATTACCATGTGCTATTATACATTAATTTCAGGCAGAATTTTCCACTTGTGGATTTTCCGATTTTCCGAAAATCCGTGAATCTGCAAGCAGAATGGATTTCAGGGAGATCGGGCATCCCTACTTTTAACATAGTGGCATTATCTAATGCTTTTTAAACTAGGATCTAGGGGCCTTGGTACTGGAAATTACTGACACCACAATCTCCACTAAGCAATTTGTCAGTAAGAATTTACAGGAAGGAAATAGTAGCAGAACGTTGACTTTTTTTAAATGTATGCAACAGCATTATGCCAAACTCACCACAAGATGGCAGTGGGTTGTATATTGTGAGTATATTTTTGTATCACCAGCCATAACAGGTAATGCCCCACTATCCAAATATTGTATCACCAGCCATAACAGCTAATGCCCCACTATCCAAATATTGTATCACCAGCCATAACAGGTAATGCCCCACTATCCAAATATTGTATCACCAGCCATAACAGGTAATGCCCCACTATCCAAATATTGTATCACCAGCCATAACAGGAATCCCCACTATCCAAATATTGTATCACCACCCATAACAGGTAATGCCCCATATCCAAATATTGTATCACCAGCCATAACAGGTAATGCCCCACTATCCAAATATTGTCCACCAGCCATAACAGGTAATGCCCCACTATCCAAATATTGTATCACCAGCCATAACAGGTAATGCCCCACTATCCAAATATTGTATCAGACATTATACAGAATTATCAGAATATTGAGAATATACAAACAGCCTCTTGCAGCCCAGCTCACTGTATTTTAATTTTGACCCCCATTTAACCCTTTACATCCCTCACCCAGCATTACATCTACTTTCCTCCCCATATACATTTCCAATTCTACCTTCTTTAACCCTCGGCTGTAATCACGTTCATCACACAACCCCCACACCCTTTATGGTAGAACGTAACTTAGATTCCCTGTCCATATTATATTTTCACACAAAGGGGGCTATGTATCAAGAGCCACAAGAGCTTAAGCTTAAATTCACATTAACGCTGTGTCTGTGTACTGAGGGTTAGCGTGCCTTTAAGACTGTACGTGCAGCGGTTGTGAAAGTGATTCCAGTACATTAGCAAATAGCTGGTGTTAAGGTCCCACAATATACCAAGAGGAGTAATAAACTCTTTCCATTGCAAATGGGGGCAACGGAGATCAATCTCCTCATATTTTTTTTTTTTTAACTCATTCTAAAATATAGAGATAAGAACTCGTCCCCCACACTTCCAAATATGTCTGTTTGTATACCAGTGGCCATATAAATATACACAAAGAAACAATCAGGTGGACATCACCTTGCCAGAAACCAAGCAGGTCAGATTGCTGCCTGCTTTATAATCTGGAGAACATACTTACTGGCAGTAAGGCCCAGCATAGCTGTGTGGACATGTACATGTGAAACTGTTCACTCCATCAACACAAGATCCCCCATTGAGACACTCATGGTGCTGGCAGTCATCCAAATTAGTTTCACAGTTCCTGCCAGTGTAACCTGTCATACAGTTGCACTGATAGTCTGCCTCAAGATCCATACAGGAGCCATGTATACAGGGTTTTGACTTGCAGTCATCAATGTTTATCTCGCAACGCTGCCCTTCCCATCCCACACGGCATGCACAGTTAAAAGAGTTGAAGAGATCCATGCATCTCCCCCCATGCTGACAGGGGCCTTCTCCACAGACATCTGCTCCTCGGCACCCCAAATCCATTGCATGAGACTTCTCTTTTATAAACTGATCCCATTGTGGGAACTTGTGGTCAGTAAATGGCAGGTATATCCCTCCAATAGAAACGCCGTCCAGGCATCCAGTGTAGTTTTCTGCCAAAATGACAGAAACATTACTTCTCATAAAATCTAGGTTGCCACCATCCCATATGAAAGACGTGTTCACGTCATCAATCTGTAAACTCCACCGAAAAGGCATTTGAGACGTATCAACCCTTGTTAGAACTATTTGATGCCAAAGAGCATCAGCAATTTCTACTGTTCCAAGAAGTTCAACTTCTTCCACATTGTTTCCGCTCTGCAGCTTGATGAAAAAGTGTCCACCCCGAATAGCTAACAGAACAGAATCCACTTCTTTGGATGCCTGAAGTAAAACTGCTTCTCTGTCTCTGGTTCGAAGTTTCAGGGAGATGAATGAAAGATCAGGCTCTGTGGAAATGTTAGGCCTAAAAATGGCGGAACTGTGGCCATGAAAGCTTGCGCTGACCAAGCCTGTGGCAGAAGGAAAAAAAAGTTATTTATAGGTCATTAGGCATTAGAAAGATGCTACATACAGTTCTTGTCTAGTTGTCTACCTTCAGTCAGACCAATTCTATTGGGGTATTTGTAAAATACCCATGTAATCTAGACATGGACCCAAATCTAAATCTGGTTTTGAAGTGGATTTCCCGGTTCTGCCAGAACTCAGAATATGCAGATTGCTGAATTTCCTGCAGAACTATTTTAGAAAATTCTGAGAAATTTCGTAAATTCAAAATTTATAGAATTTTTTTACATTTTAGAAAATACTATGTGGAATGCCAAAACAGGAAGCGCACGAAGTTTAAGGTACTGGCAGTGTTTTTTTTGAAAATTTTGGGCATTGATACGATTTCCCCAGAACATTTTCCAGCTCTCTGAGCCATTAACAGTACCGTATATACTTGAGTATAAGCCAAGGTTTTCAGGCTTTTAAAAAAGCCTGAAAATCGAACCTTTGATTATACTGGAGTCACTACTGGAGTTGTAGTTTCCAAACATCTACAGTGGAAAGGTATTGGGTTACTGTATGTGATTACTGTCCATTTAAAGGGCAACTAATGCCTCAAAACAATACAGAATCAGGAAGATGGTATCTATTGTTAAAAATATTGTCTTCTGATTCTGTATTGGTTTTGAGGCTTTAGTTGCCCTTTAAATGGACAGCAGAATTCCCATACAGTAGTCCCATACACTAATAACCATACTGGATTTGGCTATTACTGTATGGGAATACTGTATGGGAATTCTGCTGTCTATTTAAAGGGAAACTAAAGCCTCAAAACAATACTGAATCAGAAGGCAGTAGTGGTCATATTTTCTACCCTCAGCTTATACTCTAGTCAATCAAGGTTTCCTGATTTTTTAAGCAAACTAGATACCTCAGTTTATACTCGAGTCGGCTTATACTTGAGTATATAGGGTAAATTACCATTGCTATTTATACATTAATTTCAGGCAGAATTTTCCACTTGTGGATTTTCCGATTTTTCCGAAAATCCGTGAATCTGCAAGCAGAATGGATTTCAGGGAGATCGGGCATCCCTACTTTTAACAATAGTGGCATTATCTAATGCTTTTTAAACTAGGATCAGTAGGGGCCTTGGTACTGGAAATTACTGACACCACAATCTCCACTAAGCAATTTGTCAGTAAGAATTTACAGGAAGGAAATAGTAGCAGAACAGTTGACTTTTTTTAAATGTATGCAACAGCATTATGCCAAACTCACCACAAGATGGCAGTGGGTTGTATATTGTGAGTATATTTTTAAATGCTTCATCTAAAAGCATACTTCCCTACTGGTAGGTTTTAATACCACCGGCAGTTGATTATAGTGCCACATCCAAATGTGGCTGCTATTTATGTGATTTGCCACCAGCGGTATATAACAACCACTATTTACTGGTTGTGGAACATACACAGTCCCACACAACACATATCTAACATCTGAGGAGTTATATAATCCATACACATGTATCCTTTAGGGACATCCACACAGTCCGAATCTGGAGAACAGGGACCACGTTTACACCAAAGAGGCTCCTCGCAGATTCTTCCAGTAAAATTGTCTGGACAACTGCAGGTGAAGTCATTCCAAGTCACTGTACACTTGCCTTCATTTTGACAAGGGTGTTGCTGTAAGGAAACCAATAAAATAGATAAACCATCAGAAAAACCCACAAACATAAAATGGTATTAACATTCATTTGGAGGCTATTTATAAAGCATTAAAAAAATATTTTGGCTACACACCACTTATAAATGAAATAACTGTTTGTTTATTTGCAACGGGGTTGTTATATAGGATAAGCTTGTTTTTTGGTCAGATGCAAAGAATAAACATATTTGTAAACATCTGAGAAATTAGCCCACACAGAGCCTTATCTCAGCCCAACTGAGAACTTTTTGCACTATTTGATACTTTCATCGTCTTGAAGAACCTGGAGCTAACCTGCCTGGAAGTGTTATATATGGCTTTGGGGGGATCTAATATTACTTTTTACACAATTTAAAGACTTTTTAGAGAATCTTTTTATAAATTAAGAGCCTTGTTTCTACCCTACGGGAGAATTTAGCATTTGGAATGTTAGACAAAATATTTGTTATTGTGCAATAATCACATTCAGGGTTATACAATAAAAGTTCCTTATCGTTTAAAATGGTGCTAATTTTGCCCCAACCAATCAGATGTTAGCTTTCAAATGTTAAATAAGCTCTGATTGGTTGGGGCAAAATTAGCACCATTTTAAACAATAAGAACTTTTATTGAATCTCCCTGATTGTGTTGTAATCCCGATTTCAAATCTAATGGAATTTAATTTGAAAATTTAACATTTCTGTGGAAAAATCAAAAATTCCATTAAAAAAATAGAACATTTTTATTGGAAGTCAAAAAATGTGTCCGGTTTTTCAACTTGTGCTTCAATATGTTCTGAATTTATTTAGTGGATTTCATCAATATGCTGTAATTAGTTTGACACACTTACTTGAAAAGGAAGGGGCACATTTCTTTTAAAGATGAGAAATATGTAAGAAGGTATCATCTAAATCATTTAAAATCTGCCCTTAATCATATAAGTTTGGCTTTTTCTTTTCTCCCCCACTTTTGTTTGTTGACAAAGACTGCAGAAGACCACACACTTATACTAAATAGCTTGGAGTGGCTCACCTTTCTCTTCTAATAACATACTTACTTGACAAACATCATCAGAGACGCAATTCTCCATGACACTGATAATGTTTCCTGGGTAGAGGGTTTCTTCTTCAGTAATATCTTCTTGTTCAAGGGGAAAGAACTCCAAGTGATCATTGTTAATCCTTACATCTTGAAGACATCCTTTAAAATAACCTCCCCAAAATGTAGTCCTGTAAGTTGCAGCCATTCCACCAACGAAGACTTGATATCCTTCCGCGACTGTCACTGGTGGCAATAAACCTAGTTCAACTTTCTGGTTAAGGTCAGAAACTGTAACCTTCCCTTCTTTAAACAAAATTTCTATCCAGTTCTTTTTACCATTACTGATATTCTTCTTAAAAACCAGAGACTGGTCTAATAGTGTCCTAATGTGAATCCATCCATTCTTTAGGTAGATGGTGAAGTAAGGCAAAGTTCCATTATTGATTTGCAGGAGTAGTCCATCTGATTTAAGAGTTCGGATGAAAGCAGAAACACTGAAAGTGGCTCCTAAATGCTTGTTGACTTCAAAGTGGGCATAGCTTGGAACCCCCTCCATGAAGAATGTCCCTGGTATGTACTCTGTTTAAAGATATTAGTAATAGATTTAAAAAATATAATAATTAAGAATGAATATAATTGAATTTAATAATTATGTGGGCAAAGCGAATGTACAGTCATTGCATCCACTGCAATAGTTATTGAACCACACATCTTTTATTAGTAGGCCAGTAGTTGCTAATGGCCAGTATGTCTTCCTTACATTTATAATCTGATAACATGGACAAACAATGGCACAACTTGATACCAAAGCCTCCATTTTTAGGAAAGTGATCTCTCCAAAAGTTAAGAAATCTCACCGGTAATAGCCAATTCATACCAAATATTCACTTATATTCACATATGTATACAATGTCTGTTTTTGTTTTTTTTTTAGTCTGGAACACACCTGGAACTCCCCATCCCCAGGGAGTTTCGGAGTGTGGCCAGACTACCACATCTAATTTTCTCTTTTAAGGCTGGTACACACCATACAACTCTTCCTCCTGACCAACTGTTGGAGGCTTTTGACCGGTCGGCCAGGAGGAAGGACTGACGGTCATGGCAGCCACGTCTGAAAGTAAGAGGACTGCACAATCGGCCGTAGTTTTCCAGCCTGTCCAATCGTGCATTTGTCCGAATCAGATGAACAAACGGTCAGTGGTCGGTTGCTGCCTCCACAAGGAAACATACAATAATTCTAAAAAACTAAAATGTGGGTCGGCCAGCCCAAATTATTGTATGGTGTGTACCTAGCTTAAGTCTCTAGATCATTGCTATTTATGTTACTGCCATGCATGAATTAGAGCTTTCCATTACCTACTTGTTTGGGAATTCACCATGTTTACACATGGAAGAATTCCCCGAAGTCTTTGTTCCTTATTTATATGTTGCTGAAAAGGGAGTATCAAATCCTGAATACCTTAATCAATGTATTAGTGACTACTTGTTTGGGTTTACTGAGCAAGTGTGGGAGACACTGTCTTAGAAACAGGCCTGGTAAGATTGGCCTCTCACACAGTGTTTCTGGTAATAGGAGGTATTTTTTCCTCCGATGTTAGTCATCGTTTTCATCCAGATTGACAAAAGGATGATCGGACTTGTTGTTTAATCACAGCTGATGGGCTGCACAATAAGTTATGGCAAATGTTTTCAGCCTGGCCAACTGTGGCTAACAGTAGGTCAGGTCCACATATCTTCCTATGCATACCTAGCCTTACAGAGAATTTCAATAAAAGTTCTTATCGTTAAAAATGGTGATAATTTTACCCCAACCAATCAGTTCTTATTTAAAATTTAAAAGCTAACATCTGATTGGTTGGGACAAAATTAGCACCATTTTTAACAAAAAGAACTTTTATTGAATCTCGCTGTCGAAGTTAAAATTCTGTGTATAAAAACGATTTGTACTGGTGGTCAGGATATTTGAGAATGAACTACATACCTTGCATACATGTTGGACCCCTGAAAGGTCGTTTGCATTCACATGTAAAGTTGGACCAGCGATCAACGCACTGTGCATTGTTGTTACATGGATTGGGGCTGCACCACTCTGTTTTGTTGCATCCAAGTTCCATCGCATAAGATACATTACTTCCAACATTTTGTGGCAGCTGGTTAATATAATCAATAACAAGGTCCTCCAAGCAGCCAGTGAAATTTCGCTTACTCTGTGTGTTGGCTGTTAAGCCCTCTTTAACAAGGCCTCCAATAAACACTGTATTAAAGGATCCTAAAGGATCATATCCATCAGTGGAATATTGTTTTCTTACACACAATCCATTGCTGCACTCTTTATGAGAAAGAGACACAGTCAAAGATGAATTCAAAGAAATTTCGACTCTGTGCCAATGGCCATCATTTGCCATAACATTATCAATAACTAAGTGTATTAATGTGCCATTCGTTTTTAGCAGTGTGTGCAACAATCCTTGGTAGAGTTCAACCAAAAGAAAGTTATATTGGTCCCCGCGGTACATGAGGACCATGTCATCTAATAATGTCCTAAACCTTACAGCCAAGTATTTTTCTGCATTCATAGTATCTCTAGAGAGATCATACACAATGTAACCCTGTGACATGAAAGAAAAAGTTGTTGGTGTAGAACAGTCTTCCCCGATGAACCCTGGGTGACATACACATGTGTAACTGTGGTTTGTTCCATTGTATTCTGGGATGCACTGAGCTTCATGTTGACAGTTGTGGTCCATGCAACCAATTAACTTTACTGAACAGTTTTTACCACCCCATATGGTCCCATCCTTTGCTGCAGGTGGACATATACAGTGGTAGTCAGCAACTCCATCTTTGCAGCTTGCACCATGCTCACAAGGATTGTACTCACATTCATCAATGTTCACAGCACAGCCGACACCTAAAAGACAGAACACAACCTATTGTTTACTTTCATAATTTCTTCTTTTGGAACTGATATTCTATGCTATGGACAAGACTACAATACATTATAAGAGCAGTTACACCTGCTGCCCATTTCTCAATGTACTACCATGGCGGTGTGCAAAATACAATTGTGAGGAATGTATAGTATTGATTTATTTCAGATCTAATGCCCATGTGTGAGAGGATTGGGGTATTATATATGTTTGTAATACATATAAGTGTGTGTTCCTTTGTATGTCACTATCATTGTAATAATAATAACATATGGCACGGAGTATATAACAGTTCTACAAATCCATCAGCTAAATAACTATTCAGGATCCACACACCCAGCCAATCTGCTCCCTAATAAGATTTGCAGTCATTCCGCCTTCTGCAGATTACCACAATAATCCAATAAATATAACATGTGGTCATAGAATCGGGATTTAACCAATCAAGTGGGAAAAAAACCTACATAGTGAACGTGACCAAAAAAAATGTATCTACTGTATATATTATAAAGGAGAACTAAAAACACACATGGATTCCGTAACATCTAACTGATACAGCTAGCTGGAACTCATATAGATAGCTGTACCTCTCCTCTCTGAAATCAGCGGAATTGCATACCCCTCAACCATACCGGCTTCACCGGAAGGTACTGAATTGTGTGTGTGTTTGGTTAGATGACTATGTATCAGTGTAACAATGTATATGGGTCTGTTACACTTTCTGTATCCGCCATAAATATACAGTATTAAACAGACAATTTCTCCTGCTGATTTTAGTGGTCTGAAAGTTCTACTCATATTTTACCTTTAGTTCTCCTTTAACATTTAAATCCTTTGGTGACAACAAAGGTTTATTTTACACTTTTTTTATGCCTAAGTACAAGTTCATTTTCTTTAGACCCATATGAGCTGCTGCCAAATCTTTTAATAAAAAAAAGAATTAATCCAACTTTAATGAAACTGAGGTGAGTTGTTTAGACTGCCAGGGAGACATACAGTAATTGGAAACAGAAATGTATATCCATGTAGTAAGAAGGGATACATACAGTGATTAACTAAGGAATACAAACCAGGATAAATACCAGTGATTAACTAAGGAATACAAACCAGGATACATACCAGTGATTAACTAAGGAATACAAACCGGGATACATACCGGTGATTAACTGAGGAATACAAACCAAGGTACATACCGGTGATTAACTAAGGAATACAAACCGGGATACATAGCAGTGGTTAACTAAGGAATACAAACCAAGATACATACTAGTGATTAACTGAGGAATACAAACCGGGATACATACCAGTGATTAACCAAGGAATACAAACCAAGATACATACCGGTGATTAACTAAGGAATACAAACCGGGATACATAGCAGTGATTAAGTAAGGAATACAAACCGGGATACATACCAGTGATTAACTAAGGAATACAACACGATACGATACTGTTTGATTAACTAAGGAATACAAACCAAGATACTACCGGTGATTAACTAAGGAATACAAACCGGATACATACAGTGATTAACTAAGGAATACAAACCGGGATACATACCTGATTAACTAAGTATCAAACCAAGATACATACTGGTGATTAACTAAGGAATCAAAACCGGGATACATACCAGTGATTAACTAAGGAATACAAACCAAGATACATACTGGTGATTAACTAAGGAATACAAACCAAGATACATACCGGTGATTAACTAAGGAAAACAAACCGGGATTCATACTGGTGATTAACAAAGGAATACAAACTGAGATAAATACCAGTGATTAACTAATGAATACAAACCGGGCTACAGAGCAGTAATTAACTAAGGAATACAAACCGGGATACATCCAGTGATTAAGGATACAAACCGGGATACATACCGTGATAAGGAATACAAACCAGGATACATACCGGTGATTAAGGAATACAACCGGGATACATACCGGTGGTTAAGGAATACAATGGGATACTACCGGTGATTAGGATACAAACCGGATACATACCGGTGATTAAGGAATACAAACCAGGAAACATACCGGTGATTAAGAAATACAAACTGGGATACATACCGGTGATGAACTAGGGGGTACAAACCAGGAAACATACCGGTGATTAAGGAATACAAACCGGGATACATACCGGTGATTAAGGATACAAACAAACTGGGATAACTACCGGCGATTAAGGAAATCAAACCGGATACATACCGGTGATTAAGGAATACAAACCGATAACATACCGGTGATTAGGAATCCAAACCAGGAAACATACCGGTGATTAAGAATACAAACTGGATACATACCGGTGATGACTAGGGGGTACAAACCAGGAAACACACCGTGATAAAGGAATACAAACCGATACATACCGGTGATTAAGAAATACAAACCAGGAAACATACCGGTGATTAAGAATCACAACTGGATCCATACCGGTGATTAATAGGAATACAAACCGGGAACATACCGGTGATTAAGGATACAAACCGGATACATACCGGTGATTAAGGAATACAAACCGGGATACATACCGGTGATTAAGGAATACAAACCGGGATACATACCAGTGATTAACTAAGGAATACAAACCAAGATACATACTGGTGATTAACTAAAGAATACAAACCGGGATACATAGCAGTGATTAACTAAGGAATACAAACCAAGATACATACCGGTGATTAACTAAGGAATACAAACCGGGATACATACCAGTGATTAACTAAGGAATACAAACCAAGATACATACTGTGATTAACTAAGGAAAACAAACCGGGATTCATACTGGTGATTAACAAAGGAATACAAACTGAGATAAATACCAGTGATTAACTAATGAATACAAACCGGGCTACAGAGCAGTAATTAACTAAGGAATACAAACCGGGATACATACCAGTGATTAAGGAATACAAACCGGGATACATACCGGTGATTAAGGAATCCAAACCAGGATACATACCGGTGATTAAGGAATACAAACCGGGATACATACCGGTGGTTAAGGAATACACTGGGATACATACCGGTGATTAAGGAATACAAACCGGGATACATACCGGTGATTAAGGAATACAAACCAGGAAACATACCGGTGATAAAGAAATACAAACTGGGATACATACCGGTGATGAACTAGGGGGTACAAACCAGGAAACATACCGGTGATTAAGGAATACAAACCGGGATACATACCGGTGATTAAGGAATACAAACTGGGATACATACCGGCGATTAAGGAATACAAACCGGGATACATACCGGTGATTAAGGAATACAAACCGGGATACATACCGGTGATTTAGGAATACAAACCAGGAAACATACCGGTGATTAGAAATACAAACTGGATACATACCGGTGATGAACTAGGGGTACAAACCAGGAAACCCGTGATAAAGGAATACAAACCGGGATACATACCGGTGATTAGGATACAACCAGGAACATACCGGTGATTAAGAAATACAAACGGGATACACCGGTGATGAACTAGGGGGTACAAACCGGGAAACATACCGGTGATTTAGGAATACAAACCGGGATACATACCGGTGATTAAGGAATACAAACTGGGATACATACCGGTGATTAGAATCAAACGGATACATACCGGTGTTAAGGAATACAAACTGGGATACATACCAGTGATTAACTAAGGAATACAACCAAGATACATACTGGTGATTAACTAAGAATACAAACCGGGAATCATAGCAGTGATTAACTAAGGAATACACACCAAGATACATACCGGTGATTAACTAAGAATCAAACGGGATACATACCAGTGATTAACTAAGGAATACAAACCAAGATACATACTGTTGATTAACTAAGGAATACAAACCAAGATACATACCGGTGATTAACTAAGGAATACAAACCGGGATACATAGCAGTGATTAACTAAGGAATACAAACCGGGATACATCCAGTGATTAACTAAGGAATACAAACCAAGATACATACTGGTGATTAACTAAGGAATACAAACCGGGATACATACCAGTGATTAACTAAGGAATACAAACCAAGATACATACTGGTGATTAACTAAGGAATACAAACCAAGATACATACCGGTGATTAACTAAGGAAAACAAACCGGGATTCATACTGGTGATTAACAAAGGAATACAAACTGAGATAAATACCAGTGATTAACTAATGAATACAAACCGGGCTACAGAGCAGTAATTAACTAAGGAATACAAACCGGGATACATACCAGTGATTAAGGAATACAAACCGGGATACATACCGGTGATTAAGGAATACAAACCAGGATACATACCGGTGATTAAGGAATACAAACCGGGATACATACCGGTGGTTAAGGAATACAAACTGGGATACATACCGGTGATTAAGGATACAAACCGGATACATACCGTGATTAAGGAATACAAACCAGGAAACATACCGTGATAAAGAAATACAAACTGGGATACATACCGGTGATGAACTAGGGGGTACAAACCAGGAAACATACCGGTATTAAGGAATACAAACCGGGATACATACCGGTGATTAAGGAATACAAACTGGGATACATACCGGCGATTAAGGAATACAAACCGGGATACATACCGGTGATTAAGGAATACAAACCGGGATACATACCGTGATTTAGGAATACAAACCAGGAAACATACCGGTGATTAAGAAATACAAACTGGGATACATACCGGTGATGAACTAGGGGGTACAAACCAGGAAACACACCGGTGATTAAGGAATACAAACCGGGATACATACCGTGATTTAGGAATACAAACCAGGAAACATACCGGTGATTAAGAAATACAAACTGGGATACATACCGGTGATGAACTAGGGGGTACAAACCGGGAACATACCGGTGATTTAGGAATACAAACCGGGATACATACCGGTGATTAAGGAATACAAACTGGGATACATACCGGTGATTAAGGAATACAAACCGGGATACATACCGGTGATTAAGGAATACAAACTGGGATACATACCGGTGATTAAGGAATACAAACCAGGAAACATACCGGTGATTAAGAAATACAAACTGGGATACATACCAGTGATTAAAGCATGAATACCAGTGATTAACTAAGATTGCTGTAATTGTGAGTTCAGCTCAGCAGGTGACATCATCACTAGTTTATTATTAAGGTTTTTTGGGTTCACAAAAGAACCGAATGAAAATCCTCACCCACCAGTATTTCCTTTTCATGTTCTGGGGGAGTCAGTGGACAGTGGAATGTAGAGAATTCTCCTATGCACTGAATATTGTTAGACATAAGCTGTACCTGACAGTGCCAGGCACAACACAAGCAGCATACCATAAGGATGGGGGAAACTTTCATATCCTTTTAGTTTAAAATTACATACTTTAACTAAAAGGGGGGGTGGGGTTTGCACAAAGAGTTTTAAAGCTTCCTTATCTAATACATGATATGAAACGAGCTTAAAGGAAAAGCACAGTTTAATAATAGTTTACTTTCTTTTCTGCTCCAATTCATTAAAAAATAAACTTAATTACTTTATAGAGAACAAAGGCTTTAAACTAGCGAGTAGCAGGAAGCCCAACACTTTCTACACGTGTGCAGGAGGAGAGAGAGCAGCTTATCATCACTGGCATGAAAGAAGCACAGCAATGTATTCTTTACTTCTCCTTTACATTTTATTTTATTCTAAAATGTACTTGTCTTTAAATAATCAACAAAACTGTGGACCTTTAGGGTAAGATCCCACTACGACGCACAGCAGTGCATGCAGGATTTTTGCAATGCATTGCTGTGCGTGATATTCCATGTCCACTGCGATCCTGTACCCATTTGTTATTGGGATGCACGCGATACGCACAAAAAGTCAAGTACGCATGTGTTCCAAGCACACATGCACATAGTGGAACCACTCTGATTGCATTGCAATGACAATGCGAATCTGATAGCAAAACACACAGCTAATCGCACTAGTGGAACTTAATTCTACATGTGTGAAAGCCCACTCCTTGTGGGTATTGATAATATAAGTTTGAACAATCCTTATGACATCACAACATTGGCCTGGGCACACCCAATGATATTCCAAAGAAAGTGGGCGAATCTTGTGATGTCAGGTAAAAGGCAAAACATTATTGCATTTCTGCAATTATTTGCAAAGTGTACTTCAATTCAAAACACTAAAATAGAACTACCGTATATACTCGAGTATAAGCCGACTCGAGTATAAGCCGAGGCACCCATTTTTGCCTCAAAAATTAGAAAAAATGATTGACCCAGTATAAGCCGAAGGCTGGGGGACAGTATGCCAGCAGACACCCCACATTACCTTTTACATAGGTGGTTGGAAACTACAACTCCCAGCATCCAAGCATCTGGGAGTTGTAGTTTCCAAACATCTACATGGAAAGGTATTAGGGTGGGGGACAGTTGCCATACAGTAACCCTAATACCTTTCCACTGTAGATGTTTGGAAACTACAACTCCCAGCATGCTTGGTTGCTGGGAGTTGTAGTTTCCAACCACCTATAGTAAAAAGGTATTGGGGGTTACTGTATGGCATACTGTCCCCCACCCTAATACCTTTCCACTGTAGATGTTTGGAAACTCCAACTCCCAGCATGCTTGGTTGCTGGAGTGTAGTTTCCAACCACCTATAGTAAAAAAAATTGTGGTTGTCTGCATGGCATACTGTCCCAGCCCCCCCCCAGTACCCCCAGCCCTCCCCCCAGTCCCCCCCCAGCTCACTTACCCGTACCTGGTCTTCAGTCTTCTCTCTCTGCAATCCAGAAGCAGCCGCGAGTCCGGCCGGCAGTTCCCATTACTGCTTCGCGGCTGCGCGTTGACGTCATCCCGCCAGCGTGCGTGATGACGTCATCGCGCAACCGCAAGAACTACTGGGACTGCCGGCGCTCGCGCGTCCTCTGATTGAAGGTAAGTTGCTACTGACTCGAGTATAAGCCGAGTCAAGGTTTTTAGGTTAATTTTTAAACCTAAAAACCTCGCTTATACTCGAGTATATACGGTAAAGTGATGTATATATTTAGCCTCAAACAGTTAAAAGAGCAAAAATAAATAATAGCTCAGTGGTTAGCGCTGAAGTCCTGAGTTCAAATTCACCCTTGGACACATCTGCAAAGTTTGTATGTTCCCCCCGTGCTTACGTGGGTTTCCTCCGGGCACTCTGGTTTCCCCCACAATCATAAAGACATACTGATAGGTTGTATGTGTCAAATAAATGTGCTTAGATTGCAAGCTCTTTGGGGCAGGGTCTGATGTGAATGCATCCATGCAATTGTAAAGCGCTACAGAAGATATTGGAGCTATATAAATTCTCAATAAAAATTGTTCCACTCATTGTCACTGATTGATCAATGGATCTTTCAAAGAATTCACACAGCAGCTAACCAAAATTTTGTTGTAACAGTTTTCATTTACCTTTCATCATCTAAATATTCCAAAATGTTAGACACGTGTAAGAATAAAGGAGAATTATACTCATGCAGTAACTGACCTCTTTCTGGCTCCTCCCACAGTCACTGTCACTGACAATTCTCCTATCTCTTACATTGGTAGGGGGAGCTGCCAGAAAGCATTCACTGAATGCATATTTGTCAGCATGTACAGTAATTGTCCTTTACCTACTTTAAAGTAATGAATGTACTGACACATTAACCAACCAGTATTTCTGTACAGCAATAAGGAGCTTTCATTGTAATACTGTGAGTGTAGTCCAGCAAATGATTCAGAGCCACAGAGTAAACAGTAAGAAACAATTCCAGAATAGTACCATCAAGCTATATCAGGGACATACTGTGGCCCTCCATAGTTTTCCAACATCTGGAGGGCTGCAGGTTGGACGTCCTTGGGCTATATACAATAAAACAACAGAAAACAATCAGACACGACATTCCCAGGGTTACATGTAAAAAAAACAAAACTATACAAAAAAAGCAACTATTCCACAGATTTCTATTTCTATAAATCCTTTTAATTCTCCTACCTGCAAGGAGACATATTCCACTCCACAGAGCTGTAACCCTAATTCTGCTCATGTTTCCAGCCCCAACATCAGAGAGGGTGAGAAATACAATTCAGTGAGCGAATCTGGGAACGCAACAGCCTCTTTCCTTCATGCCAGTCAGGCAAAAGAGATTGGATTTGTATCCAGCCAGAGATCTGAGCTCCACATGTAATCCGTTCCTGGTGCAAGCAACCAGCTGGCTCCTGTCATTGCTGACTAATAGAATGCCTGTCTGTTCTGTCCCAGTAGAAAAGAAAATTATAGAGATACTCCCAACCCCAACAAAAAACATCCCCAGCAATGGAAGGGGCTTAATAACATTATCAACCAGTCGCATACCTTTATATTCACTGTACCGAATAATGAGCAACCAGACACGTATCTTTATATTCACTGTACTGAATAATGAGCAACCAACCGCATCCCTTTATATTCACTGTACTAAATAATTAAGACAATTGAATCAAATTTATCAAATCGCCCAAAATATCGACAACGTGTATACCAGTCTGCAAGTTCTCTTGTAGTAGAATAAACAAGGAAAAGAAGTTACATGAATGACATATCAGCACCACAAGAATTATAGCTGCAAACAATTATAAGGTCCAATTCATTCAAGATCCACTATCCTTCTATAGACCTTTTTACACCGATTCCTAATTCTTTCTTATGTTTAAGAAAAAAAAACTACCTAGTCGTGTTCACCCAATTTCAGACCAAGAAACAAACAGATTTATATTTTATTATTATATTCGATGGACAGTGGACCTTAAAGGGACAGTTCAGTGGAAATTATCAATTTTTGTTAAATTGTTAGTGTTTGTAATGCCTTCTTAGTTATTCTACATATTCTCTTCCATTTTGAAAAATCAGTTGATTTCATACCCTTTGCTATTTCCTGCTGTTGACATTAGTGAGCTGACATTTCAGGTTCTAACCTTCCCAGGATGCACCACTACTTTGGAATGTTCCTAACAGTAATTTCTACTCATTGGCTGTTGGATGGGTCAAACATGCTCAGATCTCTACTGAGCAACTGAATCAACCCAGGCGCTGGGTGAAGTAGTGACCCAGCGCCTAGTAGTGACCATAATGTTCACTACTAGGGGTCCTGCAAATAGGAAGTCAGTATTTCAGTTGCATTTATTTATACACAGATAAAATGCTGAATTGGCAGATTAAGCTCATTGGGATGAAAAAATACTGTTCTTTTTTCTGAAAAGTATATGCATTTGCACTGAACTTCCCCTTTAAAGGAATAACAAATAGATAAAGTACATTATGTAAAACTATACTATAAACTACACATACTTACACGTGTTATTGTTCTGAGTGGCGGCGAGGCCCAGCTACCTAGTTTGTTTTTCAAATCCTTTTAAATTTACAGCCATTTCTGCAGGGAAGGCTGCAGGGTCCCAAAAAGACTTTGTAGAGGGGGAAAAGTAATCACAGGATTTTAATCCTTCCCAGGTGGAAGGATACATTTCCATGGCATTTAAATACAATGTTTCCGTGGGATGAAGACATCAGTCCATAAAACACTAGCCTGGACATTTAAAGAGACGCAAACAATAAGGCTTCTCATTAAAGAGACAATTGCCATTTAAAGTGGCCTGACACGAATACGTACAGAAACCCTCTGCAATGTACTGCATTTACTCTTTAACTTGCTTTAGAGCAAACCCATTCACAGAACAGACGTGCACACTAAAATAATCAGAATAAAAAAAATAGTTTACTTGATTTAACAGAAATGAATTGGACACCAAATACGTAACATTTTTGACTAAATCTACCGTTCTGTGCCACACATACCAAAAAAATTGTGCGCACACACATTCTATTAAAAAAAATCAAATGCTGTCACAAGCCATTGTGTCTACAGATTTTGGAAAACCGAAATCTAATTAAATCAGGGGTAGTCATTTAATGATCTGAATTTATTTTTAACTTGAAAATTGGCACCGCTGTGGGCTGCTGCTTTGCCTCCTTTTTACATTTTTTTTATTTTACAAGAACCACCTTCTGGTTAACTCTACATTTAGCAATAGTCCAATAGACTTGAATGGGAATAGTTTGACCAAACAGTGGAATATCGGAAACAGGATTAAAGGAAATAGATCGGATTGTTTTTTAGTTGTTTGGATATAGCCAAAAGTTCACCATCCCTTATTTCTGTGTTTATATTTCCTGCTACCGTAGTAAGACAGAAATGGGATTATTAGAAGATTTGTAATGCACAGATCTTTGTAAGGTCCAAAACAGACTTTACACTACAGAAGTCAATGCAACAGTTTGCTGGGTAATAGATTTTCCGCGAAGCACGATGTGTAGGAACGGACATTTCGGATGATAATCGGCCTGTGTGTAGGCACTTTATTGGCCAAAACGGACGTTCAGTCGGGGATCGTTAACTGACCGACCTGGCGGATCTCCGAACGAACGACTGTTTCACCCGATAAAGTGCTCACATACGGGCCGATTATCGGACGAAACGTTCGTTCATACACATCGTGCATCACGTGTCGAGACTCGAGATTGCACGCATGTACGAACCTTAACTAGGGTCTCCTGCTTATTTAATACTCATGTGTTGTCCTGCTTATTACTACATTTCTTTTAGTTTATGTGAAGTATACCTGATCCTAACATGGACTAATTAGCTGACTCTAGGAAGATTAATGGACAAAGTGAAGGGGATTATTGGCTTTGTTGCCTTGTCAGGCTGTTCTATTCACACTGCAAACTTGCTCTGCCCACTGACCCCAATCAGCACATTCCCATAAAGCCACAGTATGAATTCCTTATACAGAGAAATGCTGCAGTCAAAAATCAGAAAGTAGCCATTTTATAAACCTTTGCTAGGATTAAGCTGGATGGTTTAACGGTTTTCCAGTTGAAACTCCCAGAATTCCTTGATGGAGGAGTTTTAATTTAGGATAGAAATTCCTGAGTATTTGGATACACATGGCTGCTAACAGATATGATGAGGCATGTTTTCTTTCAGGCTTCTCCCACTGCATTCTCCATTCTTCTCTACTTTAAGTTAAGCTGGTCGGGGGCTCGATTTTCAAGCGAGGCACGACCCCCGAAGGCAGAGCAGTACATCCAACGCAACCAGGAAGTGGAGGAGGGGTAGCAAGGGAACGGGTTAGGTAAGGAACTTCAGGGGCATCTTTGACAAATATTAATAATGTGGGGTTTAGCGGTGATCTCATTTCTAGCTAAACTTATTTTTTGACTGGACATGCCCTTTAATAACTCTTCAGTTGGAACTAGATTGAGGAGTCCTCATTTGTTTGACACTTATGGCTAGTTAACTCATTTGTCTGGTTACCTTACTGGCATTTTCAATACTATTCCACATCATTAATGATTATCATACTTATTTGGGTTGAAAAAAGACAATAGTCAATTAAGGTTAACATGAGA
The DNA here is from genome assembly GCA_019447015.1 of Hymenochirus boettgeri. Lineage (NCBI taxonomy): Eukaryota > Metazoa > Chordata > Amphibia > Anura > Pipidae > Hymenochirus > Hymenochirus boettgeri. Next base: position 148,804,083 of record CM033476.1, read on the forward strand.
AAAACAGCTCCCCTCCCTAACTTAAAAAAGATAAAGTCACCTACATTCAAATAATGACAACTAGACAAGGACATAAACAATTACACACGCACACTAAAGATGTAGTCACCAACTTTAACACTGGATATTCTGCCTGTCCAAGGAAACATCTAAGGCTGGGTACACACCAGACAATATTTTCGGCTTACCGACCGATTCTCGGCACTTTCAGTCGAAAATATTGGCTGGTGTGGGGCGGGCGGCCATGATTGACATTGATCGTTCGTTCGGCCAAATCGGGCGAACGAACGATCGGACGTGTCGGTATGGGACCGCCCGATCGATTGCTAGCACGATCGATCGTGGGGGAATTTGCCACAACCGACGAACATTTGTCCCGGCCGAAAGCTCGCTCGGGACGAAAAGTCCCTCCATGTGTACACAGCCTAAGTCTTGTTTGAATGTGTTAAGAGATTCAGCTGACACAACATTCCATAACCTTACTGGCCTCACAGCGAATAATAAATGATGGGGCTGATGCAGTCAATGCTATTAATCCTTAGCAACCAATCAGATGTTTTTCCAAATGTAGCAAGTCAGTAAGATAATTGGTTCAAGCAAATTAATAGCGCAGGCAAACATTTGCACCCCTTGTATCATTAGCTGTTATGTTCCTTATGCTGAAATTACTTTTCCTAGATTCTTAAGGGATGGCCTCTAGTCTTTTGTTTACCCCTATGAGAGAAAAGTGGCTTTAGTCCCCTTTAACATTTGTATAGGGTTATCATATCCCTTCACAAATGTCTATTTTCAAGGGGGGGGGGGAGACGACAACTTTAGAACACAAATTATCCATCCCTTTTATCAATTTAGTTGCCCGTCTCTATACTTTTTTTCTCCTCTTTACTTTCTTATTCATAAATATAAATATCCTTCCTGTTTCTGTGGACTAGTGCCCAAAACTGCACCGTATAGAGCCTTCCAAGGGCTCTATACGGAGGCAGAATGATGCCCTGCTCCAAACCTTATTATTCTATTCCTTGCACCAAATAAAAGTTCTTATTGACACCTGCTTGTGAAGGTTCTCATTCATCCAGGTCATGGTATATCTGATGTATTCAATTAGATCAACTGGACTTGAAATGTAGTTCTTGAAGACGTTTCGCTAGTCATCCGACTGGCTTTCTCAATTCAGAATGACTTGTACAAGAATCTGTGGCAATTATGTACCTTGGAAAATGTATATGCTAATTGGGATTTTCCAGGGTACATAATTGCCACAGATTCTTGTACAAGTCATTCTGAATTGAGAAAGCCAGTCGGATGACTAGCGAAACGTCTTCAAGAACTACATTTCAAGTCCAGTTGAACTAATTGAATACATCAGATATTCTTATTGACACGTTTATAAAAATAAATGCATAGTCTTTTTGACATTCTCCGCGACATTAACAGAAACCTTTTGCACTGCCTGTACTGCTGTAACATTCCAAGCGAATAGCAAAGCATACAAGGAACATTCTAGATCTTCATAGACCTAGAGTAAGATAAGTACATTCATAGTTCCTCTATGAAAGTTGTAGTCACAATGTTCTAGTTGTAGTAACTCAACAGCTGGGTCTTTAATAGCCACATACAGCATTGCACCTTACCACACTAATACTGTCTATGTTATAGGAATTATGTATATGTGCCAGGCCCCTAATACAAACCCCTCCCCTCCCCAGAGCATCCACGATCACTTGTTTTTAAACAATTGATCGTGCATATGAAGTAAAGATATTCACAATCAGCTGTTTAAAAACAACTGATTGTGGTCATCCTGGGAGGGGATCACGGGCCCTCTTACCTCCCGGGACCCCCCGCCGGCCCTGTAAACAGTATTAATGTTAAAGGACAACTAAAGCCTCAGAACAACACACTTTCAGAAGGAAGAGCACCTTAATATAAAGCAGTAATCTGTGTCTCACCTCTCATTTTGATATGGTTGTAAGAAAATTTTCCTTTCTAACGTGGGGTTTGAGTTTTATTTCCCAACATCCCAGTATCACACAGTGCAGGAACTTGTTACAGATGGTCACATCCACCAGTCATACCTCTCAAATGAAACATTATATATAGGTAGATTATCCCCCAAAACTCAAAACTAATAGTTAGAAAGTGGACAGACGTGGGGCTAATCTGTAATGCAGCAAAATGCCTCTCAAAACTTTCTGCCTCGTCATCAAGCTTTCTCACAAGCTTTCACATGCTCAGAGGAGGCAGCTAGGGGAATAAAATTCAGTGATTGGCTGTGATATCATCTGTTACACACATGACTGATAGCTGCTAACTTGAAGGACCAGGAAACAGAAAGAGGTAACAAAACAGCTGGCATCATTTCCAGTTAGACTTACATCTCTCAGTTTTCAACTATTGCCATTGGGGGATGATTTACCTATATACAATTTTTTATTTGAAGGGTAAACTTGCCCTTACTGACAATATGAAAGGATAAAAATTTTAAAAACCTGCTGCTGCTAGGTACAAAATAAAAAACTATTAAAATATGTGTTAAGGGGTAATAAAATTAAAAGGAACCATAGGACTTGCAGTTTTGAAAAAATGTACTTATATCATGAAGTTATATCTTTACTTGGGAATTTTAAAGTAAACTGCACATCATTTAATCAGTGGTTTAGGCTCAGAAGCAATGCTCTTTAGTGTGGAGAAAATGTCATTGTAATTTTAGCCTAGTCAGCAGATTCCTTATTTTCCCAGAGATAACAAATCTGATTAATCCATGAAGCTACATCCTACCTGTATATCCTAGCGCACAGTTACACTGGAATCCATTGATCAGGTCAGTACATGATCCGCCATTCAGACAGGGTCCAGATTCACATTCATCAATGTTCACTGAGCAGTTTTCACCTACGGACACACAAGTTAATGATTGTAAAATTGATAAACGGTTATCTACTGTTCAGTACTGACAGGGCCATGCACCACCGGGCACTAAGTGTGCAAAGTATTGAGGGTGCAGCCCTATATCACTAGTTCCTCACCCCTGGGTTAAGATCTAAACTTTCACCCATGGTCCAGTCCAGCCCTGAAGATTTGAGCTGTCCGTACCACCCTTGCTTTGCATGAGCCCTTTAAATGTTGCCCACGCCTCTTGACCTCCCTCCCATGCTCCATTGTCAAAATGTAAAACTTTCTTGTCTGTGCTGAAGTTAAACAGGATTGGCTGAAAGCTACTTGGTAATGTTTTTTTACAATTAGATTCTGCTCTTAGAGTATTTAAGTACTTGGCCATAACATGGCCAAGTACTTGCAAATGGCAAACCAGGGGGTGAGGCACAAATGATTGTTTTTAAAGGAGAAATGTACGTCACCACACCACCCCCCTCCTGACAATAGTACCCAGGGTGAGAACATAAACCATAAGATTCTCACCCCTCGGTGATCTGGTCTAGCGCCGCCCCCCTGCTCAATAGTCTGGACCTGGCCAATGGGAAGGAACATTGTGATCTAGTATGTGTGGATTTCAATAAACACGTTCACTTTGTGACTACCTCACTTTTTGTTGATCTTACATATGACTCCCAAGGTTAAAGGGGCCTGATTGAGTCAGTACTCACATTAGGCCAAGTATGCACCAGTAATCTTCCATTTTCTTGGATATACCTATAGGAAGTTAGGTTGTTTGCAGTCTCATTCCCATCCTGTTACACACCCATGAATAACAGCAGTGATGCAATAAGAAACGCAGAGAATGATGTCATGATTTCAAATTTATTGGCTCCTTTTATAAAACCTCATTGCTGATTAATATTCTTACCCTGCTATAGTGAATATTGCCATGTGGCAGGAACTCACCTTCAAACCCAGGCTGGCAACGGCACAAATATCCTGCTGCTTGGCTATAGTGGAACTCATGACCAAACCCCGGTTCTATCCCATAAAGCGAATGATCGGATAGTTCAAAACACACGCCGCCATTTTCACATGGTTCTACCGAACATTCATCATCATCAATCTCACAGTGAATACCAGAATAACCTGTAGGAGAGACAGAGAGGTGAATTCAGATATAAAACATCACAATGCACTGGGTGGGACGTTCATTCACCAAAACAAAACTGCACTGCCTCTTGCTGAGCACAAAATAATTCATCCTATCAGAGGCCAATGTATCACATGACATTACACAATGTAAACAACATAGATTTATAAAACTTGACAACAATGAACTGAAGGCAACTCTGCCCTGTAAATAGGCATCTATAGGGCTATGTAAAGCTGCAATTGCAAAAAGCACCAACAAACATGATGAAAGTTAGGGGGTAAGGCCAAGGCCACACTGTAGCTCATCCAAGCGATCCAGTAGCACCCTCGTAAGTGTGTGCATTTCTGGTGTGCGTTGCCGTGCACGGTGATTGTTAAATCGGAACGTATGCAATTGTGCAAAAATGCAGATCGCAGAGCGGCTAGAGTGCACTTTTTTTACACACATTCGGAAAGTATGTTAAAACGTAGCAGTGTGGCCTAGCCCTGAGCTAATGTTCCTTTATCGCATGGAGACAATAAAAGGTTTTATACAATGTCCTCTCATATCAATAGAGGGATCAATGTAGAGGCAAAATACAGTAAGCAAATCAATATCAATAGCTAGTGGACGTCTGGATTTAGGTCTGTTAGGCAAATGTTTTGGCTTGACTGGCTATTTGACTTGTCTGACTAGTCAGCCAGGCTGAAACAATGAATGTAGCCACCTCATCTATCGTCCATGTTTTTCTGCCATGTCCAATCATTCTTTTGTCTGATCAGTAAACACAGCCTTGAACCATTAACACTGTAGCATTTGCTACAGTCACTGACCATTAGAGACTTTTTTTATCTTCCAGGTATCATGGAATCCTCACCTCTCCAGCACTGACATTCATAGCCCTTGGTTTTCTCTAGACACGTAGCATTATTTTGACAAGGATTGGATTCACATTCCAAGATGTCTCTCTCACAATGGTCTCCAACAAAGCCTGTATCACTGCAGTCACAACGGAACCTAAAATGAAAAAATCAAATGAGTTTGCACTGAAACCTTTCAGGTCAGATGGAGATAATGCGTCTTAATATAGGAAATTCCTTTAGTAGGAATATCACTCAAACAGTTTTTGAAATTTAGGGTGACTATTAAGAAAAGTGTTGAACACATTCTGCCATTCAGCCTTCTTGTCCTGTAGAATATGCACATTCTCTCAGGAAGGTCCAATCAGAACATTAAAAGCATGTTTTTGATTGGATGAAGGAAGGAGGCAACACTCTGGAACTAAGACAAAGGCAGCATTAACAGGAATGGTTGCTAAATTCATAAGCAAGAATGGGGCCTTGGGTCTATCTTACCTTCTTTTGGTTTCATATTGTATCTGAGTAAACCCGATGAGTGTGCTTATTCTTTCAACCCCATTTTAAGAGTGCTGTAAGGGCTAGGCCGTTGTGCATTGCACCAATGTGAAGTTGATGTAAGCGCTGCATTGCGCTGCGCTTTTGCCCATTTTCACAGGGCATGCCATCACCATTTTTGGTGTGCATCACATGCGATGCTATTGTGCAGGATCAAAGAAAGGGCAGAAAAATCGTGCAACATTACGCTTGGGGTAGATAGTGGGGCCAGGCTCTAAATGACAGCTGATTGGCTATATTTGATATAGCCAATCTTTTTCATATCAATGGATTATGAATAATTGTCCAAATGTTTTAAAATCTTTATATTTGTTTAAATTGCTCTTTATTTTCTTTTCCAGGTTATGTGAGAAATGGCACGAATCTATTGTGGCCATGAAACATAGGGTGGTGTTAGGGGCTGGGCAGATTGGGACTGGGATTAGGTAGACTGGGAGCTAAACCTGGCAGCCAGAATTAGTGGCCATTTGCGCATTAAACACATTAATTGCACATTAATTTTGTACAGCCCTTAAAATGTCCACTTACAGATTGTACTCCAATTCTAATAATAGGGTATCCTGCTTGGCAATCTAATTCACAATAATTGGGCAGCAGTAAATTCTAACAAACAATACGGCAATAAAGTTGAAGCAATAATCCTACAATTACTGACCAAACTTCTTTGTAAAGAAGTAGCTCAATATTCATACACACCACATTACATGTTGGAGCCTTCCAGTAAATGTATAAAGCTAATCTCAGAGCAAGGGGGTGTACCGTGGGTTTCTATTGCCCTGGTACGCTATGCTTACTGGTTAGTGGAAAGCAATTGCAGTGAGGTACTGTATACTCTCTGTAGAAATCGACACCTTTACTCCTCTCTCTGTACCCACATGCCCAGTAGCTCCAGATTTATGTTGGTTTAGGGTACTTAAAGGGGAACTTAAGTCCCTGCTGTTCTTGTAGCGCCTAAACTGGTAGGATAAAAACGAGACACATACAGTTTGCAGTATGTCTAATAAAGCTCCAAATCAAGTATGCACCTTAGTTTATTTTTCTTCCTAAATGCAACAGGCAACAACTTTTTTTTTTTTTTTACATTTAGCTGCCATAATTACCTGTTAATTTCATCCACACACTGCCCTCCATTCTGACAAGGATAGCTCTGGCACTCATCAATATTGTGCTGGCAGAGGTTTCCCTCATAGCCTGCTGGACAGTCACATGTGAAGAACCCGATATGATCATTGCATGTGGCACCATTTTGGCATGGGTTTGATTGGCACTCGTCTATCTCAATCTGGCAGTTTACACCTGTGGGGAAAAAAAACACACCGGTAAGATGGTAACAACCAATCAGAATATGGGAATAAGGGAAATCGCCTAAAAACAACTTCTATACTATTTTTAGATCCTAAGGAGTTAATGGAATAGAGTTGCCTCTCACATTTTTTTGTGAGCTGTAGGTGTTTCTGAAAGAAGAAATTTACCTTGAAGTTCGCAGGTGCTTCGCCTCAGTTGCAGCCATGACTTAAAACATCTGCACTAGCTACCTGACTTATGGATGCACAAGCTCACAGAGCCCTAACGGAGGTGACACAGGGTGGTGAGGGATCAGTGGAATTCAATATAAATATATTCTATAACACTGGGGTGAGAGGTAAGTACTGGAAAAGCAAGCTTTGTTATGCTGTTAAAAGTCTGTCGGGGGTAAACATGCCCTTTAAAATAATGCCCCTTTAGGTGCCCACTGACACTTTCTGGTGCTTTTCCTACCAGTGAAATACATTCCAAAGTTCAGAAAATATGACAGCCTGGTAGAGGAACTAGTACAGAATGAGCTTTACTGATTAAGGGCTAGGCCACACTAGCGCGCCTCTCAAGTGCTAACAATCGCATTTTGCAATCAATTTTTTTGCAAATCGCAGGTGCTCTGATAATGGAATATTGAGTCAATCACAGGGAAAACGAATGGTAACGTCCGTGAAAACCTGCAGCATTGTGGTTGCGTATTTTACACGTGTTACCATACTTTGTTGTGTGGCATCAGCCTTGAAGTGAGCCCATACATGATACAATCTCTGGTCTTACTATAACATGATATCATGCGATGGTCATTGGCTAATTTTTGCCCTTATCGGGAAATAGTCCTAAGTTTGATTCCACCCTTGGACACATCTGTAAGGAGTATGTATGTTCTCCCTGTGCTTGCGTGGGTTTCCTCCAGGCACTCTGGTTTCCCCCACAATCATAAAGACATACTGATAGGTTGTATGTATCAATAAATGTGCTTAGATTGTAAGCTCATCGGGGCAGGGCCTGATGTGAATGTTTACATGTAATTGTAAAGCGCTACAGAAGATGTTGGCGCTATATAAATGCACAATAATAATAGTAAAAGAGTATGGAATGGGGAAATAATGTATAGCAGGCTATATCCACTCCACCCAGTAGGTGGCGAGCTAGAACATTGCTGTATTTGAGACACAGGTACTTGTCTCCCTCAGTTGGAAAGGAGCAGCCAAAAAACTGTCCTTAATCTTTATACCACAGGTAAGTGCTTAATAATCCAATGTATGTTTATAATGGCCGTTTGTCTCATTCAGGGGCTGCTAGAGACTTACAATAGTGTTATAAAGTGAACTAAATGACTGCAAGCAGAAGCTGCAAGCATTGGCAGGCGCCCAATTACTACTGTAGGTAATGTGCCTGGATACACATGTGGAGTATTATACCGATGTATGTTGGTATGATTACAGCTCCTGCTTACAGTTAAAGGGCAAGTCCAGCCTAAAAATAACTTTGCTTTAAAATGATTATAACCCCCCCAAACCCCACTTACCTGACCCTGTCCCTCGCCGTCTAGGCACCACCCTCTGCTCCTGTTTCGAGCTCGTTGCAAACAAAAACACGAGCAGGGGACTTCTGCACTGACAGCCGCTTCACTTCCTGGTCACGGCTGTCAGGCGATTGGGCGTGACGTCACGTTGCACCCTAACTGACAGCCGCAACCAGGAAGTGGAGCTGTCAGCGGCTGTCAGAAGTGGGGTTTGGGGGGGTAATAATCATTTTAAGTTATTTAAGTTATTTTTAGGCTGGACATTCCCTTTAAATAAATGGGGTTATGTAGTTTAGTTAAAATACATGTACAATTAGTGTATACTGTATAGTTATTATTGTGAGTCTTATTTAAGATATGGGAGGTTCATTTTCACCATGTATAGTCGTGTAAGAGTATAATGCTATACATGTGTTTAAATGTTAAAAAAACACTAATAAAATATATAGCATATAATGGTTAAAGGAGAAGTAATGACCAAATAAAAATGTGTTTGAGTAATAAACAGTTGGAAAGAAGCAGCTAATTAGTCAACTTGGCTCTCTGTCCTATTTCTATTACCCTGGGCCTGTAATGTTTACATAGTAATGGAGTTAAAATAAAGGCATACGTCCATCCAGTCCAACTTTTATAGCCAACTCATGAGCACTACCTATCAGGCAACTATTTCTACATTGATCTCAGGAACCAAAGCAGAAAGGTCAGAGTTTACATGCAAAATGCTGCTATGGTGCAGAGTGATTTGTAGGTGCACCCCTGTGTATATGTAGTGTAGCGTATGTGCTGTTTGTATGTTTATAAACATGTTTTGATTACATTTACTATTAACCATTTATTTCTGAGCACAGCAGCACATGTTCTATTGTCCTTTACTCTAAAGTTTTGTACACAAGTGTGATCGCGGGTGCCGACCAGCGACGCGCGATGTGTACGAACGCCCGTTTTGGCCGATAATCGTGCTGTGTATGGGCACTTTATCCAAAACAGCTGCTTGTTCGGAGATCCGATTGGCAACGATAAAGCTGATAAAGTGCCCATACATGGCACGATTATCAGCTGAAAGGCCGTTCTTACACATCGAGCGCCGTGGGTCGGCACCCACGATCGTACTTGTGTACGAACCTTAATCCCTAGTCCATGCCAGGTTCTTTCTAAGGCCGTTGTCTCTCAAACCAAGCCCTTCAACAACCCTCTTTTTCATTTGGTAAAGTCTGTTCAGCCTTCCACCTTAGTTCTCACATATATATCTCCATTTATACAAACGGTTAAAAACGCTTACTTCACAGAAATGTCAGCAGATGGCAGCACAGCAATGGGCAAAATGTCTTTATGGCAATTATAATATAAATGAAATGATACATTTGGCATTAAAAGATATTTACATATCTCTGGATATGTTCCCAGGCATGTATAATGTAATGTAATGTTTTAAGGGTTAATCAGATACTAATTCACGCAGGGAATTGGGGAAATTTATTAGGTAATAATGAGCCATGTTGAGAGGAAATATTTAACTTAGTTAAACTTCAGGGTTTTAGCTAAATTAATACTCATTAAATTATTTATGTGACTTTCCACTTTTTGTGAAAGTGATGGCCACTTCCATTGATCCTGGCCATTGTCAAAATGTATGATGGCTGTTCTACATCAGTTCTACAATTGACCGCAAACTGTAGGCAAATGTAAAACAAGCAGATACTTGAACCCTCTTTAGTGTGAACCAAGATATCAACACAATGTTTCAGGGAGTTTTACACCCCTCCTCCGGTGATCACAACATCAGTGCGTTCTACCTTTGCCTTCATTCAGTATGATTACCCACACAGTGAGGATCTAGAACGTCTGCACCCACTCAGGGAAATCAACAGTTAAATGACAGAATCTCACCTTCATATCCATTGGTGCACAAACATTCATAGTGGTCAAGCCCATTGATGCAGGTGCCATTGTTCTGACATGGTCGGGACGCGCACTCGTTGATGTCTATTTCACAGTGGTGGCCTTGGAATCCAGGAACACAGAAGCACATATATCTGTTGACTTTATCCACACAGATTGCCTCATTCTGACATGGGCTTGATGCACATTCATCAATGTTAACGTCACAATTTGTCCCAGTGAATCCAGGCTCACACACACACCTGTAGCCTTCTCCTTGTGCTAAGCAGGTGGCATTGTTCTGGCAAGGGTTTTGAGAACACTCTAATGCCTCCTGTTGGCAATATGCTCCACCGTACCCAGTTTGGCACTTGCATATAAACCTGTTATCCTCCGCTATGCACTGGGAATTGGGAAGAAGGCAGGTATGGTTGTGACACTCACTTGTGCAGTTCAGTCCAGGTTGGCAAACGCATTGGTAATATGGATACCCAGGAGCACTCTGGCAGCTATGATTGCTGGGGCACCCGTACATGGCACAGGTATCATATACAATGCCGCATGTTGGTCCAATAAATGCCATTGGCTCCGTTGGGCAGTGGCAAGTAAATCCATTTAATGTTTCCTGGCAAGTTCCTCCGTTCAGGCAGGGTGAAGATGTACAGGTCTGAGAAAGTCCTGAAAATGGAACAAAGTACAAGTTAAGGGTAAGCTTTAAGGCAATGATCCTCAAACTAAGATGTTTAAAAACTACAACTGCCAGCATTTCCTGGCTTCACACTTAATTAAGGAATGCTGGGAGTTGTAGTTTTAAAAAACACCCAGAGAGCCACAGTTTGAGGATCCGTGCTTCAAGTTGAGGAAATAAGGAGCTGGTAGAAAATAATAAAAAGAAAATTAGACAAAACAAAGGGATAAACTTAATAAATGGTAATTCCAGCCCCAAAATAAATCTTTAGAAAGTTTACCCTCCAAAAGCCCACTTTCATTATAATGTTACCTTTCTCAGACACTCCCATGCTGAAATATAGATACTTACACACTGCCGATCCCTCGCCGCATCCTCTTCCGGGTAATGACTGTCAGTCATTGAATTGTTACGAGCGTCCTCTGCAGTCTGCACACTTGTAACCAGCTCACAACAGAAGCAGAGGAGGACAGTGTAGAAGATTATAATGAAATTGGGATTTTTTATGTTATTTTGGGTCTGGAGTTACCCTTTAAAAACAATGCAGAGGAAAGTGCAGTTCACATACCCACTAATATCACCCCTGTGGGTGGGAGTTTTCGCACACCCTTTGTGCACGTAGGTGCCCACTTGAGATGCAATCCCTGTGATTTTCAGGGATTGGAGCGTATGCGAATCGCACCAAAAATGGTGATCGCATGCGCTCCGATAATTGGATCACAGCGCAACAGGCACCAGCCCATCTAGTGTGGCCACACAATTGGTCAAAACTAGAGGTTTGCTTGTTGTAACGTGGCAGTGGGGCCTAGGCCAAGGCCACACTATAACTGATATAATTATAGAAACCCCAGTGCAGAGCTGCTGGGGGAGGATAATGATTTAGACCTGATCTCAGCACAGCTCTGTGCAATGTTACCTATATTACAAGGTAAAAGTTGAAGATTGATTTTTACACGAGTTACTGTATCTAATACATCTGCTAATGATTTGAATGAGGAGACAGTAGTAACTGGCTATTCCCCACACAGAGAGATATAGGCCCAGTCATAGGGGTGTAATTATAACTTGGTGAATTGACATTGCAGTTAAGTTTCTTTTCTGTCGTTTTCAATTCATCTATATATATATAAATATATATATTTGGCTATAATTATATCTAATTATTAGGCAATAACTTATTTTAAATAAGTATAATTTACATTTAGCAGTCTATTGTGTAACTAAACAACATCAAATACCCACAGTTAGGATCAGGTGGAAATGATTAGAACATCAGTTGATCTTGCCCTTGTGCTGACATGTCTGATATGTCCCTGCCTAGATTGAAAGAAACCTGTGCGGTTCTCATAAAGATATAAAAATTTGACAGATCCAGAAAATCATCTACAAATGAATAAGATTTCAACCAACTGCCAGTTTGTCCAGGGAGATCCAACATGTTCATCTCAAACTCAAAGCAGAATGGCAGACAGTGAAAGAATTTCATCATTGTATCTGATCCTGTCTGTGAAGGTAGGTGACACTAATCTAGATGTGATATGACAATGTTACAGGGAGATGTAATCAGGTAACTGACCTGGTGATTTTGGTGGTATAAGAAATTCAGGGATTATAAATTTAAGGATTTTTTTTTTGTTTTATTTATTTAACTTATAAACTACTTTCAGCTATATGAAAATAATGTTCTGGTCCCTTGTACACAAAAACAGTATTATATTACTAAAGAGATTCCAGAAAGGAGAGATAAAGGACAACAAATGCCATAATCTTTTATTGAATGTCCCAATCTGCAGTATATTTCAGCTCCACCCCTTTGACCCATTGCCTAACCAATGGAAAGGCACACTCTGCAAAAAAACATTTTTCCATTATTAAGTCTATATTCCAGGGAGTTAAAAAATTCCATTCCCTCCCTGCTGGGGTGCCATTTGCAGAAGCAGCGAGCTTACCCCCACCACTCCTTCCCCTAAATTCATACTTAGATTCCTCATCCACGAAAACGCAGACATCACAATAATGACTTACGTGGTTAGAGTTCTTAAAGACAGATATTCAGCCAGAGTTGTCAGTGGGGAACAGTTGGAACAAATACATCTCATGGTGTGTACCTAGCCTTAAAAGCACCTCTTATGAATCTATACATACATATTCATATTTTCATCTCGTTCTAGTTTGTAACACATTTGCTATAAGAGACGGGGTGGGGGATTGATGCTTAGAAAGTGACCTCAGTTTGGGTTATGACCTATAAATTTAAACTGCTGGGTTAGTAGTTAAATGTTGGATGAACTGGTGGATTCAGCAGATCATTCACATTTTACATTAATAATGCAGATCAGAATATCCCACCACCACATTTTCTTCTACAGAGGATTTTTCCTTGAACCTGCTCTACCATGTTTCTTGTGTTACGTTCCCCTTAACGCTGACCCGATAGCAGGAATGTTGCGCTAATTAGTGTCCAGAAAGCAGGATGGTCATTGTCACAAACAGAGCCCTGGGATGGTGGGAATTTGGTTCCATTGTGTGTGACAAGTGAACTCCATCAAAAGCTTTTGCTTGCAGTCTCCTCCTATTGATAAATATGTCATAATGCAAATAGACCAGGGGGGGCTGGGAATTTCTCTGCCAATGACAAGGTAACTGTTTTGTTGGGATGACACTTTTCACATCACAGATAACTAATCCAAGGGAGCAGGGACTTGGAAATAACATTGCAAATTAAATGGCAAGTGTAACTACTGTGCTACAGATCGCACATGAAAATTGCACGCCAGTGCATTTTAATGTTACAGGTTATTTGGAACATTACACAAGTGCACATAAACCAACTGCATTGGGTTGTTAGAGTGGCTGCAGCCTTAGGGCTAAGCCACACTGCAGCGTTTGAACACGCAATACGATCGCGTGGAAAAAAACGCACACAAGTGGTGGCCAATTGGTCTGGCCACACTAGGTGCGCTGGTGACAGTTGCAATGCGATTATCGGAATGCACTTGCGATCACCATTTTTTTGTGCGTTTAGCAGGCACTCCAATAACTGTAAATTAACAGTAATTACAGCGCAGGCATAAACCAATGCGCTCGAATCGGGCACGTCAGTGTGGTCTTGGCCTTGGACACGGGAAAATTGTGGCCAAAATAAGAATCTCCCCTCAACTGTTATTTCTGTTTCTGTTATTTTCCCACAGAAATGTTTTGTACATCTGGTCTCCTTTTACTACTATACCACAGAGCCTTTACAGTCACAGCTCCCTGTGTTAGGGCTAGGTCCCACTACTGTGTGTCGTTGTGCGATTTGCAATCTGTTCACGCTTCCGGTTCCCACTACGTGCCAATAACATTGATATGGCCCAGAACACATTGTACATGGACTATTATCATGCACAGCAGCGCATTGCATTGCAAAAATCCTGCATGCGCTGCTCTGCGTGATAGTGGGACCTAGCCCTACTTTGGTCATCACAGCTGTGGAATAGAAACAGATTTGGGGCTGATGATGCAATAAAAGTAGCTTGTCCCAGCAGATTTTTAAATAATAACTGTTTGTTACAGGTGCGCCCACACAGACCTACTGTGGCATGATGGCCAAAAAGTAACGCAGAGGCAGAGAGCTACAGAATGTCCTCATCTAGTCCTGGCCAGAAAGTGGACAGTGTTAATACTCTCTAGGGGCTGATGCAATAAAAAGGTGCAAATCAATTATGCAGAAACCAATCAGATGTTCATTAAATTAAATTCAGTAATTTATATTTTTTTTGTTGGGTGACTGCTTAATTGCTATTTTTAGCTATAGTCATGCCATGGTCATGGAACACCTCAGTGAACTCTATATAACCTTATAATTTCACCAATTAGATGTCATCTAACTGCACTAAAAAGTTAACATCTGATTGGTTGCTGCAAATTTTATAGCAAAGCAAACCTTACTGCCTTAGCCCCCTCACAGTGGTAACTGATTATTCTGACATTTTATTTATCACATTTGTGAGGGTTGTGTCACCCATACTACCCCTGTGGGAGATTTCATATCGAGCTAAAGACGTTTTTGGAATTTTTTTTTATACCAGTGCAGCAGCGCTGGGTAAGGCTGAGGCCACACTGCAACGCACAGGAATTGGGAGCGTTATCGCACGTCATTGTGTGTGCGATTATTTTGCCTTTGCGCGTGCGTTTTGCGCGTTATGAAAACGCATGTGTTAACGCACCAAAAATGGTGAACGTATGCGTTACCAAAACGCGAACGGACGCGCAATTGCATGCGCATCAGAAATCGCATGAATTTTTGCGTCCCTGCGATTTCCATTTTAGTGAAAATCATGGCAAAACGCGCTAGTGTGGCCTAGCCCTAAGACCAGATCATTATTTACACCTTTAAAGAACTATAAAAGTTCTTATTATTAAAAATGGGGATAATTCTGCCCCAACCAATCGGATCTTATTTAACATCTGAAAGCTAACATCTGATTGGTTGGGACAAAATAAGCACCGTTTTTAACGATAAGAGCTTTTATTGAATCTTCCTGTATTTTTTCTGGAAATGTGCAGCTCCAATATAATCACTGGTTTTCCTTTCAACTAAACAGTATTTTGTTATAATACAAAACATATGAATATATAAATGTATATACTAACAGACAAAAACGCATCCATGATATTACCATGAAATCCTTTGTTGATTTATCGCCTACACTCACCTTAAAACACAGACTTTACAGTGAAACCTTATACAACTTTCATCTGTTTAAAAAGACAGTGCAGTTAAGTCTGACTCTGTGACCTAAACTTCAAAAGGCAATGGGATATTAATAGCTGGTTTGACCTTCCTAGTACCTCGGGGTAGAATGATGGAAATCTGCTTTTGTGCTTGTCTGCTAGTTGGGGAAACAAACAATAAATAATATTTCACACTGATGTCGATACCCGTTAAAGCATTTAGGGCTCCACTGAATACAATATAGCCTGCGACTATCAGCTAAAGCTGTGTCCTGCCACTGTCCGGTTTGGTGCATTTTATTTCTCCATAGATAAAATATGAAAACCACAGTTGACTGGATCTTGCCACAACAACTGAAATTCACATTGAGATTTCTGTTACTCTGTCCAGATGTCAAATTGTATCATTCAGGCAACAGAGAATGTTTTGTTTGAAGGCACATTGTTTATACAAAATCTTTATGGGAAGAGCACTGGTCATTAAAGGGTTTGCTGTTTAACCCATGCTGGTCTGACGTCCATGTTATCTGTTTTGTGAACAATAAATCTGCCAGCAAACAATACAACACAGAGTTCTCTTTATGTAGGGAAAGTTTGTACAGTTTGTTCTTTGCAGATCGGAGATTTTTTAGTTCTGCTTTAATCATTATAATTCAGAGAATATCTGCTGACAGCAAAGATAATCTGGGAATCTGCGCCTGCTAATAACTTGAGCCGTCATGTGCGCACTGATAACTGTTGTGAAATGTATCATGACAGATTTACGCAAGCGTTTACTATCAAGAGTGAATGCAAAACACAATGTCACAAGCACAAAGATCCAGGAGAGGGGAAGTTACCCCGAGAGGAGGAAATTCACAGCGTCTGTAGGTGGCATCTCAGTGGGTTTGTCACATCTAAATATAGAATATTTGGTGAATGGCATTTTATTTCTTAATGTTTTCATGTTTGTGTTTACAGTTAAGATGTTACAGGTCTTTGATCATGGTTCAACCTAGTTATGGACCAGAAAGGGAAAAAGAGCATTATTCAGGTCTCTGAAATCGACACAGTCTTGTCTGTTAAAAAGTCTTGTGGAAGAGAAACTGCAAGCCCCAGTGTCCATTGGCACCCACACCATACAATATTTTCGGCTTTTTGACTGATACTTGGTAATATTGGTTGGTCAGATGAAAATGTTGTATGGTGTGTACCCAGCCTAAGGATCCACCATTGTGATTTTTCTGAGTGAATTCTTCGCTTTTGAT
Source organism: Hymenochirus boettgeri (assembly GCA_019447015.1). Classification (NCBI taxonomy): domain Eukaryota; kingdom Metazoa; phylum Chordata; class Amphibia; order Anura; family Pipidae; genus Hymenochirus; species Hymenochirus boettgeri. The sequence continues at coordinate 148,820,857 of CM033476.1, forward strand.
TTTTCTATCAAAAGGCGATTGGACACCATGGAGATTTTTTGCCCAATCATATGGTTTTAATTGGGCCATGTGATCCCCCACGCAGGGATAAGGCAGTTATATACCAACGTCCCATTGTAACAATGTTGTTTAAATATCAGGCATTAATAGTTGACGTGTTGTAGACATTCTTACAATGGACGTTATCTGGGAATTTATCCCTCATGCACCAGAAAAACATTTGTAAACCACGTTGCTATAGTTGACGTGAAGCGAAGACAATAAACAGCATTGTGTGTTTTGGGGGTCTACATGTCATTAAGTGACACTGTCCATATGCATGTGCAATACCTGCAACATGGCTCTTTTAGACAGCTCGGCTGATAACAGGCTTTAAGGCCTCACTTAACATTCCAATACTAAGAGACAAGGCTTAGGTTATCAGGTAGAATTTACTGTGAGAAAACACCTTCCCTGTCCATTGAGATCACAAAGGCCAACAACGTGTTTACAATAATAGCAAGAAAATTCCTCCCACTGATACACACTGCCTAGTAATAGTACATAGGGTACAAGTACTGACATACTGACCACACTACGGTAAATATTAAACCCTGCACTATAATGATATATGATAGATGTTTATCTCTGGCACTGATAATATTACAATACATAAGGGCTTGGCAACACTGGCACTTTTCTTATGCACATATGATCGTTTTCTGGTGCATCACAATGTGGGTGGCGATGCTGTGATCTATAGAATATTGCCAAAGTCACAGCGCAAACACACGGTAATGCAAGCATTATTACGTGCTGCCAATGTTGCTGTAGCCTCATAACTATATTCAGAAAGATCACAAAAAGCTTACTGTATCATTTGTGAACATTCTGCCTGATACAGGCACCCATATCGTTCACCACATCATGCAGTTATGTCTGGGGTGTGCTACTGACACTAATTATTATATTGTATTATTTTAATTCATTTTTCATAAAGAACAGAACATTTGGCTGGACAATTCATTTATCCACTCATATAAGGATCTTTCCCCCACAGAGCTATTATTGCGCACAAACTCACACTTTATTTTCTATCATTCAATCAAACAGTGTGTAGGGAATCCAGAATAACCAATCAAACAGTGCATAGGTAATCTAGAATACCCAATCAAACAGCATGGGGAATCCAGAGTACCCAAGCAAACGGTGCATAGGGAGTCCAGAGTACCCAATCAAACAGTGCCTAGGGAATCTAGAGTACCCAATCAAACAGCATAGAGAATGCAGAGTACCTGATTAAACAACACACAGGGAATCCAAGGTAGCCAATCAAACTGTGCGTAGGGAATCTAGAGTACCCAATCAAACAGTGCGTAGGGACAAAATACAAAATGTTTGCAGATGTAGCCGAATGTGGAGCTGAACCCAGTACTCCGCTTTATAACAGTGCTAATCACTGAGCCACCTTGCTGCTAATGTCATTACTAGTGTATTTACCATTACTAAACTGTCATCTGTTGCAATCTTATAACGCATTCCATAATCATGGTCCATTTCTGTCTATGGAAGCGCATGAAATATAGACACAAGCTGACACAATCAATAGGCCATGTGAGGGGAGCATTTTTACCCATAATCCCCTGGGAAGCGAAACGCACATAAAAGCAGACACAAGCACATGGCGGAACACACAGCCTTGTTTTGTGTGTTATAGTGGGGCTCGGTTTCCTCTATTGCTTTTTAAATCAACAAAAAACACAATGTAGCAAAAGTAGAATCCATTTTATGTGGCATTGAAATTGTATGACATGATGCATTTCGCCATAGAAATTCAGTCTTGACCGACCGAGTATCTCCTTTAGAAACGTCAGTAAAGTAAGTAAGGTTTGTGAGGAATAGAATGTTGTTGGAGGGATAGACATGCCCTTTAAATAAATATGTTAGATAAATGCATTGACATGACATCCAGTGTTTGTGTTTAGAGCCGCAGGCTCTGCTGTCCCTATGTTCTGTTAATGATATCTTCTATAAATCTTTTATAAACCATGAGAGATGCTGCCTGTTTGCTTCTCCCTTTGTTTGCTGGATTGACCTGACTCAGCCAAGGACTCCTCTACTCCTCACAAGCTTCCCGGCAGCCAGCCCCCATGCAACTATGAGTCAAAAGATAAAGTTGACACTGATGAGAGAAATGAGTCCTAGTTAACCCCAATTTATCTCTCATCCCTTTAATTGAACATGAAATAGCAGTGATATGGTTTGTTTTTCTTTTTAATTGCATTTCTTTTAATTAATAGATATTTATACATTTTCAGAAACACAGAATGTGGTGTAACGATAGAAGGAATAACCAAATGAATCATCAATCTATCTTCATAATAGATTCTATCTATTCATATCATCTATTCATAATGTCCATATTAGTGATTGAATAGAGAAACCAAAGTACCTTGAATTATTCCTTGTTCCCACTGAAAGTTTTATACAAGATGTGAAAGAGAAATTATAAGCAGGAGCATTTTAGGGGGTGGTTTGCCAATGGCAATAAATTTACACCCATTGCTGATGACTCTTTTGCTGATGCCCACTATGGAGTGTGAGCTCCAGTGCTTGCCATTAATAGAGCACTCTTTGGCTCCTCCATCAGCATTAACATATGCTCGCCTTTGTCAGAAATAGGAGGAATGTCAGGGACACTGATTGTGGGAGGAGCCAGAGAACAGTCAGTTAATCTGTTTGGGAGAAGGTGCACAGACCAATTCATTTGATGTTAGGATTCTTGCTGTGCTGTTTCTAAGGGTTCGTACACACCTGGTGATGTTCACCGACGTACACCCGCGACAAACGGCCGATAGTCGCAAGCGTGTATGCGTTCGGTCGTTTTGGACGTTTGTCGTGGGTGTTCCTCGGGCTCGGAGGTCTGGTGAACATCTCCAGGTGTGTATGAACCTTAATAAAGTTTGCTAATGACGCAGGCTCTGCAAAACTAGTGAGGAACCCACCCTAAGCCTATTACATTAAAGGAGAACTAAACCCAATTTTATATACTCCAGAATCAGAAAACACCCCCCCTAAAAACACCAATAAACTATAAAATGCCACTTTAGTAAACTCTGTTAAAGTAAATCAAAGCCTGTTAAGAACTGGATGAAGTATCTTTGTGTATGTGCAGTGTCAGACCACACCTCCTGACCTCTGTCACGTGCTTCCTTGCTTTATCTGTCCTGTAAAAGGATTGGCTAGAGATTATTAATGGGTGTGACCAACTGTAACAAGTTTGTGCCATAGCTAAGGACTGAGCATGTGCAGAACATAATGTTCATTTACCAAACTGTGTGATACTAGAATGCTGTGAAGTAAAGCACAAACCATATGTTATTTAGGTAAATTTCCCAGCGCCCATATCAAAATGAGAGGTAAGACACAGATTACTGGTTTTATATCAAGGTGTTCTGCCTTTTGGTTCAGTGTTGTTCTGTGGCTTTAGTTGCCCTTTAAGTAGCATGGGTTTTAGTGCCTCTTATTAAATCTTTCCGTTAATGCCTTCTGCAGTTGCCACTTCAAGCCTACAATAAAGTTTTAGGGAAATGTGGCAGCATTTGGGATCCCTTTATTTATCTGGATATGACTGCAGATTTTTCCAGTTTATACATTGTGTATTTGCACACTGGGGCATCAAATAAAACTGTTCTATGTTGTGTAAGCTGAGAAAAACATCTTGGAAGAAAAAAAATCTACATTGACGCATTCAGGGGACTTAGCCCACTTTCATATGTAAATGTGCCTGAAGAAAGAGAATGGAGTTTAGACCTTTGAAAGAATGTGATTAGAACATGTTTTTGTTAAATTTTAGCCTTTTTTGCATAGCTTTTATTTATTGTGTTCTTAAATGTTTGTTTTTAGGCAGTGTTCACACAAGCCTGATCAGCCAACATGAAATGTTCCTGTTCATTTAAAAATCGTATTAAAAATGGATGGTGGCTGTAAATGGCCCGCGTAATTGGTTATCAGCTGTGCCACTTTAATTCCCATGAAACAGGCTAATGGTTGGGTTTACTGAATAGTAGTCTGTCTAATGGCTGGTATGTACACAGCCTAAAGGTGGGTACACACACTAACGATAAACATCCCTTTATTAATAGTGTGTGTAGTGCATTTCTGAGCACTCCCGTGCCCGATGAACGTTCACCATCAACCTAGTAATCGTTCAGAAATGCCCGAAAATATCCTTTGCCCATGGTCATCTCCCTTTAAATAAAGTATAGGGAGTCGGCCATGACTGAGGAAAAATTTCACTCCCAAGCGTTCTCCCTATGCTTTACATGGGGGAGAAATATTGCACCTTTTATTGCGTTAGTCCCTATAGTGCATTATTACTTACAAGGCACAGACCTTCCTAATACTGTTAATTGTGAAAGGCAGACCTGGATATTTATACATAGTCTGGGATTCTGTACCTTCGTGCCTTAACATAATTCATTCTGTCACAGACAAATTATGCAAACAACAACAAAAAAAAAAGAACCTACATGACTGCATCCAAACAGTCCCGTTATTAATCGTCTGTTCCATTGGTGAACGAGCTTCCCATATTAATAGGGCAAACGCTTAATTAAGGACAGAATGCTAAGTGTGTATATACAGATGTCTGATTCCTTACATAGCATGTCGGAATATCTTAATGCCTAAAGGGGATTATGTCCTAAGGTGATTAGCTAGACTTTTGTTTAGGGGACATAGTTCTAAAAATGACAAAAGGATTTAAATTTGTCATTAAGAGAACGTCTCATTTCCCAAACGTATTAATTCACGGATCAGTAAAGTTTAAAACTGAATATCAATGGTATGGGGCATCCTTGCTATTTGTAAATTAAGATATTTTCTTTAAAGTAGAACGACAGCAAATAAAGCTTTCCAGTAAGTTTGCCGTCCGCTCTTATGTCTGAAGATAATCTTTTTAATCTTCCGAATAAACAAACCACGCACCATCCAGTGGCTTGTTTCACATTTAGCATTTCTCAGCCCTTCTTCTCTTGACAAATCTCCTAAAATTGCCACTCGTGGAATACAATGGGATTTGTCTGAAAAATCTCCTTTTGTAGTCTTCAAAGGAGAAATAATTTATTACACTTTTTTTCTCTATTATTATTATTTACAAAGGTAAAACATTTGTGTAATCTCCTTTTAAGATGTTTTTATTAGATTCTAACCCTTTAAATGCAGAACAGACCTCCTCAGATCTGACGCACACTGACATACTCAGATCTACCAGTGTGTGAGTCACAGTTCTGCTTCCCTCCTGCTGGAATGTTAAACCAATCTCCGACACCTCATCAACTTCTTTATCGCTTTCGGCTTTCTCCCACATCTCTGTGACACCACTGATGACAGTATGCCTATTGCAATATCAGCACTGAATGAAAAAGACATGCAGGTGGTTACAAAAGTCCACAAGACATATTTACTGGTGGGTGGATTGATACAGACTGCAGTTTTCCTGTTGGGTGTCAGCCCATCCTAAAATGCAGGTGACACACAGCTGGTTAACTGTATACTGTACATCTATGTAGATTTACACCATGCATTGATATTGTTGCTTATCCACAGGCAAGGGCTTATTTAATGTAAGGTGCAAAAGTTTAAGGCTGAGTACACACGGGCCGAGATTTATTGTGAGCGACCGTTCGCCACTAGCGAACAGGATTTGTCTTTGTCTAGTTTAACTCCGTCCATCCTGTTTTTTTTCTGCCATCAAGCTAATTTTATTGAATATTTTTTTCTGAATGATGTGTGTGATCTTTTCTACAGCATAAATAACAATGTTTCTCCTTGGGTGTAATATGGACTGGATTGTGAATAATATATTTGCCAAGTTATGAAATGAAAAGGACAGACGCTTTGTAAAAATTATATTTGTGTGGTATTGTATCAGTTGAAAAAATCTTGCACACTTCTATCCAGGTGTGCCTTCCAACTGCTCCGATCCAGCAGTTAATGAACACTTAACACAAAGTAAGAAGGGGAAGGGGATGCCATACAGAACTTCAGACTGCAAACAGAGTGTTTATTGCTTCGAACAAACAAGAAAAGAGATGATCAATGCACATTCCTGGGCCCCATATATCATAAAATCTATGCTAGTGCAATCTGTAATAACATGGGGGGTTTTAGTTACAATTTTATGCATAAAAGCTTGAAAAAGGACTCTATGTAGTTCGAAACATGTCTGACGTACTGTTTGGCACCCTGTTTCTCTTCTTACTACGTGTTAAGTGGTATTGTGAGTATCAAAAATGTATTTTGAGTGATATTTGTGAATATCTCTTTAAAGGACAATTGTACTCACTTTTCTCACGCTCCACATCCGAATAGTACCGGGGTGAGGACCTAAACCGCTAAGTCCTTACCATTGGGCACCTTTACTGATCAGCTGGAATACTTACACAAATTCTCCTTAATGCTTCAGTCTGCTCTGACACTCTCACTGTGAGACCATGATGTAGCCAATGAGAAGACGTGCATCTTTACAGAGCGAGTGGTCCCTCTGGCAACATAGCAAACTGCAAAGACAGTGCAGGAAGAGGACCAGAGCAGCGAGGGAAACTTGCAAGTATGCCAGCTGATTGGTACTCAGTACTGCATGCGCATAAACGTCCCAACTGCATTTGCTTTCTCTACTTGAAGTAAAAGAAGATGATGAAGTTGACGAAGCTGGTAGTTTGTCAGCATTGTGAACTGGAAAACTGTTTTAGCCCCATACACCTTAAGATAAATATTCATGCCAAACTTTCCATGGTTATCATCTCAGTTAGCCAATTAAGGTATTAAAGGGCATGTCCACACCCAAATCCTTACCATACATCTCTGCTCGTTATGGTTCTCCTGCTATGCCTTTTCAAAGTTCAAGAAAGTGAAGAGTAGAAGCTGTCAGTGATTCATCCGGTCCTTACTATTTCTCTAACCTCAACAAATCAGTGACATGTGCAGGGGAGCCCTTTCCTCCCCCACCATCCGCATCCATCCTTTGCAGGGGCTGGACCAGCAGCCACGTCTGTGATTGGCTAAGACACGGTCAACGTCATTGAAGATGCCACGGGGGAGAAGGGTCCATAAGTATTATCTAAGCATTTTTTAAAGAAATATTTTGGCGGGTTAGGGGTGGGCAGGGGTTACCTACGTTATACTAAAAGTAAATTTTTAGGGTGGGCATGCCCTTTAAAAGACAATACAATGTACATGTACAAAAGTGTTTCATTTAATTTGCCTCAACCCATCTCAGACTGGCCCCTAAAGACTGCACACCAGATGTCTAGTTTTTGTACACAACTTGCCAAAAATCATTTGAAACTGTTATAAAAGCTGGCAAAAAATATTTAGGTCAGAAACTATAATTGATTAAAGGGCATTTTCATGATGAGAAGCCCCCAAAACCTTAAGCTGGGTACACACGATGAGATATTTCGGTCCGATCGACCGATAGTTCAGTGTATCGGTCGATCGGACCGAAATTATCGCATCCGAAATTGCCCATGTCCGAATCGGACGAAAGGACGATCGGACAGGGTGGAAAACCTCGTCCGGTCGTGCGGTCCTCTATGGACCACACGATCGGTCGCGGTGACTATCGGGCGCGGCTTCTTTTGCCGCGACCGACAGTCCTTCCTCCTGGCCGACCGTTCGAAAGTATCGAACGGTCGGTCAGGAGGAAAAATCGATAGGTGTGTACCCAGCTTTAAGCACTACCCAAAAACTGTACACAAAGCACTATTCCTGCACGCAATTTGCTGAAAGCAGGGAAAGATCAGAACTTTCACACATGCTCAGATGAGCTTTCCACTGCTCTTAATGGACAAGCCTCCAGGTTGCTTATTAATCATTGGCTGTGAAATCATACATCACGACTGTGACTCCGGTTTAACCAGGAAGTGAAAAGTTTGCTTGTATCTGATGTAGGGATGGGGCTAAATAATTAGCTTTGTGTGCAGTTTTGGGCAGTGTTAGTTTAACAATCTTAGATTTTGGTGGACTTCTCTATCAGAATGTAAAATATAATTTTGGTGGTGGACATGCCCCTTAAATTAAAAATTATGTATGAGTAAATTACCCCTCAACCCAAAAACCTTTATAGTTTAAAAGCTGACAGATGTAGGACTAACCTGGTATGCTTAAAGGGCATATCCACCCCTGCAAAAATTTAGTATGTAACAGAGCACCCCCCCAAAACCTAGGTTCTGTTTTACTCACATTTACCAAAGATGCTCCCAGACTGTGTAAAGAACCTTACAAACCCACAATCTATCTCTGCAAATCCCAGCTACTTCCAGGTAAAGGGGGTCAGTCACATAAGGGGCTGCAGCAGCGGAGGCATGGAATAAGCAGCGATGGATTGTGGGTTTGTAAGTTGTTTTACACAGTCTGGGAGCATATTTGGTAAATGAGAGTAAAACAAATTTGGGTTTTTGGGGGTGCTCTGTTGCATATTAAATTTTTGCAGGAGGAGTGGACATGCCCTTTAATAATGTTAAAGTGGTACATACTTTAAATAAACGTACCACTTGTCTTCCTGGGTGTTTTTGTCACAGAAATACTGCATTATAAAAATGCTAATCTTTCACTAAACAGCCCACACAATTCTATGACCCAATGTTGGTTTAAAGAGCAAGTCCAGCCTTGAAATGAAAACTTACATACAGGTAAATCACCCTCCAAAACCCTACGCGGTAATAGTTTGAAATATGAAATATATACTTCTAACCTGAAATCCTGCACAATGTCCTGTTTCCCCTGTTTCTGCTTCCTGGTTCTTCCAGTTAGTAACTGTCAGTTATGGATTTGACAGTTGACATCACAGCCAATGACTGAACGTTAATTCCCTGTCTGCCTCTTCTGAGCATGCCCAGGCTCCGTACAGGTTTCTAAATTGCTCAGTTTCCATGAGGCATCCAGAAGCATAGCAGGCATACAGTAATGAATTCATAGGACAAAGTATGATATATCAAGATATTTTAAAAAGGCCTTTCTTTCTAAAAGATGTTCTTATGAGGGGGGAGTTGCCCTTTAAGTGGCTAGTTCCAGACATCCATAAAACCCCTTTTAAAATTAGCAGGTGTCGATTTATTTTCCTATTGGCTACCTGGCTCCTAGGATTCATTCTGCCTTGTATTAATACAGTATATATATTGCAAGCCGTAATCACTACATTAGTCTGTGGCCACACTATCAGTTTACAAAATGTAGTGTATTTTACGCTTGTAACAGTGCACTTGTGATTTAGTCTTTTATCAGAGTGTGTATGATTCACACAAAATAAATTAAAAAGCACTGGCATGTGACTTGCAGAACACAATCATAAGTGTCTGAGAATCACAGTGTGGTCTAACCCTTACTGGGAATTTAAAGGGCATGTCCAGCGTAAAATAAAGTTTGCTTAGAAATGTTTATCACTCCACCAAACCTAGGTTTTGCATTATCCATATGTTTCAGAGATGTCCCTGAAGTGTCTTACCTAACCCGGTCCCTCACCGCTCCTCCTCTGATCTGCAGCTGATAGCCGCTCCACTACCTGGTTGCGGCTGTCAGTAAAGGCACGTTGTCACCTTATGCCCAATTGCCTGATAGCCGCAACCAGGAAGTAGTGTGGCTGTCAGCTCAGAAGCCCACTGCTCCTGATTTTGATCCAAACAGGAGCAAGGGGCGGTGCGGGACCGGGTTAGGTAAGTCCCTTCTGGGGGAATATTTGGAACTTACGGTAATGTGAAACATTCATCAACCCCTAAAAAAAGCTTTGGGGGGTTGATGAATATTTCTAAGCAAACTTTATTTTAGGCAGGACATGCCCTTTAATATCACACTTGCTGCGTAAATTCAGATCGAGTCTTAAGGGACCGATAACAAATCTGTCAAGCGTACAATATCGTTTATTTTTGACAATCAACAATATTTTATTCCATAAAATATTCCATTCCATAAATCTACAACAGGAAGTGTCTGCCAGGAGAACAATATATATTGTCCATTTCAGTCCCAGTAGGGTTCACAGTTTTCCAGGTAGACAGATTGAAATGCTTTGAGCTTTGGACTAATCCTATTAGGATCTTAATGCTGCAGTCACTTAACCCCATCTCTACCAAAGAACACAGATTGCTTACCTCGCTTCAGACTGGGAAAATCATTTTCTGCACATTCCGAAGAAGGTTTTATAATCGGATACAGCTATTATCACAAAATCAAGTCCGGTTCTAAATAGTCCTTCAAAGTTTACAACACTCGTGCTGTAAGCAGCATTGCCCCTTTAATAGATACACTTACAGAAACAATGTAGTACAGAGATGCAGGGGGAGAATAATGAAGGAGGTAAATTTGTTCAGTAACAAATTAAAGGCCATATATCCTACATATACCTTACATCCCTGTGCTAGACTTCCAGGGCAATATCCCTGAATGAGTGATTTTACTCTTTTGGTTGGGATTTTCTTGAGACTTTTCTTTTTGTATGTACAAACTTGAACACCCAAGATAGTTCACATGCTCAGCGAGTTACCAAGGGGACCGCTAACAAAAGAACGCCTGCTGCTTCTGAATGTGTACAGACCAAGACTCTGCAATAAGGATGAATGGGTGCAGAGAAACAAGCACATGGTCTTAACTAACAAAGTCACTGGGATGCTGAACCAGACCATAAATACATTCCCCATTTCTAATAAATTTATACATTCAAGACATTCACGTTTTTTTTCCTGTTGACAAAATTGCAAACATTCATTTTCTAACAATCGCGTTCAAATTCAAAAGGTGCAAACCTCCATCATATTATTTTTAAAGTTATTTGGCCAGATACCGTGCCCTGTAGATAGCGTGCCCTGTAGATAGCGTGCCCTGTAGATACCGTGCCCTGTAGATAGTGTGCCCTGTAGATGGTAAAACTGTCCCTGGTGTGAAGATTTTATACTGTTTCCCTAATCTACTTGCTTGTTATCTGTCATATAAACCCTTGTGTAGGACTTCTACCTCTTACTGGCTATTCCCTCTCTCCCAATTCACATTAAGGGCTACATCCCAATGCAATCGGAGTGGTCGCTCTATCTGCGCTCTAATCTATTTTTGGAATCTATTATTTGTGTGTATTGCATGAGTTCCAATAATACAGGTGTGTATTGGAGCACGGCACACATCACAAACAGTGCATGGTGGCGCATTGCAACAATCCTGCGTCCATTCTAGTGGGATCAAACACTCAAGTGTTGTATTATGAAATAACCACATTTTTTAAATAGCTTGATAGATTTTAAAGACTCCCAGATTCTCAGTAAAGTAGAATAAAGTGTGTTCTAGAGATCCAGGTTCAATTAGTTCCCTTGTAGAATGTTGGGAGTTCAGCACTTACCTTGCTCACAGCCAAGGAGCAGCAGTAGCAGGAAAACTGTGCAGACCCAAGTGGGATTAACTCCTGTGAAGTCCATAATAAGCACCAGGTAGGCAGGTTAGAACCAGGGCAGTCACTGAACATGGGAAACGTCCCTAACTAGGGTCTGTTCATTGGAACCGTGTGAGACCAGCACTAACACTGTGGACAGGGACTGAGCACTAAGCACTGTGATGCCCTTTCTGACTCACTGAGGGTTCCACTGCTGGTGAATAGAGGGCTGGATCACGTGGGTGTGGGAGAACCTGATATAATGTCAGTTCAGTCTCTCACAGGCAGATGAGAAGGGGGGTGTTCTCCAAGTCTGAGATTTCACTTTTTTTTTGATTGTTTTTCATTTGTCCTTTAAGTTGTATTACAATAGGACATTAAGTGACTTTTGTGTTTATAATCCACCCAGCAAAGCAATAGAAACAGATTTGTGGTCTATTTTTTTGAACATAGAACAAGCATACAGTTAAACCATTGGCAATAGCGATCTTTATAATTATCTTAACAGTAAATTCTCAGTTATACGTCTGTCTGTCTATATATCTTATTTATCTATCTGTCCTACAGTATCTATTTATCTATCTATCTATCTATCTATCTATCTATCTATCTATCTATCTATCTATCTATCTCTCTATCTCTATCATCTATCTATCTATCTATCTATCTATGTATGTATCTAGCTATGTATCTATGTATCTATCGATCTATCTGTCATGTTTTTATTATGTATCTTTTATCTATTATGTGTCTGTCTATCTATCAATCCTCTATTATCTATCTATTTTTTATCTATCTATCTATCTATAAATTATGTATATATATTGCCTTGATAAAGGTACATAGAAAGGGACCAAAACATTGCCTGCCCTGTAAGTGACATTAATAAAGAATTGGAATTAAGACCCATGAGTGCACTTAAAATTGTTGACTTTGTACAATATATCTTAGATTGTAAATTCTTCGGGGCAGGGGTCTCATTCCTAATGTTTCAGAGCTAGGCCCCACTTACGCGTTTTTTGTGCGTTTGCGCAATTGTATTTATTTTCATTTTTATCTATCTGTATAATGGCTTGCACTTATCCCCTTGTTTGCATACTCTGTATTTTCTAATGGACAGCGCTGCCTACCCAAGTGGCGCTTTATAAATAAAATTATACATACATACATACATATATATAGTACACACTCATACATACACAATGCATATATCAAACAATCTATCTACAGTACAGTATATACTATAGATAACATATATAGATATATCCATCTCTCCCTCTCTCTTGCTATATATATATATATATATATATATATATATATATATATATATCTGTCTCTATATATCTATTTTTATCCATCTAATATTTCCCCCTCTATCATTTTCTCTCTCTCTTTTTACCTACCTACCTACCTATCATCAATCTATTTACAGTATATACTATAGATATCTTAAATATAGACATACATACACACAGTGTCTAGACAAAAACCTCACTATGTGTGTATAATCCAGACAATTTTCCTTCTTAGATCCACCTGCCTTAGGCTGGGTAAACATGGAGGGACAATTTGGCCGAATTTGCGAACGATCGACCATGCGGCTCCATAGGGAACTGCACGATCGATCGGGATTTTCCGATTGTCTGTTCGTCCGGTCCGTGATCAAAGCCGGTCGCGGCCGCACCAGACAATATTTACAGCCGATCGACCGAAAGTGCTGTGAATCGGTCAATCGGCCGAAAATATTGGCTGGTGTGTATCCAGCCTAAGTAACATAGTACTGGAGGTTATATAAAGACATCCATCCATCCAGTCCAACCTTTATACCCTACCCATAATGCCTGTTTAACAGTTACATAGTAACATAGTATTGGAGGTTGTATAAATACATATGTCCATCTAGTCCAACCTTTATACCCTTACCCATAATGTCTAACAGTTACATAGTAACATAGTATTGGAGGTTGTATTAAGACATACATCCATCTAGTCCAACATTTAGACCTTACCAATAATGTCTATCTAACAGTAACATAGTATGGGAGGTTGTATTAAGACATACGTCCATCTAGTCCAACCTTTATACCCTACCCATAATACTTATTAATAATGCACAGTTACAAAGTAACATAGCATTGGAGGTTATATAAAGACATATGTCCATCAAGCCCAACCTTTATACCCTACCCATAATGTCTGTCTAACAGTTACATAGTAACATAGTATTGGAGGATGTATAAAGACATACGTCCATCTAGTCCAACCTTTATACCCTACCCATAATGTCTGTCTAACAGTTACATAGTAACATAGTATTGGAGGATGTATAAAGACATACGTCCATCTAGTCCCACTTTAAACCTACCCTAATGTCTGTCTACAGTTACATATAACATAGTATTGGAGGATGTTAAAGACATACGTCCATCTAGTCCAACCTTTATACCCTACCCATAATGTCTGTCTAACAGTTACATAGTAACATAGTATTGGAGGATGTATAAAGACATACGTAGATTCTAATCCAAACTTTATACCCTACCCATAATGTCTGTCTAACAGTTACATAGTAACATAGTATTTGGAGGTTAAAAGGACATAACGTCCATCTATTCCAACCTTTAACCCTACCCATAATGGGGGGGGCGTGATGCAATGGATGGATGGATATGGGCCCATAGCTTAACATGGGGAATGGGGGGGGGTAATGATGATGTGCAATGATGTAATGGGGGTAATGGATATAATGATGGGAATGGGGAATGTATGGTGGATGGTGGGAATGTAATGGAATGGTGGGTGGGGTGTTCTGTCTAACAGTTACATAGTAACATAGTATTGGAGGATGTTATAAGACATACGTAGATTCTAATCCAAACTTTATACCCCCCATAATGTCGTCTAACCAGTTACATAGTAACATAGTATTGGAGGATGTATAAAGACATACTTCCATCTGTCCAAACTTTATACCCTACCCATAATGTCTGTCTAACAGTTACATAGTAACATAGTATGGAGGATGTTAAAGACATACGTATCTATCCAACTTTATACCCTACCCATATGTCTGTCTAACGTTCATAGTAACATAGTATTGGAGGATGTATAAGACTACTTCCATCTAGTCCAACCTTTATACCTACCACCCATAATGTCTGTCTAACGTTACATGTAAACTAGTATTGGAGGATGTATAAAGACATACGTCCACTGAGTCAACCTTTATACCCTACCCATAATGTCTGTCTAACTGTTACATAGTAACATAGTATTGGAGGATGTATAAAGACATACGTCTCTCTAGTCCAACCTTTATACCCTATCCATAATGTCTGTTTAACAGTTACATAGTATTGGAGGATGTATAAAGACATACGTCCATCTAGTCCAACCTTTATACCCTACCCATAATGCCTGTCTAACAGTTACTTAGTAACATAGTATTGGAGGATGTATAAAGACATACGTCTCATCTAGTCCAACCTTTATACCCTACCATAATGTCTGTTTAACATTTACTAGTATTGGAGGATGTATAAAGACATACGTCCATCTAGTCCAACCTTTATACCCTACCCATAATGCCTGTCTAACAGTTACTTAGTAACATAGTATTGGAGATTGTATAAAGACATATGTCCATCTAGTTCAACCTTTATACCCTACCCATAATGTCTAACAGTTACATAGTAAGTAGGTGTCTGTGCCTGGCTCTTCCCCTACTAATTCCATTGCAATACTGTATATGGAATCCTGTTAGCTGTTTTATAACAAACCCCTCTAACCTAACTCCTGCCCACCTACCATCACCTGAGTTAACATAAAAGAGATGAGAGCAATGTCTTGTTTTGAGGTGCACAGCGAGCATGCATGGGGCAAAAGGGGGTTGTGCGTGGTATGAGGCGTGTTATGAGCCTTTAGTGTGTCCATATCTGACAGGTTTAAAGCCGGCTCAGTGCACCTGCTGAATAAACAGTAAAGATATAAACACTGATTCCCTTTGTGTGGTTGTGCGTCCAATTCATTTCCGATCTTCAGTCCACATTTTATTAAAGTCAATGGTAATGTAAGTCAATCCAACATGTAAGTGGGAGCCGGTGGATTGTATTAAGGTACATTATGATCTTTCAGCTGTAAGAGAATAGAGAGTTCCTAGCACATGTCCTTTAGTTCACGTTTAATCCTTTGTATTCCACTTTTACAATAAATACTGTCCTAGTGTTATTTCCTGCAATGCTGCCATTTAACAGATAATGCCTTGTAGATTTCCCTCAATCGCAGGAAATACTGTGTTTAGCTATTAAATGCTAATTGACCTTGCAGCATTCAGAACACATATATGGCTGGTATCATAGGGACGAGGTGGAAACCCTAATTACTGTATCAAAGATAAAGAAACACCTGCACAAGTATTTCTGGTTTGAATGACAGAAGAGGGAGAGGAACCTGAACGTGGCTGATTAGTCTATTGTACCCTGGACTGGAGCCAGCGCATTACCTTTAGATTTCAAGAAAACTATTGTGGCATTTTAAGAAAATTGTCTATATTGCCTAAATGGTGCTAATTGAGCTACGTAGAAAATCCCACTATGATAAGAGCAAGGCTATGAACTTGCCTGTTCGTTTTTACCACTAATTAAATGGTTTGCTGTTGGCTTTTTAAAAAGTTCATGTCAACCTTTAAAACCAAAAACTGGTCACTTGTCAGCTATCTGCCCCCAATTCAGACTGATATATTCTGCACATTATTAGATGTATTACTAACCAGATATTTAAGGATAATTATTGCCCCCAGTCTGACAGAGGAAACCGGCTCCTCCCTCTGTGCAGTTTCTAAAAGCTCATTGAGCAGGGAAGAGGCGGCAACCTCTGTAAGAAAGGGAGAGAAGTGGGGCAATACTTAAATAATTGCTTAGAAATGCACGTAATAAAATAGCATATGGGGTTGTGGCAAATAAACGATAAGCTACTAGTTTTTTGTTTAAAAGGGCATGTCCAACCATAAATTTATAATATACATACAGCTGAAGAACCCCCCCCAAACCCCAATTACATTTAACTTACCTTCCCCATAGAGTGTCTTGGGACCAGGTCTTGTAAGTATGTTGAGGGACATTTTTGGGGAAGGTAAGTGAAACTTAACTGGGGTTTGGGGGGGGGGGGTGCTGCAGCTTTATTGAAGTTTTAATTTTATTGATGAGCATACCCTTTAAGGGTGGACATGCTCTTTTAAAAGGCTTGGTTTGTAGTTTTTGCAAGATGTGTTTGTTACAGAGGTGCCGTTATAGATGGTCTATGGCACCAAATTCCAAGTGCGATTACATTATTCCACTTCACAGCCTCTTGTTAGAGATCCTTAGATAGTCAATGAATTTACAAGGCACATGAGTGAATCTGCATTATGAATTTCCCAGCACCAAACAAAATGCACCAGACAAGGGCTGAAAGTCTACAGGTCATAGCCAAGCTTGGAATTTTGCCTTAATGCATTTTAGTAAGAGTAAGCTCAGCAAGCCAGAATAGAATTGGTTGCTCACTGAGTCATTTTTGAAAACTTTTACCTAAATCTCCATCACTTTACAGTGTGTAAGATATGCAGGCTCAGGTCTCTGTCAAATATATAAACACCTGCTGCCTGGACTTGTGTGTCTGACAGTTGTGCATACACTGAAGTCAATAACTTATTGTATAATCAAGGTATCAAGGATCAAATGCAGGATTGTGTGATTGAATAAATAACGTTTGGTAGTGTTGTTTCCCAGAGGAATGATTTCCCTGGGTGCACTGTATGTTTAAGGATACAGTAAATAAATGTTCACAACTCAAGCTGTCATAAAAACAATTCCCAAGAGCACATCTGCTTGGCTAGGCTTGTGCTATTGGCGTTTAGGTGCTGCTTTAAAGGAGATGATCATTTTATGTTTTTGTAATTATGTGTATAGTTTATATATTATTATATAGCTGCACTAGTGGTTAATTACAATAGTGCAGCAACTTAATGGGCAACTATACTAAAAAATGACTTTGTCTAATCTTAAAGGATTCACTCAAGGATCCGGGAATGAATATAGTAAAATTTACCTACGAGGGCGATCCTCTGCCAACTCCTCCGACAGGTCCTGACTGCTTCCGTGTTAAACTATACTGAAATATATCACGCATGCAGAACTGCCAGAGGAGCGAGGGAGCAATCTTTGTTTTACGCTCCTGTTATATTTATTGAAGAACGGGAGGTAAGACATAGCTCTTTACCTCCTGTTCTTTAATTAATGAAAAAAGGATAGGATCACCTTTTGAGTGAACATATCCTTTAATCTATATTTAAAGGGCAACTATATTTGACTCATCTTAATTTATTAATAAATATATGTAGGTAAGCCTTACTCTGAGGTGTGTGTGTTGCTGCATGCCTACAATCCAGTACTTGTTTTGCTCAGCATAAGTATTCCCCTCCCACTATTAACCGACAACTCCTTTCATCTGACGTGACTTTATGAGAAGGCATACAAGTTTAGCACTGAAAAGCTAGGTACACACAGTACCGATAAGGCCCCGATACTGCCGGATCCGAAGGTATCGGGGCCTTATCGGTACAGTGTGTACCTTGCTTTTCCAAACAAGCGTGCACCCGCAGAATGTTCGGGTCGGCCGAGCACTCGTTCATAAAAGAGGAAAAATTTTCCTCAGCCGTGTTAGACTAGTCTGCCGCGGCAGAGGGAAACACACAATCCCGAGCATTCTCCTATAGGGAGAATGCTTGAGACTGTGTGTGTGCAGATCTTTAAAAAGTGTGTACCCAGCTTTAGTGTTTTAATTTAGCATGCCTTCAATGCAGTATTTGTTTTACTCAGGCTAGGTATCCCTCTATCAGAACTGTCACCTTTCCAGTTATTTCAAAACTGCACACAACAGTAGAGATTTGCAAATTAGACAGCTGCAATGTAAGATGATTTCAGATCGGATGTATCAAGAAAGAGGGAGCAGATCAAAAAAGAAATGGTACAGTGATAGTTAAAGGAATTATTGTTTCCAGTTACGGAATTTTTTTTTTAAAAAGGTATTTTTCCAGCATAGATGCCCTTTAACGTTCACTAGGTTATTCTATGACATGGTCCAAAAATAGTGCTATGGTTGTAAAAAAACGATTAAGTGATACGCCTGGTACTTGGTCATGGTGGTAAAAATACAGACACAGTGGCAAAATACCAATACAGCAGTAAAAGAGCGGTATTACTATTTTATGATGCTGCAATTGCAATCAGATTGTAGAGATCCAGCAATGCCCAGAAAGGCTTAAATAGGCTCCTCCCCACCCCATACCCAATGGGAGGTATGCTAGCACAGTACACAGTGTGAAATGTTCCCTTTAAGCTGTGCATTCTTGCACGTACAACTTAACCTCCCAGCATTCCCTGGCTTCCCTATGTAGTTGAAGAATACTGGGAGATGTAGTTTTCAAACATCTGGATGCACACTATTCCAGAATCCCTGAAATAGTGCTCACACAAATATCTGGGTGAAGGTAGGTTATATGTTGTGTAGTGCACAGAACATGATTTTGTGTCCACAAAAAGGTTATATATCTGTGCACACAGACGGTAATACATTAAAGGACAACTACACCATAAAAAGTTACTTTTTCAAAATGAAAGGTACCAGGGGTGGGGTAGTAGGGTTGATTTTTCCTACCTCCCAATAAAATTTCACTGAGGTGCTACAGCACTTTGTTTTCATCTGCCAGGTTAGTGTCTTGGACTTTCCTGTATTAAGGATAGTGCTGAAGCCAGGAGGAAGACTGGCAGAAGCAGTTTTTCTTTGTGCTGGAGCTCCTTAAGGGAAATAATATTGGGATTTAAGAATAATCAGTCCTACCTCTCTGCCCTAGGTATATATTATTTTAAAGGGCATGACTACCTCCAGAAAAATATTTTATACTGGGCTTGGGGTGGTAGGGAAGGTAAGGCTGGGTATACAGGCAGAATTTTGGCCAATACCAGGCATCCCACCCCTCCCAGGAGTCGCAGGAGTCTCCCGGATTTTGGGGTGGTCTCCCACACACCCGCAAGACCACCCCAAACTCCCTTGACCCGAACCTCCTTGAGAGTCTGCCTCCGGAACGCCTTCTTTCTTCTGGCCACGCCTCCTATGTGACGTAAATTGCGTCACATGGGCCAGTTACGCCCCTAGCCACGCCTCTAACGTGACATAATTTACATCATGTAAGAGGCGTGACTAGGGGCGTAGCTGGCCCCTCTCCTGACTCCGCCCCCGCCCCTTTAGTGCCGTCATTGATGTCACGGCACTCGGCCACACCTCCTTCTCCCCCACCCTGCCCTTAAGCCAGGTTCGGCATGGTGGGATGTCTGCAATACTATAGTTGGGCTGGAAAATATGCGCTGGTTGCACCTGATGCCGGTCTCCTGTTCTTCCGGATCAAACAAACTGGTGATCGATGTTGCAAAGAGCACTGAAATAAAAGTTGTTTGCAGTGGAATACTGCGTTGAGTCTCCTTACAATCTTATTCTGGTTGCGGAAACTGGTGATCGGACCTTTTCATAAATCAGTCGCACAAACTGTCGTCCACGGCAACTTTTGGTCTTTTCCAGCGCTCTCTAGTATCGAAAGCTCGGTCGGGGCAAAAAGTCCTTTTGAGTATCCAGGATACTCAGTATGAATTATTGTTCTGAGGGTTTTAACTGTTGTTTTTTGGGAACATTGACAATGTACACAGTATATAATACAGCTTTGCTGTCGCATTGCATGAACTGAATTTCCATGTGACAGTAGAAACCGTTTAAACTATCACTTTAAGAGGTTTACAATTTGCAGACTCTGTATATGAAGACATGGGTACTAGAGGCATTTGTCCCCCCAGATGAGAGCAAAGTAGATAACATTTTAGATTCACATTTTATATGATTACAGTATTAAACATTTTATCAGAAACTTTTTATTTTCTCTATTCTTTTTTGTCCCTTGAGATGCAGGTTTGCTATTTTGACACTGAACATACTTTTTTGGTTACCTAAGGGGGTCCAACTGTTTTTCTGATTGAGATCCTGTTATTCCCCCCCACCCCCATTCACCACTAAAATCATAATGGATTGCCAGAGAGAACTACAACAAAAGTGATAAATTGGCTTAACTCTTCAGTATCAGTGATACTGTTCTTATTGAAACACAACAATGGGAAGCAAGAATGTGGTTTGGGGGCAGGGACAATCCTGTATTCAGACGAGACAACAAACTTACAGACCCCTAACTTGCACCTGATGAAGAACAGAAATGGTTCGAAACATGTGCTTTACTCCTAATAAATAGCACTTCTAGCATTTGACCTTTGTCCAATCTGCTAAGGTCAAAATAGTAACTTAACCTTTCCTCTTATGCATTCTGTATAAATATTCACCATTTAAGATGCAAATCATATGGAAAAATCCCAGAGTTTACTTTTTTGAAATGTGCTATAACCCCTGTGTACAGCTGGCCATACACACACAGATATTAGATTGATTTAGCATGGTCGATTTAATTATATAATAATCAGAGCGTTGGTATTATCTTGTCATTCCTTACAGTGGTATTATCTCATTGTTCCTTATCCCGGTACTATCTTGTCGTTCCTTGTGGCGTTATTATCTTATCATTCCTCATGGTGGTATAGTCTCATCGTTCCTCATAGTGGTATTGTCTTGTCATTCCTCATAGCGGTATTATCTCGTCATTCCTTATGGTGGTATAATATCATTGTTCCTCATGGTGATATTATCTCATTGTTCCTCATAATGGTATTATTGCGTTGTTCCTAAGGGCTCGTTCACACTACATCAGTTTGTATCCGTTTTTCAAACGCAGCCGCGTTTAAAAAAATGGACAGACAGTAAAACCCCATAGGATTTCATAATATCGTTCACACCTGCTGCATTAAATTCCGTTCTGTTCCAGTCTGTTTAAAAAACACGCTGCATGCAGCATTTCTGTCAATTTTTTCATGCATTTTCTATAGAAATCTATGGAATACACATTGTTAAAAAATGGATACAAATGTATGCAAAAAATGGATACAAACTGACAGAAACACATGCTGTGCGTTTCTGTCAGTTTCTATTATCTCATTGTTCCTCATGGCGGTATTATCTTGTCATTCCTCATAGCGGTATTATATCATCATTCCTTATGGTGGTATAATCTCGTTGTTCCTCATGGTGATATTATCTCATTGTTCCTCATAACGGTATTATTGCGTTGTTCCTTACAGTGATATTAGCTCATTGTTCCTTGTGGTGGTATTATCATGTCATTCCTCATAGTGGTATTATCTCAGCATTCCTTATGGTGGTATAATCTTTCTGTTCCTCATGGTAATTTTATCTCATTGTTCCTCATAACGGTATTATTGCGTTGTTCCTTACAGTGATATTATCTCATTGTTTCTTGTGGCGGTATTATCTTGTCATTCCTCATAGCGGTATTATCTCATCATTCCTTATGTTGGTATAATCTCGTTGTTCCTCATGGTGATATTATCTCATTGTTCCTCATAACGGTATTATCCTATCATTCCTTATAGTGGTTTTATCTTTTAAATTCTCTTGATGGTATTATCTCATTGTTCCTTTTTACAGTGGTATTATCTCGTCATTTCTTACAGTGGTATTATCTCACCGTTCCTCATGGCGGTATTATCTTGTCTTTCCTTGTGGTGGTATTATCTTTTCATTCCTCATGATAGTATTATCTCGTCATTCCTCACGGTGGAATTATCTCTCTTGCCATTTGCCACAATGTTGTTACCTGGTTGTTCCTCGTGGTGGTATTTCATGATCGTTTCTCGCTCTGGTGTGTGAACCCCACTAAGACATCACAGTAATAAAACCCCAAAAATATGACCTGAATCAGGTGACCATGATATTTCATTATATACCTTTTATAGTGTGGGGGGCAGTGACATCCTTCTATGCAACAGGAAATGTGTGTGGCCCTTTTTTGTTTTTGAAAGACCTGTGCAGGGATGTTTACATACGCCTAATCCTTTATTTAACAAGTTATTTATTTATGCAAAGTAGCTTAGTGTGGATTGGATGTTCCCTGTATGTTAAATAATGAGAGTTGCCATATTACTTACCTCGTATTATTCTAAAAGTTTGAACTGAATATAACTGTTTTACGAATGGGGCCAAATATTTCCTAGGGTCACCTGGGAGAAAATCCTGAATTGTGAGGCAAGACTTTTTCACATAATACTGGTTCTATTGTCTCTTCAGTCATTTAAATCATAATGGCTGACAGCAGTCATTGTTATAGATATGGGAGACCGTCACACAGTATACAGAATGGTGAGCTGTCAGGTTTGACACCTCACAACTTTTGCAAATGTCCATCGAAGAAGGCCAGATTAGGATTTCCTACCTCCCTGTGTGCAACACAGAGAAGAGAACATCCCCACTAGCACAGAGGCGAAGGCTAAAGAAATCAAACATCTCAGAGGAGCCCATAAAACCTGTGGATATCCAGACTGGGCTTTTGTCAAAGACAGGAGAAAGAACATGGTCATCCCATATGTAGCAGGGGTCTCAGAGAAATTAAGAATTTTCAAAAAACACTGTATCCCTGTCTGCTTTAAACCTAATAACACAGTGAAGCAGCAATTGGTATATCCGAAAGACCCAATATGGAAACACAAGAAAATCAACATCATATACGCAGTGCAGTGCAGTGAAGACTGCTCTGATTTGTATGTGGGAGAGACCAAACAGCAACTGCATCAACGTATGGCCCAGCACAGAAGAGCCAATTCCTCGGGTCAGGACTCAGCCGTGTACCTGCATCTTAACGAAAAAGAACATACCTTCGAAGATTGTAATGTCAACATCCTTTCAAAGGAACAGGACTCGTTCAAGAGAGGTGTCAAGGAGGCCATTTATGCTTAGGCACCCGCGAGTGGGCGGGCCACGACACTCACAAGTGATCAGGGCCACATGGGGCTGTATGGGAATGGGCCAAGGGGGGCCTGCAACTAGAGGGACCATGGGGTCCATGAGTGGGATTGACCAGGGGGGCTGCAAAGGGGAGGAGACACAGGGAAGATTGACTGACAGGTTTCAAAGCAGGAAGTGCAGGGGACCTGGTGATGCTGCTGCCATATCACACACAAAAATGTAAATATCTTCAAATCTATGTAAAATAAACAATGAAAATAAATTGCAAAAATTCTCAGGAGAGCAATTCCTATCAATTTACCTAAAGTCATTTTTGGACCACAGTTTCCCTTTAAGAATCCAAAGTGTAGCCAGTATCTAGCAAGGACCCAGGCCAGCATTTACCTAAATTTATGTATGTATGTATGTATACTGTAGTTAATTGAGTCATGCCACAAGAGAAAAGCAGGCCCCGTTGTGCTTACAGTCTTCTAAATACTCTATTCAGGGCCTTCCCATTGGCAGCCTATACCTCCTCCTAACTGTGCTTGTGTGCATGTATCCTGGTCAGGGGGTTTAAAGCCTTCTACACTGCTGAGCGCTAAGTGCCACGATGGAAAAGTAACTTGTGACAATTCCTATAGCAGCTGCTAAAAAAGGAAAAACATCTGTTTGTTGTATTATAAAAAAACACACCTAGAAAGGCCAAGTAATCACATCACTAGGCAGACTGCTAAGGGCCCCATGTGAAATTAATCTGGCTCTGGTAGCAACTACTAGGTCATTTTCTGTCAGTTATGCGAGTGGTCTCAAGGATCCTGCTAAAGTGACTGACGCAGTTTTGTAATATTTTTATTTGTTTGGAATTTTGTTGGACCAAAGTTAGCATGGTGTAGTATTTGAGGCTGAATAAAGACATACGTCCATTCAGTCCAAACTACTTAACAATACCCACATTTCCTGCCTAACTGTTGATCCAGAAGTAGGCATGAGGGGGGAAAAAATTCCATTGTGACTCCAAGTGGCAATCAGAAATATCCGTGGATCAACTCTACTGTTTGTATCAATACCAGTAACCTGCAACATTCTTTGTTTTCAGATACTCATCCAGCATTTTTTTTAAACTATCCAATGAACCTGCCATCACCACATCCAATAGAAGACAGTTCCATAGTTTTACCATTCTTACAGTGAAAAACCCTTTACGAACTTGAAGACTAAACTTCTTTTCTTCAAGTTTTAATGGAAATCCACGTGTCCTCTGACATGCTGTATTGGTGAACAATGCCCCAGATAGTTTATTCTATGGACTGATAATGTATTTATACACAGTAATCATTGCACCAAGCTATGTACATAATTAGTGTAGTATTTGAGGTTGAATAAAGACATATGTCCATCCAGTCCAACCCATCTAGCAATACCCTCATTTCCTGCCTAACCGTTGATCCAGAGGAAGGCATAAAAAACCCACCAAATTTATAAAAGGGGAAAAAAATCCTTCCTGACTCCAAATGGCAATCGGAAATATCCCTGAATCAACTCTACTTTATGTATAAATACCAGTAACTTGCAACATTCCTTGTTTGCAGGAACGTATCCAGCTTTTTTTTAAAACTGTATAATGAACCTGCCATCACAACGTCTACTAAAATTCCTTTTTTCAAGTCTTAAGGGGTGTCCGCGTGTCCTCCGACGCGCTCCATTAGCGAAACCCCCCCCTTAGATAGTTTATTGTATGGCCTGTTAATATTTTCATACACAGTAATCATATCCCCATGCAAGTGCCTCCTCTCTAGTGCACATAATTGTAACTCATCCAATCTCTCTCTCTCATCATATCCAATTATAACATATCCAATCTGTCTTCATATTCAAGTTCCCCATTGCCTTTATTATTTTAGTTGCCCTACTTTGAACCATTTCCAAGATGTCCTTTTTGTACACAGGATTCCCAATTTGCATTGCATATTCCAAATGAGGCCTTACCAATGCTTTGTAAAGAGGGAGAATAACATTTCTCTCCCTTGAATCCATACCTCTCTTTATACAAGACAATATCTTGGGTGTAAATATCTTGATGGCTCTAGCTGTTGCTGCCTGGCTCTGCTTGGTACCTTTACATTTTTTATCCACCAAAACTCCAAGATCCCTTTCCAACAGGGATTCACTTAACACAGAGCCATTTATAGTATAACCAGCACAAGGATTTTTAAGTTCAAAATGGATCACCTTACATTTATCAACATTGAATCTTATCTGCCACTTAGCAGCCCAATGTGACAATCTATCTAAAACAGCCTGCAACGATTGCACATCCTTTGAAGCTTTTAATGGTGGAAACAGTTTTGTGTCGTCAGCAAACACAGAAATATTGCTGACAATACCCACTTCTAAATCTTTAGTAAACAGATTAAATAGAAGCGGCCCCAACACAGAACCCTGTGGCACCCACTTAGCACTTTAGTCCATAATGATGAAGCTCCATTAACAATTGCTTTCTATCCATGTACAAATGTGCCAGCCCAGCCCAACAGACCTTAGCTTATAGATTAGTGACCTATGGGTAACTGTATCAAAAGCCTTAGCAAAATCCAAGTATACTACATCTACTGCTATGCCAGAGTCTAAATTCCTACTCACTTTCTCCTCCTAAATCCATGTTGATTACTACTTATTAGGTCAGTCCTTGAAACATACTCTAGAATATGTTCCTGAATAAAACGTTCCAGTATCTTTCCCATCACTGAAGTTAAACTTACAAACCTATAGTTACACAGCTGTGAACAACTACCCTTTTGGAATATTGGAATTACATCAGATTTTTCCAATCAAGAGGTGTCCTGCCGCTTTAATTGAGTGTGTCTATAGTAAATCACCAAGGACAAGTGAATTTGATCAACTTTTTGCATCCCTTGCAACAGAAAGAGTCAAGCAGGCTGATAGACTACAATGCGATTGTGTTTAATTGCATAACATGGAATGTTGTTCTTTTGAATTTCCTTCCGTCTTTCCCAAGACCATAATCTCAAGATTTCTGTACAGACAGTATTCTGGTCAGTGGCTGAGCACCCTGCTCTGTTTAAATTTGAGGGGACACAGGCCAAAAACAGTACCACCCCTATGGCAAATTAGATGGGAATGCATGCAATCACCATGCCTCCTTCAAACTGAGCAGACACTGCAATTTCAATGTTACCACTGTCTCCTGGTGTTCCACAAAATTAATATTATGTCTAACACCAACGTGCACAAAGCGTGTGTGTGTGTGTGTGTGTGTGTGTAAACGCGTGCTCAGTGTGGTCTTGGTTTAATGTGTCTGCATTAGTGTTCCTGTGCATTTTTATGCGTTTTGTTTGTTTGGCTAAATGGCTAAAAAACAAACAAAAAATAAATTTTAGTACATTTATTTTACTTTCATTGCATGTGTTATCGTACTAAACTGCAGCACGCAGTGTGTTAAAAAATGCAACACATAAAAAAACGCAGTAGTGTGAATGGTTTTATTGCATCCCTGTATGAAATTGATGTCCTTGCTTCCCCCCACCAAACACTTACCGCAAACTCAATAAAACATGTTTAGTGCAAACAAAGCCCTATGAGTTAAATATTGCAATGGGCTGCAACATAGTTAAGAACCCACGATTTACATCATTGCAGGCAGAACGTTCTGTAATTTGTTACACTGGATCTGAGCTGGGTGCAGAATGTTCTATGAATTGTTACATTGGGTCCAAGCTTCTGGGAGAGACGCTGAAACCGCAACATTTGTATTAGTTGTGTGTGATTGACAGGTGTGGAATATTATATGTATGGCTACTGATCTCTTCAGTCTCAGTGCTGTTATTTCCAGTAGAGGGCGATGTGGCCCAAGTAAGAACTGTTAAGTTTTAGAGATCATCCGATGATAGGACGGACACTCATAGTAATTCCATTATTAGAACTGCACTAAACAAAAATAGGTGCTTGAGAAAGGACTCCTGTCTGAAACATGTAGCACGCATGTTTCTGTGTTAATAAAGCTCTTGAATTATACACAGCCGCAGTCCTGTGTCTTCATATGTTACACTCATCTATTGATTCATGGACTGTTATCCAGCGTGGCGGAGACTGGTAAGATGTAATATATTGGATTCCTTGCTCCTGATACCTGGATATTCCCAATTTGATTAAAGCAAACAGTAATTTTCTGAGACGCAATGTCTCCGCCAATTACAGGCATTGCTGCCTGTACGCCCCTTCTGCGGCTACCGTGCACGGAAGCAAGGCAGAAGACTGCTGAGGGAACAAAGCCTGGTAAGTACATTTAGGAGCACATTTCAGGGCTGTAAACTTAGCGAGGTCAAGTGCAATGCACATAGAGTACAAAGTTCCTCGAGACCTGTCCGAGGACACAGCGGAGGAGCGATCGATCAGATAAGTTCCTTTAAGGGCAACTGTGGTCACAGACACCACAAGAAGACAGTGAGTAAGGGAGGCTGGGGGCAATTAGGAGCACTCACTAAACATTAATAATTTAATGACAAAGCAAACAGATAAATATGTGAGTACCATAATTTTACTTCTCTCAAATTGTAGTTTAAGAAAATGTAAAGTTGTTTCAGTGAGTATAGTGACCCTTCAAATTAGGAAACTCCATAAAGTTGACATCAGAAATGTAAACTCGCCAATAGTATTACAGTAAATGCTTGAAAACAGTCTAACAAATATGCAATACGAAAAACAATGGGGGAAAACTGGGGATGACAAGGAATGTGAAGTAGTCTAGTATATACTAGCCTAATATCCATATGCTATATATGTATGTGTACTATTGTTGTATGCTTACTTAGAGTTGTCAATGGTCCGGGGTGCATATGCCCTGAACCCTTCGCCTGTTGAAATCTATGAGACCTTTCTTCTCATGCTATTGTTATGTACATCTCTTTGTATGTATATGTATGGTAATTGAAATTGATTTTGTTACGGTATCTTTTTAATTCCCTTAGCAGAGTCACTGGGCTGCAGTTTGTTACATGAAGTTGTTTGTACTTATTGTGTGCTTGGCTGCTATAATGGGTTAATAACTCTCAGCCGATTCAGGTGTATTCTTACTGTGAGAACCAATTACCTATGACTAAAGACTCGCTCAGAGTCTGGATCGCGTTAGGCGTTTTTTCTCTTTAATGTTTTTTATCTATGTACCGACCATGGACGTTTGAATAAAGATTATGTTTTAACCGCACGGATACCTAGGCGCTGTCCATCCTTTTTGGAATCACGACAGTCAGCTGTGATCTATTGTTGCAACAGTCTAACATTCAATATTTCTCTAAACAGGCCCTGTATATTCAATAATTTCTTGATAATCTGTAATATTTGATATTCAATAGTTCGATAATAAAAAAATTCAATATTTCGATAATAAAAAATTCAATAGTTCAATAAAATTCAATAGTTCGATATTAAAAAATTCAATAGTTCAATAATAAAAAATTCAATAGTTCAATAATAAAAAATTCAATAGTTCGATAATAAAAAAATTCAATAGTTCAATAATAAAAAATTCAATAGTTCGATAATAAAAAAAAAACAGGAAAAGTTCCGCGGTCCAAAAATCCAAGAGTTACGTCGGAGTCCTAATGACTCAGTCTTCCCGTACATTAACATCACCAACTCAATGACAGATCCTCCTGGATCATTTTTTTGAACCTTTATAACTAGTTGTAGTGAAAGGATTTTTATTCTTCAACCTGTTAACAATCCTATACACAAAAAAAATGTTTTCTAGAATGAGCCGATGATTACCATAGATTGATATATACTGAGAGCTGTGCAGTGTGCGTAAAGTCTCAGTTTATTTACAAATCATTTTCATGTTCCCTAAATCTCTGTTGGCCATTAGTGATGTTTAAAGGATCATTTCATGGTTCATTTAAGTTGCTCTGCTGACTGGGTTAGGAGGTCACACAGGTCACTGAAATGCTTGGTGTTTTTTTTATACTAATGTTATTGTATATTTTCATGACATTTCTTTTTCCGCATCTACCACCAACTTCTTCTTTCAAATGAAAGACACTGTCAAGATCCTTTTATTTATAAACATAACTGTCATGATTCTCTATTGAGACCAGCTTTTTCTTGTATTTTGGTGGTGGCCACTATACAGGTTTCTACATGTTCATTGTTGACTGTTATTACTGAATATTTCCAAAAACTACCAGGATAGTATCTTAAAATATAAATCTCTTTATTGCACACCAGTAATTCAGGTTTCCAATTCAAAATTGTTTCAATACAAATGGCCCCAGTAATGGCAGCTATATAGCAATTGCATTTGAATTGCCCCATTGACAACTTGTCTTTTTCAAAAATCTTTCAGCCAGCTGTGTCTCCTGGTTTAGTTCGGTTTTATCTTGATCAGATAATAGAGCTACCAGTATATATATATATCTTAAGGTTTTGTACACACGTGTGCACCGAACCCCGACCATGACACATTTGCACGACAAATGGCCGTTTCGGCCGAGAATCGCACGTGTGTCTGCTTTTGGTTGAGAGTAAGTGGTAAGCTTTTTCAGTGTATCTTAATGAAGGACAGTATATGGTGATGGTATTGCGACAGGAATCCTTAAAAAATAACTTTAGTCCAATTTTAGTTTTCAGTGGTCCAATTAGATTCTAGCAGGGAAATTCACAGAGGAGCCACGCAGCTCTCCTTTCTCCCCTTAACGTCGCGATAATTGATTTACAATTGGTTAGCGCAACGTTAATTCTTGTTTTGCAGTGGCTGCGCGAGTGCCTCTTCCGGGACTTAGCCGGCACAAAGTGATTTACCAGAGGCTGTGCGGGTCTTAGCCCGTAAGTATTTAAATACTTACATGCGGATGAGATTCACCCAGAGCTGCGCAGCCTCCCTGTAGGTATCCGCAGTTTAAACCCCCATTTAGTTACAGGAGACATGGTCTTGTTTAGAAGCTATGAAGAAATCTGGTTCGGCTCCCCTGCCTGCCGGAACTTCAAGCAGGGGGCCGGATCGTCTGTGGCTGCCATCAATGCAGAATCACGCTGGAATGATGAGCTGGACGTAGAGATTGGAATTGATTTTTAAAGTCAGAATATAGCGGTTGGGGGTAGGAGGGCATGGCCTGCAATATACCAAAAGGAATTCACTCTAAAGGAGTAGCAGCCAGGGAGGGATCGGGAGGGGGGGGGGGTGAGGGCTCCACTGCACATGCCAGCAGTAACTGAGAGGACACAAAAGAGGCAGAGACAGCTCCTACCCTTCAGTTTCCTGGACTTTGAAGAAGAACTGCATGAGAACCATAAGGAGTAGAAATGTAAGGTAAGGATTTTTTTTTCATTGTTTAGTGAGGCCATTAGTTGGTGATTTTTTAGTTTGGGGGGTGGACATGCCCTTTAATATAAAAATGTACAGTAAGAAAGCATTGGATAGCTGTCAATCCAATCAAATTGTTATTCACCTGTCCCTCTTCAGATCGGAGACCCTTCAACACAAAGCTGAAATCTGAAACAAAGTGATTGACATTCTAGTGAAAGTCCAATGTGTCAAATACTATAGATTGTGGAATGGAAAGAGTTAATTTCCTTCTTTTCACTAGACAGGTCTACAAAGACTGGACTTCTGTTTAACTCCATGGGAATAAAACAGCAAGTCATTATTTACTGTTTTGTTTTCCTTCTTCCTCCTCAGTCATAAACACCCTTTGACTGGACCATGAACCAAGCTGTGCAAAAGCATTTAAGTGGTAATTACAGGTATCTGTGTCATTGTTGTCTTTTCAAAAGCCTCCTGGGATGTGAGAACTGTAATTAAAACAAAATTATCACTTAGAAAGTGCCCGAGTTTTCAAAATCATTTGTTTTTTTTTAACCTTTATCCCATTGTAACACAGAGTTCCATTGAAAGGTTCCCTAGAAAGTTAGGAAAGTGAACATTCCAAATCCGACTCTGGTGATTAGTAGTGAACATTTTCACTACTGATCATCTTTAACAGAATGAATGTGTAGTAATACCAGACAATAGAAAGTGTTCAATTCTAACTAATATTTAACTAGTATTTCCCTAATATACAGTTTCTTCAAATATTATTTCACAATATTGTGATCACAATACTAACATTTCTTGCTGTTAAGAATGCACTTATGGACTTTATAATCCACTTTCAGCCCCCTTTGCCCTTTTTCAACATATGGTTCCATTCCTTGCAGACTTCCCAATTGTACATTTGATCCATATGGATGATTTTAATATCGAGCAAAATGAACTGTGAGGCAACTTTTCAGCCAGAATGGCTAGATCTGTTACCCCAGCTGGGACACAATTATCTCAATTTATTTCTACTTGGCAATGGATATCTGGCTTTATACATGGCTATGTTATTCCTACAAACTACTAATCGCCAGAGTCAAATTTGGAAGTTGAACCTATTTGGCTTGAATTTTTTCTGACGCCAAAGTATACGACCAATTGGAAAATGTATCTTAATAGGGATCAAGGGGACATCTTATGGCATTCAGTGGAGATGCTCCATCATCAATTGTGTCTCTCTTATATGTTGACATAAAGTAAATGAGAGTCTAGGCCTGCTGAGGTGCTTGCAGAAAAAAGAGCTTCCGAAATGATTTACACAAATTATCTGACAACTGAAACCTGTGGCAAAAGGCAATTTGAGACTGTGTAATTGTGATTCAGGAACAAGTTTATAGAAAATCCTTTTTCCTTAAGTTGGGTACACACGGCCGGACTATTTGTCCCGAACAAGTGATTGCTACGAGCACTCGGCTGGGACAAATGTCTGTTGGTCGCGGCAAATTCGATTGTATCAGAATTTGCAAACGATCGATCGTGCGGTCCCATAGTGAACCGCACGATCAGTTGGAATTTTCCGACACATCCGTTCATCCGATCCGGACGAACGAACGATCGAAAACCATTGAAAGAACCTTTGCTAAATGAAAAGTATAGCCAAGGAGACAGGAGCATGCACGCTTTAGTATAGTTTAGGACAGAAGCAGTCGGGACCTGTTAGAGGAGTTTGCGGTGGATCTCACTCGCTGGTAAGTTTTGAATCTTGTTTTCCAGTTCCTGTAACAGTAATTGAAGGAAGGGAGGTAAGACATAGCTCCCTTACCTCCTGTTCTTCAATTAATCAACAAAAGAAAAGGCTTACTACTATTTTAAGCCTTAAAAATTGCCAAGTCTACAGTGATGATAATGTGTTAGGGCTAGGCCACACTGTCGCGATTTGTGCTTGCATATGTTTTTTTTCCCCGATCATTGGAATCGCGGCAACGCACCAAAAATGCGCGTTTTTGGGTGCTATGTGATTGCGATTTGCGTTC
The DNA here is from genome assembly GCA_019447015.1 of Hymenochirus boettgeri. Taxonomy (NCBI): domain Eukaryota; kingdom Metazoa; phylum Chordata; class Amphibia; order Anura; family Pipidae; genus Hymenochirus; species Hymenochirus boettgeri. The sequence goes on from CM033476.1 coordinate 148,853,519, forward strand.
CGTATTTTAAATCGCATGCGTTTTTCTATATGTAACAAAAAACGCATGCACAAACGCAACAAAATCACACATGAAATCGCATGCGATTCCGTGTACGTTTGCATTTGCATTGCAGTGTGGCCGTGCCCTGAGTGAGGATATTTGTAGCCTGACAATTGGTTCAATTTCTCACAGAAAGACAAATACCTTCAGTTGTAGTGTTCATTTGCTCTCCCAGGTTCAACCCAGCTACTTTGGGGTTTTCCAAATACTTTGGGGTATTCTAAATACTGCAACAGAATTCCACATACAAATAATGCAGTAATGTTTATTAGGAGAACCAGCTTTTCTGTATTGCCATTTCCTCCCCTCTAAATTCTGCCTCGGTTGATCATTTATTTCCCTACATACTTCATGGATGATTTTTTGGTAGAATTATACAGTAGGTACTCAGAATTCTCTCTTTCTGTTTTGGCACCTCATTGTCATCAGAAATTAAAATGGGTGTCAGTCAGAAAGGGTATTTAAACAATGGGAGCCAAGATGCAGGAACTCCTTGGTGACTTCTAATATGGGGTATAATTATTTATGCAGTGAAAAGACCTGGGACAAGGAAAAGTATACTTTGGAGTGGCATTTTAAAAAGGGCTTGGCTAAGCTCACCACTGTCCATTATATCCCTTTCAGGAATCCCTCCCTTACCCATGTTTATGTAGTTTGTGTCAACCTGTGTTTTATAGGAATATAAATAAGGCCTTTCTGTTCAAAATGCAGAATAAATCAACTGCCTCTTATCTGAATACCTGTCACTTAAAGCTGTGCCCAGTATCTTGTCTGAATCCTGTCATAACCATATGGGATTCATTTAACACCCATCACCTCTTCATAAGTTGTTTATTTACTTTGTCTTTACTTTGGGAGGGAAGGTCACAGTGCTATTCAAGTTATATCAGTGTTTGAAAAGGCGAGATTTAAACCTACTAAACACATATGGGGGTTGGAGCATTGGAACCACAGCACAGCTTAAAGGACAACTCCACCCTCATAAGAACATCTTTTAGAAAGAATGGACTCTTTAAAATATGTTGATATATCATACTTTGTCCTGTGAATTCATTACTGTTTGCCTGCTATGCTTCTGGATGCCTCATGGAAACTGAGCAATTTAAAAACCTGTACTGAGCATTTACTGAGCCTGGGCATGCTCAGAAGAGGCAGACAGGGGATTAAAGGACAATTATACTCACCTTCCCTCCGCTCCTCTTCCTTGTTCCTTAGCTTTTACCAAGGGTGAGGACCTGAACAGCTAAGTCCTCACCCCTGGGTTCGCGCAGCCTACAGCAGACTCTCAGAGCAACGCTGCTCTGGTAGGCTCCTCCCAGTCGGCGACGAGGCCAATAGGAAGGCACGCCTTGGCAACAACGTGCCTTCCTATTGGCCTCGTCGCCGACGGGGATGAGGGGGTAGAGCCTACCAGAGCAGCGTTGCTCTGAAACTCTGCTGTAGGCTGCGCAAACCCAGGAGTGAGGACTTAGCGGTTCAGGTCCTCACCCTTGGTAAAAGCTAAGGAACAAGGAAGAGGAGCGGAGGGAAGGTGAGTATAATTGTCCTTTAACATTCAGTCATTGGCTGTGATGTCAACTGTCAAATCCATAACTGACAGTTACTAACTGGAAGAACCAGGAAGCAGAAACTGGGGCAACAGGACATTGTGCAGGATTTCAGGTTAGACTTATATATTTCAGATTTCAAACTATTACCGTTTAGGGTTTTGGGGGGGGGGATTTTCCTGTATGTAAGTTTTCATTTTGGGGCTGGACTTGCCCTTTAAGCTGGGTACACACATTCCCGTTAAATGAACAATCCCATTGGTACTGATGGGATTTGTCCTTTATCGGGAAAGTGAGTACGGCCAAAACAATCAGGAACATTTGTTTCAGACGAAAACATTTTCTTGGTCGCGGTCGGCTTTCTGTACAGTCACGAACTTTCCCCCTACACTTTATAAATACTTTATATATACTTTATATGGGGAGTATGATCGTGACTGTGTGTACTCCTCTTGCAGATTCTGTCTGTCATGTTTGACAGATTGTTGCTGTGTGTACCCATGGCCGGCCTTAGGTTAAATAGCACCCTGTGCAAGATTTGCTTCTGGCACCTAGCACCCCCTCCAAACCCCCCCCCTTGGCACACATAATACACTGCTGAATGTTGCTTGCCTTGGCCTGCTTCAAATCAAGTCTGCCACCTGCGCTTACTGTATCTCAGTATCTGTAGTGCATTGCGTAACACATAACGCACTAAATGCACAGACAGAACAGCACAGCATACAGAAGGCTTACATGTGTTGGGGCTTTGTGGGGTGGTGCTGATACATATATTTGATCTGCTGGACAATAACTCGGGGGGGGCTGTGGCACTGATGCACAACTTTGACCTATAGGTCCGTGACTTAAGACTCCCAACTGGCGCCCCTTCCTGGTAATGCAACCTGTGCGGTCGCCAATATCAAATGCCGGCCCTGTGTGTACCCACCTTAAGAGGCAAGGGCAGCATTTTATTAGGTGTCCAACCAACTCCTCTTAGGAATACAAAATAACCCTGTCAACTGCCATATATGCTTAGTATCAAAGTTTGGGCAAAGGTGGCGCAAGCTCAATTTATGTCTTGTGTGTTTCAAACCAAGCTATATTGGTAAACTGCATTATGGTTCATTTGACATCTAGTTCAAACCAATGATTGAAAACTAAACATACAATGTGGGTAAGGAATCTTTTAACTTCTAGTGCCCCATATTTGCATTGTAACCTTTAGTTAATGTCCTCTATAATGGAAATACTTACTGGTGCAATTTCTGCATCTGCCATCCACATAGCAGATAGTTTTCCCAGATATGGAAAGATGGAATACACAGATTTCAAGTGCCATGTGTGTGGGCACCTGCAGGTGTGAGAGGATATCATGTACAATGTATAGAATTTGTAAAGTATAATTAATATTTTCTAATTTTGCCAAAATATCTGTATTGAAAAATTGGAAGGGGTGCTAGGCGTCAGTAACTGATTTTGCACAGGGTGCTATTAATGCTAAGGCCGGCCCTGGATGTTAACATAAGTTAACAAATGAATATAACTATTTTATGGTTTTGTATAATCCATTGGTGTGATTTAGGAAAGTGTAAAGCTCATGCGAGCATGTTAGAGATGATTTCTTACAAATAATATTGGATAAAGTAGATATTCCATCGATTTGTACTTTTGAAGTAAACATGATTCACTTCTGCCACCTACTGGTTACAAAAGTTGATAGCGTAATCTTGCATGCCTACTGCTGGATATAGTGCTGCCATCAAAGTGCTGTTTATTTAAACATAAACTCGGCACTAAACCAGGGATCGTATTCAAAATAAGGTTCTCCTTGCGCACCTATTAATGGAATCTTGAGTGGTACTGGATCTTCTAAACTGTTTAACCACAAACAGTAAATTTCATACACCTGGAGGGCCACATGTTGAAAAATTCCTAGTTTAGTTGTGCAAAATATGGGACAGGGAACGCACTCAATTGTGTAACTTTATTGTGACATTGGTGTGTGCACAAGGTTTTGGGCATGGGCCTGAGGAAGAGGGTAGCCCCAAAATGACTAAACCAGGAATGTCCAACGTGTGACCCTTCAGGTGTATGCAACAACAACTCCCAGCATTCCCTGACTGCAGGCATCCCTGGAATAAACTATAACAAGCTATACCTCTAATTAGAGAGGAATTCTGTAGGAATTGTTTCGAAAATCTGTGCATCCAACAGAATTTTCAGAAATTCTGAAAGTCGTAACTTTATTAAAAAATCTTGAAGAAATGTAAAATACACAGTATAAAAAAGGGGGGTAATTTAAAGGACAACTAAAGCCTCAGAACAACATTGAATGAAAAGGCAGATCTCCTTGATATAAAAACAGTAATCGGTGTCTCACCTCTCTTTTTAATATGGTTGTTGAGAAATTGAACTTTCTAACATGAGGTTTGTGTCTTATTTCTCAGTGTTCAGGTATTGCACAGTGTGGTCACTGGCCATTATGCTCTTAACACATGCTCAGTCCTAAGATACTGCAGGAACTTTTTACAGCTGGTACAGTTTGTCACACCCACTAGTAGCCTCTAGCCAATCCTTTTACAGGACAGAATAGGCAAGGGAACATGTGACTGAGATCAGGGGTGTGGCCAGTCACTGCACATACACACAGTTATTTCATCCAGTTCTTCAAGTGGTAACATTTACTTTAATGCTATTTACTGTATTGCTATTTAACATTTTATTGGTGTTTTTGCAGTGTATATGTTCAGATTCTTGAGTGTAAAAATTTGGGTTTAGTTCTCCTTTAACCAAAGGAGAAAATATAGAAAACTTTCATTATCTCTTTTTTGAATGGAATTTATCAAGCATAATGGGAGGGGGGTTGAAGTAATCCCTTGTGCTAAAGCTGGGTACACATCGGTACCAACGGGGTTGTCCCTTTTTAGGAAATGTGTGTACATTTGCAACAGCCGGTTCTGGTGCTGGCAAACATTCTTTTTCGCATCGTAAACAGTCTATACGAACAGAAAATTTCCCTCAGTCCCGGTTGGGCCCCTTAACAGAAGTATAGGGAGTCAGCAGCTTCTAAATAGTTGCAAAATGAGGTACTGCACACACAGAAGCTGTGAAAAGGGTCCTTATCCCATTTATTTAGTGAAACCCATTTGTTTTACTAAATAAATGGGTTAAGGACCCTTTTTATAGCTTCTGTGTGTGCAGTACCTCATTTTGCAACTATTTCGTACTGGAGACGTGGCAGGACGTCCGGTTACCAGCGCCACAATTTCTAAAAACATAAGCACATGCTAGTGCTTGGGGACTGCATTATCTTCTACATAGTCAGCAGCTTCTGTTAGGTGTATGGCAGTCACAAGCAATCTCCCTATACTTTATATTCTGTCTGTCATCATTGGAAGATTGATACTGTGTGTACCCAGCTTAAGGTAGGATAAACACACTCGATTTGGCCGGGAGTCCGGTTACCAGCGCCACAATTTCTAAAAACATAAGCACATGCTAGACACATGGTAATCAATCTTCCAATGATGAACAGACAGAATATAAAGTATGGGAGATTGCTTGTGACTGCCATACACCTAACAGAAGCTGCTGACTATGTAGAAGATAATGCAGTCCCCAAGCACTAGCATGTGCTTATGTTTTTAGAAATTGTGGCGCTGGTAACCGGACTCCCGGCCAAATCGAGTGTGTTTATCCTACCTTAAGCTGGGTACACACAGTATCAATCTTCCATGATGACAGACAGAATATAAAGTATAGGGAGATTGCTTGTGACTGCCATACACCTAACAGAAGCTGCTGACTATGTGGAAGATAATCAGTCCCCAAGCACTAGCATGTGCTTATGTTTTTTAGAAATTGTGGCGCTGGTAACCGGACGTCCTGCCACGTCTCCAGTACGAAATAGTTGCAAAATGAGGTACTGCACACACACAAAGCTAAAAAGGGTCCTTAACCCATTTATTTAGTAAACACAATGGGTTTCACTAAATAAATGGGATAAGGACCCTTTTTCACAGCTTCTGTGTGTGCAGTACCTCATTTTGCAACTATTTAGAAGCTGCTGACTCCCTATACTTCTGTTAAGGGGCCCAACCGGGACTGAGGGAATTTTTCTGTTCGTATAGACTGTTTACGATGCGAAAAAGAATGTTTGCCAGCACAGAACGGCTGTTGCAAATGTAACACATTTCCTAAAAAGGGACAACCCCGTTGGTACCGATGTGTACCCAGCTTTAGCACAGGATTACTTCAACCCCCCTCCCATTATGCTTGATAAATTCCATTCAAAAAGATAATGAAAGTTTTCTATATTTTCTCCTTTGGTTAAAGGAGAACTAAACCCAAATTTTTACACTCAAGAATCTGAACATAACACTGCAAAAACACCAATAAAATGTTAATAGCAATACAGTAAATAGCATTAAGTAATTGTTACCACTTGAAAACTGGATGAAATAACTGTGTGTATGTGCAGTGACTGGCCACACCCCTGATCTCAGTCACATGTTCCCTTGCCTATTCTGTCCTGTAAAAGGATTGGCTAGAGGCTACTAGTGGGTGTGACAAACTGTACCAGCTGTAAAAAGTTCCTGCAGTATCTTAGACTGAGCATGTTTTAGAGCATAATGGCCAGTGACACACACGTGTGCATACCTGAACACTGAGAAATAAGACACAAACCTCATGTTGAAAGTTCAATTTCTCAACAACCATATTAAAAGAGAGGTGAGACACCGATTACTGTTTTTATATCAAGGAGATCTGCCTTTTCATTCAATGTTGTTCTGAGGCTTTAGTTGTCCTTTAAATTACCCCCCTTTTTTATACTGTGTATTTTACATTTCTTCAAATTTTTTAATAAAGTTACGACTTTCAGAATTTCTGAAATTCTGTTGGATGCACAGATTTTCGAAACAATTCCTACAGAATTCCTCTCTAATTAGAGGTTAGCTTGTTATAGTTTATTCCAGGGCTCTGCAGTCAGGGAATGCTGGGAGTTGTTGTTGCATACACCTGAAGGGTCACACAGTTGGACATTCCTGGTTTAGTCATTTGGGGCTACCCTCTTCCTCAGGCCCATGCCCAAAACCTTGTGCACACACCATGTCACAATAAAGTTACACAATTGAGTGCGTTCCCTGTCCCATATTTTGCACAACAAACTAGGATTTTTCAACATGTGGCCCTCCAGGTGTATGAAATTTACTGTTTGTGGTTAAACAGTTTAGAAGATCCAGTACCACTCAAGATTCCTTAATAGGTGCGCAAGGAGAACCTTATTTTGAATACGATCCCTGGTTTAGTGCCGAGTTTATGTTTAAATAAACAGCACTTTGATGGCAGCACTATATCCAGCAGTAGGCATGCAAGATTACCTATCAACTTTTGTAACCAGTAGGTGCAGAAGTGAATCATGTTTACTTCAAAGTACAAATCATGGAATATCTACTTTATCCAATATTATTTGTAAGAATATCTCTACCATGCTCGCATGAGCTTTACACTTTCCTAATCACACCAATGGATTATACAAAACCATAAAATGTATATTCATTGTTAACTTATGTTAACATCCAGGGCCGCCTTAGCATTAATAGCACCCTGTGCAAAATCAGTTACTGACGCCTAGCACCCCTTCCAATTTTTCAATACAGATTTTTGGCAAAATTAGAAATATTAATTATACTTTACAAATTCTATACATTGTACATGATATCCTCTCACACCGTGCAGGTGCCCACAACACATGGCACTTGAAATCTGTGTATTCCATCTTCCATATCTGGGAAAACTATCTGCTATGTGGATGGCAGATGCAGAAATTGCACCAGTAAGTATTTCCATTATAGAGGACATTAACTAAAGGTTACAATGCAAATATGGGGCACTAGAAGTTAAAGATTCCTTACCCACATTGTATGTTTAGTTTTCAATCATTGGTTTGAACTAGATGTCAATGAACCATAATGCAGTTTACCAATATAGCTTGGTTTGAAACACACAAAACAATAAATTGAGCTTGCGCCACCTTTGCCCAAACTTTGATACTAAGCATATATGCAGTTGACAGGGTTATTTTGTATTCCTAAGAGGAGTTGGTTGGACACCTAATAAATGCTGCCCTTGCCTCTTAAGGTGGGTACACACGGGCCGGCTTTTGATATTGGCGACCGCACAGGTTGCATTACCAGGAAGGGGCGCCAGTTGGGAGTCTTAAGTCACGACCTATAGGTCAAAGTTGTGCATCAGTGCCACACCCCCCCCGAGTTATTGTCCAGCAGATCAAATATATGTATCACAGCACCACCCCACAAAGCCCCACACATGTAAGCCTTCTGTATGCTGTGCTTGTTTGTCTGTGCATTTAGTGCGTTATGTGTACGCATGCACTACAGATACTGAGATACGTAAGCGCAGGTGGCAGACTTGATTTGAAGCAGGCCGGCAAGCAACATTCAGCAGTGTATTATGTGTGCCAAGGGGGGGGGTTTGGAGGGGGTGCTAGGTGCCAGAAGCAAATCTTGCACAGGGTGCTATTTAACCTAAGGCCGGCCATGGGTACACACAGCAACAATCTGTCAAACATGACAGACAAATCTGCAAGAGGAGTACCACACGTCACGATCATACTCCCCATATAAAGTATATATAAAGTATTTATAAAGTGTAGGGGAAAGTTCGTGACTGTACAGAAAGCCGCACCGCGACCAAGAAATGTTTTCGTCTGAAACAATGTTTCCTGATTGTTTTGGCCGTACTCACTTTCCCGATAAAGGAACAATCCCATCAGTACCAATGGGATTGTTCATTTAACGGGAATGTGTGTACCCAGCTTAAAGGGCAGTCCAGCCCAAAATGAAAACTTACATACAGGAAATCCCCCCCCCCAAAACCCTAAACGGTAATAGTTTTGAAATCTGAAATATATAAGTCTAACCTGAAATCCTGCACAATGTCCTGTTGCCCCAGTTTCTGCTTCCTGGTTCTTCCAGTTAGTAACTGTCAGTTATGATTTGACAGTTGACATCACACCAATGACTGAATGTAAGGACAATTATACTCACCTTCCCTCCGCTCCTCTTCCTTTCCTTAGCTTTTACCAAGGTGAGGACCTGAACCGCTAAGTCCTCACTCCTGGGTTTGCGCCCTACAGCAGAGTTTCGAGCAACGCTGCTCTGGTAGGCTCTACCCCCTCATCCCCGTCGGCGACGAGGCCAATAGGAAGGCACGCGTTTGCAGAGCTTGCCTTCCTATTGGCCTCGTCGCCGACTGGGAGGAGCCTACCAGAGCAGCGTTGCTCTGAGAGTCTGCTGTAGGCTGCGCGAACCCAGGGGTGAGGACTTAGCTGTTCAGGTCCTCACCCTTGGTAAAAGCTAAGGAACAAGGAAGGAGCGGAGGGAAGGTGAGTATAATGTCCTTTAATCCCCGTCTGCCTCTTCTGAGCATGCCCAGGCTCAGTAAATGCTCAGTACAGGTTTTTAAATTGCTCAGTTTTCCATGAGGCATCCAGAAGCATAGCAGCAAACAGTAATGAATCACAGGACAAAGTATGATATATCAACATATTTTAAAGAGTCCATTCTTTCTAAAAGATGTTCTTATGAGGGTGGAGTTTCCTTTAGCTGTGCTGTGGTTCCAATGCTCCAACCCCCATATGTTGTTTAGTAGGTTTAAATCTCGCCTTTTCAAACACTGATATAACTTGAATGCACTGTGACCTTCCCTCCCAAGTAAAGACAAAGTAAATAAACAACTTATGAGAGGTGATGGGTGTTAAATGAATCCCATATGGTTATGACAGGATTCAGACAAGATACTGGGCACAGCTTTAAGTGACAGTATTCAGATAAGAGGCAGTTGATTTATTCTGCATTTTGAACAGAAAGGCCTATTTATATTCCTATAAAACACAGTTGACACAACTACATAAACATGGGTAAGGGAGGGATTCCTGAAAGGGATAAATGGACATGGTGAGCTTAGCCAAGCCCTTTTTAAAATGCCACTCCAAAGTATACTTTTCCTTGTCCCAGGTCTTTTCACTGCATAAATAATTATACCCCATATTAGAAGTCACCAAGGAGTTCCTGCATCTTGGCTCCCTTGTTTAAATACCCTTTCTGACTGACACCCATTTTAATTTCTGATGACAATGAGGTGCCAAACAGAAAGAAGAATTCTGAGTAACCTACTGTATAATTCTACCAAAAATCATCCATGAAGTATGTAGGGAATAAATGATCAACCGAGGCAGAATTTAGAGGGAGGAAATGCAATACAGAAAGCTGGTTCTCCTAATAAACATTACTGCATTATTTGTATGTGGAATTCTGTTGCAGTATTTAGAATCCCCCAAGTATTTGGAAAACCCAAAGTAGCTGGGTTGACCTGGAAGCAAATGAACACTACAACTGAAGGTATTTGTCTTTCTGTGGAGAAATTGAACCAATTGTCAGGCTACAATATCCTCACTCAGGGCACGGCCACACGAATGCAAATGCAACGTACACGGAATCGCATGCGATTTCATGTGTGATTTTGTTGCGTTTGTGCATGCGTTTTTGTTACTATAGAAAACGCATGCGATTTAAATACGGAACGCAAATCGCAATCACATAGCACCCAAAACGCGCATTTTTGGTGCGTTGCCCGATTCCAATGATCGGGGAAAAAAACATATGCAAGCACAAATCGCGACAGTGTGGCCTAGCCCTACCACATTATCATCACTGTAGACTTGGCAATTTTTAAGGCTTAAAATAGTAGTAAGCCTTTCTTTTGTTGATTAATTGAAGACAGGAGGTAAGGGAGCTATGTCTTACCTCCCTTCCTTCAATTACTGTTACAGGAACTGGAAAACAAGATTCAAAACTTACCAGCGAGTGAGATCCCACCGCAAACTCCTCTAACAGGTCCCGACTGCTTCTGTCCTAACTATACTAAAGCGTGCATGCTCCTGTCTCCTTGGCTATACTTTTCATTTAGCAAAGGTTCTTTCAATGGTTTTCGATCGTTCGTTCGTCCGGATCGGATGAACGGATGTGTCGGAAAATTCCAACTGATCGTGCGTTCACTATGGGACCGCACGATCGATCGTTTGCAAATTCTGATACAATCGAATTTGCCGCGACAACAGACATTTGTCCCAGCCAGTGCTCGTAGCAATCACTTGTTCGGGACAAATAGTCCGGCCGTGTGTACCCAACTTAAGGAAAAAGGATTTTCTATAAACTTGTTCCTGAATCACATTACACAGTCTCAAATTGCCTTTGCCACAGGTTTCAGTTGTCAGATAATTGTGTATCATTTCGGAAGCTCTTTTTTCTGCAAGCACCTCAGAGGCCTAACTCTCATTTACTTTATGTCAACATATAAGAGAGACACAATTGATGATGGAGCATCTCCACTGAATGCCATAGATTCCCCTTGATCCCTATTAAGATACATTTCCCAATTGGTCGTATACTTTGGCGTCAGAAAAAATTCAAGCCAAATAGGTTCAACTTCCAAATTTGACTCTGGCGATTAGTAGTTTGTAGGAATAACATAGCCATGTATAAAGCCAGATATCCATGGCCAAGTAAAATAAATTGAGATAATTGTGTCCCAGCTGGGGTAACAGATCTGCCATTCTGGCTGAAAAGTTGCCTCACAGTTCATTTTGCTCGATATTAAAATCATCCATATGGATCAAATGTACAATTGGGAAGTCTGCAAGGAATGGAACCATATGTTGAAAAAGGGCAAAGGGGGCTAAAGTGAATTATAAAGTCCATAAGTGCATTCTTAACAGCAAGAAATGTTAGTATTGTGATCACAATATTGTGAAAAATATTGAAGAAACTGTATATTAGGGAAATACTAGTTAATTATTTAGAATGAACACTTTCTATTGTCTGGTATTACTACACATTCATTCTGTTAAGATGATCAGTAGTGAAAATGTTCACTACTAATCACCAGAGTCGGATTTGGAATGTTCACTTTCCTAACTTTCTAGGGAACCTTTCAATGGAACTCTGTGTTACATGGGATAAGGTTAAAAAAAAAACAAATGATTTTGAAAACTCGGCACTTTCTAAGTGATAATTTGTTTTAATTACAGTTCTCACATCCCAGGAGGCTTTTGAAAAGACAACAATGACACAGATACCTGTAATTACCACTTAAATGCTTTTGCACAGCTTGGTTCATGGTCCATCAAAGGGTGTTTATGACTGAGGAGGAAGAAGAAAACAAAACAGTAAATAATGACTTGCTGTTTTATTCCCATGGAGTTAAACAGAAGTCCAGTCTTGTAGACCGTCTAGTGAAAAGAGGAAATTAACTCTTTCCATTCCACAATCTATAGTATTTGACACATTGGACTTTCACTAGATGTCAATCACTTTGTTTCAGATTTCAGCTTTGTGTTGAAGGGTCTCCGATCTGAGAGGGACAGGTGAATAACAATTTGATTGGATGGACAGCTATCCAATGCTTTCTTACTGTACATTTTTATATTAAAGGGCATGTCCACCCCCCAAACTAAAAAATACACCAACTATGGCCTCACTAAACAATGAAAAAAAAATCCTTACCTTACATTTCACCCCTTATGGTTCTCATGCAGTTCTTCTTCAAAGTCCAGAAACTGAAGGGTAGGAGCTGTCTCTGCCTCTTTTGTGTCCTCTCAGTTACTGCTGGCATGTGCAGTGGAGCCCTCACCCCCCCCCCTCCCCCATCCCTCCCTGGCTGCTACTCCTTAGAGTGAATTCCTTTTGGTATATTGCACCATGCCCTCCTACCCCAACCGCTATATTCTGACTTTAAAAATCATTCCAATCTCTACGTCCAGCTCATCATTCCAGCGTGATTCTGCATTGATGGCAGCCACAGACGATCCGGCCCCCTGCTTGAAGTTCCGGCAGGCAGGGCCGAACCAGATTTCTTCATAGCTTCTAAACAAGACCATGTCTCCTGTAACTAAATGGGGGTTTAAACTGCGGATACCTACAGGGAGGCTGCGCAGCTCTGGGTGAATCTCACCGCATGTAAGTATTTAAATACTTACGGGCTAAGACCCGCACAGCCTCTGGTAAATCACTTTGTGCCGGCTAAGTCCCGGAAGAGGCACTCGCGCACCACTGCAAAACAAGAATTAACGTTGCGCTAACCAATTGTAAATCAATTATCGCGACGTTAAGGGAGAAAGGAGAGCTGCGTGGCTCCTCTTGTGAATTTCCCTGCTAGAATCTATTGGACCACTGAAAACTAAAATTGGACTAAAGTTATTTTAAGGATTCCTGTCGCAATACCATCACCATATACTGTCCTTCATTAAGATACACTGAAAAAGCTTACCACTTACTCTCACACCAAAGCAGACACACTGTGCGATTCTCGGCCGAAACGGCCATTTGTCGTGCAAATGTGTCATGGTCGGGGTTCGGTGCACACTGTGTACAAAACCTTAAGATATATATATATACTGGTAGCTCTATTATCTGATCAAGATAAAACCGAACTAAACCAGGAGACACAGCTGGCTGAAAGATTTTTGAAAAAGACAAGTTGTCAATGGGGCAATTCAAATGCAATTGCTATATAGCTGCCATTACTGGGCCATTTGTATTGAACAATTTTGAATTGAAACCTGAATTACTGGTGTGGCAATAAGAGATTTATATTTTAAGATACTATCCGGTAGTTTTTGGAAATATTCAGTAATAACAGTCAACAATGAACATGTAGAACCTGTATAGTGGCCACCACCAAAATACAAGAAAAAGCTGGTCTCAATGAGAACATGCATTAGGTTTTTAAAATAAAAGGATCTTGACAGTTCTTTCATTTGAAAGAAGAAAGTTGGTGGTAGAGCGGAAAAAGAATGTCATGAAAATATACAATAACATTAGTATAAAAAAACCACCAACATTTCAGTGACCTGTGTGACCTCCTAACCCAGCAGCAGAGCAACTAAATGAACCATGAAATGATCCTTAAACATCACTAATCCAACAGAGATTTAGGGAACATGAAAATGATTTGTAAATAAACTAGACTTTACGCACACTGCACAGCTCTCATGTATTATCAATCTATGGTAATCATCGGCTCATTCTAGAAAACATTTTTTTTGTGTATAGGATTGTTAACAGGTTGAAGAATAAAAATCCTTTCACTACACTAGTTATAAGGTTCAAAAATGATCCAGGAGGATCTGTCATTGAGTTGGTGATGTTAATGTACGGGAAGACTGAGTCATTAGGACTCCGACGTAACTCTTGGATTTTTGGACCGCGGAACTTTTCCTGTTTTTTTTTATTATCGAACTATGATTTTTTATTATTGAACTATTGATTTTTTTATTATCGAACATTGAATTTTTATTATTGAACTATTGAATTTTTTTTATTGAACTATTGAATTTTTTATATCGAACTATTGAATTTTATTGAACTATGAATTTTTATTATCGAAATTTGAATTTTTTTATTATCGAACTATTGAATTCAATATTACAGATTATCAAGAAATTATTGAATATACGGGCCTGTTTAGAGAAATATTGAATGTTAGACTGTTGCAACAATAGATCACAGCTGACTGTCGTGATTCCAAAAAGGATGGACAGCGCCTAGGTATCCTTGCGGTAAAAAACATAATCTTTATTCAAACGTCCATGGTCGGTACAAAGAAAAAACATTAAAGAGAAAAACGCCTAACGCGATCCAGACTCTGAGCGAGTCTTTAGTCATAGGTATTTGTTCTCACAGTAAGAATACACCTGAATCGGCTGAGAGTTATTAACCATTATAGCAGCCAAGCACACAATAAGTACAAACACTTCATGTTAACAAACTGCAGCCCAGTGACTCTGCTAAGGGAATTAAAAGATACCGTAACAAAATCAATTTCATTACCATACATATACATACAAAGAGATGTACATAACAATAGCATGAGAAAAGGTCTCATAGATTTCAACAGGCGAAGGGTTCAGGGCATATGCACCCCGGACCATTGACAACTCTAAGTAAGCATACAACAATAGTACACATACATATATAGCATATGAATATTAGGCTAGTATATACTAGACTACTTCACATTCCTTGTCATCCCCAGTTTTCCCCCATTGTTTTTCGTATTGCATATTTGTTAGACTGTTTTCAAGCATTTACTGTAATACTATTCGAGTTTACATTTCTGATGTCAACTTATGGAGTTTCCTAATTTGAAGGGTCACTATACTCACTGAAACACCTTTACTTTTCTTAACTACAATTTGAGAGAAGTAAAATTATGGTACTCACATATTTATCTGTTTGCTTTGTCATTAAATTATTAATGTTTAGTGAGTGCTCCTAATTGCCCCCAGCCTCCCTTACTCACTGTCTTCTTGTGGTGTCTGTGACCACTTGCCCTTAAGGAACTTATCTGATCGATCGCTCCTCCGCTGTGTCCTCGGACAGGTCTCGAGAACTTTGTACTCTATGTGCATTGCACTTGACCTCGCTAAGTTTACAGCCCTGAAATGTGCTCCTAAATGTACTTACCAGGCTTTGTTCCCTCAGCATCTTCTGCCTTGCTTCCGTGCCGGTAGCCGCAGAAGGGGCGTACAGCAGCAATGCCTGTAATTGGGGAGACATTGCGTCTCAGAAAATTACTGTTTGCTTTTAATCAAATTGGGAATACCAGGTATCAGGAGCAGGAATCCATATATTACATCTTACCAGTCTCCGCCACCGCGGGATAACAGTCCATGATCAATAGATGAGTGTAACATATGAAACACAGGACTGCGGCTGTGTATAATTCAAGAGCTTTATTAACACAGAAACATGCGTTGCTACATGTTTCAGACAGGAGTCCTTTCTCAAGCACCTATTTTTGTTTAGTGCATTTTCTAATATGGAATTACTATGAGTGTCCGTCCTATCATCGGATGATCTCTAAAACTTAACAGTTCTTACTTGGGCCACATCGCCCTACTGGAAATAAAGCACTGAGACTGAAGAGATCAGTAGCCTACATATAATATTCCACACCTGTCACACACACACAACTAATACAAATGTTGCGGTTTCAGCGTCTCTCCCAGAAGCTTGGACCCATGTAAACAATTCATAGAACATTCTGCACCCAGCTCAGATCAGTGTAACAAATTACAGAACGTTCTGCCTGCAATGATGTAAATCGTGTTCTTAACATGTTGCAGCCCATTGCAATATTTAACTCATAGGCCTTTGTTTGCCTAAACATGTTTTATTGAGTTTGCGGTAAGTGTTTTGGTGGGGGGAAGCAAGGACACTCAATTTCATACAGGGATGCAATAAAACCATTCACACTACTGCGTTTTTTTATGTGTTGCATTTTTTAACACACTGCGTGCTGCAGTTTAGTACGATAACACATGCAATGAAGTAAAATAAATGTACTAAATTTATTTTTTGTTTGTTTTTTAGCCATTTAGCCAAACAAACAAACGCATAAACTGCACTGTGTACCCAGCTTAAGGTAGGATAAACACACTCGATTTGGCCGGGACAAATCACTGTCGCCTGTGACAAAAGTAGCCATAGCTGTAAGGCTGGGTACACACGGAGGGACTTTTTGTCCCGAACGAGCGCTTGCTACGAGCGACCGCTTGGCCGGAACAAATGTCCGTTGGTCGCGGCAAATTCAGCATGATCGATCAGAATTTTCCAACATGCCCAATCGTTCCGGATCGGACGAACGAACAATCGATTTTAACGGAAAGTGCCGCGAATAGGTCGGTCGGCCCAAAATATTGGCTGGTGTGTACCCAGCCTTATTTCACCGCAACAATTGTGCAAATACGATTGGGAAAATAAGTGTTTGTGAGGGAGTATACAGTCAATTAGCATGGGATCTTCTTTCTCATAGGGGTGAACAAACTATAGGAGGCCACCCTATAGAAATGAAAAGCAATTTCAGCTTTAGCAACGGGAATGTTTTTTCACTCTGTTGGCAGTAAGGTTGAGCCTAAAAATGTTCAGGAAGATTTAATAAAAGTTCTTATCGTTTAAAATGGTGCTAATTTTGCCCCAACCAAATAGATCTTATTTAACATTTGAAAGCTAATATCTGATTGGGGCAAAATTAGCACCATTTTTTAACAATAAGAAATGTTATTGAATCTCCCTGATTGTGTTTATAAAAAGGTGCAAAAGGACTCTCTTTAAAAAAAAGTCTTTATTCACCCATTTGTGAAATATCTTTCGGGCCCTAGAGGTGTTTCATGAATGGGTGAATAAAGTCTTGGAGAGTCCTTTTGCTCTATTTAAAGGGCATGTCCACTCTTAATAAAAACTTTTAGCATACAATAGAATACAGCCCCCCAGCCCCAACCGCTATAAAAATAATTTCAGAAAGTGCCCAGATGTTTACTTACCTTCCCTCTTTCCTCCGACGCCCGGCCTGGCCTTCTGCTTGCTAGACACTGCAAGCAGGGGGCAGGACCGGCAGCCGCGTCCATGATTGGCTGAGAGGCAGCCAATCACGGATGCATAATGCCGGGGGAGCGAGAGAAGGTAAGTACAGTTCTGGGGACTTTCTAAAAATAATTTTTATGCGGTTGGGGCTGGGGGAACATATTTTATTATGTGGCCAAGGGGTTTTGTGGTAGGGGGAGGGAGAGGGAAAAGGGCTGCAGTACGCATGCCAAACTTCTCCCGGAGGCCAGGTAGGAGGCAGAGTCCTATATGGACTCTGCTATCCTCCTGGTGGGCAGTTTTTGTGACTTTCTGGGGGGACTACAGAAGAACCTTATGGAGCTGGGATGTGAGGTAAGGATTTTACTACACTACTGGGGCCAGTAGTGGGGGGGATTATAGTTTTGGGGGTGGACATGCCCTTTAATGATCCATTTTATGGAGTGAAGAGCAGTACAGTCTGCGGTGGGTCAATCCCAGGAACAGTGTGGTTCATTAACTGTGAGTGAAAATATTGTGTTGGCAATATCTAAACGCAATGAAAGGAGGCTTGGATGTCTTGTGATACAGGAATATCCAGGGTTACAAATGGTGGCTGTGTCATGTGTGATTATTTGTGTTCTTGTTTTGTTTGGTGTACTGGGAGGGCATTGGAATTTTAATGCAGCAATTCTAGGTGCTGGGATGTTGCCTTTTTTTATTAGCATTATTTATTGCATCATACTAAAGTTAATAATTAAGGGTTAGTTCCTCTTTATACTATGTAGGTCAATAAACTGAGATGGAATTTTATTTTATTTGCTCTCTCTGTTGATCTATTTGTTGGTAAGCTGTACCATATTAGAAAAGCCAGAACATAATAAAGCTGCAATTAGCTGTAATCATGAATGTTTACCAGGCGAGAAGATTTTTTTTCATTAAACTAAAATGTATTTCCTTATGCGTACAGCACATTTTGTTCCTTGCCTAGCTATTTGTACTTCACTCCTTCCATCATATCCCAACAAACCTTTCTGCAGATAACATTGTCTGCTTCAGATAAGCTAAATGCAGTACGTCCCAGTGTCAATGTCATTGTTTTAAGGATAAAAATATTAAAACACACAGTACCAATCTGTAAAATTCTGTCTGTCATCTGTTAAAAATTTAGCTACACACGGAGCCCACATCCTGTACTGTAGTATAGGGAATAGGCCGCAATCATTAAGGTGTGTGGCAGAGCAACAACAAAAAATGGTTCAGTGATAGCTAGGAAGAATTATAGTTTCCAGTAATGAGAAATGTAAAAAATAAAACTAATTTCCCTGAATACATATCCTTTAATTAATGTCACTCATCAACTGGAAGCAAGAAAGTTGACCATTCACTGCAATATAATTTTTCACAGGTTGCATCCAGAGATGTGATCCAAGGCTCATTTTAAAGGAAAGACTGCTATGGTCGACCTTTTAATATAGGGAGGCTGAGTGAAATTATATGTTCACAACGGCCGTTTCAGATGCTGATGCTGAACGGTTGTTTCGCAGCTATACATATTTATTGTTCATATGTGCATCCAGCTTCAAACATAACATATTTTCCACAGTCTAATAATATTGCTTATAAAACCTCTTATTTCCTGTTTCCCCTCTTTCCTTGTTATTAAAGTGCACATACCGGTACAGCCAATTAAGAATATCTGCACTCGGCTTTCTTCTTCTGTTAAACTATATTGGATGGGGAATTTAAGACTTTCATCTCTACCATGACCTGGATTTGTAAAGATTCCAGTTTCAGCACATTTTCTCCAGATCTCCTCTTTTAATATTAGTGCTGCCTTGATTATTTTTCCTTAAAAAAATCTTTTATTATTATCATCCCAATCTAAACTAGAGTATAAGGCAGTTTCTATACATTTTTTATTTTTAGGGAACCCTAAAAACATTTGCAGATCAGGTTACCTGTGCACATAGGGAAATGTAGTCCAGGTAGCAGGTGCTACCCATGTCTCGGGAAGGACCCCCTACAAAGTTATTTATATTGATTTATCGTGTTATTTAGCCTTCACTTAAATACAGAATTTATACAAATACAACAGACTAATATCGTAATAAAAAAAGTATGCAAAAAGCTATTTATAAAGCATAACATTTTCAAAACGTTTCTTTTCACTCTTTTGTAATGTGCAATTTAATTATTGACAGTTTTTTTGCAATGATATTTAAAGTTTAAGCATTTTTTGCCAAAGTTGAGGGGGGGAGGGCTGCAGTGCACGTGGCAAAATTCTCCCGGAGGAGAGACAGGAGGCAGAGTCCTAAATGGACTCTGCCAGGCTCCTGGTAGCCAGTTTTTTTGGACTTTAGAGGGACATTGCAGGGCAGCCATTTGGAGCAGGTAAGGTAAGGATTTTTATTACACTACACAGTGGGGCCAGTAGTGGGTTAACTTATAGTTTTGGGGGTGGACATGACCTTTAATAATTTTTTTTCAATATTTTTTTTTTAAAAGAACAATTATACTGCACTTTACCACATTCCACACCTGAATAGTACCCAGGGTGAGGACCTAAACTGCTCTGCCCCTCAGCTACTGTCAGTGACCATTTGTGATGTAGCCAATGGAAAGAGTTTCTTCTTTGCAGAGCAGGTCTTCCTACTGGCTTCATTACGGACTGCAGAGACAAGCCTAAAGTGGACCAGAGTTGGAGGGCATATACAGTGTCGGATTGGCCCACAGGGTTACAGGGGAATCCCAAAGTGGGCCCACAGCCCATTCACCCAAGAAAACTACATTTTAATAAACAATAGGAGTCAATTAGAGTAAGATAGATAAGTAAATGATAATAGAGATATGAAATGTCAGGTGTGCCCCTAAAATCGTCATGGTGGGCTCAGATTTCCTTATGAGCCCTGACACTAGGTATGTAAGTATTCCAGTTGATTTGTAAAGTACTCAGAGGTGAGGACCTAAACTACTACTTATACAAACATAGAAAAGATAATCAATGCACATTCCTAGGCCCCATACAATATCATATTATCTGCACACTGGCATACTTTATAAACAAAGGGGTTTTAGTATACATTACTGTGATCACATGAATGAAAAGCCTTCCAACCACGTCAAGCTAACCGCAGTCCGGAAGGTCCTAACTTCTAACCTTTTTTACTTCAATTACCATTAGCAAACTTTTGCATTTCTTCATAGTTGCACACTGGATCAAAAAAACAAAGTGGTTTTAGTATACATTACTGTGACACATGAATGGAAAAAAAAGGTTAGAAGTTAGGACTTCCAGACTGGGTGACCTTGACGTGGTTGGAAGGCTTTTCATTCGTGTGATCACAGTAATGTATACTAAAACCCCTTTGTTTATAATGTATGCCAGTGTGCAGATAATATGATATTGTATGGGGCCTAGGAATGTGCATTGATATCTTTTCTATGTTTGTATAAAAGTTTGACCAGATCAGTAGCACTTCTGCAAAATGTAGTTGCAAATTAGGCTAATTGGAGTGCTTCCACAGTCCTTGTATTGTATATACTCGCGAATAGAGTAGTAAAATAGATTTTAATAATGTTTCCAGTGGCGTAGAAATCGCAGGGCCCATAGCAAGATTTTAGATGGGGCCCCTCAACCCACAAAAAAAAAGTTTGGTGCAGTTCGCCCAACCTGGACAGGTTTTTTAAGGCCATGTCCACCCTCCTAAGAAAATTTTTATGTCACATAGTCAGCCCCACAAACTCGTTTTTGGTTTTGCTTACCTTTCAAAGATGCTCCCAGGCTCAGATATTCTACTTGTAAAACCCCCGATCCCTCGCTGGTGTGGACCCCTTCTCTGATGCGTGGTTGAGAGCTGGTTGGTTATGAGCATGAACAGAGCAGAGGAGTCTCATTCTGCAACGGGCATCAACCATTGGCCATAATATCAATATCACGAATGAGGGGAGGAGCCGCAGTTTTGTAAGTAGAATATCGAGCCTGGGATCCACTTTAAAAGGTTTAAGTAAAACGATAAGGGGTTTGTGGACTGAATTACGTGAAGTAAAATTTTTCTTAGGAGGGTGGGCATGTCTGCAGGGACCTGGTGGTAGGGCCCCTTGGCTCTGGCTTTATAGCAATGGTTACTATGGTGATCCCTACATCCTGAATGTTTCATGTCATATACAGTAAAGTAAATACAAAATTGTCCTTTATCACGTGTCCAGTATTTTATGGCTCAGCTGTTAAAAAAATGCAGCAGTCATGGAATACTCTGTAATTTCTGTCTCACCACTCTTGAATAACTACCCAACCCATACCTCTGCCCTGGGATTAAATTAGATGCACCCACACTATTTGGCGCCCCTGGTTGACATTGTTTCTGTTGAGTTACTGCACTCATTTAACAATGGTGTATCAAGGATTTTGGAAAAAAAAGTTAGTACAAATGTACAAACATTAGTATAAGTTACACTTTGTACTGATATATTTGTCAAAAATATCACTACTACAACGACCAATTAGAAAATATTCTGTTCTATCTAGTAAAAGTCGGACCAAAAATGGAAACATGCTTGTGAAGGTTCTCATTCATCCAGGTCATTGTATATCTGTTGTATTCAATTAGATCAACTGGACTTGAAGTTTAGTTCTTGAAGACATTTCGCTAGTCATCCGACTGGCTTTCTCAATTCAGAATGACTTGTACAAGAATCTTTGGCAATTATGTACCCTGGAAAATCCCAGTTAGCATGTCACAGCCAGGTGTTAAGGGCGTGATTGCATAGTGGCAAAGAGGGTGTTATAGGAACGCCCAGAGTAAGGTGTCAAAACAGCATTGTACATTGGTTTCTTTATTTTCACATAAATGGCCTCCTTAACACTTCTCTTGAAGAATGCTATGATTTGTATGTGGGGGAGACCAAACAGCAACTTCATCAACGTATGACCCAGCACAGAAGAGCCAATTCCTCGGGTCAGGACTCAGCCGGTGGCCTGCATCTAGGATAAAGGACATACCTTTTGAAGATTGTAATGTCAACATATTGGCAGTTCCTATAACACCTCTAAGCCACTATCAATCACACCCTTAACACCTGCTGTGATATGCTAATTGGGATTTTCCAGGGTACATAATTGCCACAGATTTGTACAGTCATTCTAAATTGAGAAAACCAGTCGGATGACTAGCGAAAAGTCTTCAACTAAACTCAAGTCCAGTTGATCTAATGAATACAACAGATACAAAAATGGAAACATTGTGCATGTTAGACTAGTGACAGTAGGGGCAGTCATGGTTGTTTTTTTTGTGCGGTGTGCTGGAATTCAATACAGAAACTTGTATTATGCATTGACCAGCTTAATGTTCATAATAAACACCTGCTGAGCTGACAAAAAAAAGTCTCATGTAAAGTTTAGACTTTTAAAACATATTGG
Source organism: Hymenochirus boettgeri (assembly GCA_019447015.1). Taxonomy (NCBI): domain Eukaryota; kingdom Metazoa; phylum Chordata; class Amphibia; order Anura; family Pipidae; genus Hymenochirus; species Hymenochirus boettgeri. The sequence continues at coordinate 148,875,934 of CM033476.1, forward strand.
AACAAACAGCTGTTTTATCTTTATGTCAACAGTATTAATGGATAAAGGTGACAGCAAATACATTTATATATATGTATGTATATGTTTATTTATATAGTGCCACTTGGGGACGCAGCGCTGTACAGTATTAAAATACAATAAAGTGTAATGGTTTCCCGGTACTGCTAGAGGAGAGTTACCTGGGAGACAGATGTTGAAGTAGGAAGAAGTATGAGTCCAGGAGCCTGTATTAGAATGGACACAAAGTTGGAGCTGGACACAGGAATATGCTGAAGTGGTATCTGTAGTAGGAGCAGAGACAGGAACAAGAAGAAGCTGAACAGTAACAATGCTGGAGTGGAAACTGGAACAGTGGAGAGCTGAACTGTAATAATGCTGGAGCTGTGACTGTAACAATGCTGGAGCTGTGACTGGAACAATGGGAAGCTGAACTGTAACAATGCTGGAGCTGTGACTGGAACAATGGAGAGCTGAACTGTAACAATGCTGGAGCTGTGACTGGAACAATGGAGAGCTGAACTGTAACAATGCTGGAGCTGTGGGGCTGGAGGACAATATAGAGAGCTGAACTGTTAATAATAGAGAGCTGAACTGTAATATGAGAGATTAACGTAACAAGGGAGAGCTGACTGTAACAATGCGGAGCTGTTACTGGTACAATGGAGAGCTGAACTATAACAATGCTGGACCTGTGACTGGAACAATGGAGAGCTGAACTGTAACAATGCTGGAGCTGTGACTGTAACAATAGAGAGCTGAACTGTAATAATAGAGAGCTGTGACTGGAACAATGGGAAGCTAAACTGTAACAATGCTGGAGCTGTGACTGGAACAATGGAGAGCTGAACTAGTAAACAATGCTGGACCTATAATAATGCTGGACCTGTGACTGAACAAGGAGAGCTGAGAACTGTAAACATGCTGGAGCTGTGACTGGAACAATGGAGAGCTGAACTGTAACAATGCTGGAGCTGTGATTGCACAATGGAGAGCTGAACTGTAACAATGCTGGACCTGTGACTGGAACAATGGAGAGCTGAACTGTAAGTTCCACGTCACAGGTCAGCATTGTTACAGTCAGCTCTCATTGTCCAGTCACAGCTCCAGCATTGTTACAGTTCAGCCTCTCCATGTTCCAATCACAGCTCCAGCATTGTTTACAGTTCAGCTTCCATTGTTCAGTCACAGCTCCAGCATTGTTACAGTTCAGCTCTCCATGTTCCAGTCACAGGTCCAGCATTATTATAGTCCAGCGTATAGTTCAGCTCTCCATTGTTCCAGTCACAGTCCAGCATTGTTACAGTTCAGCTCTCCATTGTCCATCAGAGGTCCAGATTGTTACAGTTCAGCTCTTATTGTTCCAGTACAGCTCCAGCCTTGTTACAGTGTCAGCTCTCCATGTTCCAGTCACAGGTCCAGCATTGTATAGTTCAGCTCTCCATGTTCCAGTCACAGCTCCAGCATTGTTACAGTTGTCACCATTGTTCCAGTCACAGCTCTCTATTATTACAGTTCAGCTTCTATTGTTACAGTCACAGCTCCAGCATTGTACAGTCAGCTCTCCATTGTTCCAGTCACAGGTCAGCATTTGATAGTTCAGCTCTCCATTGTACCAGTAACAGCTCCAGCATTGTTACAGTTCAGCTCTCCATTGTTACAGTTCAGCTCTCTATTATTACAGTTCAGCTCTCTATTATTACAGTTCAGCTCTCTATTGTTCAGCACAGTCCAGCTTTTTACAGTCAGGTCTCCATGTTCCAGTCACAGCTCCAGCATTGTTACAGTTCAGCTCTCCATTTCCAGTCACAGCTCCAGCATTGTTACAGTTCAGCTTCCCATTGCCAGTCACCAGCTCCAGCATGTTACAGTACACCAGCATTATTACGTTCAGCTCTCCACTGTTCCAGTTTCCACTCCAGCATTGTTACTGTCAGCTTCTTCTTGTTCCTGTCTCTGCTCCTACTACCAGATACCACTTCAGCATTTCCTGTGTCCAGCTCCAACTTTGTGTCCATTCTAATACAGGCCCCTGGACTCATACTTCTTCCTACTTCAAAATCTTGTCTCCCAGGTAACTCTCCTCTAGCAGTACCGGGAAACCATTACACTTTATTGTATTTTAATACTGTACAGCGCTGCGTCCCCAAGTGGCACTATATAAATAAACATATACATACATATATAAATGTATTTGCTGTCACCTTTATCCATTAATACTGTTGACATAAAGATAAAACAGCTGTTTGTTCCAATATGTTTTAAAAGTCTAAACTTTACATGAGACTTTTTTTTGTCAGCTCAGCAGGTGTTTATTATGAACATTAAGCTGGTCAATGCATAATACAAGTTTCTGTATTGAATTCCAGCACACCGCACAAAAAAAACAACCATGACTGCCCTCTACTGGTCACTAGTCTAACATGCACAAATGTTTCCATTTTTGTATCTGTTGTATTCAATTAGATCAACTGGACTTGAAGTTTAGTTGAAGACGTTTCGCTAGTCATCCGACTGGTTTTCTCAATTTAGAATGACTTGTACAAGAATCTGTGGCAATTATGTACCCTGGAAAATCCCAATTAGCATATCACAGCCAGGTGTTAAGGGTGTGATTGGATAGTGGCTTAGAGGTGTTATAGGAACTGCCAATATGTTGACATTACAATCTTCAAAAGGTATGTCCTTTATCCTTAAGATGCAGGCACACGGCTGAGTCCTGACCCGAGGAATTGGCTCTTCTGTGCTGGGTCATACGTTGATGAAGTTGCTGTTTGGTCTCCCCCACATACAAATCATAGCATTCTTCAAGAGAAGTGTTAAGGAGGCCATTTATGTGTGAAAATAAAGAAACCAATGTACAATGCTGTTTTGACACCTTACTCTGGGCGTTCCTATAAACACCTCTTTGCCACTATGCAATCACGCCTTAACACCCTGGCGGTGACATGCTAACTGGGATTTTCCAGGGTACATAATTGCCAAAGATTCTTGTACAAGTCATTCTGAATTGAGAAAGCCAGTCGGATGACTAGCGAAAGTCTTCAGAACTAAACTTCAAGTCCAGGATCTAATGAATACACAACAGATATACAATGACCTGGGATGAATGAGAACCTCACAAGCATGTTTCCATTTTTGGTCCGACTTTTACTAGATAGAACAGAATATTTTCTAATTGCGTGGTGTTGTAGTAGGATATTTTTGACAAATATATCAGTACAAAGTGTAACTTATACTAATGTTTCCTCAATGGAGAGCTGAACTGTAACAATGCTGGAGCTGTGACTGTAACAATGGAGAGCTAAACTGTAACAATGCTGGAGCTGTGACTAACAATAGAGAGCTGAACTGTAACAATGCTGGTGCTGTGACTGGAACATTGGAGGGCTGAATTGTAACAATGCTGGAGCTGTGACTGTAACAATGGAGAGCTGAACTGTAACAATGCTGGTGCTGTGACTGGAACATTGGAGGGCTGAATTGTAACAATGCTGGAGCTGTGACTGGAACAATGGAGACAGGATCCTCAGGAGGGCATTTCTTTAGTTAACCTGGGAATGATAAATGTTTGTTTATACTGTATAATGCTATTATAAGAACATGATGCTGTGAGGTACCTTCTGTTATAATATATAAGGTACCATCACCTCTTGCCGTGGTGAATACTAATAAGTATTAACCTAGCATGTTTAGTTTCAAGCACACAGTGTGGCAGGATTGCCTGGGTTTACTCTCAGTCAACAGGATTATCCTGTTTGGTTCCTCTGGAAGCTGGTGACTGTCTGAGTAACAGTTTAAAATATACCTGTGTAAAGATTCTATATCCACACATAGCAAAACATACACACACATAATTTCCATTGTGCACCAACGGGCACATTTTTGCTAGTATATATATTTAGGAGCAACTAACTAGGTGGGGGTATATAGAACTATTACACATAGGAAAGATCCATATGTATGTGTGTAATTATCACTATTTATTTAAAATCACCATAACAAATACCACTATACAAAGTATAGTACTACTACTTACTACTTATTGGAAGCTGAAGTGGAGAGTCTAAGGGGCCATCTTGCAGCATTGCAGGGATTGGCAAATCTGGGGGGTTAGCAGGCACTGGCTGGGGCCAGTATAGAGGTGGGTTGAAGTGGGACAGGGAAGGTAGGGGGGGGAGGTAGATTTGTTAGGGTTACTAGGGGAAGTGGGGGATGGAAGGGTAGGATGGCTTCTTCCCAGATTGCCCATCCCAACAGATTTGCCGCCTTAGGTAATGAAGTGGAGGAGGACACCTCCAAATTAGTGTGTATGCTGGGGGCTAGTCCCTTGAGCACCCAGGGGACTGCCATCTCTGATACAAGGGAGGAGGAACTAAGGATCAGGAATGCTAGTCAGGTGGTAGTGGTAGGGGACTCCATTATAAGGAAGGTAAATAGGGTAATCTGCCGCCAAGACCCTACATGCCGAAACTGTGTGTTGCCTGCCTGGTGCTAGGGTTCGGAATTTGGTGTATCATGTAGACAGATTATTGGGTGGGGCCGGGTGTGACGCAGCGGTCTTGGTTCACATTGGTGCTAATGACAAAGTTAGAGGAGGAGGTGAGGTCCTTAAACATTATTTCCAAGCTAGGGGCCAAGTTAAAAGCAAGGACCTCCAGGGTAGTGTTTTCAGAAATACTACCGCAGCCACGTGCTAAGCCAGGGAGACAGCGGGAGCTAAGGAGCATTATTTCGTAGCTAAGAGGGTGGTGTAAGGAAGAAGGGTTTGGGTTTATAGAGAACTGGGCAGACATTGTGGTTGGCTACAGGCTCTTTAGTAGGGATGGGTTGCACCTCATTAATGGCAGTGCAGCTGTTTTAGGGGAGAAGATAGTTAGAGGGGATTTTAAACTAGGTTTGGGGGGGAGGGTATTAACAGTCTCACTGGGATAGATAGCCCAGGAGGAAAGCAAGGTGTAGGTAGGCCAGTGGTGGGCAGAAAGGGGGGTGCGGCTAGGATAAAATATATCCTCGGGTATTTAGTTCAGTTTTATCTAGGCCATTGTTTCTTATTTTTGCAGATTCCCTCATGTCCGGAGGTGTGCCTCTGGATTGGAAAAAGGCTGATGTTATTCCAATATTCAAAAAGGGTAGTCGTTCACAGCCGGGTAATTACAGCCCTGTAAGTTTAACTTCAGTGGTGGGGGAGATCCTGGAAAGTTTAATAAGGGAACATGTTCTAGAGTATGTTTCAAGGACTGACATCATAAGTAGTAACCAGCATGGATTTAGGAGGAATAGTTCTTGTCAAACTAACTTGCTTGGCTTTTATGAGGAAGTAAGTAGAAATTTAGACTCTCGCATAGCAGTAGATGTAGTTTACTTGGATTTTGCAAAGGCTTTTTGATAAGCTGAGTTCTGTTGGACTGGGGACTCATATTTGTACATGGATAGAAAATTCGTTAATGAATAGGATGCAGAGAGTAGTTGTAAATGGGGATTCATCATTATGGACTAAAGTGCTAAGTGGGGTGCCACAGGGTTCTGTTTCTATTTATTAATGATTTGGAAGTGGGTATTGTCAGCAAGGTTTCTGTGTTTGCTGATGACACAAAACTTTGTTGACCATTAAAAACTTCAGAGGATGTGCAATTGTTGCAGGGGGATCTATATAGATTGTCACATTGGGCTGCTAAGTGGCAGATGAGATTCAATGTTGAGAAATGTAAGGTGATGCATTTTGGACTTAAAAATCCTTGTGCTGCTTATACTATAAATGGCTCTGTGTTAAGTGATTCCCTGTTGGAAAGGGATCTTGGAGTTTTGGTGGATAACAAACTTAAAGGTAGCAAGCAGTGCCAGGCGGCAACAGCCAGAGCCAGCATGGTATTGTCTTGTATAAAGAGAGGTATGGATTCAAGGGAGGAAAATGTTATTCTCCCTCTTTACAAAGCATTGGTAAGGCCTCATTTGGAATATGCAGTGCAATTTTGGAATCCTGTGTACAAAAAGGACATCTTTGAAATGGAAAGGGTTCAGAGAAGGGCAACTAAATTAATAAGGGGATTGGGGGAGCTTGAATATGAAGAGAGACTGGAAAAGTTACAATTATGTACGTTGGAGAAAAGGCGCTTGCGTGGGGATATGATTACTGTGTATAAATACATTAACGGGCCATACAATAAACTATCTGGGGCATTGTTCACCAATAGAACATGTCAAAGGACACGAGGACATCCCTTAAGACTTGAAGAAAAAAGGTTTAGGCCTTCAAGTTCGGAAGGGTTTTTCACTGTGAGAACGGTAAAGCTATGGAACTGTCTTCTAGTGGACATTGTTATGGCAGGTTCATTGGTCAGTTTAAAAAAAAAGCTAGATGAGTTTCTGCAAACAAGGAATATTGCAGGTTACTGGTATTGATACATAAAGTAGAGTTGATTCTGGGAAATTTCCGTTTGCCACTTGGAGTCAGGAAGGAATTTTTTCCCCTTCATAAATTTGGTGGGGGTTTTTTTGCCTTCCTCTGGATCAACAGTTAGGCAGGAAATGAGGATATTGCTAGATGCGTTGGACTGGATGGACGTATGTCTTTATTCAACCTCAAATACTATACTATACTGAATTACAAAACAATTGATATATAATTAATAATTATACTTTACTGGATACCCCTAAATTTGAATGGAAAACTCAAAATGATAGGTCTAGCCACACCTCCAGGATTTCTACAGGGTCTCCATTTAGACACTAAAAGGTAGTGGAATTATACTAACATCCTATTATTATCCTGTGTTTTCAAGTCCTAACCCCATAATGAGTGTAAATTTGGAACTTGCTGTGGTAAAGTATAAACCTAGCATGTTATAGAGTCTCAGGATGTCCAATGGTGCTGTTTAGATTGAATTGCACATTGTGGCAGGATTGCCTGGATTTGTTTTCAGATCTGCAGGTTAATACTATTTAGTCTGGATACAAATAACACTATCATGTGTCCAAACTGAGCATCTGCTTTGAGTGAGAGATTTGCCAGGACAAATGACTGTTGGTCACAGCAACAGTGGCTGTGACCAGCAGTGCATGTGACATACTGATCATGTGGTCCCATATGAAACTGCAATATTGGCCGTGATTTACTAACTGACCCATTTGTCTGATACGAGCGACCGAACTCGGTCGTGGCTGGCTGCCCCACACCATCACATTTTTCCAGCTGACTGATCCATGGCACTATCGGTTCGTTACTGGTGTTTAACCAGCCTTAAGGTTCGTACGCCATGTGCCATGTATGGGCACTTTATCGCATGAAATGGGCGTTCTGTTGATACACCGCACGATTATCGTCCGAAACGGCTGTTTGTACACGTTGTGCGTCGGCAACCGCAATCGCACATGTGTACGAACCTTTAGACTTCATGGATTATAACTGCCTGGTAGGTGGTATTTGGAAGTGAGGGCAAATATTGTAAGGTTTATGACTCTTAAAGGGAGATTCACCCAGAGGCAAAATCTCTCTGGGTAAATCTCCCGTACGGGATTTACCAGAGGCTGTGCAATTTTGGCCTGAAACAAGTGACACGCTTGGGTGTCCTAAATTATATAGCGGCACTGCCACCACTACCATGAGTAGTGTAGCAACTTGCATGTACCAGTCACTGTGGGCAGCTTATATGTACCAGTCTCTGTTTGGTTGCACTTTGACACATAAATTACCACCCACCAGTTCTCTAACTACTGTTTGGTCAGCCCTCCAGTTCACCCAGCCACTGTAAAGTTAACACTAGCTGTATCTGTTGTATTCAATTAGATCAACTGGACTTGAAGTTTAGTCTTGAAGACGTTTCGCTAGTCATCCGACTGGCTTTCTCAATTCAGAAGTTCTGAATTGAGAAAGCCATTCGGATGACTAGCGAAACGTCTTCAAGAACTTAACTTCAAGTCCAGTTGATATAATTGAATACAACAGATATACCATGACCTGGATGAATGAGAACCTTCATAAGCTTAACACTAGCTGGTGAATTGGAAAGCTGACATAAACATGGCTGGTGAGCCAGGTGCTATTGAGTAGGCCATGATAGGGTTGCTATTCTAAAATGGTGACCAACCCATTTCCCCTTCCTGATCTCTATGATTAGTCTACCTCCCTTTCCTATTCACCCAATGTCTTCTAAGTTGTTTTAAGTTAAAAAAAAAAAAACAACTAAAATTTAAACCTACCATCCGCACTCCTATAAACTGTATAGGGGGAAATCCTCTCCCAAATTCCTGCCCACAACACAGCTCCCAGGCTGGTATTTTTGTCTAGGAAAGCTTTAAAAAGTTTTGTCGTAGCATAGTCGATCCGGGTACTTATTTTTACCTAAAAAATGAGTAAAAACTGATCGAGTCGAGGGTAGAAATCAGTGTCGGACTGGACTGTTGGGGCCACCAGGAAATCTGAGACCAGGGACCCACTAGGAGGAGTTTTGGGCCCCACCTTACATTTCAAATCATTATTATCACTTATTTTCATATCTAGCTTACTCCTACTGACTCCTATTGTTTATTAAAATCCATTTCTTACTGACCCTTTGGCTCTGTGTTTAAATTTTAGCAGTTTTCTCTGTTTTTTTTGGTGAATGTGCTGTGGGCCCACCGGGGGATTCCTCTGTAACCCTGTGGGCCAGTCCGACACTGGTAGAAATTATGACCACTACTGCCTTCTGATTCTCTATTGTTTTGGGTCTTTGGTTGCCCTTTAATTTGACAGCAGAATTCCCATAAAGTAGTCCCATACAGTAATTGCCAAACCTGGTATAGCTTTGACTATATGGGCAATCTTTTTAACAATAGATACCATCATCATGATTCTGTATTGTTTTGAGGCATTAGTTGCCCTTTATATGGACAGTAATCCCATACATTAACCTTGGCACTCTAGATGCTTGGAAACTACAACTCCCAGGATGCTTTAGTAGCTGGGAGTTGTAGTTTCCAAACACCTGCATGGCAAGCACCCTTAGGCCAGGCCCCCCGAGAGCCCACCCAGTTCAGTGGAGGTAAGTGTTAACTTGCCTGGGTCTGCAATCCGGCTGTCGTTCGCTCTGCATCCACTGATATGCCGCCTGATATCACTACTGATGAAGTGAGACAGACACAGAATAGGGACGTTGGCCGGCAGATGCGGAGCAATTGGCCGCTGGATTGCTGACTGTGAGGTGAGTGGCCCGAGTATAAGCCGATGTTAGGTTTTCAGGCTATTTTTAAAACCTAAAAACCTTGGCTTATACTCGAGTATATACGGTAATAGTTTTAGTAAACACACACATATGTATATATATATATATATATATATATATATATATATATATATATATATATATTGTCAAGCCTTGGTACTTAAGCAGGAATATGCAAGGGGAAAAAAAAGTGCAAAACTCATGCTACTATATGTACTATTGGATTAGCATGGATTTTGCACTGCCTGCACCATTTCCAAAGACTTTTGGAAATAAAGCAGTGCAAGTGATGCAGTGACTGAAGCTGATTATTTCTAGATCCTGAAAACCTGTCTGATTGTGGCCTTTATTTATACCAGCACTTTGCAAAGTACTAAAATTGGAAGTTTAGTTTCCAAAGTCATTTTCCCCAGTAGCATTTGACATTACGGTATGAAATTTATCTTATTTTGCCTTTAGAGATTCCCTCATTCCCTCTGTATTTCTTGCATTTTTAAATCAAGCTATTGTTCCTCATACAGGTTCATCCTCCTTTCCCTAAATCATTAATCATTTTGCTAACTCTTTCAGAAGGGCAACATCGTAGGTGAGGAAAAATGTATTACTCATTCCTTAGATAATTATATAAAATGAAAACATTACTGGGTCAAGGATGTACAGTGTTCCTGTACTGGAAGTTGTAGTCTAGCAACAGATGGAAAGCCAATGGCTGAATATTTCTTTATCACCTCCCTCTATAAAGAACATGAACATTGAATTGCATTTGCTGTGAAGATAAACTGTATGTACCAAGCTGTGCTTGCCAGGTTTGTTCTGCCCCCCTTTCTGAGTCTGGTCTCTTCCAGAGGAAAGATGTGTTTAGCAGAGTGTGGCTTCCCATAAGCCAGACTGCACCTGGAAAGCACTCTAGGGAGTGCAACATTCCTCTCCTCTACTAAAGTACCCAGGACGAAGACCTGGATGCTAGGTATTCCCCCCCTAATTTCACATTAGGTGCGAAGGTAACATTACCTAAAGTTGCAATTTTGATTCCGTACTGCCTCCCGTCTGTGTCTACACTCAGGACTTTGACAAAACATGTTCCTGGGGAATCTGTCATGGTTTTGAACCTCATTTAAGTCAGGGGATTGGAGGAGATTTTAAAGGGCATGTCCACCCCCAAAACTATAATCCCCCAACTACTGGCCCCATCATGTAGTGTAGTTTAATCCTTACCTCACATCCCAGCTCCATATGGTTCTCCTGTAGTCCCCCCCCAAAGTCCCAAAAACTGCCCACCAGGAGGATAGCAGAGTCCATATAGGACTCTGCCTCCTACCTGGCCTCCGGGAGGGAGAAGTTTGGCATGCGTACTGCAGCACTTCTCTCCCTTCCTCTCAGGATTCCCTCCCCCTAGCATAAATCCCTTAATATATAGTATTGCCCCTGCCAGCCCAGCCCCAACTGCTATATTTATATGTTTAGAAAGCTTCCCAAACTTAACTTACCTCTCCTCTTTCCTCCACCGAAATGAGCTGCCGGTAGCCGCGTCTGTGATTGGCTGCCGCTCAGCCAATCACAGACGCGACTGCCGGTCCCGCCCCTCTGCTTGCATTTTCTCCCAAGCAGAGGGCCGGGAGCGTGGCGGAGAAAAGAGGGGAGGTAAGTAGAGTTTGGGGAGCTTTCTAAACATATAAATATAGCGGTTGGGGCTGGGCTGGCAGGGGGAATCTTATATTAAAAAATTAATTTTAGGGTGGACATACCCTTTAAACTAGGTATGGGGGGGGGTATGTTGAACTACACAGGGGTAGATAGAGAAGTTAGGGATCAGCGATTTTCTTTCAAAGGGAAAAGAGGGCCGGGAGCGCGTCGGAGGAAAGAGGGGAGGTAAGTAGAGTTTGGGGGGCTTTATAAAAAAATAAATAATGCGGTTGGGGCTGGGAGCCTATGGGGAATGATATATTAAAAATTCAATTTTACTGTGGACATAGCCTTTAAGAAACGAAAGTGTTTAGAACAAAAAAAGGTTTAAGAACAACACTGCTGTTTCTCTGGTGTGTATTGATGTTTCTTTGGTGTGAATTGCTGTTTCTCTGGTGTTTATTGCTGTTTAGTATGGACAGTTTTGTTGGGTCCATGCAATGTGCATCCTGCCGCATGTATGGGATCTTGGAGCAGCCTCCCCAAGGGACCTATGTATGTGTCAGATGTGAGTGGGTTGCCCATTTGGAATCTGAGGTCCAGAATCTAAAGGGGAAACTTGCAGCATTGCAGGGCTTGGCAAACCTGGGGGAAATGCAGGTACTGGCGGGGGCCAGTAAACTGGAGGGTGGAGATGTATACGTATAAATGCGTGGCTAAGGGAGTGGTGTAAGGAGATGGGGTTTGGGTTTTTAGAGAACTGGGCTGACTTTTCTGTTGGCTACAGGCTCTTAAGTAGAGATGGATTGCACCTCAACGGTGATGGTGCAGCTGTTTGGGGGGAGAAGGTGGCTAGGGGGTTGGAGGAGATTTTAAACTAGGTATGGGGGGGGAGGGTATGTTGAACTACACAGGGGTAGATAGAGAAGTTAGGGATCAGGAGGCTATTAACTTAACGGAGTTTGTTAATTTGTCATTTATAAATGACTTAGAAGGGGGCATTGAGAGCAAGGTCTCAGTGTTTGCTGATGACACTAAACTATGCAGAGCTTTGGAAACAAATGATGTGCAAGTGCTGCAAGCAGACCTAGATAGATTAGCAAAGTGGGCAGCAGAATGGCAGATGAGATTCAATGTTGATAAATGTACGGTGATGCATTTAGGATTTAATAATCCCTGTGCCACCTACACCATAAATAACTCTGTGTTAAGTGCATCTGTAATGGAAAAAGATTTGGTTCTGGTAGATAACAGACTTAGCTATAGCAAACAATGCCAGGTAGCAACGGCTAGAGCTAGCAATATATTGTCTTGTATAAAGAGAGAAAAATATTATTCTCCCACTTTACAAGGCACAGGTAAGGCCTCATTTGGAATATGCGGTGCAGTTTTGGAATCCCATATACAAAAGGAACATCTTGGAAATGGAAGCAGTTCAGAGAAGGACAACTAAATTAATAAGGGGAATGGAGGGGCTTGAATATGCAGGCAGATTGGACAAGTTAGGGCTGTTTACATTGGAGAAGCGACGTTTGCGTGGGGACATGATAACCTTATACAAATATATTAATGGGCCATACAATGAACTCTTTGGTGCATTGTTTACTAATAGGTCATATCAGAGGACTCATGGACATCCTTTAAGGTTGGAAGAAAAGAAGTTTTCAGGTTTGGAAAGGGAGAACAGTGAAACTGTGGAACTGTCTTCCAGCAGAAGTGGTAATGGCAAGTTCATTGAATAGCTTTAAGAAAGGTCTGGATAAGTTTCTAAAACTAAAAAAATATTGAGAATTACTGGTATAAATGCATACACATCTGGTTGATCCAGGGATACTTTCCGATTGCTGTTTGGAGTCAGGAAGGAATTTTCCCCCCCTTTTTAGCTGGGTTTTTTTTGCCTTCCTCCGGATCAACTGTTAGGAAGGGTTAAAAAAAAAAAAAGAGGGTGAATAGGTTGGACTTGATGGACGTATGTCTTTATTCAACCTTAATTAATTACTATGTATAAATGCAAATTAGTAGCCAAAAGAGAAACTAAGATTGGTTTTTGGTTAAAGTTAAAAAAAAACAGAATTAGGGGGTTGGTCTGAATTAAGCTAACCTATGTAAAAAAACAATATAACACCTCAATTTCATAATTATTTACTTTCTTTGCTTTCACAAATGGCATAACCTTACCGATAGGAATTTCGCCAAGCATTAAAGGAATAATTCTCACAAAAATGTAACTATTCCTTTATGTATTGATTAAAGACCGGGAGGTTAAGGAGCTATGCCTTACTTCCCATTCTTCAATCAACTCACCTGGAGCGACGTACGAAGGAAGAAGAAACATTTTACACGCAATCTGCAGCAGCAGTGGAAATTCCCAACCACTTCCTGTTCAGAGTAACTATAACGCACATTATCGTGCATGCATCCTATAGTTACTCTGAACCAGGAAGCAGGTTGGGACCTGTCACTGCTGCTGCGGTGGATCGTGTGTAAGGTAAGTTTCTTCTTTCTTCGTCCGACACTCCAGGTGAGTTGATTGAATAATGGGAGGTAAGGCTTAGCTCCTTAATCTCCCGGTCTTTAATCAATACATTAAAAGGTATAGTTCACTTTTTGAATGAACTATTACTTTAAATGGTAAATATCATAGTAGTGTATTGGAGTATCACCTGGAGCCAGATGTTTGGGGATAGAAAACCAATAAGAAGAAATGTGGAAATTCCACTTATGAGGTTTTGTCATCACTGAGACATTGATAGCGATTAATAGCACTTTGCTTTGGCACTAAGATATTTCCTGTACAAAACACATAAAGACTGTTTTGTTTAAAATTGATTGTTTAGCATTACAAGTAATTTCCATGTCCTGCTTTATCACTGTATCTTAATGATATATCACATTCTTTATAGTGAGCTGTTTACATGCATCTTGTAGTCTGCGTTTGTACCTACAGTTAATATGATTTGACAAGGCAATATTTTGGTTGTATTTGCCTCTGCAGTATTACAAAAAAGTAATGGGCATTTTTTTCAATATACATACCACTTAGATGCTGCATCCTATATAGTACATCTAGGCGAGGTTGGTTTGAGCACTACGGTTTCTATATGTACGTTAAGTGATTAGGTAACAAAGATGTGTGGAAGAGTGAGTGTCTGCCCATCCCAGAGTATTATCTCAAGGTAAACAGTTAAAACCTTCCACACTGGGTTTCCTTGATGTGGTTGAAAGGCATTTAAATTTTTTTGATCATAAACTTATAAGTAAACCACCTATGCCTGGTATTCATACTTAAAGGGCATGTCCACCCTAAATTAAAAGTTTTGCTATATTGTTCCTCTCCCTTGTCCACCCCCAACCGCCATGTTAAATCGGTAATAAAAGTTTTCCAATCATACTTACATCCCTTCGTTCCCGCGGCTGTCTTCTTCTCCTCTCTACAATCCGGAAGCTGCAGCAAGGGGGAAAATCACAGATGCTGCTTCTGGTAATAAGGCAGCCGTGGGAACGAAGGGATGTAAGTATGATTGGGAAACTTATTACAGATCTAACTTGGCGGTTGGGGGTGGGCAAGGGTGGAGCAACAATATAGCCAAACGATTTTAAGCAAGGGTAACAGGCAGGCAAAGAGGGATCTGGATGGTGGGGGAGAGGGGGGGGGGGGGAAACAGCTTCCCTGCACACATCACACTACCTCCTGGAGGCAAGACAGGAAGACAGCTCCTACTCTTCCGTTTCCTGGACTTTGAACAGACACTGCAGAAGAACTATAAGGAGCATAGATGTAAGGTAATGATTTTTTAAACTACACTGAAGGGCCAGTAGTGGGTAAAATTATAGTTGTGGGGGTGGACATGCCCTTTAATATGTAGTGAAGACGTTTCCTTAGTCATCCAAAGTCCATCTTGATCTAACTGAATACCACAGATACCATGACCTGAATGAATGAGAACCTTCACAAGCATAAACTACCCATGACTTTACTCTATTTGCCTGCACAGGTACTATCCTATATGGACCCAGAATGAGCATAGATCATCTCCTTTCTTTTCCTTAATTGCTTGAACATATCCATAGCATTTCCACTCTATGTATTTGTGCTCCCACGGTCCGTCTTTGGTGCGTTATCCCTGGATCAGCTTGGGATTTATACAGCATTCCAGTGCTTTGAAATTACACCATAGCTACAATGTAATGAGGACCACTCCACAGAATGGAACATTGCTATTGCAGTATTATCATTTAACTATTTAACGCTGTTGTTTGGTGCAACATTATAAATAATATATATTAATAAATATTAATTCCAATGATAGTCAATATACACAGATGGCTCATTGGAATTGGAGTTTAATCCTTTTAAAGAATCCACACAACTGTGCTGGATTTCTTGCGATTTTCAGTCTGTTTACAGAATAGATGATTGGAAAGGGATCAGTCAGACAGCAGGTGGAGACTCTGGTCTGTGGAATTGCTGTTGTTCCAGAACCAGAGAGGGTGGGGGGGCAATCACTCATCTCGTCTGGGGTTTTGGCAGAATCTCAAAACTAACAAACTGGGAACTGACACTGTGGAACAAGTTCAACTTCCCACGGGTTAACTTAATATTTCATAGGATTGATGACCTGCAAAGATATTAGAAAGCTAATCTAGTTTGGGTTGATGCGAGGGTGGCGATAATGTCATTTCAGGGGAGATGAACAGTATCAATGTTGCTAATGTAATCATATAAAAACAGCAGATAAATATATCATGCAAAGGAAATCCTACAGCGCTGTCTACTGAATAGTAAAATGATATTGGTCCCAGAAAAGAACAGTAATATTTAGATGGAGGTGGACTGGAGGAAAGAAATATCACATCATTGGCTTCTTATTACAAATGAGCAACTTTATGAAAAAAATAAAACCCTTCCCCTGAATCCAGATTTGATGCAATGAAAGCTACGCTTCCTATATGGCTTCTGTCACACACAATACAGTATTAGGGAAAAGCTCACTGGGCCACAGACATAGACTAACCTGTTCAAGGTCAAACGCTTACACTGGGATTCAAATCATAGTCCCCAGCTTCAACATTGGATACTGTTTATATAAATAAACGTAATACACTGTGTAGATATATACATAGGGATCATTAAAGGAACTAGACATTGAACTGAATATATCTATCTATGTCTCTCTATCTTTATCTGTATTATTGACTTATATAGCACATACATTTTCTCTAGTGCTTTACACTTTATTATTTTATAATTATTTTATGTTTGACCAGATCAGTAGCACTTCCACTTAATGTAGTTGTAAATTAGCCTAATTGGAGTGCTTCCACAATCCTTGTATTGTATGTATTTATTGGAAGGCCTGGTCAAGCCTCCATGTGGTAATAGAACCTCCAACATGCCCCTTTTATGGGAGGTCCTATGCCTTTAATATAAAGCACTGGATGCCTCTTCCCTCATTTTAAAATGCCAAAGGGCTGGGGGGAAGTGAGAGAGCCTGTTGTATGGATCTAGTGTGTAAGAATGAGAAATGCAAAAGTTTGCTAATCTTAATTGAAGTAAAAAAGGTTAGAAGTTAGGACCTTCCAGACTGGGGTTACCTTGGCGTGGTTGGAAGGCTTTTCATTCATGTGATAACAGTAATGTATACTAAAACACCTTTGTTTATAAAGTATGCCAGTGTGCAGATCATATGATATTGTATGGGGCCTAGGAATGTGCATTGATTATCTTTTCTATGTTTGTATAAATGTTTGACCAGATCAGTAGCACTTCCACTAAATGTAGTTGTAAATTAGCCTAATAATTGGAGTGCTTCCACAATCCTTGTATTGTATGTATTTTATACATACTACCTATCAATAAGTCATTGTCTGTCTTTTTCTTTGTTTTTCTGTCTTTCTTTATGTTGGTTGTCTCTGTCTGTCCATCCTTGTCTGTCTGTCCGTCCCTCTCTCTCTA
This sequence comes from Hymenochirus boettgeri, assembly GCA_019447015.1. Lineage (NCBI taxonomy): Eukaryota > Metazoa > Chordata > Amphibia > Anura > Pipidae > Hymenochirus > Hymenochirus boettgeri. The sequence goes on from CM033476.1 coordinate 148,892,710, forward strand.
TTCATGTCTCTCTCTATCAGCTCTGTCTGTCTCGTTTTAAATATATTTATCTTTCTAAATCATTCTTTCTCTCATCTATTTCGCTCAATTATTTGACATCTCTGTTTCTCTATCTCTGTATCAGTTGATAGGTCGATAGATATTAATAGATATACCATTGATAGAAATCAATAGAGATATTTAGATCAAGAGAAATCTATAGAGAGACTGTTAATAGATTGATATATATATATATATATATATATATCTGTTCGTTTATGTCTGTCCATCTATCTGTCTCTGTCTCTCTGTTCATCTCTCTCTCTCTCTCTCTCTCTCTCCACCCCCAAAATGAATTAACAGGCATGTTAACCACAAATACATTATAAAGTTCTTTTGGAAGTGCTCTATTTTCATATCCTTTTATTATCATCTTATCACCATCCTATAATAGTATCCAGGATAAGGGCTAGGCCACACAATCGCGCTTTTTTGCGATTGTGCGTGCGTTTGCGATACGCAGTGACATGCGATGTGCAATCTCGTTTGCGGTGCAGTGTGGCCGTGCCCTAATACTGATTTAACCAAGGCAGGAGCCAGTCTTTGGACTGTTTGTATATAATAAGTATTTACTGCAATCAATAATAAGTATTTACTGCTGCTCTGCGTTGGACTTTAAAACACACAGATATTTTATTGTAGTAAAAGCAATAAATGTTTTTCATTCCGTGCTAGGCCGTCATCAAGATAGTCCCACCTTTATATTGCACATCTATATAAAGGTAAGTGCCCTTCCCTCCCACAAAACACCCCCACCCGATTGTGTGCCATCCCATAAATAACATTAAAAAGCTCAAAGAGACGTAATAACTCTCAGCGACACATCTATTATAAGCTGTATACAATAATATAGTTACAATAAAACAGCAACATTGTCAATTACGGAACATACTACAAAATGACCCATAGTCTTCTATAATAACCTAAATAGTCATTATGCTCACATAATATAATTTTTACTATAAAGGGCTCCTATCGGCACTCTATAGTTGTGGGATAAATGGTCCATACTGTATAACATAACAAATTGGCTATACATATCCCCAATTTACCTACTTAACATGTATGTAAAAACCTTAATGAAGCATCACAGCACTAGCTGCTCGTTAATGCCACATGTGGCTAAAGTGTCTACAGTTCTGATCCATCTAGCTTCCCTTCTAATAAGGGCTCTATTACGACCAATGCTCTCCTGACTGGGTTTACTATCTATGGCCATCCATTTAAAGCTTGCCAAAGAATGTCCACCTTCTTTTATAGTGTCGGGCCACTGATGCCTCACCAAACTTACTTTGGTGATTGTCCATTCTTTCTCTCAGCGTGGTAATTGTTTGGTAATTGGATGGACAGATATAGAAAGTGATGAAAAGATGGACAGACATAAAGAGGATATGGTATAGCCAGGAAGTATTTAAGAATTTAAGGAAGTGAATCTTTCCTTTGCAATATTGAGCCTGAAGAAGTATAAATGAATTGCATAGCTCCATATTCTAATTATTGGAATTTTTGCTGCATTGTCCTGTCAACACTTTTGTGAAAGTGTTTGTGAAGAATTTCTGTTAATTTATATTTTTATCTTTGGACTTTTTTTACAGGTCACACCTCTTTTGACGTATCCCACACCTAGATCCACAGTGAAATTATCCCTACAGAAATACACTGGAGTCCTGAAGAAGGCAGGTAACCATACCTATACTACTCCGGACAAGGTTGTCTTCACCATGTGGGGTTCCTGGAGCTAATACTGTGGAAGCAAAGGGCGGTGTGTCCACTAAAGAGATTAACAGAGAGACAGATGCAGAGAGAGAAGGACAGATGGACATAGTGAGAATTGGACAGATGGAAAAACAGAGAGACAGACTTTCTGTCCATCGCTGTCAGTCTGCATGTCCCTCTATGTCTATATATCCCTCTCTATGTCTGTCTGTCATTCTGTCCATACTTTCTGTCCAACATAGAGAGAGGGACAGACAGACACAGAGATATTAACAGAAAGACTGCCATAGGAAGATAAGGAGGGATAGACTTAAGGTTTGTACACACGTGCGATCGCGGGTGCCGACCAGCTACGAATGATGTGTGTGAGCGGCCGTTTCGGCTGATAATCGTGCCGTGTATGGGCACTTTATCTGGTGAAATGGACGTACGTACACATCTTACGTACGTACACAAACTTGCTTCTATCTCCGATAGTACCTAGAGAGCCAAGATTTTACCAGCTGAAGTTCAGCACCCAGAGGCATAACTACAGCCCCCCCTGATGGCAGGGGGACAGGGGGTAAGTGGCCCGCCAATGTTCTATCATCAAAAGTTTTTAAAGATACGTGCGATCAGTTGTTTAAAACTACTGCCAGTCCGGCAGTTGGTTGAGCACACCTTTATTCACAATCAGTTATTGAAAAACAACTGCTGATCGTGGGAGATTGGTGTGCAGAGGGGTTGTGTCTGGGGCCTGGGCCCCAGCAGTTTCTTCCATGTCAGCACCTCATAATAGATAATTGAGAAGAAGGCTAAAAGTAGTTGATATTGAATGCAGCAGTACTTATTAAGGAGTGATACGTTATTGATACTGGGTGGTATTTTATGTTGGCATAGTGTAACCCAAAGATGCAACAGTAAAATAACACCACATCAGAAATAACTGTGAAGGTGAAGGTTCTCATTCATCCAGGCCATGGTATATCTGTTGTATTCAGTTAGATCAACTAGGACAACTCCACCCTCATAACAACATCTTTCAGAAAAAATGGGCTTTTTAAAATATGTTGATATATCAAACTTTGTCCTATGAATTCATTTCTGTATGCCTACAATGCTTCTGGATGCCTCATGGAAACTAAGCAATTTAGAAACCTGTACTGAGCAGGTACTGAGCCTGGGCATGCTCAGAAGAGGAAGACGGGATTAACATTGTCATTGGCTGTGATGTCAACTGTCAAATCCATAACTGGCAGTTGCTAACTAGAAGAACCAGAAAGCAGAAACAGGGAAACAGAACATTGTGCAGGATTTCAAGTTAGACTTATATATTTCAGATTTCAAACTATTACAGTTTAGGATTTTGGGGGGTGATTTACTTGTATGTAAGTTTTCATTTTAGGGCTGGACTTGCCCTTTAAAGTTTAGTTCTTGAAGACTTTATTTAACGTATAAAGTTTAGATATAATTGCTAACAGATTCTTGTACAAGTCATTCTGAAAGCCAGTCGGATGACTAGCGAAATGTCTTCAAGAACTAAACTTCCAGTCCAGTTGATCTAATTGTATACAACAGATATCACTGTTTTATTACTTTTCTTTTTACCCACCATGTGATAAAATACAGTTGGGGCTAGTAAAGGAGATAAATATGGCCTAGCATGAAGAATCGCATGCAAGTTGTGATTTTTCTACAGAAATGCTATTTAGCGTTTTCATTTATTGGATGTGGCCATATTGTGACTTTACAAAACGAGCTACTTCAAACATATCTCCCAATTTACCCAGAGCTGCAAATGCCATATAAATCTTCACATTCTGTATCTTTGAGTGTATTTACATTTTGAAATGGGAACATGCTCCTTGTATGTGCATAATGTGAATCAATAGTAAAAATATAAGGACTAAGAATGTGGGACCATTTAATAATAGGGCTAAGTTGGTTATAGAGGATGCTGATAAGGCTAATGTACTAAACCATTTTTAAATTTAATACAGTAGGAAAGGTATAAATGAGGAATATTCACTCTGGCTGACAGAGGATATGGTATGGAAACAATTAGGCAAAGTTAATATAAATAAAGCCCCAGGAGCAAACGAAATACATCCACGGATCTTAAGAGAGCTTAGTCAAGTTTTAACATAAAATGCCTTTATGGCTGATTAAACTGTTGCCGCTGGATGTGCTTTGATTGGTTAACCCCATTGCTCATTAGTTTGATCATTAGCTTTATAGGGCTTGTCCACCATTAAAACTAAAACAACTGTTGACTAACCTAATCTAATGCTTAAACATGCATTTATAATTAGATATTAAATAAGTTTTCTTCCCTTCTAGCAAAGGTATCTGCCTCCTCTCCCTGCTCAAAGAGCTTTTAGGAACTTGAGCATGAGCAGAAGAGGCAGCCAGTGAAATAGCAATCAATCATTGGTTGTGATGTCAGCATTCACAGCCTTGATTGACTGCATGGAGGGAGAAGCCAGCTAATTCTGCCAGAATGGGGGCAGTAATCATCATTAAATATCTGGTTAGTAATGCAGGTAATTAAGTGCTGAATATATCAGTTGGGACTGGGGGAAGGTAACTAAGTGACCATTTTTTTGTTCTAACGGCAGACATGTCCTTTACGTTTGTTCAGATTTGCATATAGTTGATTACTTTTTGCTGAGTTAGGTTTGCTGCCTGTGTTTGCACGATCACCTCTGTCTACCCTTTTATATCTCACTTCTGCTCAATGATGAATGTTAGATGTTTGAACAAAGGTACAGAGACAAAACTGTATTACTGAAATAGCTCCGCTAGACAATATTCCATCAACACCAACTGCTATAAAGAATCCATCCCCTTCTTTATTAAAGGTTTTGTGTGGACAGTTCAATGAAGAATGAACCATAGAAGATATTTTTTGTTGTTTCCTGTGACCTTGACACAAAGGGAGTTTATCTTTGAACTAAATTGCTTCCTCCAATTGTTACATGAGAGCAGGCGCTAAGGTCAGTTACATCAGTTTGAGCACCATTTCTCTCTGTATCAACCAATTCAGCAGTGCTGCAGCTTAGGGTCTGTACACACGTGCAATCGCGGGGACCGACCCATGACAAAAGATGATCTGCGAAGGTTTCGGACAGCTATCGGTTAATGTTTGGTCACTCAGTCACACCAAACACCCATTGAGTCTGGCATCAATTCACAAAGTTTCTAAACAGGCCTCTTTCTAATGTTTAAGGGCTAGGCCACACTAGCACATTTTTGCGATTTTGTTTAGAATGGAAATCGTGGAAACGCAGACGTGGAAGTGAATATCCACGAAGTGAGACAATGCACGATGGCTCAGAAACAGCAAATATATTCAGTCAACTCTGAATTTGAACAGTGCAGTTTTTCCCATAAAACACCCCCCGTAACTCAGAAATACCCCACAAACTATATATTCCTGAAATCTACACACCTTCAGCTATGTAACACTGTAGTTAGTTCATTCATACGATCCATTGTGTGGGTGCAGTTCTTTGTAGAAGTTTGCACTTTTCTGAAAAAATTAACAAAAAACAACTTCAAAAGGTAGGAATCATGCAGTTGTAGGCACACCAATAATGTGGGTGCCGTTTTGTGTAGAATTTCTACAGGTTTTCTGGGGGAAAAAACAAAAATACATTTCAGAGTTAAAATTCATGGCCAATTCCCATGTCATGTAAGAAAAACTTGTCAAGTATCAATCTCCCAAATGTCCTGAATCAAACGGTATGCCTTATGTGTGGTTACACACACGGACAACTCTAGTCCCAATGCGCAGTGGCCTAATAACAGCAACAATCTAAACACCCCTCTAACTGAAAATTCCCCCCAAAAACTATATATTCTCAGAATCTACACACCTTCAGCTAATGTGCCATTTTTTTTATTCATACCATCAATGGTGTGCACGCAAATCTTCGTAGAATTTCGCACTTTTAGAAGATTTTCTGAAAGAAAAATTTTTTTTTTTAAATCCTGCCAAAACCCCAAGTAATAAAAAAAAGTTACCAAATACCAATCTCTCAAATGTCCTGAATCACGGTATGCCATATGCACAGAGACATGGCCACCAACTAACTGCAATGGGAAGCATGCACAAGTGCAATTACAAGAAAAAAATCAAAGTGCTTTGTAATTTCAAACAGCCCCAAAACTTGGAAATGCTCCCACAACCCCCCCCCCACTAAATATCAATCTCCCACATGTCCTGAATCAAACGGTATGCTATATGCGTGGGTGCACACAGACACATGGCCACCAACTAACTCAAATAGGAAGCATGCATAAGTGCAATTACAAGAAAAAATCAAAGTGCTCTGTAATTTGAACAGCCTACCCTTTTTCAAAGAAAATACCCCCTCAAACTATATATTTATGGAATCTACACAACTTCAGCTACTTAGCGGTGCCATGTTTTCATACATACATGAAGAATTCCAGACACTATCATCCATAGAACTCTGTGTTTTTAGGAGATTTTGTGAAAAAATGAAATAAGACGATTCAAAGGTTGAAATCCTACCTAAACCCACTTGACAAGTAAAATAACACACTAAATGGTAATTTCCCACATGTTCTGAATCAAATGGTATTCCATATGCGTTGGAGCAAACAGAGACGGGGCCACCAACTATCTCAAATATGACACATGTACATGTGCAATTACAAGAAACAAAATCAAAAAACGCCACAACCCACCCCCCACGCACACACACTCCCCCTTTTAGTGGTATTTTAGTGAAAACTGGTTGGTACTGAGAGTCGCACAAGTTTTTCCATACTTTACTGATCCTAAAAATTCAATCTGGTCTTTTTTTGGTACCTCTGCAAAATTTCCTAATAATTCCCTTGAAATCAGACAAATAATTATCTGCATTTACCGATATCACCGGGGACACTGGGAAGCTTGGAGAAGACAAAGTTTTTTGCTAATTGATGGCTTTAGTGGGGGGGATGGGTGTGTATCTCTTTTTTTTTTAAATTCGTTTTATTTTTCAGTTCAGATCAACAGTTAACATTGCTTATTCATTATAACCAGTTTTATCATGGCATATATACATATAGAACATATAGTTTTATTTAATTTTTACATAGTAGATGTGAACGGGTTGAAGGAAGGATGTGGTTGCTACATTTCTGTCATAATTACCGATTGCATTGTACTCAGTGTTTCAGCCTTTACACATAGCATAACGATTCGTATCGTCCATCTGAACTGTTATTTAGATTGTAACTGTGTATTAACTCTATAGCTTAACTAGGCATGGAGCCAGAACTAAACAATTGAAAAAGAACATTCTCTGCATATTTTCATTATCAGAACAAAAGGTATTTTATATTTTGAGTTGGTGTTGCAGTTACCTTCTTTCAAAGACATTTATTACTCCAGTATATTGAGACAGACCGGCAGGTCCCACCCAGGGGCGTCTCCGTTACGGGGGTTAGGTATAGATGTTGTGCTCTATCTATATTGAGATATCACCTCACTGATATTGTAGGGTAGCTGGGGAGGAGTGCCAGATTTCCCATATCTTGTCGTATTTGGTGGGACTACGCCTATGTTGGTATAGAATTTTTTGGTAGGGTAGGTCTTTGTTGACTAGATTAAGCCACTCTTGTACTGTGGGCACTTCCGGTGCCATCCATTTAATTATGACATTTTTCCTGGCATAGAAGAGTATTTGGCTTAGTAGTGTGACTTGGTGTTTAGGCCACGATTCATCATCTATACATCCCAGTATACAAAGTTCCGGTATTTGGTCTATATATATATTTAGTTGCTGATTAATAAATTTAATAATCAGGCTCCAGTATTGTTGTAAGCGTGGGCATGCCCATATAAGGTGCCAGAAATCTGCGTTGTTTGTTTGGCATTTAGGGCAGATATCTTGTTGTGTTGTACGGATATGCTTGAGTTGTTTGGGGGTTAGATATGCTTGATTTGCGATATAGAATTGGATCAATTTGTTTTGTGCTGCTGGTGAAGCTTTATTGTGACTGGAGAGCATCAGGTCTATTGCATTACTGTCTAAATCATCTATATATAGTCTCCATTTATCTATCAGTTTTTTAACATTTGGCTGGGTATGTACTTGCAGGAGAATTTTGTACAGTCGGGATATCATTCCTTTTTTATTAGATGATTGGAGGGTCGAGTGGATTGGATGGTCACCTATAGTTATAGGGTTATCCTGGAATTGAATTTTGAGACAGTGGCGTAACTGTAGATAGCGGAATTGAAAAGAGTTCGGTAAGTTAAATTGGTTTTTAAGCTGATCAAATGTTTTGAGGTCATTATTCATATATAGGTGACCAAAGGTACATATGCCGTGTTTTGCCCACTGTGACGCCTCGTGAAACGTAGCAAGGCTGGTGTAGGAGTAATTGTTCCATAGTGGGGTATTTGGTGGAGTGTTTGAGTAATTAATGATTTTGTTTGTTAGTTTCCATATGCTAATATCTTGTCTGTGTATTGTAGTCACACATCCAGTTACGTGTTTTATAGGATCCCCCATATATGCAAGGTATGTGCTTTTGAGGTAGTGCTGAAGCATAAAGTCTGATTGGGTTGGTTGTTCTTCTTCAGATATCCAACACCTTTGGTATTTCAACTGTCCAGCTAGGTAATTTAACTGGAAATTCGGGAGTCCCAGTCCTGCATTTTCTTTTGATGCTTGTAGTTGGAGGAATTTTACCCTGGTTCTTTTCTGTCCCCATAGGAAGGATGAAATCAGACTGTTGATTGCAGAGAAAATTTTTGGGGGAATGTAGCTCATTGCGTGCTGCATTATGTATAAAACTTTTGGTAGTATGAAGATTTTATAACATTTATTTTCCCGATCAGGTTTAGTGGTAGCACTTTCCAGTGTAATAGTTTATCTTTAATAAATTTGATCAGTGGAGAGATGTTTAGATTGTGGAATTCTGATGGTGATTTGGTGATGTGTATTCCGAGATATTTAAAGGATCTGACAACCGGAATCGATTGTGTTGTCTGTGTTGCGGTCACCGCATTGTTGTCCAGAGGGAACAAATAGGATTTGTCCCAATTAATATATAGGCCAGATTTTAGGCTAAAGTCGTTTATGGTTTGTTTTGTTTCTTGTAGGGAGTTCTTCGTTGCGTCTAGGTATATGATCATATCATCGGCATACAGTCCAATTTTTTCCTCGTATGGGCCAAGTTTTAATCCTGTAATCTTAGGGTGAGATTTAATTCTGCACGCCAGGACTTCTATTGCCAATGCGAACAGGAATGGTGAGACTGGGCATCCCTGTCTGGTGCCACAGTGGAGCTGGAACGGTTCGGAGGTAGACCCTTGTATAGTAATCCTGGCGGTGGGGGAAGTATATAATAGTTGAATCCAGGCTATATAGGTTGGTCCAAAGCCAAATCCCCCGAGAACCTCCCATAGATATATCCATTCAATTGAATCGAATGCTTTCTTAGCGTCCAAAGACAGCATTATCCTGTGGCCTGTATTGTCATGATCCAACTGGGTTTGAATTAGAGTCCTTCTAATATTTATGGAGGTGGATTTGTTGGGCATGAAGCCCGTCTGTTCATCGGCCACTGAGTGGTACAACTTTTTGTAGCCTGTTTGCCAATATCTTTGCTAGAATTTTGTAGTCGCATGTTAATAGGGAGATGGGTCTGTAGGAGTCTCTGTTTTCAGGTGGTTTTCCTGGTTTTAGGAGAATTATAATTTTGGCTTCGCAGAGTGATTTGGGTAGGTGACCTATGTTGAATGCATCGTTGTACATATTTAGTAACGGTGCAGATATTGTTTCTTCAAATTTTTTATACACCTCTATCGGTAGCCCGTCCAGACCAGGGGCTTTACCTGTCTGAAGCTGCTGGATTGCACTCTTTATCTCGGCGGCAGTAATTGGAGAGTCTAAAGAGTTACGCTGTTCAGTTGTGAGGCGTGGTAGGTCGGTGTGGGTTATGTAGTCTGCTATTTCTTGTCGGGTAGCAGTAAGGTTGGATGAGTATAGTTCCGAGTAGTATTCCTGGAAGCTTTGCATTATATCGATGGATCTGTAAGCGTCCCCGAGTAGGGTCCTGTATCTCAGTATTGTGTTGGTTGTATTTATGCTTTTTGTCATATATGTTAATAGTTTGGCTGACTGATTCCTAGCTCGTAGAACATTGTTTATTGAAGAATTGTTTCCGTTCTGCCTTATCCTGTAGTAGCGTGTTATAAGCTCGTTGCTCCATCAGTAGATTTTCATATGTTGCGGGCCTAGGTGATTGTATATATATCTGTTCTGCTTTTTGTGTTTTTTGTCTTTGGATTTCTTCTTTTTCCCGAGTTAGTTTTTTAATGTATGAGATTGTGCTTTTCAGAGTGCCTCTTAAAAATGCTTTCATTGCGTCCCATCTTACCAATGGCGACACAGGTCCTTGGTCTATTTCAAGGTAATCCTGCAGTCGTTGTAATGTTTGGTCCCCCTCCCGGAGTTGCGAGAGCCAGAATGGGTGAATTTTCCAAAAATATGTGTGTTGAGTTAAAGAGTTTCCTGCTAGCTGGACTAAGAGTGGTGTATGGTCTGAGGGTCCCCGTGGAAGGATTTCTACTTTTTGAATTTTCCATGTTAAGGAGGTAGATACAAATATATAATCTAATCTAGATAAAGTTCCGTATGTTGCGGAGTGGCATGTAAACACTGGTTTGTTCGGGTTTATATAGTTCCATGAGTCCACCCATTTCCATTCTTGGGTAAATTGATATAATTGCGTGCTGCTTTGTTGGTGGCTTGGGGAGATTCTAGCTGGCAGTCTATCTTTCGATTCATTTAGGACTAGATTAAAATCTCCAAGACTGATAACTTGTGCTTGAGGGAATTGGGCAATAAATGGTAGAGCATGCGATAGGAGGGCGATGCTTGCAGGGGGGGGTTGTAAAAGTTTAATATTATATATGGAGCAGAGTTTAATTCAAGTGCTGTAAATACAAATCTACCTTTGGTTTCAGTTTTGCTTTGCCAGATTTTGTAGCGGACTGTGTTTCTGATTAGAGTTGACACACCCCTAGAATATGTTGAGTGGCAGCTGTGCGATGCCCACCCTACCCATGGTTTTTGTAAATATTTGGTGTCTTGGGTTAGGAAGTGTGTCTCCTGCAAGCAGATTATATCTGGAGACTGTCTGTTTATTACATCCTGTATAATACTTCTTTTTTTGGGATTCCCCATACCCCTGACATTCCAGGTCATAATTTTAATTTGAGAGCTCATATTTTAAGTTTAATTGGAGTATAATAGGGGTTTAAAGCAGTCCTGGGTGGGCCCCCGCCGGCCCCGTCCTTCACAACACCCTGCACATATTCATTTACTAAGCAGAGATCATTTATAACATTAACAATACTAGACCAATAAAAAAACATTAAAACAACATAACAATAAACATTATATATCAGGGGTTACTGCTGTAACTATATACCCTGAGTAGAGGGAATAGGACGGGGAGAGATACTTTGCTCCCAGTCCCGACATTTGTATAGCATAGAGATGATTAAGCTATATAATTTAACATTCGATAGCGGATTGTTTAATTTGCATCATCCGAATAAGCATAGATTAGCATTGAGAACCGTGGGCGTATGCAGGTGCAGAGAACAAGGGTTTTGACCTGTTTACCACTTATGATAGCGGTGTATATTATTATAGTGGTCGTGTGGCATAGCCTTTATCCGGACTCTGCACCCCAGTTAGCGTCACGATTGGTCAATTTAGTTGTTATACAAGTTCAGCCATTAGTTGTATATATTAGATTAAAGCATATTCAAATATGGAAGACACCCTATTATATATATATTGTACTCCTGCAGTTGTACAACTTAAGCGGACAATTATGCATTAGGATATTTCACAGAGGTCCATAGCTTAAAACTATTTGGCATTTTAGGTGTCCGGGTACATGTTTCAGGTGTTAGGGCCGAGTTTCATATTTTTAGCAAATAGATTGTTACTACGGCATTTTAGGGGGGGACACACATATAGTTCAAGCGGTAAATTAAAATAGTTTCCGATATTATAGTCAGTTCACTATAATCGTGGGCATTATCCGTGTCTTGGTATTTGGAGCACAACCAGTTTTGTCCATCTGGGTAGAGGAGCACAGTTGTTACAGTATTTTTTTTTTTTTGCTACATACTGGGTGGACCCAGTAGCCCACTGTAAAAAAGAATTATGGCTATCATACTTTACCAGTCTGTTGCGCTCTTGACTTGTCGGATGATACCTCGCAAATCTTTTTTGGGGTTTTTAGGGTGCCACTCCATTGGCGTCCAGCCATTCCGTGGCCTCAGCAGGTGATATAAAAAAATATGCATTATTATCCTTTATAATCCGGAGTCTTGCCGGGAACATCATGGAATAAATCAAACCGGATTCTTGAAGTCGTTGTTTAATTGCAGTGAATGATGCCCTTTGTTTTAGTAAATCCGGAGAATAGTCGGGATATATGGAAATTGTTGTGTCCCCAGAGTGGTTGCTTGGTTCCTGGCCATGGTTAGTATACCATCTCTGTCTCTTGAGTTTAGTAGACGGGCTATATTGGCCTCGGTCTTGTTCCTGCTGGTGGTACTTTATCGATGGGCCCTTTCAACTGTGAACGCCGCGCTGAGGTTGTTTCTGCCGAATTTCGTGATCAGCCACTCCTCCACGAATTCAGTGGGGTTAGGTCCTTCGGCTCGTTCCGGGAAGCCCACCAGGCGAACATTTTGCCGCCTGGATCTGTTCTCCAGATCCTCTGCTTTACTTTTATACATGGAGAGTTGTTGCTGGAGGGTTTGTATATTTCCTGGAATAGGTTGTAGCATATCTTCTACACTGGATATGCGTGACTCTGTCTCCCCCACGCGGTTGCGCACCTTTTGTAGGTCCTGCCTAAGGATCCCAATATCGACCCTTGCTTCCTCTATTAATGCAGTGAGGGAGGACTTAATATCCCCTATGGCAGCTAGCAGGCTGCTGTGTACCTGTGCCAGAGTGGGTTCTCCTAGTTCCCTTGCAGCCGTTTCTTTAGTGTGGGGTGGAGTTAGTGGTTGCTGGCCTGGACTGTTTGTGAGCCACGCGGCGGAGTGACGGGGTCTGGTGGGTTCGGGTCGCGCTGTGCCTGGTGCGCGTATTTGCTGAGCTTTTCGGCGGCCAAGGTATCCCTTCTTTCTTTTTCCTTATTTTTACCCATGGTGGAGGAGTTAAATTGTGCCGGGTGTTGTGACAGGGTAGGAGTCGGGACCGGGAGCTCTCTCCTGTACGTCTCCTCACGCCGCCATCTTGGACACGCCCCCGGGTGTGTATCTCTTTAATAATTTTTTGTATGTGCATTTCACTTTTTCTTTTTGATCATTCCCAAAGATAATCTTCAGGTCATCTTAGGGAATGATAACGAACGTTTTCAAATTCGAAATCCGATTTTCCATTAAGTGATTTTTCATTCATTGGCAAAGATCAATAATTTGGTGATCAGAAGTGATCAGAACTCTGAGTTCCATTGACAAAAACTATAGTTCATTCACTGACTGCTTACTATAGCTTGTACTGCACTGCGATCTGAATGGAGATAGCAGTTCAGTATCCCAACTAGACCACCAGGGTAAGGGAAGACCCCGGTGAAGGAGGAAGTTCTGTGACGTCACCGGTGTCTGCCTTACTGCGATCTTCATTCATTCAGCGAGGAACTGGCATTGCACAAGTGGGACCTTCCTTAGGCAAGCTCCCGAGCCCCCCATCATATTTGAATGAAACCAAGGGGGCTAGGGGGGCACTTTAATAACGCCAATTGCCCGTAGCTGCCTTAAAGGGGCAGGCAGCAGTTAAAGTATCCAGATCGTAGATTTTACGATCTGTGGCACTTTGGTCCCTTCATTCTCAGATCGTAAAATTTATGATCTGTGGCACTTAAGAGGTTAAAGGACAAATATTCACCACCCCACCACACACCTAAATATTACCTATGGGGAGGAACTAAACCGCTAAGTTCTCACCCCTGGGTACTTTACTGATCAGCTGGAGTGCTTACATAAAGTTTCCATCGCCACACCAGTCCACACTGTCCCTCTTCTGCTGTTAGTGATAGTCAAAGGTCTGGCCAATGGGAATACACTTTCAGAGCATGTTATTGGCTACATCTCTGACTTCAGAATCAAGTAGGAATTGGACCGGACCAACAAGGGAAACTTAATGTACTTATAAGGCTTCACACAAATTGTCCGTCGGCAACACTACTAGTAGAGATACTATGCTTGTGAAGGTTCTCATTCATCCAGGTCATGGTATATCTGTTGTATTCAATTAGATCAACTGGACATGAAATGTAGTTCTTGAAGACGTTTCGCTAGTCATCCGACTGGCTTTCTCAATTCAGAATGACTTGTACAAGAATCTGTGGCAATTATGTACCCTGGAAAATCCCAATTAGCATATCACAGCCAGGTGTTAAGGGTGTGATTAGATAGTGGCTAAGAGGTGTTATAGGAACGCCCAGAGTAAGGTGTCAAAACAGCATTGTACATGGCAGACAGTTGGTGTCGAACCCCCCCACCTCTATTTAGTACTCGGTGTAGAAGAAACTATGGTGTCCTATGATGTGACATCTCTCTTCACCTGTATACCCACCAAGGAGGCTGTTGACATGGTGAGAAAACGGCTGGGCCAAGACAGCACTCTTACCAGCAGAACTGATCTCAACCCAGAACAGGTGTGTTCCTTGTTGGACTTGTGCCTGAATACCACCTATTTCAAATACAGGGATAAGTTCTATAAGCAAAAACATGGATGTGCTATGGGATCTCCAGTTTCACCTATTGTGGCCAACCTTTACATGGAGGAGGTAGAAACACAGGCGCTTAATACCTTTAAGGGCATAGCACCCAGCCACTGGTTCAGATATGTTGATGACACCTGGGTTAAAATCCACCAGAAGGAAGTACAAGCTTTCACAGAACACATTAATGCGGTGGACCAAAACATTAAATTCACAAGGGAAGAGGTACTAAACAACAAACTGGCTTTCTTGGACTGCTTGGTAGAAGTTAAGGAAAATGGTAAACTGGAAGTAGAGGTTTACAGAAAACCAACACACACAGATCAGTATTTGATGTTTGACTCCCACCACCCTTTAGATCACAAGCTGGGTGTCATCAGAACCCTGCAACACAGAGCCCAGTAGCCTGTGGCCTGTATTGTCATGATCTAACTGGGTTTGAATTAGAGTCCTTCTAATATTTATGGAGGTGGATTGTTTGGGCATGAAGCCCGTCTGTTCATCGGCCACTAGTGAGGTAACAACTTTTTGTAGCCGTTTGCCAATATCTTTGCTAGAATTTTGTAGTCGCATGTAAATAGGGAGTGGGTCTGTAGGAGTCTCTGTTTTCAGGTGGTTTTCCTGGTTTTAGGAGAATTATAATTTTGGCTTCGCAGAGTGATTTGGGTAGGTGACCTATGTTTGAATGCATCGTTGTACATATTTAGTAACGGTGCAGATATTGTTTCTTCAAATTTTTTATACACCTCTATCGGTAGCCCGTCCAGACCAGGGGCTTTACCTGTCTGAAGCTGCTGGATTGCACTCTTTATCTCGGCGGCAGTAATTGGAGAGTCTAAAGAGTTACGCTGTTCAGTTGTGAGGCGTGGTAGGTCGGTGTGGGTGTAGTCTGCTATTTCTTGTCGGGTAGCATAAGGTTGGATGAGTAAGTTCCGAGTAGTATTCCTGGAAGCTTTGCATATATCCGATGGATTCTGTAAGCGTCCCCGAGTAGGGTCCTGTCTTCTCAGTTATTGGTGTTGATTTGCTTTTTGTCATATATGTTAATAGTTTGGCTGACTGATTCCCTAGCTCGTAGAACATTTGTTTATTGAAGAATTGTTTCCGTTCTGCCTTATCCTGTAGTAGCGTGTTATAGCTCGTTGCTCCATCAGTAGATTTTCATATGTTGCGGGCCTAGGTGATTGTTTATATATCTTGTTCTGCTTTTTGTGTTTTTTGTCTTTGGATTTCTTTCTTTTCCGAGTTAGTTTTTTAATGTATGAGATTGTGCCAGAGTGCCTCTTAAAAATGCTTCATTGCGTCCCATCTTACCAATGGCGACACAGGTCCTTGGTCTATTTAAGGTAATCCTGCGGTCGTTGTAATGTTTGGTCCCCCTCCCGGAGTTGCGAGAGCCAGAATGGGTGAATTTTCCAAAAATATGTGTGTTGAGTTTAAAGAGTTTCCTGCTAGCTGGACTAAAGTGGTGTATTGTCTAGGGTCCCCGTGGAAGGATTTCTACTTTTGAATTTTCCATGTTAAGGAGGTAGATACAAATATATATCTAATCTAGATAAAGTTCCGTATGTTGCGGAGTGGCATGTAAACTGGTTTGTTCGGGTTTATATAGTTCCATGAGTCCACCCATTTCCATTCTTGGGTAAATTGATATAATTGCGTGCTGCTTTGTGGTGGCTTGGGAGATTCTAGCTGGCAGTCTATCTTTCTATTCATTTAGGACTAGATTAAAATCTCCAAGACTGATAACTTGTGCTTGAGGGAATTGGGCATAAATGGTAGAGCATGCGATAGGAGGGCGATGCTTGCAGGGGGGGTTGTAAAAGTTTAATATTATATATGGAGCAGAGTTTAATTCAAGTGCTGTAAATACAAATCTACCTTTGGTTTCAGTTTTGCTTTGCCAGATTTTGTAGCGGACTGTGTTTCTGATTAGAGTTGACACACCCCTAGAAATTGTTGAGTGGCAGCTGTGCGATGCCCACCCTACCCATGGTTTTTGTAAATATTTGGTGTCTTGGTTGGTTAGGTTGTGTCTCCTGCAACAGATTATATCTGGAGCTGTCTGTTTATTACATCCTGTATAATACTTCTTTTTTTGGATTCCCCATACCCCTGACATTCCAGGTCAAATTTTAATTTGAGAGCTCTATTTTAAGTTTAATTGGAGTATTAGGGGTTTAAAGCAGTCCGGGTGGGCCCCCGCCGGCCCCGTCCTTCACAACACCCTGCACATATCATTTCTAAGCAGAGATCATTTATAACATTAACAATACTAGACCAATAAAAAAACATTAAAACAACATAACAATAACCATTATATATCAGGGGTTACTGCTGTAACTATAATCCCTGAGTAAGAGGAATAGGACGGGGAGAGATACTTTGCTCCCAGTCCCGACATTTGTATAGCATAGAGATGATTAAGCTATATAATTTAACATTCGATAGCGGATTGTTTAATTGCATCATCCGAATACATAGATTAGCATTGAGAACCGTGGGCGTATGCAGGTGCAGAGACAAGGGTTTTGACCTGTTACCACTTATGATAGCGGTGTATATTATTATAGTGGTCGTGTGGCATAGCCTTTATCCGGACTCTGCACCCCAGTTAGCGTCACGATTGGTCAATTTAGTGTTATACAATTTTCACCATTAGTTGTATATATTAGATTAAGCATATTCAAATATGGAAGACACCCTATTAATATATATTGTACTCCTGCAGTTGTACAACTTAAGCGGACAATTATGCATTAGGATATTCACAGAGGTCCATAGCTTAAAACTATTTGGCATTTTAGGTGTCCGGGTACATGTTTCAGGTGTTAGGGCCGAGTTTCATATTTTAGCAATAGATTGTTACTACGGCATTTTAGGGGGGGACACACATATAGTTCAAGCGGTAAATTAAAATAGTTTCCGATATTTAGTCAGTTCACTATATCGTGGGCATTATCCGTGTCTTGGTATTTGGAGCACAACCAGTTTTGTCCATCTGGGTAGAGGAGCACAGTTGTTACAGTTTTTTTTTTTTTTTTGCTACATACTGGGTGGACCCAGTACCCACTGTAAAAAAGAATTATGGCTATCATACTTTACCAGTCTGTTGCGCTCTTGACTTGTCGGATGATACCTCGCAAACCTTTTTTGGGTTTTTTTAGGGTGCCACCATTGGCGTCCAGCCATTCCGTGGCCTCAGCAGGTGATATAAAAAAATAGCATTATTCCTTTATAATCCGAGTCTTGCCGGGAACATCATGGAATAAATCAAACCGGATTCTTGAAGTCGTTGTTTATTGCAGTGAATGATGCCCTTTGTTTTAGTAAATCCGGAGAATAGTCGGGATATATGGAAATTGGTTGTCCCCATGTTGAAGTGGTGCTTGGTTCCTGGCCATGGTTAGTATACCATCTCTGTCTCTTGAGTTTAGTAGACGGGCTATTTTGGCCTCGGTCTTGTTCCTGCTGGTGGTACTTTATTTGGTATCCGATGGGCCCTTTCAACTGTGAACGCCGCGCTGAGGTTGTTTCTGCCGAATTTCGTGATCAGCCACTCCTCCACAATTCATGGGGTTAGGTCCTTCGGCTCGTTCCGGGAAGCCCACCAGGCGAACATTTTGCCGCCTGGATCTGTTCTCCAGATCCTCTGCTTTACTTTTATACATGGAGAGTTGTTGCTGGAGGGTTTGTATATTTCCTGGAATAGGTTGTAGCATATCTTCTACACTGGATTGCGTGACTCTGTCTCCCCACGCGGTTGCGCACCTTTTGTAGGTCCTGCCTAAGGATCCCAATATCGACCCTTGCTTCCTCTATTAATGCAGTGAGGGAGGACTTATATCCCCTATGGCAGCTAGCAGCTGCTGTGTACTGTGTGCCAGAGTGGGTTCTCCTAGTTCCCTTGCAGCCGTTTCTTTAGTGTGGGGTGGAGTTAGTGGTTGCTGGCCTGGACTGTTTGTGAGCCACGCGGCGGAGTGACGGGGTCTGGTGGGTTCGGGTCGCGCTGTCCTGGTGCCGTATTTGCTGAGCTTTTCGGCGGCCAAGGTATCCCTTCTTTCTTTTTCCTTATTTTTTACCCATGGTGGAGGAGTTAAATTGTGCGGGTGTTGTGACAGGGTAGGAGTCGGACCGGGAGCTCTCTCCTGTACGTCTCCTCACGCCGCCATCTTGGACACGCCCCCTGTGTATCTCTTTAATAATTTTTTGTATGTGCATTTCACTTTTTCTTTTTGATCATCCCAAAGATATCTTCAGGTCATCTTAGGGAATGATAACGAACGTTTTCAAATTCGAAATCCGATTTTCCATTAAGTGATTTTTCATTCATGGCAAAGATCAATAATTTGGTGATCAGAAGTGATCAGAACTCTGAGTTCCATTGACAAAAACTATAGTTCTTCACTGACTGCTTACTATAGCTTGTACTGCACTGCGATCTGAATGGAGATAGCGTTCAGTATCCCAACTAGACCACCAGGGTAAGGAAGACCCCGGTGAAGGAGGAAGTTCTGTGACGTCACCGTGTCTGCCTTACTGCGATCTTCATTCATTCACGAGGACCTGGCATTGCACAAGTGGGACCTTCCTTAGGCAAGCTCCCGAGCCCCCCATCATATTTGAATGAAACCAAGGGGGCTAGGGGCACTTTAATAACGCCAATTGCCCGTAGCTGCCCTTAAAGGGGCAGGCAGCAGTTAAAGTATCCAGATCGTAGATTTTACGATCTGTGGCACTTTGGTCCCTTCATTCTCAGATCGTAAAATTTATGATCTGTGGCACTTAAGAGTTAAAGGACAAATATTCACCACCCCACCACACACCTAATATTACCTATGGGGAGGAACTAAACCGCTAAGTTCTCACCCCTGGTTACTTTACTGATCAGCTGGAGTGCTTACATAAAGTTTCCATCGCCACACCATCCACACGTCCCTCTTCTGCTGTTAGTGATAGTCAAAGGTCTGGCCAATGGGAATACACTTTCAGAGCATGTTATTGTACATCTCTGACTTCAAAATCAAGTAGGAATTGGACCGGACCAACAAGGGAAACTTAATGTTTATAAGCTTCACACAAATTGTCCGTCGGCAACACTACTAGTAGAGATACTATGCTTGTGAAGGTTCTCATTCATCCAGGTCATGGTATATCTGTTATTCAATTAGATCAACTGGACATGAATGTAGTTCTTGAAGACGTTTCGCTAGTCATCCGACTGGCTTTCTCAATTCAGAATGACTTGTACAAGAATCTTGGCAATTATGTACCCTGGAAAATCCCAATTAGCATATCACAGCCAGGTGTTAAGGTGTGTGATTAGATAGTGGCTAAGAGGTGTTATGGAACGCCCAGAGTAAGGTGTCAAAACAGCATTGTACATGGCAGACAGTTGGTGTCGAACCCCCCCCACCTCTATTAGTACTCGGTGTAGAAGAAACTATGTGTCCTATGATGTGACATCTCTCTCACCTGTATACCCACCAGGAGGCTGTTGACATGGTGAAAAACGGCTGGGCCAAGACAGCACTCTTACCAGCAGAACTGATCTCAACCCAGAACAGGTGTGTTCCTTGTTGGACTTGTGCTGAATACCACCTATTTCAAATACAGGATAAGTTCTATAAGCAAAACATGGATGTGCTATGGGATCTCCAGTTTCACCTATTGTGGCCAACCTTTACATGGAGGAGGTAGAAACACAGGCGCTTAATACCTTTAAGGGCATAGCACCCAGCCCTGGTTCAATATGTTGATGACACTGGGTTAAAATCCACCAAAGGAAGTACAAGCTTTCACAGAACACATAATGCGGTGGACCAAAACATTAAATTCACAAGGGAGAGGTACTAAACAACAAACTGGCTTTCTTGGACTGCTTGGTAGAAGTTAAGGAAAATGGTAAACTGAAGTAGAGGTTTACAGAAAACCAACACACACAGATCAGTATTTGATGTTTGACTCCCACCACCCTTTAGATCACAAGCTGGGTGTCATCAGACCCGCAACACAGAGCCGACCCCACTAGCACAGAGGCGAAGGCTAAAGAAATGAAACATCTCAGAGGAGCCCTAAAAACTTGTGGATATCCAGACTGGGCCTTTGTCAAAAGAAGTAGAAGGAAAGAAAAGAACACGAATACCAACAGTGAAGGGGAAAAGCAAGACAGGAGGAAGAACATGGTCATCCCATATGTAGCAGGGGTCTCCGAGAAATAAGAAGAATTTTCAAAAAACATTGTATCCCTGTCTGCTTTAAACCGAACAACACACTGAGGCGCATTGGTACATCCGAAAGACCCAATACCTAAACACAAAAAAGCGACATCATATATGCAGTGCAGTGAAGAATGATCTGATTTGTATGTGGGGGAGACCAAACACAACTGCATCAACGATGGCCCAGCACAGAGAGCCAATTCCTCGGGTCAGGACTCAGCCGTGTATCTGCATCTTAAGGATAAAGGACATACCTTTGAAGATTTAATGTTAACATACTGGCAAGGAACGTGACTGGTTCAAGAGAGGTGTTAAGGAGGCCATTTATGTGAAAATAAAGAAACCAAGCCAATAGAGGTGGGGGGGTTCGACACCAATGTCTGCCATGTACAATGCTGTTTTGACCACCTACTCTGGCGTTCCTATACACCTCTTAGCCACAAACTAATCACACCCACCCTTAACACCTGGCGTGATATGCTAATTGGGATTTTCCAGGGTACATAATGCCACAGATTCTTGTACAAGTCATTCTGAATTGAGAAAGCCAGTCGGATGACTAGCGAAACGTCTTCAAGAACTACATTTCATGTCCAGTTGATCTAATTGAATACAACAGATATACTAGAGATACTGCTAGTGAAAACACTGCACGAATGACAGTCGTTAGTGTGAAATTAGCCTTACCGCTAATAAAGTACCCAGGGGTGAGTACTTGGCAGTATGGATATAATTAGAAGAGGATGGGAAGGGTTGTTTATTTGGGTACATTGTGCCATAAAAACATAACACTAAATGAAGTGTAAAACCAGTATTATAAGTTATTAAAGGGGAACTGTGGTCTCTACAAGTTGAAAGGCCAGTTTCTTACCTTTAAAACGAGCCATCAATCACCTCTCTACGTGCTCCACAGCCCAAGATATAAAGAAATGACTGACAGAAAGTTAATGGGTGGAAGGCCGACATGTGACATTCCTAAGGCTTCTCCTACCCAGTGCTGCCGGCGAGCACAGCCTCAGACTCCCTCAGTGTGTGAGGGAGACAGGAAGTCCCTCCTCTCTGCTGTGTGAAGTCCTGACAGAGAAGGTAAGGGAATTACACGCCCTTCTTTCCCACTATGTGAAAACAGCTTTTTCAGGCTCACTCTGTTCTCACTCTGCCTGAAAGGCTGCTTCCCAGGTTTCCTGTGGGTGGGGGTCTGAGTGGCCCCAGCATGCACGTGTGGGTGGGGCTTATGCACCTGTGGGTGGGCGGGGCTTATGCAAGCACAGTGGGTGGGGCTTAGCCACCCGTGGGTAGGCGGGGCCACATGGGGCTGTAAGAGAATAGCCCAAGGGGGGCCTCAAATGGAGGGACCAGGGGGTCCATGAGTGGGAGGGACCAGGGGGGCTGCAAAGGGGAGGAGGAGACACAGGGCAGATTGACTGACATTGTTTCAGAGCAGGAAGTGCAGAGGACCTGATGATGCTGCTGCCATATCACACACAAAAATGTAAATATCTTCAAAACTGCAAAATAAACAATGAAAATAATTGCAAAAATTCTCAGGAGAGAAATTCCTATCAATTTACCTAAAGTCATTTTTGGACCACAGTTCCCCTTTAAATAGCTAGCACAGCACAACACAACAACAAAATTCAGCGTCAATGCCGCATGTCCACACAAACACATTTAAATACACACAATAGCACAATAGCAAATAAAGCTATTTTCACAATTGCGTTTTTAGCTTAAAGGGTATCTCCTCTGTTGAACTTTGGGCTATTCTGTTTTATTGAAGAAGGTAAAGGAGCATATCTTACCTCCTCATTGTATTGGTGGTCTGGGGGAGGGGGTGCATAAAAATTGGGTTTAGTTCTCCTTTAGTATATTCATTCTGATAAATTACTAAAACAGGTCTGTCCCTCTTTATTAACGTAAACTAAAACATCAGCCTTGTAAACATATGGAACTGGTTAAATGGGATTGTAAAATTGTAAAAAAAATAATAACTCCCTCATAAAGAAGGATTTCTAAGAGGACAGACACCCGCCTTCCTCCTACTTTCTTATCTTGTATTTTCATTCCTTTTAATGCTGGGTACACATGATACATTTTTTATCCCAACCGCCTGCCTCTTGGCAGATAGTTTTCCGGTCCATAAGGAAACGGGATTTACCCCCCATACCGATCGCCCATTCGTCTGATTCAAAATATTGACTTGTGCGTGCACTGCCCATGTTGATTTCTTAAAAGATAACTGTATTGCCTCAATGCATTTCAATTAGCCATGCTGTGAAGGGGTGTAACTATTCTGTCTGCCTCTAACTGTCACTCTAGCTGTCTCTAACTGTCACTTGCTAGCATGCTAGCAAGTGTGGACAGGTAATGGGGAGATGTTGTTTTTTTGGGTATGGTTGTCCTTTAAGTATTTGGTCACGCTGACAATACTATGGCCTAATGATCTAGAACCTTGTCTGTTATTATGTAATAAGGGTGCCCGATTGGTTGAAGCAGCAATACTAGTTATAACCCAGGACACTATATTACTGGTATGACTGGTTTCCCCCCACACACGTATACACTTCTGCTCCCAACTCTGTCCACTCCTAAGGGGGTACAGACTACAGTATTGCTCAATAAGGCTGTATAACTCATGCTGTGTTGGCAGCTATGGTCTAGAAGCGATTCTCAAACGGTGCACCTTTAGATGTTTGAAGTTTCAAACATCTGGAGGCACGCCATTTGAGAAACCTGGTCTTTGGCACATTCAATTACGACATAATTATATTGATGAATTTGCAGCAATAATAGGTACAAATAAAAACAATAAAGACTCATGGATTAATTAGGAACCCTTATAAAAAATAATACTCTCAATAACACCACTGCCAATATCCACTTCTACTGTGTGAGACAGTGAGCTTAATAATGTTGACATCTTTGGAGAAACTGCCCTGGAACAGTAATGGGCTGTAATAGCATAAAAAAGCAAAGATAAAAGTTCAAAGGCTAGAAAGTTCAAAGCACTGAAAGGTTCAAAGTAAAATAACATTCCCACATCTGGGAATGTGCATCATAGAGGCTTTTTAGGTACCTGCTACTGTCTGGAAGACGACCAGTAGGAAAAAAATATCTCATTAATTAGTTTTAAAGAACAATCTACATTCCTTAAATATCACAAAACAAATTCAAGTTAAAGGACAATTCCACCCTCATAAGAACATCTTTTAGAAAGAATGGCCTCTTTAAAATATGTTGATATATCATAGTTTGTCCTCTGGAATCATTAATTTATGCCTGCTATGCTTTTGGTGCCTTATGGTAACTGAGCAATTTAGTAACCTTTACTGAGCCCTAAAGATTCGTACACACGTGCGCTCGCGGGTACCGACCCAAGCTGCATGATGTGTACAACGTCCGTTTCGGGTGATAATCGGCTCGTGTATGGGCACTTTATCGGCGAAATGTTGGTTCGTTTGGAGATCATTGCCAGATCTGCCGGGCGGATCTCCAAACGAACGGCCGTTTTGGCCAATAAAGTGCCCATACACAGGCTAATTATCGGCCGAAACAGACGTTTGTACACATTGCACGTCGGCAACCAGGATCACACATGTGTATGAACCTTTACCATGCTCAGAAGAGGCAGACAGGGAATGATTTGACAGTGGGTATGCTGTATGCAGTTTTGACAGTTGGTATGTGGGAAAATAGTCAGGTCACTTACATATATTAACATAGATTAAGATGACGCAAAGTAATTTTTTCAGTATACATACATTTTAAGGCTGAGGGCACGCCATGTGCACCGAAGCACATTTCACGTGCATTACCACACTGCGATGTCACTGTATGGGACCTTTACCGTCTGTTCTCACTGTCTACCTTGATGTATGGGACCTTTACCTGTCTGTTCTCACTGTATGGGACCTTTCCACCCTGTTCTCACTGTATGGGACCTTTACTGTTTATGTTCTCACTATGACCATTACCATCTGTTCTCACTGTATGGGACCTTTACCGTATAGTCTCACTGATGGGACCTTTATTGTCTGTTCTCACTGTTGGGACCTTTACTGTCTCTTCCTGTATGGGGCCTTTAACGTCTGTTGTCATGTATGGGACCGTTACTGTCTGTTCTCACTGTATGGGACCGTTACTGTCTGTTCTCACTGTATGGACCTTTACTGTCTGTTCCACTGTATGGCCTTTACCATCTGTTCTCACTGTATGGACCTTACTGTCTGTTTCTCACTGTATGGACCTTTATGTCTGTTCTCACTGTAGGGACCTTTACTGTCTGTTCACTGTATAGACCGTTACTGTCTGTTCTCACTGTATGGCCCTTATGTCTGCTGTTTTCAATGTAGGACCTTTATCGTCTGTTCTCACTGTAGGACCGTTACTGTCTGTTCTCACTGATGGACCTTTACGTCTGTTTTTCACTGTATGGGACCTTTTCTGTCTGTTCTCACTGTATGGGACCTTTGCCGTCTGTTCTCACTGTATAGGACCTTTACCATCTGTTCTCACTGTATGGGACCTTTACTGTCTGTTCTCACTGTATGGGACTTTTTACCGTCTGGTCTCACTGTTTGGGGCCTTTCCTGGCTGGTCTCACTGTATGGGACGTTCCCATCTGGTCTCACTGTATAGGACCTTTACCATCTGTTCTCACTGTATGGGACCATTACCGTCTGTTCTCACTGATAGGACCTTTACTGTCTGTTCTAACTGTATGGGACCTTTACTGTCTGTTCTCACTGTATGGGGCCTTTACCGTCTGTTGTCACTGTATGGGACTGTTACTGTCTGTTCTCACTGTATGGGACCTTTACTGTCGGTCTCACTGTATGGGACCTTTACTGTCTGTTCTCACTGTATGGGACCTTTACCGTCTGTTCTCACTGTATGGGATCTTTACCGTCTAGTCTCACTGTATGGGACCTTTACTGTCTGTTCTCACGTGTATGGACCTTTGCCGTCTGTTCTCACTGTATGGGACCTTTACGGTCTGTTCTCACTGTGTGGGGCCTTTACCGTCTGCTCTCACTGTATGGGACCTTAACTGTCTGTTCTCACTGTGGTGGGCCTTTACCGTCTGTTCTCACAGTATGGGATCTTTACCATCTGTTCTCACTGATGGGACTTTACTGTCTGTTCTCACTGTATGGACCTTTACTGTCTGTTCTCACTGTATGGGACCTTTACTGTCTGTTCTCACTGTATGGGATCTTTACCACTGTTCTCACTGTATGGGACCTTTACTGTCTGTTCTCACTGTATGGGATCTTTACTGTCTAGTCTCACTGTATAGGACCTTTACTGTCTGTTCTCACTGTATGGGATCTTTACCGTCTGTTCTCACTGTATGGGACCTTTACTGTCTGTTCTCACTCTATGGGACCTTTACTGTCTGTTCTCACTGTATGGGATCTTTACCATCTGTTCTCACTGTATGGGATCTTTACCATCTGTTCTCACTGTATGGGACCTTTACTGTCTGTTCTCACTGTATGGGACCTTTACTGTCTGTTCTCACTGTATGGGACCTTTACTGTCTGTTCTCACTGTATGGGATCTTTACCGTCTAGTCTCACTGTATGGGACCGTTACTGTCTGTTCTCACTGTATGGGACCTTTGCTGTCTCTTATCACTGTATGGGACCTTTACTGTCTGTTCTCACTGTGTGGGACCTTTACCGTCCGTTCTCACTGTATGGGACCGTTACTGTCTGTTCTCACTGATTGCAATGGATTGCTCATTTTTTACACATTTTCTTTACTGAATGTGTTAGATATTGTCAAAAGGCATTTCATACGGTTAGATTAGCTTTAGATAGTTTGTTAGTTTAGACAGTTAGAAAAAAAGTTTACCTTGATGTGGTGGCAGGCTCTTTTGAGCAAAATTATTTATTCTTCTGTTATTATGGTGTGGATAAATGTTTATTTAAAGAAACTGCAATTAAATGATGTCAAAATGACAAAATGGCTAGCTGCGTTCGCACCCACAAACCATGCCCCACCCAAAAGCCACGCCCACCTCATTTTGCCGCGGCACATTATGCTTGCCACATATAGCAATATT